>JAINEB010000021.1:5000-1255000 GCA_022840565.1 Eubasilissa regina | reverse complement strand
CCTGACCGGCTCGTCCGCCGGTCGAGCCGGTCAGGTCTAACCTGCTCGGCGGGTCGTAGCGCCGATGCCGGAAATACCCAACCTTGCAAAAAATTTCCTTTCGAATTATCATCTAAACCATCCGATGTATTTAAGTGACCCAGATTTGTCTTCAGAAATGATAAATCAATAATATCTCGGTCCAGGGTCGGCGCAGAGCACAGGGGTGGCGTAGAAGCCTATCTAGAGAAAAAATATAAAGTTAAAAATAAATAAGTTCGTAGTGTTATTATTAATTTTTTTTTTAATAAGGTAATTAATAATATATCCTCCTGATTATTTATTGCGATTGACTCCCAATGTTCTAGCAGTTTTTCGATACCACGCCTAAAGAAATCCTGTGCTTTAGAAGTGAAGATGTCGTCAAACTAATTTTGAAGAGTGGCATTTAACTCTTTATTAAAGAAGATTCCTGGGAAAGTATTAGAGAACACGAAAGATGTAAATCTTATAGAGCAAGAGCGGGAGAATAGGGCGGATGTTGAATAACCTTCCAATGAAACTCTTAAATAACAGCTTTTGTTAAGATGAAGGGAAACGCGTTGCAGAAACAAAGCGCATCTCCCGGTTGAAGAAGTTGCGTGACTGATTCTATCGCAGCTGCCTCTAAAGTTTAAATAGCAGTGATGATTTCCAACCTTCATACAGGAGTGGAACTGCTTAATTAAATATTTGAGAGATACTGAGAGAAAAAAAACTATTAGATATGTTTGTAATCCACTGAATTAATGGCCAATGTCCACGAAGCCAATGTGTCAGAGATTCCCGTCTCATGCCTCACTTCACGCACGTTATCTGTCACTCATCGGATGTCAGTTTTTTGATCACGCTCGTTCCGTTCTTCAGTCGGGTGAAAATGAATCTTCCCAACCGCGGTTAAAACGGAATTCTAATTTTCAGAATAAATAGTAATAAGTATTTATGGTTTCAGGTGATGTTTGTGCACACTCGTCGAGTCTCGCTGTCAAATCGAACATCGTGTACTCTCAAGTTTATCTCCAGACCAAAACCTCAGCTCACTTACGTGGTACTGAGATTTATCTCATTCTCTATCTTCCTCGGTCGATACTTCACTCGGTTTCAAGTTCGTACAACACAGGACGAATACCATTTCTTTTAATTCGGATTGCGCGGCGATTTGACGACCAAATGGTTATTTGATGTGCCGAGATCGTTGTGACGCCCGCAGCGGTGTTGACCCGAGGCTTGTCTCGACACGTACTCGAGGTTTAACGCCGCCACCTAAAGACAAACATTAGCTCTCGCCTCTTGCGTAATATTCAACCCGAGTTACGAGACACATTCTGATGCCTTCATGAAGAATAACTTTGTTGGAATCTCGGTCTTATTGTATAACTGTAAAGAACACGTTGCTACGGGAATAGAATAGAACATTGTTCAGAATCATACTTATATATTTTTCCATACACAATAAATATATAATAATTATCTTACCTGACGAATGTTTGACATATTGAAAGAATATATATTCATAATGACGAAGATGTCTTATATTACGCCAAATTGATCAAATAACCGAATTATATCCCTCGTTTGGTGAATTTTTGGTACCAAAAATAGTGTTGCGCGTGATCGGATGAGTACTAGACATTAATTTATTTATATTTTCATACACACATCATTTTTACAACGCTTTACTTTCTTCGGACGCTACGCACCTTAAACTACTTCTCAACATAGTCGCCACCATTATTAAGGCACTCGTCATAACGGGGCACCAATATTTGTATACCTTCGTCATAGAACGACGCCGCCTGGGATGGTGACCATGTCTGTACTCCACTCCATCTTTGAGTTCATCATCGTCAACGTTTGCCACCGAGGAACCGCTTCAGGTGAAGGAAATACGGAAATCACGCCAAATCAAGACAAAACAGGACACATTTAGCGATGAATGTCAACTGGTTTCATGTTTCGTACACTCGAGAAACGAATCACAGACCGTATCTCACAGTCGGCGGGCTGAACTATTGTCTTGAACATTTCAACCGCTCACTGCAAAATGTGAATGTCTCCAACGTTGCACGTGGCGAGTCAACAGATGAAGGAAACCATTGCGCATGCGCAACATCGCAACCGCAGAGCTACACTAGAAGTATCCGGCAACGGTACGTACTTTAAAAACGCGCCTCGTACTTTGATTCATCTGTATACTTTTGTGGGCTATTGAAATATAATCTTTTATACTCAATATATTTTTTTACTGTCTTTTAAAATACGCATATAAAATGATTACAAATACTCTCTGGATTGTTTTGTCGCCTGCCAGTGGTCCTGAATTCGTAAGACTTACGATCGTCGGAAACTGTTCTCGTATTTCGGGCCATAATTATCATTTGGGTCACGTCTGTTTATATAAGTTAAAAGTTTATTTTGAACAATTTCTAGTGGCCCTCTTCTGTCACCGGTGAAGAGCTGAGATTTGTCAAGAGTCACCGCCGGAGCAATGTCGTCTCGTCGAACTTTATCGATTAAACATTTTCAATCTCGTTTTTTTTATTATATAAGTGGATCTATTTTGGTATTACTGTCATGGTTGAATTTTTGAAATTCAACTCGTGGTTTATGGCGAGATATTGCGGTAATCTAGATCCAGTTATGGGTATATGAAACTGTGTTAAATAAATGGTTTTAGGTTATGTTGATTTGCTTAATACGTTCATTAGCTAATGATTTCTGTGACACGAGTACATTGACTCTCACGATGAATGAGGTCAAGAATCTAGAATCTTAGGGGAGTAGTAGGAGAAACATTAATGCATCGAGATAACGAGACCCTGTGGATGATGTTACTTTTACATGCTTACATAAAGATCACAATTTTTTGAAGGTCAGAAGAATAATTACCAAGACTTTGTAGATTTGTCTTCTCGAAACACCGGAGGGAAAGCGGTAGATCGGTCGCGGCAATAAATATTTTACGTCAGATTCGTCATGAAATATCGAAAGGGGATGATGGAACCGTTTTGTGTAGATCCTGTACCCTCGATCCTAGGACCCTAGGACAAGGGTATGAAAATGACGAACACGACCGTGCTTCAAATCCATCTAAATCTGTATAGTGTTCACCGACAGCCACTTGGTTTTATTTAAGGAAAATTTTCAGTTGAAAAGCTGTCAGTGTCAGTATCCGTAAAATTCACCGCACACTCAAAACCGCGGAATTAATATTTTATTACATTAACTGAAAACTTTAACTACTCACAATTAATAATAGCAAAGTGTTAAAAGGAAATAAGAGTTCTGTAATGTGATCAAATAATCTATTGCAAATAATAGCCAACTTTACTAGAAATCGTAGTCGTGTTTATAAATAACATACAAAAAAAATCGTGTCATGATATACCATAAATACCATAAGATAGATATACAAAAAAAATCGTGTCATGATATACCATAAATACCATAAGATAGATATACAAAAAAAATCGTGTCATGATATACCATAAATACCATAAGATAGATATACAAAAAAAATCGTGTCATGATATACCATAAATACCATAAGATAGATATACAAAAAAAATCGTGTCATGATATACCATAAATACCATAAGATAGATATACAAAAAAAATCGTGTCATGATATACCATAAATACCATAAGATAGATATACAAAAAAAATCGTGTCATGATATACCATAAATACCATAAGATAGATATACAAAAAAAATCGTGTCATGATATACCATAAATACCATAAGATAGATATACAAAAAAAATCGTGTCATGATATACCATAAATACCATAAGATAGATATACAAAAAAAATCGTGTCATGATATACCATAAATACCATAAGATAGATATACAAAAAAAATCGTGTCATGATATACCATAAATACCATAAGATAGATATACAAAAAAAATCGTGTCATGATATACCATAAATACCATAATATAGATATACAAAAAAAAAGAAAATGAAGGGCGTTATCTAGATCATAACCATCGACACATTTTCTGAATAGTGCCCCATAGTCCCCATAGTCTATATTTTAGTTAGATTAGGTTGTGAGCGGTATACTTTCCGAGGTGAATTGTGGACGGTGAATTTTCCTAGTACTACTACGTTTCGAACCTATACTCCGTTTGGTCACACACATTGGATACACAGGGTAGAATAGCCCAGAAAACTCCACACAAAAGTTTCTAAACGGCTGTTTAAAATTTGAGAATATTTATAATTTACCCGTTATTATCTCTCGTGGTCTAGAATAAAAAAGTCTTATTATCTGCCATTTAAGCAACTTCGGTTCGCCAGACTGTTATCGGCAACACTAAATAAAGCGGTTTGCGTCTTGTCTTGTTAGATACCTTAGCGCCACAATTAGTAATACGATATGTATCGGTATTACCGTATTTATAATAAAATTATATTTTTTTAATTTATTATCTTTGTTTTATTAACCACTGAATTGAGTTTAAATACATCTACCTGTAAATGATGAACTATTTTATTATTATGACGCCACTCGCAAGTTATACTAATTATAAGGTTTATTTGTAGAATAAAATTAATTCAGTGAGTTTCTATATTTATGCTCAGAATGTAAAATACGTTGCATATAAGATAAGTTTTATTGTCCTGTGAGCACATCGCATAAAATGAAATCTACGTAAGTAATATCTACATATGGTCGTGTTGATAGTATTTTCTCCATACATAGGAAAGTGAAAATAATGCCAAGGATTAAATTGTTGAAAATATGCAAAATACAAATATTGCGTAGTGTATAATTACCTGACATTATAAGGCATACAGGGTGATCGTGCATACAGTGGTAACAGAAATCTGTCTTCAAATACTGAATATTTTTTTACATATAGTGACTTCAGTCGAAAACAAGAAAATATCGGCAGAATTTATAAGAAAAATTGATGCAAATCAACACGAGCACGAACATCATACGAGAGGAAAAGATGGACTGAGACTGCCAATTAGGAAGAAAGTTAAATCTCAGATGTACGGTGCGATGAAGATCTTTAATGAAATGCCAGATGATACGAGAAAGGAGACGAAACTACATAGATTAAAAATGAAACTAACCAAATATGTGAAAGATAAGTAGTAGAAAGGAATGATTTTGATCATGTGTATATTGGAGCATATATACATTTATTTATGTATGTTCTATGTTCCGCAATCGTCGCAACCGCAGCTTGTCGCTATTGCGGACTATCCAGATTCCCACTGCATACATGAATATTGGATAGATAAGAATGTGAACCAAGAGTGTAATGTTAATAGCTAGCTTGATGTCACTATTTTTTCATATTCTCTACAGTTGGTCCGTAACAACTTTAGCTAGTTGTACGTATCTTTAAATTTTCTGCCAAGTATCACTAGTATTCGGGATCAGCGCGCCCAAAAAAATATTTCATGCCCTTCCTCGCAACATACATTAGTATTCTTCTTATCTTTCACTTTGTTTTCTGCAATTATGCTATCTAGTTTTGACCTTATGGTCTGGTTTCCTTAATACGCGACCATCATGGCCTGGTATCTCCCGTACTCTACTTACTATTTATGTAATGAATTATCCTTAGATAACTCATCAGGAATAAATAATCTAATAATTCTGATAAATATTTAATAATTTCTAATACAAATTAAATGTATTAATTAGAAAGATATACATATAAAATCAATTTTATCGAAAAACATTGTTGTTGCTACCGGTATTTGAACCTGGATCTCTTCCGATCCAGGGAACGTGCATTAACTGATTATGCTACAGCGCACTTTTCATATTGATACATCTATCGTTCCATTATTTGAAAGTCTCCTATCGGATTACTCAAAAGTGTTTGAGATTCCGTAAAAATAAAGCAGATTAAATAAAATAATTTGGAATCGTTGGAGATAAATAGTTAAGTACTAAATTTATTTTTTAAATAATTATTGTTTTTAAAAAATAGATTATGTTAACGAAACAAAATGACATAAGATTATCGATTAGTTAATGACATCTTGAAGAAGAAAATGATATTTTTCGAAACCGGTAGATGTATTTTTAATTCATTATATTAAGTGATTAATAAAACGAAGCTAATAATTTAAAATAAAGGATTTTAAACACAAAGTTGATTTTGCTAATCTTAAAAATATCTACATGTATTAAATAATTTTTACTGGCAGTTGTCCTAAACCCATCGCAAACGGTTGGATGATATTTAAGAATAGGCGCGTATATTTCTTATTAAATTTTAATTGGTTTTCGGGTCAGCCTGTACGCTCAAACATTTAGCAATATTACGCACTCCGCGGTCAACGCAAACATTGAATAATTGTTGTTTAACGCCCGCTTAACAACGGCTACCGTAATCCGTACTAACAATAGCGTAACTGCAACGCTTCCGTACACCGATAATGTGTTAACCGGCAACAATATTACAATTGTATAAACCATTATTTCCTATCGCTGGCTAAATACGCGTTCAGTATGTCATTCACGACCATTTCGTACACTTTTCCCTGGATACTTCCACTGGTAAATCTCACAAACAGTCTAGCACTGACTCTAGAGCCCTAGCAGCTACGGAGATGTAATTTTATTGTACCGAGAATTGTTGATGTTGCCTTTCTTTATATTTGTCCTCACCTTATCCCTGGCATTATCGTTTGGAATCAGCTATCCTAATAATTTTGCTCCACTTTATTCTATCCCTGGCTGCATCCTTAGTCAAGTTCAAATCTTTAATATTGCGACTGGCTGAAGCTATCCATGTCGTTCGTGGTTTTCCCGGACTCCTATCGAACTTGCAGGGAAATGATTTCCACCCTTCTGCCGAGATATGTCATACTGTCTTGTTATACAAATACTCAGATCGAGATTGGGGCCGCGCACAGATAAGTGACGAAGGAGGCCCCGAGTGAGAAGTTTCGGCTAGACAAGTTCAAAAATCAAGTGAAATGTGATACAATTAAATTTATTCTACGCTGGCAAACGGGCATATATGTTTATACAACCGTAATCAGAGTACGAAATATGTTTAAGATAATAAATAGGATAAAGGTAAAATGAACCTTAAAAGTATTGTACGGGATTAGTAGGTTTCCTCTCAGGACAATGAGAATAATATGATTGTAACAGGTTTTAAGTTGAATTTTATAGAAGAACTCTAATTTGGTAATTTAAGTGGGTAGAAGGTTTTATTTTCTTATTAAATAAAATTACACACCGAGTATGCACTTTCGTGCGGAGCAGACTTTTGTTCACTTGTCTTTATACTCGCAAAGACAATCTCGATTCTCAATATGTTATGAATTATATGATCTTTCTTTCTTCACATCACTTGCCTATATCATCTGAATAGTTTCTACTCTAAAAAATCTTGGATTTAAACATCTTGAACTTTGTCCAATCTTGTGACTCCACCAGTGACGTAACTTTGGTCGTTCAGAGGTATTATTTGTACAAGTTGACTGATGTAACATTAAAGAAAATCATGGTACTCACATAAGAATGTCATTTCTGAGACACGGTGACCTCTTTCTTGAGACACCGATTTGTTGTGTACTTTCACAGTTCCTTGTAGTACTGTACTGCTCCCATTACCGATATAAGGGATTTTCCCAGCAGTCGCCGCGAGTAAATCCAACCGCACGACGCCCTTCTAGCTTTGAATTTTCCTGGTATAATGTCCGTGGTTATGTTTTTAGACTTTAGCCGAAGCCTTGCAGAATACGTATCTGCTGCCATGGCAGCATTTGTTGCACGATGAAGGGGTTCTTTTTTCCGTCTGTCTTCTCAGCATGTTCTCCACAGCAGCACAGTTCGAATCTTTTTCTTACCCCTGCTATAATTTGTCCAATTTCAATATGGCAAGTAACATCAAGCTTTAATTACAATTGCTTTTCACTTTTTTGTCATTAACCCACAGAAATAATTCCTATTTGTATCATTTGCCTTAAAGTATTTGCGTATTATTGCAGTTATTGCAAGATTGATGGAAGACACCGCCAGGTAGGTCGTTACGAAATAAATAATCGAGTCAATCAATTAAACACAATTACACGTAAAATAACGCTTATGGTACAGGAAGTAATTAAGTGTATAGACATGTTGAATAGCGTCTGCAACAGTGCTCTGGGAAAACCGTAAAAATTCCCGGGAAGCTGTGACGCCACTGTGGGAGCTCGGGAATGAAAGTAATGCTTAAACGGTACGTTATGATGCGTGACGTAATATGCATAGTAGATAGATTAACAATGAATGTCAAATATTACCTAGAGCCGTACCATTTACATTTATTTTATTTGATATTTAGAATTTTAAATTCTGTCGATCAGAGCGCATTATTTTGCCCTCGCTATAAAATTCAGTTTGACATTTAAGAAAAAACTACCACGCAATGCCACGTCACGTGCTAATCCGCTTTCGTGTTAACCCCCATTACACCGCGATACCCAGTGCAACGCGATTCGAAGCCTTAATTTCTAGCGATGATTCTATCTTGCAAAACATGAAGTCAATCTGAAGATAACCCGTGTTCTTCTTCTTTTTCAAAGTTCCACTCCTCCGTGGAGGTTGGACATCTTCACTATTATTTGAACAATAGAAGCAGCTGCTTCGAAGAATGACAGTGAATTGCTACGGAAACCGGTCACGCATGACTTTAATACTTTTTTCTGACTCATAAATATCAGTACTTTTTAACTTTATTAGCCGTCTTCATTTGACACTTTCTACATCTAGAAAATTTTCAACATCCTGCTGAAGCATCGTCTTCTTCTTTACGAGGATGACATCCCTCGTTACAAGGATGATCCATTGTGGTACCACATTTTTATATCCTCTATCTTTTTGTGAATTAGTGTCCACATTTCAAAGTGTAAAATGTAAAGTGAGCTTTAAATCTAAATTAAATTCCTATACATAATACAAGTAGATCTCATATTTTTAAGTATCGTCCTATATGTAAAGGTTTTACATTTTTAAATAACACCTCGGCTTCATCTCTATTGAGACGTTGATCTCTGGAACCGGCCAGAAGCTCAGGTCGGTACTCGATCAATATTTAATGTTCCTATCTTTAGTGAATCCTGCGATTTTTGCGGATTTTTCCCAATGACCGCATTTACTTTTTGAAATGTTCATTTCCGATTCTTAGTTCGCACTGACTGGAAACACACTGTCGGAATAATATTTGCAGACGTTCCGCGCTATCGGTTAGAAGGACAGAGCCGTCAGCGTGGCGAATGTTGTCAGTGATTTGACCATTTATGGTAATTACCTGTCACTTCGTCTAGTGCTTCTCTAAAAATGGTCTTTGAATCCATATTGGAGAGGAGAGGAGAAATTATATTCCCTCGCTGGACTCTACGACAAATGTTCATATCCATCGTCAGTTCATCTTTCGTGGCTGCAGTCTTTTGATGCCAGTGAAGCCTCAAATAACTTATTCTATTTTATAAAATATTATTTTTTATGATAAAATATACAGAAAATTCCAGATTCAGAATTTATTAGATAGGAGTGGTTACGCTGAATAAAAAAATGTTTCTTGACCCAAGTGTGATTTAAGATTTCAACGACATATCATTTTATAAGGGAGAACATATTTTCGTTGTGAAGTTGCATTTTCAGAACATAGTTCTCTAGTATTTTAATACAAATTCAATTAATCGACTTGTAAAATATACAGAAAAAATCTTATCTATCGAAAAAATATTTATTACAGTCGCTACCGGGATTACTGCATTTCATCAAATTTATTTATTTCTGGTGTTTCCTATCGATATTCAAAGATCGCTTTTAAAAATGGAATAGTGGACGTATCAGTAGAAAATATTACAAAATATACATTCTAAATTTGTCGAAAATGTATTCGACTGTTATAGCGAAATTAGAGAACGGGGCATACACGGATTTGAACAGGTCCCGGTTCGAATCTCGGTAGCGACTAAACACTTTTTCTGAATATCTTTCTAGTTGATTAATTTAATTAGTAATTGATGTATAATTTTCTAAAGCTGTTCATAATATTTTAGGAAATTCCAAACCTGTCTTCATAACTTTACCCGGTGAATTCTTGGAATATTCACATATAATGGGCGTGGACTTGTGAGTAATTAGATAGTTATTTACCTCGTAAGGCGCAATTGATTTTATGTAGTAAACAAGGGGCGGACTTGTCAGAAACTAGAACATAATAAATTTTGTATATAATGTATATAAACCGGCAGAGCCACATTTATTTACTGTCCGTCCGAGTTTTATTTTTAATCATTGACCTCGTTCGTCATGAATCTCAACCTGCACGCGTGAAGGCGCATAGAGATTGGCGGAGCCAGCACCTGAAAATCTGTATCTATCATAGTGAGGTTCTTGAGCATCATCAGAGCCGATCACGGATCATACTGCAAAGTCCACCAAGGTGCGCAACGGAAGCCGTGAACTAGTGGCGTAATTACAAAAATTGGACCCCAATGCATAATGTATATGTATATAAGAAGTAAGAATAAGTAACGTGCGGATTTATCTATAAAATATTATACAAAACTTGTCATGACACGATTGGAACGAAAATTTAAACACTGACTATAATATGCTTCAATGTAAAAAAATCGTCTTGTTTACACAAAAAGTAAGTACTTGTTGCATAAATGTGTCGTAAACCACAATTAATGTTCCATACCCCTCTCCTATATGTACACTTTATTTCATGTCTGTTTATTTGATAGTCTATGGTATACATCAATAATATTTTCACGGGTTTTCGTAATACATTATTAAATTTTATAATAATTCCATCGATATCAAAAGTACTGCAAGACAAGGACGTGTTGTTCGATGTTCTAGGGTAGATCAGAAGGATGCGTGAGAAAGCGGATTAAAGGTAACTTCACCAGACTGACGCGATTTCAACCCCGAACTGAAAGTAAAAACTAACGAACAAGTTACGTCACACTCGTCTTCAGACCTCTACATACATATAAAGGGTGTCCAGCGGAAAAATTTCAAGATTAAATTGTAATTGCTGGTAAACCATCAGGGTGAGGTAAGTGGGAGAGTTTTTATTTTTTTTATTTTTTTTTTAAAATAGAGATGCGTACACGGAATACATGTCACGAGGCGCGAACCCCCGACCACTAGATCACCAGGCCAACGTCTTGACCACTACACCAACAAGCTACTCAAATTATTATTTGACGCGCGTGATTTGCGGATTTGCCAGTCGCAATGAGTCACTGGTCGGGAGCGCACCGCGCGTTCGTGGTTGAACAATATTTAAAGTGCGGTGATTCATCGGTTCGTGCGCGTCGCGCTTTTTGTACTCACTTTAATATTCGACGAGTAAATGATGGGCCGGGCGCGCAACTTGTCTGGTGTTGGGTTCAGACAAGAAGGAACAATGATTAACCAATCGCCTCCGGGACCATCAACGTCAGCATGTCGCCAGAACACGTGGCTCAAGTTAGACGTGAAATTTTACGCAATTCGCGTTAATCGATAAGGAAGATTGCAGCCTGTAATGTAATAAAAAATCAACAGTGCACGTTATTTTTAAAAAGAAACTATAGTTTCACCCATTCAAACTGTAAATCGTGCAGTTTCTCAACGAAAATGACTATTTTTTACTTGAAACCTTAGCGAGAACAATGCTGGTACGTTTTAGAACAGCACGAACGCTTTGAAACATATTGTTTACTGATGAAGCACATTTTCATATCGATGGCTATGTTAGTAAACAGAACATGATATACTGGCGCCCCGACAACCCGAGGGAACGCCATCAAAAATGTTTGCATTGTCCAAAAACAGTGCGGTGTGCAATTTCTGCCCGAGGGATAATTGGCCCTTATTTTTATAACCAGCGAGAGACAGTCACTGCTAACGTGTATTGCCGAATGATCGACAAGTTTTTGGTACAGTGACTTCAGCTATTTTCCGGAATCGATAACAAAACACAATTTCAGCTAGACGGGGCCACTCCACACACAACTAGAGTTTCAATGGAGAAGCTGGGGGGAATTTTTCCCAATAAATTAATCAGCAAGTAAGGAGACATACCCTGAGCACCTCGGTCAACGGACCTTACACCGTGCGACATTTTTTTTGTAGGGATACCTTAAGTCGAGAGTATACAGCGACAATCCTCGAACAATTCAGCTCCTACAAGAAAATATTCGCCGTGAAGTTGGTGCCAACGCTTTGCTATCGCGTGTTCACAAATTTAAGAGTCCGATTGTAAAAGTGTCTTAAGAGAAACGAACGGCATTTAGACGATATTATTTATAAAACGTAAAATCCGCATCGTTAAACTCAATTTTGTATAAATAAAATGTGAGAATAACATTGTAGTTTTTTAAAATATTAATATTAAACTTTAATATTTTCCTCTGGACACCCTATATTTACACTCAACTAGTGAGATACCGAGTATTCTCTCCGTTAGCGGTAAGGTAAACTCGCTGGTTAATTAATTGCAAACCAGAAACAGTACTGTACAGCACAAGAAGCGTTCAAGCGAAATTATAACGATTTTATAGAAATGTATTCATTTTAACTAGAAGATTTGATGTACTCTAGAAATTAATAAATTTTAAAATTGAAGAACAATTAGTACTCTCCGTGTTTATTTGTTTATTTGAGCGTGTGTGTGAGTATATGTATGTGAAAAGTTCATTTAGAAGGAAGAAAGGAATGAAATCATATTCAAAATATTTTTTTAACATTTAAAACAAAAATTTAATACCATGATACCCAATTACTGTAGAGAAATGCCCAGGCTTAAGAAAATGACGTAGATGCATTGTGTCCTCACCGATAATTCTACCCGGAGCCTCCGGTATTAGAAACCAGGGTCATACCCACTGAATTAAGATGGCTGTCATTTTAACATTTAAAATGTTAGAAAACAGTCACCTACCATTGTGCTTTGCGTAGAGTAGGATAATAAGAACTGTTACTAAAGGAATAGTTCTTATTATCCTACTAATCAATTCATTTTTATTAAATTTTGGATACAACTTTATTATTAGCGTCTACTATCAGATCACTCAAAGGTATTTGAGATTCTGTAAAAATAAGGTAGATGGCTCTTTCAAATAATGGAACGATTAAATGTATTAATATCAAAAAGGTAACATATAGGTTCGAAAATTTGTCGCTAAAAATATTGTCGCTGTAGCATAGTTGGATAATGCACTTTCCCTAGTTAGAAAAGCGCTCCAGGTTCGAATCTCGATGGCGCAACAACAATATTTTTCGATAAAATTGATTTTATGTATATATCTTTCTAATTAATATGTTTAATACATATTTATTTTTATTATATTTAATGAAAAATATATAGAAATATGGGGCGATCTGTGTTCGGCTGGCTTAAGTGATCACTATATATAGATATTTGTAAACGTTATATATATAACGTTCACCAATTCTCACCCCCCAATCTCCACACTTATCAAATTTCTTAAAGTTGTATATATGTTAGTACGTGGACTCGCTTCGAGTACCACTACACCATCGCCATCTATGGATCAAATTTGATATTTAATTTTTCCTTGAAACAGCGTATATGTCAACTCAATGAGAATCTGATTTTTTAAAATTATTTAAAGCAATATTCTTTATTCGTAAAATTATATTAACACCATATACTAGAATAAGCCACCCGAAGACAGGTCGTAAGCCCTGTAATTACCCCATATTTATACATATTTTTCATTAAATATAATAAAAATAGCTTTATCTCTATGAGATATCTGATATTTATTAAATAAATATTATTTCAAAATAAATCCATGAGCTTCTATTTAGGGACAACATGAGAACCTTAATAATGCAAAAACCAAATACAAGGCCATTCATTGGCTTCTTAACGGAAAAATCCGGTACATGTTTAAAAAGAAAAAGTTATTACTTTATATGATTGTTTGCCCAGCGGTCACTGCGCGGTCCAGCAGCAACATCAGTCAATGTCAGTTGCTCCCAGGTAGTCCATATCTACATATTAAGCATATAGTACATAGGAAGTTATCTGCCGTAGAATCGTCCGAGCACAACATTCCGGATACAAATGTATTAATCCATGACCATTTTAAATATCAGCTAATTAAAATAGCGCTTGTCATTCCAACTCTCGGTGAACTCAATTTCTATTACATACAAGTCCAAGTAATGATCAGTAATAAGGAAATGCACGCGGTATTCAAAAAGATGTATAAATAAAAATAAATAATGAAAATATATCTTTTTTTAAATTTGACTTAGCCATGTAGATTTCGTCTGTGTGTGAAAGTGTATTTTTATTTATTCTTTAGATCTAATATCAAGAGAGTTACGAATTTTCAGAAAAGTTTGTTATCTGTTAAAAAAAAATGTGAGAGTTATCGTGGCCGCAAAATCTGTTAAATCTTATATATTTATTAACTTTTTAACGGAGGGTGGTTTTAAGACAAATTCTGCAGTACTATTTCTATAGAATTCTTCCTAAAAATGTGAAGAGAAACATTGAGCACTTATTTTCGAGCCAGGGTACCTACTTTTACTTACTTTTTTTAACTCGAAACTTACTTTTCAAGTACATTAAAAAAATATTTTGATATAAAACATTGTACATAAAATATTGTGCAGCGGACGGATATTACGAGAATACAATAACTATATACAGGACCGAAGCATTTTTAAAACGTAAAAATGACTAGGATTTTATACCATTTTTTTTGTTAAGAATTGGATCATCTAGACGTGTGGCAATATGCCATTATTTCAATCATTGACCACACATGCATATGGAGACGATTAAATATTTAAATAAACAGCTCTTTTACTTTTTGAATATAGACGGTACTCATTTTATAGAACTCCATTGTAAATCAACAATTATTTGGAATAATTAAATATACTACCGAAAAATTGTGTTTAATTTTTTGTGTTGATTAAGTAAACAGTTATCCGTAAAATTACATGTTTATAGCTCGATAGTTTTTTTAGCGTTCATAAAAGATATTTTGTTACTGGCTAAAATCATTCATTTTTAACATGGAAGAAAAATAAAAATGGGAGGGGGGTTAGAATCAAATGTCGCCATGGTACTTTTTTTATTTAGCACTATACCACTGCCTGTAAGTAAACAAATATTTGGCCGAACACGTTATCCTCGTGCTCGTATAGACAAACTGAAGAAAATTTGGAAAGACGGAAACATCACCAGGATATAGTCAGAACATTAGTTCATTTTTTCTGTATGAATCTGAGCGTGACATTGGGTCAGAAAGACCGCAGTGTCATCTCACAGATCTCCATTTTGCAAGAAATAAATGTTGAACAACGTCTATCTTCTATAAAACAAAAATTAGCGTACTGGAATACTTCAGACATGTAACGAGACGAATAATGGATGCGATGGAGAGATTAGCGTTACAAGACAGAGTCAAGAAAAGATCGCCGACTAATATCTGGTTATTTCTACAATTAATGACTCGTTTCAGGAAGCTGTTAGAAACGTTGCAGATTGGAACACATGGCGCCAATCATTATCATCATTAATGTCTGTGGATGGATGATCGAGTAACAGGCGCATGCGCGTTCAGGTCAAACGTATGTGTGTGTGTGTGTGTGTGTGTGCAAGCATGAAGACACCTGCCAGATGAACATGTACAAGTAGGGCCGGCAACCGAGCTTGGTCTTTTTCGCTCCGCGTCACTCTCATCGTTACATAGATATATGTAAGATAATCTGTACTTTTGTATTTCGGGAATATATACTGTAAATCAGAGTATTATTCTCGTTACCTCAAGAAATAAAGAACGAAACAATATATTGACAATAATTAACAGAACTTATCCTCATTAAACTGGAGAATTCTGTTCGATAAGTCACAGGAATTCAAATATCCTTGAAGTAGTAAATTGACCTCTGGTTCCCCTCCGATGGCGTGGGTCTGTTTCCAATGTAAAGCAGTTCGGAGTCTTGTTGGTTAATTAGAAGGTTCAATCAATCGTGAAGTTTATCTGATAACTTCAGATTTATTTAACTCCCTCTCAATAAATCTATTAAATAATATGTAATGTAAGTAATACGCCTTATTTATTCAAATTGCTTGTTAATTACATTTGCTGTTTATCTGCTCAAGGAAGAGTAAACTCTTATCTCACCCGAGTTTTCTACATTCTAAAATGATGAAATATAACTCGTATTGTTTGTATTCTACCCCAACCGTCAACTGATTTGCCACCTGCTTACGAGGGTACTTCTGTATTCTCGGCTTTTTTCAATTCCTGGGACTCGAGAATCAAAATTTTCGAGTCCCGGGAATTCCCGGGAATCGCGATCATGAATTTTATGTAATTAAGAACAAAATATATTTTAATAAATATTCATAATGTATATGGTGTACCTACAATATCTATTAAGTGTATTATTTGCGTAAAAATACCATATGTTATACGTTAATATTAATTTGTTAAAACAAATAAAAACTGTTTGACGAAATATTTATCGATTCGGGTGACTGAAATTCAGGCAATCCGTCCTGGAAGAGTGACTTAATAAAGAAACATGTCGGAAGACAATAACGTATGTATTTAGCCAAAGTCAACTGAAATCCTCTAATAAAGTATTTCAAATAATTTTATCCCATTCAAATCTTGTTTCAAAAGGTGACACGAATTATTCTTAAAGATAAAAGATCACCTTTTACAAGGAAACATAATCTCCTATTTGAACAAACCAACAAAACCATTTGCTTCAAATTTTTTTTAGTAGTAAATATCCGAGGACTAATTTCTCATTAATGCTTAATGACTGACCATATAAACTTTCCATTTTTTTATATGCTTACACATTCACCGCTCGTCGCTGGGTCATTGCCTGCTGTATGATAATGGTCAGATGGGGCTAACTCAACATGTTTAAATTAAACAAATTCAACCAAAGTTTCGGGTTATGAGTCCCGGGACACGAGACAGCAAAAATTATGAAATTCCCGGGTTGTCTCGACACAGAATCCCCAGTGCTTTCCACGTGCTTATGATTTACACGTACTACAATTTCACATGGGTTTTATGATTTCATTTCACTTAAATTTATTATATACATTATAAGCTCAGACACAAATATTATATCCCTATTACCAGTGGCGTGCAATAGGCTTAAACTTAGGTTATGCTATTACCGACGACGTTTACGTAACTATACGGAAACCGGAAGCGGTTGTCCGTATATCATCGGAAGTTGGTGCTATCAATTTCCTAGTAGAATTGAAATCTTTTAATTTATTTAAAACGATTTAAATGGAACACAATTGCTCGAAGCCGCTGACATCTGGCGTTTCTTATATTATTACAGCAACAAAATCGGCTTTATCTATTTCTAACCTAATTTTTTTCAAAATCAATTAACTAATGTTAGAAATAAGATGATTTAGAATCCTTTTATAATGATTTAGTGTCACTCTGACTAACACCCCGTCTTTTTCTAACACCTCTTCATATTTAGCTAATAAATTCAGATTGAATTGATACTATTAATTAAAATATGTCTACGTACTGAATACTGATGTATTAACTCAAAGTAACAATCACCTTGAATATCTATTACACTATATCATACTCAACAGATGATTGAAAATAAAACTTGTCCGTTGAAATACACCGTGGAAAAGAGTTTAGTTAGTGAAGAAAATATGTAAAAATGTTTTCACACGCAGTTTTCAGTGTGGGTTAAGAATTATATACAAATTTTTTAAATAAAAGGTAAATTTTGGAAGCTTTAAAGACGCCTAATAGATTGAGTAAGAAAATATGTAGTTCAGTACGTTTTTCATAGGGATTGAACAAATAAGTTAGACGCAACCGACGCGTGCGTTCTAGCAAAATGCGGAGACGAATGGCAACAAAGTTAAATACGAATGATTCGCAATTTTTCATACTATTGACGGCTAGACATAAATATAGACATGGTATTTTATAGGGTCTTTTCATAAGATTAAAAATTATTTTTACTGTCCAGAATCTTTAATAATGCACAGTTTTTTTGCTTATATGCAGTACACGCCCCTGCCTAGGACTTAATAAACAAACTGTTCGAAGTTAAGCTAAAAGCGATGTATCGATTACAGTAGGTACTAGAATTAATTTATGCTTTTATTGCATGAAAAATAAATGTTTATATACAAAACACTAGAGATGTGTCTAAATTTCACTACTTCCACTTATTAGAAAAACAACTTTGGACGACAAATCACTAACGCGAGTATTCTACAAATTTAATACATTTTACTGTGTATATTACACGCATATAGACTGACCATAGAATAAAAAATATATCTTTTTTCTTGATTTAATTGTTCACAAAAAAATTCTAATTGTCAAATGCCAAACATGGCATTTAAAATTAAACTGGGTCTGCGGGTTAGCTCGTTTTCATCTTATTTTTCTTTAACGGCCTCGTACGACTCGAAAGTCACTGAGCGCCATTCATCCCTCACCATAACGGTCCAGCCTGATGGGCTCTCTAGACATTGACCGCCCGACTACGTCTCGGTCCTCCCGTCGGTCTCGATCCTTTTGACTCGGGTACGAGGGCTTTGCACATGATACGAGACTCATTAAGGTCATCTTCTTTCATCACTGACCGCACGGTCGACTCGGAAGTCCACGACTGCAGTCTTGCGAACGCCGCTGCGGTCCAGTCTGCTCGGCG
This sequence comes from Eubasilissa regina, assembly GCA_022840565.1. NCBI lineage: Eukaryota > Metazoa > Arthropoda > Insecta > Trichoptera > Phryganeidae > Eubasilissa > Eubasilissa regina. Next base: position 1,236,281 of record JAINEB010000021.1, on the reverse strand, counting down.
CTCGCCTACCCGTTACAGGTCCGACCTAATATGGTACACGCGGTAAACTGTTCCTGAAGCTCCCCTATTCTCCGATTAGGTTATTACGCTCATCCTATATTATATAATGACGTGTTATATTATTCTCACGCAAGGTCGATGTGATGTAGGTCAGCCACATTAGTTCCATTACAATTTCGATGTTTTACCATCTGTTGACTCTGCCTGACACGTGACACGTGACGCCTGACACCTGACACCTGACACCCTCGCGCTAACAAGCGGGCAACCATCGCTAATAAGCAACTGTCGGCGCATTAGTCCGAAGCCATTAACGAATCAATCTCACGAGACCAGTTTAGCCACCGGATCAGTACTAGCATAATTGGAAACGGCTCTTAATTATATTCCTCGGGGTAAGATATAATGTTCAGGTAGTGGAATCTCTGTTCTAAGTAATTATTTCATTTATTATGCTTTCGATTATTGCTTTTCTTTATTAATTCACTGTAGCATTTACTACGAGTAGTGTACTTACCGAAATGTGTTCAGAACCAAGAATTATAATAATAATAATTGTATAACTTGTAAAGCGTCATTTTCGTAACAATTTTCACCTCGAGGGCGCTTTACACAAACTGTTTATAGTTTGACGTCTATCATTCAGATTGTCTGGGATACAAAGCTCTTGAAGATAGAGGCGTCATGTTATGTGTCGTCTCGTACAATCAACCAGCATAATTTAAATTCAACTCTTTCAGGGAATCGGAGCTAATACAGCTGATCTAAAAGGGATGTTATATGAGAGAATTTGGTCTCATATAACATCCCTTTTAGAACTTTGTATCCCAGACAATTTGAATGATAGACGTCAAACTCTCAAGTCAGCTTTTACTTCAGCTGTAGAAAGTCTTGTCCGACTCCATATATTATCCGTGTTGCCGCATTTAAAATGGATTGTAATCTATTCAGCTGAAACATTGGCAGACCACCATAGATGCTGTTAAAATAGTCCACACGTGACACCGCAAATACATTTATAAGTAGACGGGCTGCCTCAAGAGGAAGATGTCTCCGAATACTTTTAATCTGCCTCAGTTGATATCAGCATGCACTGACAGTTTTGCTGATTTGTGTATTAATTGAAAAATCAAATGAATGTGCACGCCCAATAACTTAACTGCAGATTTAGCATTCGCAGACATTGATTCCTGTATCAAGTTTTGCCTTCTAGGTGTTACTGTACATAGCAGTTCTGTTTTGGATGGATTCAATGTAAGTCTATTTTGTGCCATCTATTCTGAACCTATTTTATCTACGCATCTTGCAATTTTTCTTTTTAATACCTCTGTCTCACCCGACTTATAGAAAAAATCAATTTGCGTATCGTGTGCATAACAGTGAGGCCATAATCCTGACGATATTATTATATATTATATATCTTTCGTATATAAAATATACAATAGTGATCCAATTATGACTCAGACATAAGTTCTTTCAATAATATACTGAACTTACCCCAGCAAATATAATTGTTTCTACCATAAAAATATTCCACCTGACACAATAATATGTTGCGTTCGACGTGTAGCCCATTGCCCAAGCCCTGCTGATGACACTACCTCCTCGTACCTGCTCCTCCGTGCTTCAGTAGTCTCCGTCCTGTCCCCTAATCACCCTTCCTCATCTATACATTCCACACAGAAAACATTTCATTACGAATAGAAATACATGCCACATTCATTAGAAAAAATTATGATGTAATTGTCAATATATCGATTTGAGCTGCATCCAATATATATATATATATATATATATATATAAGATATCGGATCTATTCCCATCAGTTGGTGGTATCATACCAAGTATTGCATAACATTGTACACTTCGTCAGTTTTGATGTTTGAGAGACTTGGAACCAAACAATCGATTTCAACGATTGTTTTAAAGAGAACAGTAGTACATTTTTATTTGTGACAAACGTTGTGTAATAGACAATGGATATAGAGTTATGCACATTTTAAAAGGATAGATATCAGTACCTACTTACGCTTTTATTATTTCTGTTTCACGAGAAAAAAATTATAAAAATGGCAAATTTAAATGTTGATTATTTTCAATCCAAAACCATTTCACAAATACTTTAATTTTAATGTTTAGTTAAACTTGTTTCAAATTGTTAAACTTAAGGAGAATCGTCAAGGAACATCCCAACCCGGAAGTCAGTATCCACAGTAATAAGGGAACCTACTAGAAAAGTCTAATCAAAATACAACATGGAATAAAAAAAATATTTAATTGATTATTCATTTATTAATGTAATCGTTATTCCACAAAGTGGTTCAAACAATTCCTTGTAACTCCACAAGATGCATTGTTTTCTTTCCCAGAAAAAATAGTGGAATTTCCTCTGTACGTCCCGAGCACCGCGGATTATTTCTCGGTACTGAAATAATCGGAATTATTTAAAAAATATATATATATATCGGCTACTTTGATACGGCAGAAGTCGTAAATCAATTAAATTCGTAACCAGTATTTTATTTTACTAAATTCTCCAGTTTAAAACGGTTCATAATTATTTTTCTTAAACAATTAATTTTAAAACAAATTAATTGTACTTAAATGTTATGAAAATAATAAATGTTTCACTAAAAAGTATTATATTAAGATGAAATTTATTGAGAACAGTATAGGTTGCTGTAATTGCGAAATATATATATATAACGGTGCGAAATATATATATAAAGTTCTGGGTTCATGTTCCGGTGACGCCTAAATTATTTGATAGATTGATTCGTTTTTTATTTCTTTCTAAGTGATATATCTAATTTGTTTTAATTTTCAAGGAACTACGGTATGAAAAGTTTCAAAAATTCACAAATATATTTGACCGAAATAATAAATTAATTCGTATACCTTAACCCGGTCCATATTAGTAGTTTATTATCATTTTTACAAATAATAATTTAACAAGATAATTATAAAACAACGATCTGCTGTAAAGTCGTGATAATGCAAGGTGAACGCACCGCGTTCATTCCTCGTATTTTTCTCATAACCATCTAAGTTCATTGTTCGACAGGCGCACTAAATTTTCATTGGCAATGAATTTTGAGGTCAAATAACAAAGGAAAATGTTATTCCATTCATTTCCTGCAGAGATATTTGAAGAGCCGCTTAGACTGCGGTTTAGCCTCAACATTTTTATACGTTTTAAAGTCCCTTTTGGGGAGGTTTCGTAGTCAGGGTTAGTATATTCTAAAATATTTTGAGTATGTCCAAATTTTTGTAAGAACACAATTACTGGATTTATCCCCGGAGGCATTGTCATCACCGCATATTATAGATGTCTTGTTTATAAAATAATATTAGATGACTGTCTAGAGAGTACGATTAAGAATCCAGCTTGCCGAAACGAAATATATTAATAGATCGATATAATAGAAAAAGATATGTCTTGCAAATGTCATTGGAACGAACATTAAATCTTCCATTTCCCAATGAGGGCTACAGCATTGTTCTTCCTTATTCTCTTACTTCTTCCTATCTAGAACACACGGTCTCCACAAAACTTCGAGTTGATGAATCAGTCCTCCACATGTTACAGAAGTTGTAAATGAATGTGTTGGATACATTCTGTTACGTTTGATGGAATACGTTTATCATAATTATTGGTCATGATATATTTGAAAAGATAGGATGCCTCATCAGATAATCTTGACAGTTTTGTATAAAATTGTAATTCCCAATTAGCAATTGTTATAACTTCTCTTAATTTTCCATTTCCGTCATAATCATTCTATTGAAAGACATTAACAATATCACATTCCCTAACTCTTCACCTTTACTGTCCATATTCCCATTAACGACCGAAACCTCCCCCCTCATCCCAATCCCAGCCCCATTATCCGAATAGACTACAATACTGTATTTAGTTTACTTATTTCCTGATGATGAGAAGAACCGCACCTCTCGAAACTATGGTAGTGACAATAACTCAACGTGTGTGTAGTACAAAGTTAAGTATATATCTTTGTTATCTTTACACCTAATGATAACTCTCGAAACTATAATAATGACAAAAGTAAAACTCAAAGTGTGTGACCCAGTTTAGTTTAGATATTAATACAATTAAAATAAACACTTTTTACTTTTAAAATTAGCAATATTAACTTGGTGGTTAAAATTCATATTTTTTATTTATTATCTTAGTTTTATTAACCACAATTGAGTTTAAAAAACATCTACCGGTTTCGGAAAACACCATTTATTTTATTTATGAGATAAATTTATTTATGAGATAAATAAAGCATGTAAAAGTAATCAGGAAATTCTAAACAGCCAACTAAATTTAACTACGAGTCCTATTCTAAAAATTTTTCCTAAAAATTATTCGACTAACTTTGTATTGAGCAGCAATTTGAGTTAGGTACTAAATTTATTTTTTAAATAATTGTCGTTTTTTTTTTTAAATTTAAAAATAGATTCTGGTGAAGAAACAATACTATATTTTTAGTTAGTTATGACATCCTGAAGAAGGAAAAGGTGTTTTCCGAAACCGGTAGATGTTTTTTAAACTCAATTGTGGTTAATAAAACTAAGATAATAAATAAAAAATATAAACATTTTTTAACGATAATATTGCAAAGTTGCAATTTCAGAACACAGTTCTGAACTGTGGTAGTTTTTCGGAAATTTTTCAATACGGGAAAAGTTTTTCCGGGTTTGCATTCCGGTGGAAATCAAATATTTTTTCTATAGATAGATTTTTTGTAAATCTTTCTAATTGATTAATTTAATTTGTTTAAAATATCCATATCCATGTTGCACAACAGAGTAAACGGCATGTCAATTAATGACAGTAGCAATAATTATGCTTAGAATGCTTTGCTTGCCGACTTAAAGTTCACAAAAAGTGTTTTCATCAGAACAAAGAAATAAAACTGATTAAATCAAAGTGTAATTACGTAATGGATACTTGAAAAATAAATATATATTCTATAAAAATCTTATCTGGATACCTTTTTGTAATCGGACACTGAAAATTGTCTCTGTAATTTTAGTAATTAAGATTATCTGCATCTGATTTGCATCTTAATTCATTAATTAATGAATTGGGATGCAGGGACACTCGTCGCGGCGGGGCTTCTGCAGCCGCCAATGAAAACGCTGTTCTCACGGTAATCAATTACACAGTCACCTTGCATACAATGTTATTAGAATCCTGACTGCAACGCTGTGTGCAGACTTCGTATTTGCTTACGGATTAGGAACCCTACGCGCGTATACACTATTCACAACGTTAATGCGCATCTCGGAAATAAGCTAATTATCATAAGTATTATTTACTTTTTTCATTTCTTAACGAAAGAAGAAAATGACTAATAACGTGGATACAATCTGAAATCGGGTTCTTTTTGACAGTCTAAAATAAACAATTTTATTGTCAAATATGAATTAAATATATTAATTAGAAAGGTATACATATAAAATCAATTTTATCGAAAAATATTGTGTTTGCGCCACCGGGATTGAAACCTGGATCTCTTTCCTAACCAGGGAAGGAGCATTATTCAACTATGCTACAACGACAATATTTTTAGCGACAAATTTTCTATCCTATAAGTTACCTTTTGATATTAATACATTTAATCGTTCCATTATTTGAAAGAGCCATCTACCTTATTTTCACAGAGCGTCTGTTCTGAACAATCACAACTTCACAATAAGAATGTGCTCTCCTAATAATTATTTTGTCGTTTCTCTGTATCAAAACTTTCCTCTCTGGTGAGATGTATGTAACAAATATAGTTTTTTAGTATTTACGTAATATTATAAGTAATTTAACTATTACCCTCATCTTGAAAGAGTGTGTTATTCGCGTTGAATTTTTCTAATTACAAACTAGAAAAATAATAGTACCACCTCGGAAAACTTACCAGTGCGATATCTCTGTACTGGACCCGATACAGTTGCTTGCAGGTGTCACTGAATACGTTACAAGTAACACTAACTAATGAACAGCTCCTTACTAAATTATTACTTACTGTTAAAAATCATGTATTGATATTTAATTTTTTCTTTCATATTTCTTATGCTGTCATCACTCATGAACAGTTTTCTCGGTGGTAAAATGATATATTGCTGCATTTTACTTGAAGCTAGTAGAAGTTTAGCGATAAAGTGTATTTAGATTTTTTCTGAATAATAAAAAATGTGGAAGAAAAAATCAAACACGATAAATTTTTTTAAAATAAATGTATTGTTTCTCAGAAAAGTGCCATTTTTTTCAGTGAGTCCGATAATTTGACAAAGAGCTGAATCACAAAATTTCCAATCTTCAGACAGATATTCGAACAAACTTCATGTGTACACATTTTCTCTTGATGTATTTTAGCAAAGCCTTTATCGCAGTAAATGCTCCAAACTTTCAATGTTATTTTTATTACCTTTTGATATTAATAAATAGCATAATTCCTGGCTCTACAACCCGGTGTGGATTATGGCCTCCTCAATAATAATAATAATATATTTATTAGGTTCACTTTTTACATGTATTATGCACTTACATTGATAAATAATGTCTAACGGTCTGATGTATTACTCTTCCAAATTACTCGTAATATTCATTAAGTATACATTTTCACCTAGTTAATTACTATGAGTGTTGCGTAATATTTTAAATACCTGACAAATGTATCGAGGGTATGCATATAAAATTTGGCAATGTAAATACAACATCTCAGTAAGAAAGTAAGACATATGTTTGGGTACCCTGCCAGCTACACTAGTAATTAACTGTATTATAGCAGACAGTGTTCCTCCGGTATAACAGTAAGCAAAGTGCAATTATCAATGTACAAAAAATGTATATATTCGATAAAATTGATTTTATATGTATATCTCTCTATTTAATTCATATTTACAATGTTATTATTATTAAGCCTTCCTAATTTAAAAATGTCTTCAGGTGTTCACGGTTGATCAAAATGTTCAGTGTTGAATTTTGGGCAATTTTGCCGTGTGTCGCATACAGACTGTGAAATACTTCACTACTACACATTAAGTTGACAAAGTTGATTTTTCTAATGTTAAAAATATTAAGTTACTTTTATACATTTATGATCGAGATCACAGTGAGGACTTAATTTTTAGAATGAACTAACTACCACATCCTAAGGTCTCGATCAGAGCCGAGTTTGGGCTCTCCGAGACCTCCCGGATAAACCGAACGCGTCTCGGGTAGCTGGACTACGTTTAATAAATTAATTACAGCCTTGACTAAATAAATTATTAATCCGTTGTTTGATTTCATCGTTTGTTCCGAGTTATTTAGTCAGCTATTTTGTTTGACAGAATAATTTGTGAAGGTTTATGTCTAATTTTGCTACTGATTTAAATAACAGTCCCGAACTCGAAACCCACCGAACGAGACAAAAAAAATTGCGACAAGTTTGTTGCAATTATTTTGCACACGGTATGATAATCATTTTCAATTATCTTTAATGAAAAATAATAAAACCTGACCTCTGTTCTGTGCTGTTTCTAACTTACCCAATTGTATATCTAACAATTATTTTTTTTCATAGGAGGACTCGGGGAGAAATTTCAAGATATCTACTTGAAAGGTAATTTTATCAATTTACGTAGTAATAATTATTATTACATGGAGATGGGCTTTATGTGTTTTATTTTTGTCTTGAAAATATCTACAGTCATTATCATTAATATCTATTTTTAAAAATAACGGCGTCATCGGCATATGACAACATTACTCAAATTACCTATAACTAAACCTCGCGGAACACTAAAGATGTTTCATTTTAATTTTCCGTACTGATTTAATTTTTAACTTTTCGCGACTTTATGCGTTGCATAAAATATGCCCAGCGGAATAGTGAGCTTACACACATCTGTAGATGATTTATGAGAAGATGACTCGTGCAGAAGAAATGCAAAATATTTATGTACTAATATTATTTTGATCTACTAAAACGATTTAAATTCTATTCTAATTCATTTAATTCTTCACTATGTTTTAATTATATTTATCATCAGAAAGCTATCTGAGAAATAATTTGAAAGGAAAGTCGCTAGATGGCACTAAGATGCTCAATTTATTATTCCTTTAAAGATGTTTAATTATCAATTAACGATTCTATTAGATGTATATTTGTAATTGATATTCTACGGTGTCGGGATTAAAAACTGTGATATTACTTGTGATATAATATATGAAATAGAAATAGCATTTTGATAGTATTTCTCCATTAATGAACCCTTCCGCCGCTTGGGAGCGTATTTAATTCACAGATTCCTAGCCTTAAATAAAAAATAAAATCTTAATATTACAAACCGCGAACAATTTAAATTCTTTAATGAAATATTTTCAGACCAGAATCGTGAATAATAATATTTTCAGGCACTCGATCACTACTAGTGATTAACATCAGTTATTGACTCGCATTTCGTGCTTTTTAATCATCACTATCCTATGTAAATGTATCCTTTATCGACGTAAAAATAATTGTCGGAGACCTCTGTCTGCACTGATGTGTTCTAAATAATGTAAGAAAAATATCGTAATGTACGTGTTGGGGGTTATGGGTTTTGGTTGTAACGTACACGAGCAGATAATAAACGTAGTCATGTTCGGGGTGGTGGCATTTTATTCGATGTACAAGAAATATTCCACTCCACTAGTGGAGTAATTTAATGGCAAAGTGTACTCCTTCACCGCACAGCCGATGGAGGTATGTTCAACAGTCGGATGGAGGAAGTAAACAATAAATATGTTTACGATGTTCCATTATCGCCTCTGTCGTGTGTCGGCGCTGTTAAATATAAATGAATGTTGCACCCGGCTGAAATCACACAAATGTTGCACCCGGCTGAAATCACACAAATGTTGCACCCGGCTGAAATCACACAAATGTTGCACCCGGCTGAAATCACACAAATGTATTTAAACCATTCGCTCATTCTTGCTTTCTCCTCCTCCCTACACTTTTCCTTTGCTTTTTACGTAATATTCATTTAAAAAAATTAAAATAAATATTATACATATATGTATATAAGGTCCGTATCCACGGATGAGATTTTCGACTCGAGACAAATTATGCTCCGGTGAGTTTCTTTGGAGACTCTCGAGTATCGTAATTCACTATGTACACTCACTTCACGCATGCTGTACGTCAAATGACATACCAGCAGTAGTTAAAATAGAATAAATGTTTGTAATTTAATAATATCTTATGTAATTTATATTTAATTTTGTGTCTGATTTTTCAGAAAACATATTTTTACGTACCTAGGTGACGTTTGTGCGTCGTGTCTTATGCGTGTATTTGTTTCATTCTAGCGATCTCAGGTCGATCTCGACACGTGTAAGTACATAGTACTGACATTTACCTCGACGTAATTTACACTGACGCGAGGCATTATGATCAAATTTATTAATAGTTTAATCGGTACAACGTTCTACCGGCAATATGGTACCAAATTTTTTTTTCTCAAGATACATTTGTTCATTGTAACTTTTTTAATCAGATCGAATTCATTTTCATTAGATTTTATAGCGTATATTTCTAATATGGCGCATTGACAATTCTATCGCATAAATCTTATTGTAATTGTCGCTATAGAGATAGAGCGAGATAGTCTTCAGAGCAAAACGAAAAATGGATGCGTTCCTTTACCGCTAAATCTCCGAAACGCGACTTTATCACATACCTGATGTACGAAGTATTATACAACGGAAATTAAAAATGTTTACTTGTGTATTTCATATCTTAAACATTAAACATTAAACATATAAACATAATAATATGAAATGTTTAATGTTTTGAATTAATAATTCCAATATGGGGAGTATAACGAGTCGCGTGTTGATTGTTTGCCATAAGTGTCGACAAAACGAGACAGGAACCAAAATACGACTTGCGACATATCTAGTCAGTTCTGTTTTCGGTTCGCCGCTCGAGAGTCCAGCGTGTGTCTTCGTGTGTATTATAAATAATACAACTATTTTGTGCTTAAATATAATATGTGCAAGCTCTAACCAAATCGTTGACATCGGTTTTAGATTTTAGAGACCAGATTTTGTGATAAGAATTATTTTCTTTTCGCGCAATCGACGAATATTTTTTTTTAAATGATCGAATAATTCCTCGGTGCACTGGTTCACATAGTGGTTTAACATCAAATTCTTTAAAATCTTTTTAATTCAGCAATACAGAATTTATAAACAATAGTCATGAAACTTTGCCATGACACTCCCATTTCGTCTATCCATCGAGACTTTGGGCGGCAACATACGTATATGTATCTATGGGTCTCGATTACAACCTGTGTACAGTTTTTACAAGACGTCCGAAATGCTGGATTTCTACTGAAGTCTATGAAAGGCAGTGGCGTAACCGTGTCAATACAGCCAATCCCGTGCACGTTAGATAGAGGACCGAAAAGTTCGCGCCTACTTATACCTTTCCCAGTGTTAATATAGACTTGTAATGTCTAAAATCCGCCACTGCAAGACATGAAATAATAAAATTGAAACATTATCAATGTTCACAGCAGCAGTACCTTACTAATATGTAGGGTTAAGATACAAATAGTATAAGACAGGAAGCTTCAAAGTGAAAATCGCCGAAGCAAGTGTTTTTTTGTAAATACCTAAAAACACTTAAGTGTGAATAGTATAATAGTAAACAAGAGACTTATTTTGTTCTTGCTATTTAATGGATAAACTGCGCGTTACTCATTTAGTGAGCTTTTTCTCCATTCCGCATTGGAGCCCAATTTTTGTAGTTCCACCAATGGCATCCGCATGTGTCCAATCCTAGTTAAAATTAATTTGAATGGCTATTTAAAATTGTAATCTGTCGGTGTTCTATTAACTTTTCAAATAATCATTTTCATTAGTTAATAAAAGTTGTGGCATAAAAGTGATTTTATATGTCATCTAAACGCCTTGAAGTTGTTCTAAAAGAATGCAGATGTCGGAAATGAGGATGCAGATACCGGAAACTATTAAGCCTTTTAGACGCTCGGGGGGTAATTGAAATTTTCCAGAGTTGACAGCGAGCAGTAATTATTTGGCTGTAGATAATAATACACAGAATAATGTCGTTTGTCACAACGTGACCGTGAAAGCAACGACCTATTGTCCGACTACATAATAATGGACAAATATTAAAGATTATGCACACGCAATAGCTATCAATAATAATTATTACTCACACATTACATCGATCTTCTCTTCGCTATTTAATATCTTAATAGCCGCCTTTGACAGGCTCAGGAAGACATTCTTAACTATTGCAAAGTATTTATTTTGGTATTTAATGTTTAAGAAGATCAGCTACTAAACAATTACTTTTAAACAAATAACAGATATCTCATAGAGACGAAGCTATTTTTTATTAATGGGAAAAAATGGAAGTATGTATAGTGTGGTGTTATTCGAAGTGATTCCACATATTAACATATATACAACTTTCAAAAAAATTATTGGTTTGGAGGTTAATTGGGTGGAATGGTGAACGTTACATTGTGTAAAGTGATCACTTAAGCCAACCGAAGACAGGTCGTAAGCCCTAATAATAATTCCCATAATTCAATATTTTTCCATTAATAAAAAATAGCTTCGTCTCTATCAGATATATGTTATTTGTTTAATAACAGTGCCTTTGTAAGTGAAAATCTAGTAATTGTGTGCTCTTGGGCATGTTCAAATACTACTAATTACTTTTAACGTTCTAATCAAAGCCGCTGGATTCACTGATACATCGCTTCCAAACAATCTTCTAGTGCGCCGTCATTCCGTGGCAAACAAACATAAGGTGGACCGAAGAAGATAATCAAAGGTATTCTTAAGACGAATCTGAACAATGCGTGAATATTGGGAAGCCACCCTACATAGTCGAGTAAGATGACGTCAAAAAGTACACGACACTGAGGAAATAAGAGATGGCGCACTAACCGAAAAAAACGGGAAATGAAAAGATAAGAAGGAAATCTCATCCCTTAGAATCGTCCTGCTCAGAGGACGTACCGAACAACATGTGGAATGTACTGCTCGAGGATAGAACTCCTCGGCGATACGAGGACTCGTAATATAAATCAAACGCACCGTCGCAATGAGAAATCTCTGACGAAGAAGAAATCGTTCCATTACTAGATAATGATGGAATCCCAAAGTCATCGTTAAATAAAAATCTAATTATTAAAGTGTCCTGACACTCAAAACTCAAGGGAATAACTAAAATGAATGATACCATTTCGTGTGCGTAGAATAATTGTTCGTGGGTAACCTTTGCATTTATTTTAAATATGCTCGGCCCTGAAACCATTTTGGCCATAACGTGAGACATTCAGAAATATCTTTATCTCATCATTCAAGGTAAAATTGATAGCAGAGAAATGGTTGGAGAAGTTCACGGTCCAACTATACAATTATGATCGCTAAGGACCGCTAAGCGATGACGCACTAAAAGAAGAAGGCTTTGTGGCATTCCTAGGGATATTCATATTCACAGATGTGATGCAGTTCTGTGTCATATCTGCATAACATGGGCCAGCGTCCGATGTCAATAAAATACTGACGTTTTGCCATAGGTCTAGGCTGCGAGTTACGGCTGTTAATTTTGAATGCGTCTCATCTATTCGGAAGCCTGTGAAGATTTAGTTTAAATTCTACCGTACACGCGGTTGGTCAACAGCACACCATCTAATAATGCATTGTGGCCGTCCTTTTAAAACAGTGTTTGGTGTATTCTAATTTTGTTAGTAGTGACGTATAATAAAGTATAAATAATCCTGGTCATGTGACTGAATAGAGAATTGTTTGGATGGAACTGTTTGGACTGCTGACAAGATGGCTCCTCGTCCCTCTCGATCATCTTAGTATAACAACTTTTCTTTTTCCATCCAAAATCATCCGACTTTTCTTTTATTTTTCGAGTTATTCTCCCCTGCTTCTCCGTAACCTTCGAAGCAACTTGCTCATTGCTTACACACTCGATGTTACTCTTCGATTAGCTCCATTTTGCATTTCTCGTAATGTTTTGTTTGATAATCCCCAACACTTTACACAGGTGTCAAGGCGCAGTATTTGCTCCCAATAATGTTCTAATCTTGAGAAAAACAATCCAACTACAGCGTCACTTCAGTCATCAGAACTCGGCGTCCAACCGTACCGAAAAAACTATCTAGTTAAAAGAACAAGTTGAAAATACATTTGTTAATTAAGACTTCATCTAGACAGAATTAGTACTTTATTTTTAAAGGAAGTAAATTAAGCCGACGAGTAAAAATATTAATCTATTATCCAACTGTCAACACGGTTAATTTAGTGAATGAAATGGCATTTTTGTAATGTTTATCATACTGTAGGCGTTATTAACAATCAGTAAATCAATTTGAAGATATAATCGTTAAACGTTTTGCAGTCGTAATAAAAAATTGAAAGGGAACACTTGAAAAAGGCTTCGCTTGAAATATTCTGAAAACATTCAGTTTATTTCGGAATCACAAATTTTTTAATATAAGTGATATAAAAAGTGTAATAAAATGAAATTAGAGATGTCGGAAGTGGTGGAAAGTAAGTATGATTAATTAAATATATAACTATTAATATTATCAAATTATAAATTCGATTTCGTTTGGTGACATTCCTTTGCGCAATTAATGCAAAATTACTAACTTAACTTAGAAAATGTCTGATCAGTTTATTAGGTTATGCCGTGTATTTCTAACCTCTTAAAAGTCGGCGTTTCGAATTCCGATACAGAGTTCAAAAACACAACTAATTAAATTAACTCCCAATAAAATTACACAATTACTTTGTATTGAATTACGTAAGTTTTATATGGCAAACCAACAGCTTTGAAAATATGGTTTTCTTTAATTAAACTCACTTCACTTTTAAAATGTATCAATTTGAAAGTGCAGGATTAAAGGTTCGAAAATTTGTCGTTAACTTACTATTTTGAGATAGTGTAATGATCAGCGCATATCTCCGGATAGAAAAAGTTTCCGGTTCGAATCCCGAAGGCGACAAAATATTTTTTTGATAAAACAATTTTATCTGTATAACTTCCTGTTAATTTATATAAAAATATCACAGAACTACGTTTTGAAAAACTGCAACGAGTGTGTAAATATTGAGGGAAAATGACCTTAATGATCTGAAATGATTGGAAACATGTTTAGGATACGACTGGTGGTTTATTAAATTAGGTTAGTTTAGTAATTTTAAATTATCTAATTTCAGACAAACATTGTTACATGTAAAATAGATAATTCCTAATTTTTCTCAAAAATATGATGAGTTTTCAATAAATGATTCGAAAATTCCGAGAAACCATAATTGTTCAAACATCTCAAACGCTTTTTGACTTAAGTTAAAAATACAATATTTTTTTTTTAATTTATGAGAAATTTCCCTATAACTCACGTAGTTAAATACAAATTTTATTAAAATTACTGACTAGAATGATTTTATAGAGATTATAAAAAAATCGCTCCGTTGATATTTAAATTTATTTAAATTGTCGCGTCACGCGTCTCCTCCTCGGCACCACTCACACATCGGGAAATCTATCGAGTTCAATCTTAATAAATGTGAGGCTACCTGGCAATGCTCAATTCTATTTGATATTATTATCTTGGAGACTTTCCTTTTGGGAACCAGTGAGTGCGGGGAATAGTCACTTGAATAATTTTAATGTGATTATTTGGATCCATCCATTGGTTTGTGCAGTCCAGATAGAATTCGTATTCTTTTTTATTATATTAAGTCTGTCATACATCGGGATATGGTATTAATGAGGGAAAACTTCGGAAAGAGTGACCGCCTTGGCCAGTTTAGCAGCACATTCATTTCGATGAATTCCCTCATGTGCAGGAATCCAAACGAATGACACCTGTTTATTGTTGCTGTTCAAAATGATGGAACAAAGCAGTAAATACTTAATAATAAATTTCTCAACATTCAATCAGTTCTTCATAATAGCATTTTTCTTATAAATACGGTAATTGAAGAAATGTCACTAGCTTCAAACGGTCAAACGATACAAACATATAAATATAATAATGTTACATAATGTTGCCTTAAATACCCGTTAAAATAAACATTATTTCATAAATTAAAAAAGGAATTTTGTTTTAGATAAATTTTCCTAAAATGTGATGCGTTTACATTTTTAAAAAATTTAAAAATAAGACACGAAATGTTTTTTGTAGCAATTGTTACTTCTGGTGTGCGTTATCGAATATTTTCATCGCTTATTTTTCTCATTACACCCCCTCCCCCTCCCACCCACCCTCAAACCCTTTAAAAAATATGCATGAACATTGATGAAAGGGACCGAATGTAGCATTTCATTTCCTAGATTTGAAAGACGTTCATGGGTTCATTTTGTCATTAAATTTTGTTTGCTTTCAAATGTTTTCCAATTTTATTATTTGATGTTAAAATGGCGGTGTGATGTTTCAGAAGCGAACGCTTTCCTAGGCGTGTCGGACTTGACGGAGAACCGGAACCTATGGAGGCAGTTGATAGCCGAGTTCCTGGGCACTCTGCTGTTGGTGGCCGTGGGGGTGTCCAGCACCATCCCGTGGGAAGAACACAAGCCCAGCATACCCCAGATCGCCCTCTCATTCGGACTGGTGGTGGCCACCATAGTGCAGGTTAGGCTTTACTGATAATGCTTGCCGTCTTATACACGATTTTTACGGTTCCCTAATGCGCATGAATTTGGTAATTTGGGCCGGATTATCCATTTCGAAATACATATGTTTCATTTCAGAAAATTTAATTATCTGTCCTATGTATCTGCATATGATATAAAAATGTTATCAAACGCCACTTAGAACAGTAAATATCTACAACTATTTATTTTTAAAAGTTTAACAAACAGACGCTATTCTATTACAAACATTTATTTTATTTTAATTGCTGCTGGGGAATTGCTTGCTTTAATTCATTGGTAGACGAACGGAACATCAGTAATCGACATAGTAGATTGATATTATATGATGTTTTTTTTTTAAATACATATGCGTACACGAAATACCATGTCACGTCACTATTAATACGATTTTCAAACTAAGCTAAACGCTCGTGCTGTGAAAATAGGAACTTGCTAGTATCCTCTAGAGGCTCGAACCCGCGACTACAGGATCATTGGGCGAGTGTCGTAACCACTAAACCAACAAGCACGTCAACGGGTGTGAAGTGAGGCAGCAAAAATGGCGAATATCTGAAACTTGTCTCCTAAGAATCTCACGGGAGCATAATCTCTCTCTCATAGATTGTTGGGACGAAAATTTGGTCATGGGCCATTATGGACACGGTGCGTTGCGAAGGGTCACTTCTTCGTGTATCCGCGGTAACTGGTTACCGGTCTCCAGTGAACATCAATTTGTTGACCACGTAATTGAGCTGGACAGCAAGACGAGGCGCGCACCGTTCTACTCCGCACCGCCTGGTTGCGATTGTACAAACCTGTTTGTCGGTCCGTTGATTTATTTTTAATTGACCGTCTGTTCACCTTGGCCCAGTTATCGAAATGGTTTTTCGCTCGTGAAAAAATGGAGTGCCATCTCGCCGCTTCTGTCGCTCTTTTCGGTTAATAACGGATATCCTTTTCGTATTAACATTGAAAGTGTAACTTGATCACATTTCTCATTCACCTTGGCACTGCTCAATCAACATTTTGCAGATTCCAGAATGTTCGATTGCTTTCGATTAACTAAATTATTACATTTTATTTCACTTGGCATTTTCGAATTTCTATTATTTATTAAAAATCCAATTATCTTTTATATATAGGCCGCAAGCGAGTGATATCGACATTATTTACACGTCACATTAAGCCATATAACTATAGAGATAACTCGCCCACCCTTTTCGATCATGCAGAGACGTTTTACGTTGAAAATATATTTTACTTAATCAATGTTGATGTAAAATGATGTAATGACTTGTTAGTCTAGAGGTTAGATACTAGTGGTTAAATAGTCGATGGTTTGAACCTCGTTCCGGGAGACTCGACAGTATTTTCATAGCATGGTTTGAAAATTAGTAAAAATATTAATTTCAGCAAAAATACACGAGTATTATTTTTAAAGCCCATAATAGAACGAGCGCAAAAGATGTGCATTGAATATAATTTAAATATTTACCTATCTAAAATTCAGCAGAATTACGGTTTTCCAATTTTCAAGACAGTAATTGACAGTAGACAGTAAAATTGTTTTGTATTCGAAAAATGAACGTATAAATTTCTAAACCGATCATGTCTATCTAATTCGTAATTCGTAGGTAATTGAAATTTCAAGCCAACATAATGTATAAGTTATATTTCAAAATTCTCCGCGCGTGACTCAAAATTAATCCAGAATGACATTTCTGGGTAAATTTTGAAAGAATTGAATCGGTTAAATAAAGAAATGTACGTAAAAAAATGTGAAGGAAACACGAAAACCTTAGGATAACGGAGAGATTTTTTATGAAAGCTGGACGATCGGAAGGGTTGCCAAATCCTTTGAGCTTCTTAGGTACAAATAAAACAATCTTGAGATACAAATCAAAGAAGCCTCATCTTATAACAAGTTCTGGGGACGTCGTGTGATACCTCCCATGTGCATAGTTGGCAGCATAAAAGAAGCTCACTCCAATGAAGTAAATAAATAAAACGCTGATCGTCTCTGATCAACGGCGTAACTAAAAAATTGGGCCCCAATGCAAAACGGAAAAGGCCCCCTGTTAAATACTACCGCAAATGTGTTATTACGCTTTACATAACTTTTATATACACTTTTATATAACTGAGAAAAAGCCTGTCTTCACGGTCTGGTCCCTAACCCGACTATCAGGAGGGACTATTGTACAAAGTACATTGATAATGTTCTTAGGTTTTCAGAATCTTCAGTTTTCTGGTCTTATCAATCAGAGAGCTCAGATATACACGGTAGATTAGCCCAGAAAACTTCACGTGAGGATTAATAATTTGATTTTTATAATTCCATTTCTCGGTGCGGTGAATTAAAAAAAATATGACTCGATACTCGCAGGAAAAAGTATCGATACGAAAAATGTTGTAGGACTCGGGCGGGGACTCGGGCGGGGCCCCGGGCGGGGCCTCGGGCTGCAGCGGCGTGACTGTGAGATTATTCTTTCCATACCCAGGTACCTACTCGCGGGCTTCATATGTGGCCGCTTGAATGGTAATATTAATGACATTGTGTTTACAGTAATGTCTCGACAATCGCCTGTTTGCGTAAGGACACATAAAGAAAATAATTAAGCACCTACCTTGTATATATAAAAATGAAATAATCTTCAGAATTATCAGAAAAAACGTCATTATTTTAAGTCTGCGATGGCGCAATACTCATTATACCTAAGGTTTATCGGAATATTTCGACTTTTAATGTTTTTACTAAAGTACTATAGTAGATACTCATCACGTCACCGTGAATTTTTTTTCGTATTCTTAAAAAACCAACCGCGGTTTCTTCATTATTCATAACTTTGGATAAATAAAACTAAACAACCGCTCTAATATTACCAGTAATAGCGAGAGAGAGAGAGAGAGGATAGAACTTCAGAGAGTTATATTTCTATACGCACTCTCATCGCTCGATTCGCTGACGAAAGAATTTGTTGTATTTGGTCTTATCCGGCCTCACCTAGTCACCTATTACTTACATGGTTGCATTTCTACCACCTTTGGTCTGCTACCCCCCCCTTCCCAGGTGTTTCCTTGAGCTACTCGCATCACGTTATGAAAGGCTATTGCGATTAAGTTTTTCTTAATTTAAAAATATACCATTTTTACATTGACTTTGTACCGCGCATACAATATTTGTGTTAGTATCTATACTAGTTTTGGGAAGAGCAGTTCTTCCCATCTACAGGTGTAAATTGAACTAAATTAAATACAGTCGGCTACGGGGGCGGTGGGGCCGCAAGGGTGGGAGTGGCTTTATTGTTTCCTGGTGTTTCTTATTTCCTGCTTGTATGGCTGAGCATCCCTTCGTCGCGCTCTCGGTCGAGCGGTCGCGGGCGCTGTGACAATGACGATTGCTGTTGTCAAAACTGTCGTCGATGGACGGATTTTATCTCAACAGTTGCCTCAACTCTGCCTTGATAAGTACATACGTGCGTGTAAATATTATATTAGGGAAACGAGGTTCAATTAACAGGTTTTTTTCTTCTTACGGGCATTACCTCATCACGTATATCTCTCCGTCGATCTCTACTCTGCGCCAGGTATTTCATTGCCCAGTAGCGACAGCAGCTGGATGTGATCACGATCATGAATCTCGCCTTCCTCTTTTCCTCCGTCACCGAGGTTACACGCGTGTCGTTCCGGAGAATACGACCCGAACACATTTCTTTTCTGTTTGCTTCTTATAGTATATTCTCACATGCGACAATCTCTTGAAGTCGTTAAAGCTTCATAAACATATCATTCAGAACTGAAATTTAGAAACGTGCAACGAATCATTGTTAAACAATGGATTAAAAAATCTCAACATAAGCTACAATATTGCTGACCTTTTGTTTCACGGAAGTAGCAGATCATTAAAAGTATGAAACGTTCGGACTCGATGGCTACACTTATTTCACACGTGTATAGATTTTACAATGACATTAACTAAATTATACGTATAAATTGGAAAGATGAACATATAAAATCAATTCATCGAAAAAATATTTCTGTTGCTACCGGGATTCGAACCTGGATCTCTTCCTGTCCGGGGAAATGCATTAAGCGATTATGCTACACCAACATGGTAAGTTGACGACAAATTAACGAACTTATATGCTGCACTTTCAAATTGATACTTCTGTCGTTCCATTGTTTGATAGCCATGTTCTTTATATTTACGGAATCTCAAACACCTTTGAGTAAAATCCGACAGGAGACGTCAGAATTAATTAGTAGTTCATTTTTATTAAATTATAGAAAAATATAAATGAGTTGGACATATTCTCAAATTCATTACAAAGCTATAAAGCTAAAATGATCATTTCATTTTTTATTGAAACTATGTTTCTGTAGGTATATAGGCGCTTAATATTTGTTTACGATTATTCTTATATTTTTATGCATATATATATATATTATGCTTCCATATATGTTGCATTTTAATTTGTTTAGTATATACTGTAAAAATCTCTTTATATATCTATATATTATGTCATTGTCACTGCAGTATCGATAATCTACGGTGGCTAGTCACATTATAGTACACAAATGTGACCATATTTTGAATGTAGCTCATTTATTATAATTATTATCATTAAACTGCTAATGCTCTGTATAATATAAAATAAATTAAAAAACTGTTTATTTTCATCTATTTCTCCAACACATTTAATTATTCTCCTTCGACATTTCAATGGCTTCCAATTTTTATTTGTCTCTTTTCGTTAGATACGAGGTTAGGTCAAGTTTAAAATGTATACATAGTAATAAAATAATGCAGTATCTGTCGCGAGAGCGGCACGCGTTCTGTCATATTTTACTACCTAACCGATGCTTTCGACATGCTGTGTCACGATTTGTCGCTGATCGGTTTCGGTCACCCGGTGCGCGCTGACCGAAACTCCGGCTGGCCGTTGCGCAACCGCCCAGGCCGCGATCGCCGATCACCGGGGTCGATACGCCGCGCCGAATAATTAAAATCGACGCGCTGACATAATATTTGACCACCGGCCGCCGCAGACAAAAACCCAATGTTCGCGTTCATATGTCAAGATGGCGATTTGAAAACGGAAATGGATTTTGTAATTCGCGCCGAGTCATTATGCGACGTTACGCGCAACCGTGTACTTACCGAGGATATAATAATCTCAAATGAGGACGCCGTTAATTTTTTATTTAATGATATTTATTTATTACTCGTGCGCAGAATACTCCAGTAAAATTACTCACCAATACAAATAGAAAATTTCGTTTTTATCTTTTGAAAAACATTTTGAAGGTGCCGAGTACTGATCCAGATACCTCTCGCATGCTAAACGAGTGTGCTATTCTTCTAATAGACTGCAGAGTCAAATTATCGTATAAATATATATTATGGTGATTTTTTTGTATTTTTAATACTCTTTATTATTTACAATGAACTTTAATTCTAATGTTAAATATATATTTTTAAACAGTTACCCCTATTGAACTTCGTATGAAGCTAGTAATAAGCGACCTAATAATATGTATTATATTTAACTACTCACTGTTAGTATTCCCGCTGTCGGGGTTCGATTCTCCGATTTTCCGTGAAAGTTTTTATTTGACTAAATTTGAAAGAATTATCTGCCACTAGATATATTAAATACAAGCGTCTGAGTCGTGTAACTTTTTTTATAAATTAATTATCTATGATAAATGACTGTTGTTGGTAGTGCGTAATGAATAATTGTGGCGCTTCTTCGTCGCCGATTTTATTTGACCCACTGACCTTTCCGATCCTAAGAAGTTGAAAAAAAACCAATTAATTGTAACAAATAAACGGCGGATAGGACTTCGCTAAGTATTAAATTCAATAATAATGTGATTTTAAGATCCGCTCAGGTGAACGCTGCGGGGATCAAACTCCCGGCCTCTGACGCTAAATACGGGTGACCTGCTGATCCTGGTAAAGTTAATGTTTTAATAGCATTTTGTAAGTTATGATTAATATATATATATATAAACAATTGTTATGTGAAATTCTTATTTTACTACGCCTGTAGATACGCAGCCACTGTTTTAACATCTGCCAAACATGTGCCTGGATGGGCAGAATACAATTTCATTTAAAAAATATTAAATAATCAAAAATGTAAATAAATAAATTAGTATTTTTATTGTGTTTTACATATGCCATTATTAGAAATTCGGTCTACATTAATTATTATTGGCAATAATGAGCTATTGGGGCGATATCTGTTTAGGATTTTTGAAATTTTTAACGTTCAGAGCGTTTCGGATCAACGTGTTTTTATATTATATTAATTCAATGTTGGTGGAGTGGGTAGATAGCTTTTAGTGAACTTGTTGATCTTATTGATTTATGAAGTATCGCCGTGCGTTTCATTTATATTTCAGGGCGCTGTATAATTATCAAGTCATAAGTTTCTTAGTAACATTAGAGTTGTCAATTGAAATGGATTAAACTAATCGGCATTCTTCCTTTGTATCTACATTTCTTACTTTTTATTCATAATTCATAGTCCTAATTGGCGGACCACGGTGCAGAGGCCTGAAGCGAGGGGCATTTTGGGGAACACTCGCAACGCGAACCGTACACAGCAACAGCAACACAGATATGAGGACTATGTTTTAGGTTAAACTATCACTAACTAATGACAGACCGGGAGTCGAAAAAAGGTAAACGGAGTCATTCATTCCTGACTTTAGTGTTTTATTACAAATTAATTTAATCACCTAGTACAGAAAAAATCTATTTATCGAAAAAATTAATTGAATTGCTACCAGTGTTGTCTCGCGCCTCACTTTATATTCGTATTTTAAACGTGAAATATCACGTTTGCAATGCGTTTGAAATGCTCGTCATTTGGGTAATTTAGTGTGAATCTCCCCGGTAGCAGTTAAAATACAATAAATTTTCGTGTATTCACGCCTTATGTTAATGTCAGGTAATGTTAATCTGACTTTCAGAATAGATAGCTGTAGGGATCTACGGTAGTGATGTTTGTGTGCACGTAAAAATATAGCTTTCAGAACGCATGCCGTGCACAATGTGTCTCTTTCTAGCAATCTCGAGCTGATCTCCGAGTCTCCAGAACAAAATCTCGCCACCCGTACACGGTGTTGAGAGTCTCCTTCCCTAATGGAGAATGGAGCAGGAGAATGCGGCGTGCATCTGCGGTACCTAAATTTCCCTGGCACACACACAAATCAGTGAGAAATAGACCATTTCGCTAGGGGCGATTCTTTCTTATAATTATAAAAGTTTTATTCGTACTTTTAATTGGGCGCGTTACTGACGGCGACATTTGACAAATCATAATGAGCGCCGGTTGGCCAGATTCATAAATTAGCGTCCGCTAAAATACCACTTGAAAATAAGTTAATCTTGATTTTCACAGAGCAGGCCGCAATTTGATTAATGGACCGTTTCGGTGGAAGCGGCCTCTAGGGCCAGCGGAATCAACACGAATTTTATTTATTCTTTAATCAGAAAATCGATTTGTCATTTCACCGATGAATCATTTTCACACCTTTGCGGCTCGATGAAGAAATATCTCAATGAGTAATATTTGATTATTACATTCATGTTTTTAGATTTATCTAATAGTACACAATATTAACAGATTACGTCAGCGGCTGTCGGTGTCGGAAACGTTCAACTGTGTGTGAGACTACGAGTATATCAAAGAAGTCTCGCGTGAACTAGAGTTAATAATTTGTATTCTAAGTTGAAGTGATCACTGATGCTGTCTATCTTCATAGTCAGTTCTTCAGTTGTAATCACCGAGATCTAACATCTTTCTCCGCATCGTCACACCATCTTTGAGGTCTTTATCAAAGTCACGCGATTTGGGGTTGAAAATGCAGTGCGGTATCGTGACCTTGAATCAACAAAGCATCGCCTGACATTTCGGTCAAAATTCACTTTTTAATATCAAAGTTTTGACAATAATTTACTCTTTAAAATTACGGATATCTAATTTCCTAGTGTTTAATATATATTAATAATTACTTTTAATAAAGTTGATTTGAATACAAATATTATAAAATGAGTTACTTAATTACTCGAAATTACAGCGGGACATTTTGTAAAAATATAGACACAGTTAAATGTAAATACCCGATTAAAACTTGTTCCAAGGATACGAATATGTGGATACTTTAGAGGTAAACTATTTTTTAATCGCTATCTGTTTCGGCATATAAAACTTGTAGTTCATGGTTCCATCAGAATCTCCGCCGTTTCTTCCACGTTTGGTTCCAAAAAAGTTTCAGCCTCCATATTTCTGTCTTATCTCTACGGCCCGGGATGAACCTCGGTTTTCTCTAGCTGATTCCTCCACTCTTCCCTTTTCTGCGACATATTCTGCCAATTTTACACAATAACCACTCTCCCCCCTTCTCCGCACGTACATCCGTAATTCTCCTCTCAACAGTCCGTCTTCTTTCTCGCTCGAATCAGAAAAAAGATGACCGCCCTTTTTTCTAAAAAGGTCAGATTCTTCAGAGGTGCCGAGACATCCTTGCGTAAAATATATCCAACCCCTCGGCGACGCTATAACTTGATGAACTTAGTGACGTCGTGCGCACCGTGAGGGGTTCAAAGTTCGTGATTAACTAACGACTCTACTGGATATTATACTAGACCAGGGGTCGGCATACTTTCTAGTGAGAAGAACCAAATATTAAGTAAACACTGTTTTCATACCGCCGTAAGACGATTTCACTGTATTTTAGTAACGAAATAAACGAGATATAATCAAGATTTTTATTTATAACTCAAATTCACAATGCAGTCGTATGCTACTTAGAAGAATATAATATATGGGAGTTAAAGCTTCAGTACCTGAGTGCTTTTCTGACAAGGAAACCTAAATAATTTGATATTTTTTGGACTTTGTAAAGTTTACTAATTAGAACGATGACCTTGCACCGCTTTCAAAAGCTTCACTTTATCTGGCAAATAACTACTTGTTTACTTTAAGGCACGATTGTAAATTATCGTCGGTCAATGGCAAATGCCTATGAAAAGAGCCGCGGTCTGCCGACCCCTATACTGAACCAAAACCTTTCTGAAGATCTCGCGCTCAAAGATTTGTAATTTCTGAGAATCAGCGGCGTCCATCATTCATATCAAAACAGATCTTACCATTAAATTATAATGATACGTCACTATCGTTAAACAATGTTATATAATACTAATCAAAAAATGATTATTAAATTATCGCAAAGGTTGACGATATATGAAAATAGGCCTGAAGTATGTTAGTTAATTCGAACAAATTTTCTGGATTTGCCGAGTTTACTTCTGAAGGGTCTCAAGTTCGATAAAAATTGCAAAACTGCTTTAATTCACCGTTACTTTGCAACTGAGTCGATCAACACCTGGCAGTAACATTATATCGTAAACACTTTCGGTTTTTTAAACAAATTTTATACATTTCGTGTGACAGCCGCGCTTTATTAATACACATTCATTAGGATCAATTAACAAATGCGTCCCGGCGCGAGTGGCAGCGATCAGACTGGGGATAAACAAATATGTAAATGTTGAACACTACCGTATTGAAACGTCAGCCCGCGCGACAGAGCTCGTCAAGTTTCTCAATTTGTAATACCATTCGAGGTTATGAACGAGGTTTTTGATTTATTTGGTTGAAGCTCTCTGTATGGTACCCCTAATGGCCCGTGCCCACGAATGATATTTTTGATAAGAGTCGATTTCAAAGATATGGATTTTGTTCCCATATAAGATTCTTTGAAAACTGCTTACACGTAGTTAGTCTCCGTGTACACACCGTGTCTCAAAAATTTTTCGCCTCGCGCCCCACTTCACGCTCGTTAACAAATTTCATTGTCATTTTAATTTTCACAACTAAACTATGTACTACACACGCGTTGGGTTATCGTCACTACTATACTCTCATCATCAGGCGATAACCTAACTAAATACAGTATTGTACCCTGCGATGGGATCCGAAACGTCTGCCAGAAAAATCAGATATACACGGCAGATTAGCCCAGAAAACTATACAGTATTTTAGTCTATTCGAGTAAAGGAGCGGGGCTTTGGAAGAGGGGCAGGTTTCGGTCGTTAACGGGAATACGAACAGTAAAAGTGAAGTAAGTGTTAGGAAATGTTGTCTCCGAAAATAAAATTATTTTTTATTTCAACGGTTTCTAAACTGTTCATTATTAATCTCTTATAAGGTATCGAGTGGAAAAGTTTTAGTTCAGTAATACAAAGTTACAGTTACATCACACCACAAAGTTAGCGCTATATCAGAGATATTAATGTCATTGTCGGTCGTCAAATGGATGTTTTTGAAACTCCCCAGCTGTAACTAAAATAGTATACATAAAAAGTAGGACCTTCACGCCGAGTGTCCATTATCGCTGCACTTTCCTGTCGGTCTACTCGTAATAACGTCACTCCTGCTGCTTCCTCAAAGTATATCATTTCATCAGCTCGGATTATCGATCTGTCAGTAAATTTCATTGACAACTTAATAGATTCATCGTCCGCGGGGCGTTCATTCTAAATGATGAATCAAAAAAGGATTGAGTGGTTCGGTCGACTGATAGGTTGATGCCCCCTGCAGTCCGGCGACTCCTCGCCAGTGCGGCACACGCTGTTAAACGGCGCAAAAAGTGACCCAGATAAGCGGTGCACTAAACGAGAAAAAAAATTCGACGCCAACATTTTGTGACTTTCTCTGTACTAACTATTGACTTTTTGTTTAAATCCTTTCTGAAACCGAAGAGATGAACTGCTATTTGAGTAGCAACGTACCTCTTTATTAATAGTTTAATAATGAAACAAAATGGTATATCAATAGATCATCAGAATCTTCATCAGGAGACTGAGGAAGACTGTATTTTAAGACGGCGGATCTTCAGGTAGCTAAATATCCGGATCTACACGTCCTGAATCATCTTAGTTATGAGAAGACAGCTTTTGCGAGATGTCTTAAATGGTTTGTTTTACGTTTTCTACACCTGGCGTCTTTAAGTGTCGGATGCCTCTACACACCATCGCCCTTCAGTTAGACCCTTCTCCTAGCAGTGATTGAATTTGTGGCCCGGTGACTTTTTAACCGGTTTCCACCGAATCTCTCGGACACCCGGTTACTCGATATTGTAATAATCGGTTCCACTGAGTAAATCGAGTTGTTTCACAGAATACGAGAAATAACGGTGACACTGATAAAAAAAGAACTAGTTCTTTGCAACCTTAATAATTATAATAATTTTATCGGTTACTTTTGGAACTGGAACTCTCCCTCTCCCTCCCTTTTCTCTGTGCTCCAGATGTACTTTTAATGATTTGCGTTTTCATATTTCTGTTTATATTATACGTAATTTGACTGACTTTTATACCTGATGAATATAAAAACCAGATATTTTTTTATATCTAGCCTCGTGTGATATTCTACTTTCTTGATATTTATATTATTATTTGTTCTACTTGTTCTTTTTCAATGCCGTGTTCGAGGTAACGTGATTTAGGTATTGCCATAACTTTTGTTTTTTGTACTATTAATTTTTACGAGGTATTCTTACCATGTTTGAGTGATGCGGTGACCACGAGCGATGCAGTCGATGGTAAAGAAAGTAAATCACTTCTTACAAAATATTAATTCTGTATTATAATACTTTACGGCCGTGTCTCACGCCAGCAAACATTAGTTTTGCATATTGTGGCCGAAGTCCAGCTGCGATCGCGTCTAATTTATGAACTCGTTTCGTAATAAAGGCCTTTGACATGCAAACATTAAAAATTATTTTATTGCTTGTAAATAAGCTTTCTTTTCTGTATATTCTAGCAGCATTATATACCGTTCGCAAATTGTTATTATATATAATATAATATAATATCCCAATGTCCTCCATTCTGTCATGTGCAGGGAAATTTGAAAGAAAAATGATGCATTGTAATGTAGTTAAAAATCAATTTACTTTGATGTATACGAATCAAGTGGATATAAATTTTTTTCCCAAGTACATTTTCAGATAGAAAGCAAATACTCGCAAGTGTGTTACTATAAATCTGGAATGCTGCTGTACTAAGAGATCAATCATTTTGATCTGAAAGTACATTTTCAGATAGAAAGCAAATACTCGCAAGTGTGTTACTATAAATCTGGAATGCTGCTGTACTAAGAGATCAATCATTTTGATCTGAAAGTACATTTTCAGATAGAAAGCAAATACTCGCAAGTGTGTTACTATAAATCTGGAATGCTGCTGTACTAAGAGATCAATCATTTTGATCTGAAAGTACATTTTCAGATAGAAAGCAAATACTCGCAAGTGTGTTACTATAAATCTGGAATGCTGCTGTACTAAGAGATAGAAAACAGACAATTCCATTTTCATTTCACTAAAAAATTTCAAAATTGGAGAACTATAATTAATTTTTTCAGTAGTATGCGGTAGTGCGTCAAGTAATTAATTAAATTAAATTCTATTTCGGGCCCGTCCTAATTATTTTAATCCAATATTAAAATATTTATTTTCTTCTTTTTGTCGTATTCTTCAAGGTTCATACAGTGTTATAGAATACTGTAGAAATTTTTCATAGAATATTCTAGGACACTGTGGATAAAATGGGAAATGTCCTTTCCTTTCACACACAGACCAAGTCGGGGGTTTTTTTATATTACGTGAATAACATTTATCATATCTTGTTCGTTCCGTTTTTGATACACTCATATATTTAATTAAAATATTACTTGTGTGTTCTTAGCTTGAAAAAATTTCGTACCAGCGTAATCTTATAGTGTCATTGCGAATCCGCTAGATGCCAGTCGTAAGATACTGATACGCTTAATACGTCATACTTGTCACCATGGTGACTGCACATTTCTTTAGTACCCGTGAATGTTCTATTTAGTTTTGGCTCTAGAAATTAGCATGTTCAAAATTTTGTGAATTCATTGTAAATTCAGTAGCTATATGGTGTATTCAGATCCTGCCTAAAAAATTAATCCATATCTAGTATCTACCTACACAATATACAGTGTTGAGCGACCGTTTTCATTTCATTTCTTTCTTACCTCCCAGTGATATGTACGCACAATACACGCACAACGTGCGCGATGTTTATACGTTCATTTTTTATGTGCAGTAGAGTTTCACTTTTTCGAACTTCTATAAATCAAAACCCGGTCGCCCTGACTGGGAAGTAAAAAATATCACAAGAAATAGTCTGATCGATTAAGATGATCGTTCGGGTGAAGGTCTCGTTTCCTAAATGATCGGACCACTTTCGGTTACTCGAGTACACCGCAAAAGTGTGTCGACAGATTCACCTCTAAGAGTGGCACAAAATTAAAATACAGGGCGTCCCAGAGTCAATAGTCCAAACGGAACCTACGGTTAAGGGATATCACCAGCAAACCCGCTGAACTCAAATAAGGTTTCCCAAATTCACCGGTTTAGAAGTTAATCAAACATATTCTAAACAATTCAAATCAAACATATTCAAAACAAACAGCTTATGTGGTAGCTACATATTACACCATACGTGAGTCCATTTTCATCACGATAGATTGAATAGTCTGTTTAGAGTGCTGTCTCTTGAACACTGCAACGCCACTAATAGCACCGTGATAATATATAAAAACAGTTTTCCGAAATCAAATTCAGAGACAATTTCACATCCTATATACCAGTCACAAAAAGTTTGTATATTCCTATTACTGTGTTCATGTGTATAGCCTATAATTTAAAGATATTGCGCATTTCGTCCAATCGTGTTGGAATGAAGAATGAATCGGTGACCTGACTGTACGCAGGATAACACGTATAAAACATAAATACACGAACACGTGTATAATAATAACATTAGATAATTTTTATAGCGCCATTTTCGCAAAAAAATTCACATCTTGGATCCTTTACACATCAACTGGATAGTCCTACATTATTCTTGTATTTTAATTTTTTTTAATATTATTTGGATATGATTTTGGGAAAAGGTGCGTGTCCAGTATTTTAAATAAAGTCTCGGATACACTGTCTTTTATGACTGAGGGTTTAGTTTCACGCTTTTGGGCCTGCCACCGCAAACGTTTGTCCATTAGACAGATATAAGGAACCTCACGATATCTTATATTCCTTTAAGATAAGTTCCGTTAAGTTACATTAAGTAAGGTTAGGTTAGGTTAGGTCACGGCAGCAGATGGAATACAGCTGTGTATGTGTGCACTTGTCTTGTGTGCATTTATAATAGAATCAAATAAATAATATAATTATTAAAACAAATTTCTTAAAAATAATATTAAATCTCTTAAAAGAGTACACAGAAAAATTTCTATCGAAATAATATAGTCATGTCATAACCGGGAATAGAACCCGGAAAGTTGTATTGCCGGTAGAGAGGTATGATAACTCTACCGATACCGATAGTGTATAGTGATTATAGTGAATATAGTGATTATAGTCAGTGTTCTGAAAAATTGTAATTTCGCAAAGAAAGTGTGATTTCATTAAAACATTTCAGAGTATTAATATTATTAATTAACAAATGATTAGAACCGTTACCATGCCGATGAAGTCTAACTGTCCACCAATTGGTATACCCGCAATATCCATTTGCATACATGTCCGACGGAGTAGTTGTGAGGCTGGACATAAAACAATTTCATCTCATGGTCCAATGTCGGGAGAGCGGATTCGAACCGAATTAATTTGCGTGTTGGGCAAAGACCGACCGCTCGCGGCGCGATTGCGTCACGACGTGTAATAGCGTTTAATACCGCCGGTTCGAATCCCAGACGCGATGGAGTCACGGGGGACGATGTTGCAAAACGCGGTGCGCTCAAATCGGCGTGTAAAAAAATATTTAACGACCGCTTTAAAGGGCCGGTAAAGACATTGAAAATGAAAATATGTTAGGGGGCCGTAACCTTCAAATTTAATACGATATTTTATTGGTAGCTAGCGATAAACTGTTCTTCTTTTGACATTGCACATTTCGACGAGTCTTCGGTCGGATGAAACATGCCCATCGGTCATAAAATATAATTATGGTGTGACGGTGTGTACTATAATTGATACAGTTACGAGTAGAGTAGAAAATTATAACGGGCTGAGTAGCTTAAAATGAAGATATGACCATTTTTGGGTGAAAGTGCTAGGAAGCAGGCATCGTACCGGAGGCTGAAGCATAGATCGATCTTATTATAAAGCTCACAGGAAGAAACCAGATGTGGAGGACAGAAGATAGATAATAATGGGGCACTTAGACAAAAGTGAGTATATGTAGGCTAAGGAAAATGAAGTAGAAATATAAAGACTCTTGTATTATGTTCCGAGTAGACAGAAGTATTGTGTTTTTACTGAAAACGCATTCTTATTGTATTTTTACAATTTCAAAACATAGTTCTATGGTGTCTTTAATACAAATTAAATGAATATCTTTCAAATGAATACATTTAATTAGTATTAGAAGTATTCAAAATATATATATCAAAAGACGTGTCAAGACCACTAACTCTTTGAACAATTAATTGTCTATGTGTGTACCTTCACTGAGTACGGGCAAGTGACCTACCTTTGAACAAAACTTTATTTTTCAATTTTATGTTTTTTTTATCTGATAAATAGAAAATAATATATTTTAGTATAGTTAATTTTACACCGTTTAAAAGTTATAAGGCTTTTACTGAAAAACTGTATTTTTGTCCAAAGGTATGACGGGTGTGCGTATCTTTGGAAAGGGGTGAACCTACCTTAGGACACTAAATTATTTATGAATATAATATTATATTAGAGTAAGATTTTAACCTACAAATATACGTTGATTATTTTTAAAAACATTTAATATATTTATATACAATCTTCTGAATATCTGAACAGGGTTATCGAAATGACGATATGAGATGTTATCAAAAAATATAGCGAGAGAGCTCGATAAAAAATATGATATAACTAAATTTCTTAGTTTCGTTTGTTTTTAAAATAAATATTGTACTGAATCCACAGAATTATTTGTATCGGATTCTTCAAAACAACTCTGGCGTAGGAAATTATCGCCGTCCTCTGCAACTGGAATATTTTTTGTGTCGTTTCGGTGTGCATCCTATATGACAATTATTCTTGCATGTGACACAGGTGAGTGAATTTTCTTTATTGACCAATCGTTTGCATATATAAAATGTTACAACTGTTAAAATTTTTCCATAATCTGGATTTGGATCACCTCATCAAGACTTCAATATTAACATTCTCTCTTGTGTCCCAATTTACCTTTCGGCACTATTAAAAAAAAAAGGTTTTATTAGCCACAAACCTCTTGGCAAATACACTTCACTGCATTCGTACCTTTGGTCGCGTCCAAAGGTATGAACGTAGAGTTATCCAAAGGTACGGCAAGCGCACAAAATTTTAAAGATTATTAATCGTAGAAATTTTCGGTTAAGAAATATACAAATGTAACAATTGAATCAAATAGGCCTATTCTTGGTTTACTAATATACAATTAACGAATATAAGACAATATGTAAATAGTCATTTAAAATACTTCATCAAAATAGGTTAAGAACTCACTTTTCGTACAATTTTTTTCAAATTTGTATAAGAAAAACACTATTAACAAAATGACAGATTTGACACAATAGTGTTGCTAGCTGATAAAAATAGAATACCCGTATATTTTTACGGAATTTTCATCTTGAATATTACCAGAGATATTAATGTTGTCCAAAGGTAAAACCGTCCAAAGATAGGGCACTTACCCCTACAATTGTCTTTATGTATAGTTTCGTGTACAGTTGCGGTGTGTGCAATTGTCCTGTGAGCGACTATCTGGTGACTTATCTCTGGACAAATATTCTTCACCTTTTCTGATGTACATGTACCTAAATAAAAAATCTATTGAACGCATGACCCGAGTCTGCAGCTAGACAGTTCTCGAGTACTTCCACCGTCCTCTTTTCTTTTCTAGCAATCGGCAAATCAGGTGTATTTATAGCAAACAAATAATTGTAGATCTGTTTCCACGATTGGTTTAATTGATTAGTTACCGGTTTCGGGTTTGCACATCCACGGCCAGTTCAGTGGAACAATCCAGTTTGACAAGTCGCCCGCCATTCAATAATCATATTTGGGTCGATTCATTCAGCCGACCGCGGTACGTGAAGCTATCT
Organism: Eubasilissa regina; assembly: GCA_022840565.1. Classification (NCBI taxonomy): domain Eukaryota; kingdom Metazoa; phylum Arthropoda; class Insecta; order Trichoptera; family Phryganeidae; genus Eubasilissa; species Eubasilissa regina. The sequence continues at coordinate 1,203,433 of JAINEB010000021.1, read as the reverse complement.
GGAGGTGCGCTATCTGGAGGTGCGCTAATAGCTCTCCAAATTTACTCAAAATTGCGAATTGGGCCAAAGTATATGCGATAAATTTATCACTGCGAGAAATGCTCAACTGACAATCAAATAATGTAATGAAAGGAAACGGTTAACATGTCTCTATCTATGTTATTTCCTCGTCAGTATGTACAAAGACATTTTTTAGGGTATATTGTACCCATAAAAATGTATGGCTATTTATCTATACTTAAAAATATTTGTTTTCCTCTCTACTGAAAATTGTACAATTTGTAGATAGATTCGTGTCCTATCGAGCCATCGTAAAGTTCTCATATATTTATTATAATCCACCAGTAAACCTTTCATAAAATGTTTCGATATTTTATTAATGTTATTAGGGTGGACTCTTATTCCTATAATTCATAAATGTATTCTTACATTGGAGAGCTTTTCTTATAGCCTACCTGGGCGTAGCTAAGATCGCAGAACGTTCGCTTAGCATATGAAAGGTAACAAGATCGATATCTGGCGCGTCAATTATTTTTATAATTAAATTTTAGTATTAAAATTTGATGTTACCGATGTATAACAACAAACGAATCTATGCATTAAGTTCTAACACAAATATGTGATAAGTCTGTACTTATACGACAAATTGACACCGCAGTTTAATGGAGAAACAACTAAATGGTAGAGCGCTCAAGATAGTTTAGCAATCTATTTAACTTAAAAGATAAAATGACAGTATAACCAATACACAGTGTTAAGAAATATTGTAATGCGTTATTTTTAAAGCTTTTGTTTAAACAAATTTAAGTGGTAAATTTTTAATTTGGGCCAAACTATATATGAAAAATATCACTACATTTGTTCGGCTAAACTGTGATTGCTGTGCGGCCATTAGATAACAATAATGATATCACATGTACTGTATATCTTGTTCACGGTCCCGTGAAAAAATTGTTATCTTTTAACAAATAGTAAAACTTAAAAGTTATTGCGGTGAAGATTACATTTATTAAATTTCAATTCTGTCGAGAACTGAGTGACATACAACGAATCACTGTGTTGACGTACAACATAATAAATATTAAACTTGTTATAGGTATACGTCTTCAAGTCGTTTTACTAACCTCACTTTCATAGCCTTATTATCGTTATTTTCACTATCCGAAAGTATATATCATATCTTTCGATTCAAATTGGTTTGATAAGTTAATACAATTGTATTACGTCTCTAGTTAATCGATTGTAGTGAAGATTGGTATCTGAGATTTAACTGGTGGACATTTCGTTTCTATCGTACCAGAGATTGCTCAAAGAGTTACGAATAATCGGTTTAACCGTCACTAATTACGTTTACCTATTAAGGTGTAATAGTAAACAACATCTCTGGTTAGTGATTGGCTGTGTGTAATGATGACGACTCTCATCGTGGAATCATTTTTCTGTACAAATATCATGACAATTTGGCAGAAGGTCAGACAAAATCGCTCTCATAGTTGACATACAAACGAACCATTGTAATACTGGTAGGCTTTTTGATTATTTTTTGAAGGTTAACGGGGGGCTACGCCCCTGGCCATGTTACCACAGATGCCGTGTTTCCGTGCCATTTTGTATTATATTTAATACACATTTAATTACCTCGAATGTAAATCAAGTTATAACAACAATAATCTATTATGCATTTAATATCGGCAGATCTATAAAATAATGTATTCTTCGAATCTAGTGCAGTTATTTTAATGTACGTGTTTTTGAATCGTAATCGTTTAACGTACATTCTTTATTTGTAACAGATATTTTTACATTTAGATTTATTTAATGGATGAAAAATTCATAATACATTATTGCCATCAGTAGGCAATGTATGTAAGTGAAGCTTAGGATTGGCAAAATTTTAATATAGGCTGAATGTGGTTACTCAGAAAGGGCGAGAGTTGTGTGACAGATCCTCTCTGCTTATCCCCGCGGAGAAACAGCGCGCTGGTAAGTTAGTTAGTTAGACAAACAGTTGATGACTGTGTTTTTCCAATGATTGTTTGCCCATCGATCAATTCGGCTCGACTTTTTCTCGGTCTATTCTATTACATCGACTACTCTTGTACGTTATCTCGTCCAAACGCATCTCTTCGTGTGATGTCCGACAGCATCTTTCCGTGTCCTTTTGCGGTTTTTTTTAAGTTTATAAACCTCTCTTTTGCTGAAAGTTCATATTTCGCAACCATATATGAGCACTGAAAATATTCACCGATTGTGAATACCTTCCTTTTCAGTTTCGCTTAATTATTTTATGTGAAATCATTGAGTTTTTTTCCTTTATCCAAAGATAAATGAAGCGTTCTTAATTCATGTAACGCAACCAGTTAAGGTGCTCACTCTCAATACAAAAGATGGTTATAAAAGGAAGACAATTAAAACCTTCGTGAATACAATAGAAGTAAATGAAGTTTGATACCGCTGCTAGTCAGTCGATCGAAAATTGTATGATTTAAAGTGTTATTTATATTTATCATTTTCATGTGTGTGTTTAATACTTGCATACTTATTTATTATAGATAGTAATTCTAATAAGGCCCCAAGGGACAAATGGTTATTTCACCACATCCGCTCCACTTTCGGTACGCACGAGGGCTGCTGATACGGAGCCTTAAGGCTCGCTACGAACTAATGCCATTTTACGGCCCTCTGGGCAAATGAAATCGGACAATATATATCATTTGAATTTGCGGCTGCAGACTGATTCTTTAATTGTCTCCTCTCATTTGATCCAAATATGTTTTGCTAATATTTAAATATTTCGATCTCTTTTGAGGCTCGGCAGAAGTATAAATCGGTTATATCATGATAAATCAATTAAAATTAAATACAACAAAATGGCTGAGAATTAGAAATCAGACACCATCACTAATATTGCAATAAATCTGGTTTTTTACAGTTGTACAGTTGAAATATTTGAAAACGGACATCAAAAAGAATAACGATAATAAACATTAAATTAATAACGAGATAAAATTAACGCTGCTACAACCGATTGCTCTATATTGGCATAAAGCTTGATCTCTTACTTTGGCGCAAGTCACAGGTCTTCGAAAATAAAATCTTGCGTAAATTTTACGGATCAATACGTGATAACCTAATTGTAAAATTAATTAATATATTAAGTCAATTGTTTTTTTTTTGGGAGCCCCAAAAGGAAACAACTTAACAGACGTTATTTTTAATAATGTTTTAAATAATACTCTTCTTAATAATTCACTAACCGATTTCGGAAAATACTTTTTCCATCTTCAGGGTGACAAAAATATCGACCTTAAACTAAATGTCAAACTATTCTAATATTTTCAAATTTACTTTTTAATTTTATTGAATATTGAAATTAATATGTATCCACGTGTTCGCGTTATGTATTAAAAATAATGATCTTGTCGCTTTTCTGCGATATCATATAATACACACACACGTGTATTACCCGAGACGTGGGAAACGAATTGATATGAATGAAAGAAAGGACGGATGCCGACCTGTTCAATAGAAGGTTAAGTCGTAAAGCTATAACAGTAAGCGATTCGGTGACGACACAGCCGACAGATAATTTAGGTAATGCTTAAGGTAGGGATGGTGTGCGGCAAGCGGCTTCCTTGTTCATTACCAGATAGTCAACGGAAAATAGTCGTAAGGTCATAAACAGTAAAAAATTTGGTGACAATGTGGCGGACGGTATTTTTAAATGATTGAATATTGAAAATAAAAATGTTTGCAATTTCATTGCATTTTGTGGGGACCGGAATATTTTGTTTGTTGATTTTTCACGTTAGGTGTTTTCCGATGTATTTCCCACCCCCTTTAATTATTACGAGCCATTTATGATGTGAAAAGTAGTCGAATCGGTCGGGTTAAAGGTCACGTCGCGCGCAGTGCGGCCGCGTGGGGGGCCAGGGCGACCTTCGGCGGTACCGGAGCGGAGCCCCGGGGCCCGAGTGGCGCAACCGAGGAGCGGCCGCGGCCGCACACGCGGCGCGCGGCTCCGGTCAGTAACGGCTCATCTTCGGCTGTGATAGCCAGAGATATAACATTTTTGAACTCAAACGATCGCGTTATAATGAAGTTACATTTTACTTACATAATATTTGTAGTGTATTATTTAATTTCTTCAATATCGTAACATTCATTAGGATGACATTTCGTTTTGATTTTTTCTTAGAGCGCTAATTGTTGGCGGTTCATTGAATTAACGTGCACCGCACTCCGCTCTCTATCGTGCTATCGTGATCGTATTACATCTCGTATTAAATTATAACCAAGTTATCAATTGAAATTATTCTTTATAATAAATAAATAAACAAGTCTTTTCGCATTATAACCGTTATAAATCGCGGAGATTGTAACAAAAAATACGTAAGGCAAACCGTGAAAAATTTAAATACGCGATATAAAGAACATCGACGCTGTCTGAAAAATAGTAATTTTCCGAATTCGCTAATCATAACCATCTATTTTTTCAACAGCTACGATCTAAAATTACTTCACTCGGTACCATATATAGAAACAATAATTAATAATCTTGAAATTATAGAAATCCAGAAAAATTTGAATTCGGAGAAAATGTTAATGAATAATATCACATTTTCAAATACTTACGGCTATTATCGATGTTTCCATGAAACGATAAAGTCATTCCTACCCTTACTTACCAATAGCCAACCGTATTTAATTTAGTTCTATTTACACCTGTAGATGGGAAGGACCGCTCTTCCCGAAACTAATAATGATATTAACTCAAAAAAATGTGTCTGTGTGTGTGTGAAAAAAATTAAAATATTACACCACGAAGTAAGCCAAATCAATCAATGATACAAATTATAAATTTTGTTTATACTTTTTTTACTTTTACTGTTAAAGTCAAGCAGCCCGGATACAATAATGTGTTAACACTTCAAAATACATTAAAATCAAATGAAAATTTCGTACAGTAATTCCCTTTGAAACAGGTGCAGTCCTAATTCTATGATTTAATTGCTAGTTTAGAAACGAACAAAGAAACGTTGTTCATTTTGTACATTGTTTGAGCAATAATACAAAAATAGAAATTGTGAAGTTATACAGAAATTTTAAATTGAAAAGAGAATTAAATTTAGTAGTATAATAATACGTACATTAAGTAATCTTGCCCCCTTATTCATCTGAACTTGTCATATGTCAACTTCCATACGCGAGTGAACCAGATTCTAGGGCATCGAGTGCACACTTGCGCTTTACGTACACTTGTACTCCCGTACAAGGGACATCACCCATACGGGCCTAATTCATTTAACGCGGTGACATTTGATTATAGCGGGGCGTTTCAATTTCAAAATTATAAATATAAATTAAAACTGACTATATGTCACAAAAATTATAAATGAAAACGTGTTTTTTATGATATTTCACCCTCACCCTTGACCTGATTTTCCAAACACGGTACATACATAAAAATTGATTTGAAAATCGTACCGCCATCTGGCGTGTGTAATATAAAGATTTTTGATATTCGTTGCAAATAAAAAGTTGATAGCTTTAAATTGAAAGTAACAGATATTTCACATAAGAATTTTACATATTATATATTTATATATGGTCTAAATTTGTAGTTCGCTCAAATTAAATAGTTAACACCGTAACTAAATAGATTTTTCTGTATATAAGTTTTTTTTATTTAATTTGTTTAAATAATAATAAGTTGTTTTCGCTCCCTAGGTATTGCCCTTTGCTGAAAATAGCGCCTTAGATGAGTGCGCAGAATTTGGAACATGTAAAGATGTGTAATGGTTCGCTGACTCGACGGGCGTCACTTGTATCATTTACAAACATTAAAAGGTTCTAAAAATCAACTGTCAAAATATTCCGGCAGGTTACTTTCTACGTTGGTTAACCACATCGCGGTTCTTTATCACGATTAGGGGTCCCAGCATCCCAGCATCCCGGCCCATTTTACAGTGTTCCGAATTTTTCGAAATTGATATTTTGGATTAATTTCGGGGTACCAAAATTAAATCACAACTAAAGGACGAAACATTATACGCCACTTTGGGTATTAATTATTCATAATAATATTATTATTTCACATTAAAAATGCATTATTTTTTTATGTTATTATTGTTTAAAGATTACTTACTTAAATATAAATATCTTGTATAGATATATATTAATAGAAGAAGGTTGCATACTTGGACACATCCTCCACAGTGAGAAATATGACCTTTCAACTTATTATGCATGGTGGGATGAAAAACAGCAAGGGCACACATTGTACTTTCAGGTTAATCTCGGCTGCGTAATATCTGAATGTGGTTCAACGTCCAAAATGTCAGTGAACTTATAGTCACGCATGAGATAAATTGGTATACTACAACTTGATCGTCAATCCTTAATAGAAGAAGAAGAAGATTGTATTTGTTAAGATTGCATTTCACCGATTATAAGACGCACGTTCTTTTCAATTTTAGTGTGCGAGTTCGAGGTGCGTCTTGGTATGAATGACGTTTTACAATCGCTGTCAAAATGTCATTATCGCTTTTCGTAGTTTAAATGCGCAGTGAATTGGATATTATTCTAGGTAGCACATGTTTCTAACTATTACTAGGTTCAGCTTGTTTCGGGTACATTGTGAATTCAAAAGTAAGCTGTATGATTGAGGTCTCGCCTCGCATCCGATCCTCGGTGCGCGTGTAGCCGGGTGAAACGAACGCCGGGTCACGTACATTGCCAATTTTGACGGATGCAAGAGAAGATTTTATTGAAGGTTTGGTGGGAGTGGACAGGGCATCTACTCGGCAGCAAAAGGAATCTGTAACTGTTCAAGACCTCTGTGAAGGTTTGAGTATCTAGATGGGAACTGTTAACTTTGCTATATTCTATTGTCCTATTTGATCTTGTTACATTTGTAGTATATATTTCTGCTCTGATATTTATCTTTTCATTTTGTTACATTAGTAATGTATATTTTTACTCGTAAGTATTTTAATTATTCTTATCTGTTATTATTAATTATTAAAGAGAACACATTCTTATTGTGAAGTTGTAATTATTCATAACAGACGATCTGTGATGTTTTAAATTTAATGTATTAATTATAAATATATACATATAAAATTAATTTGTCGAAAAATATTGTTTTTGCGCTACCGGGATTCGAACCTGGATCTCTATTTCCAATCCGGGGAAGTACACTACCAATTGTGTTATAGCCTCAGTATTTTTCATGTATATATTTATAATTAACACATTAAATTAGTATTTATCTGTTATTTTTTCTCATTTTGTAATATTAGTGGTTTCTGTACTAGTTTATCTTGTCATTGGGGACGAACTACCGTCAGTGGTTCTCTGAGGACAGGTCAGTCCGTTTTTATTTGTGTTTTATCTTTTTCCCTTCTTCGAGGGCGTGTTTTTTTATCCCCTCGGCACCCCGTCTAAAGCTACCACCTAAGCGTCTTTTTCCGTTTTCTGCTGTACTCGCTCGGGAAGTATAGAACCTTGCGCGTCTCAACCTTTTATGTTTTTCTTTTTGCTGTTTTATATTTTGTATTCACAACACACATTGTTACATATTTCTAAACATATTGTTATACTTCTCATAAATTTTTCGCCGCTGAATAATGAAAGGTCGGGGCGATGGTGCGGTTTCGTCTTGTTACTTGTTACAGACGGAATCGCACAGCTGCCTATTAACATTTAAAAAATGCCAACCTGGTGGCTAATGAGTAGGACCATATACGAGCTTTTGCTTATAAACGATTTTAGGTAAGCGTCGGGCCCACCCTCGTTATCCAACTACAACCTCTTGACGTTTAGTTAATAAAACATTTAAGGGAGGAATACGAGACAGACTGACAACCTTTCTTGGACGACTTTTGGTAACCAGAATAGACGACGACTGCTTGAAAGAAAATCCCGGGGGCAATAGTGGGTAACGCTCGTAAGAAATGCTCCATCGCTGATATCCTCGCTGGTATTTATGACTGAAATGATTCAAAAGAAAGTATGTTAACAATACACCTACTTGAAATGGTTTTTATTATCATTTTAATGAATTTGTTTGTTATAATAAAAAATGTATTACATAATACACAATCACTTTGTATAAAACCGCGAATTTTATTAAACCCCAACCGGTTTCGCTTAGCTCAAGCTTCGTCAGGGCATATTTAAAACTAACAATAAATACAAAAAGAGTGAACTTATATATACATAAAGAGGGAGACAGAATATAAAATTATATGCGAAGGATAGAGACAATACGTGTACATAAATAAAAAATATTTTTATTATTGGTATTTTAAAATACGGGTGCGTCTTATAATCGATGAAATACGAAGGAGCAAAAATATTTTCTAATCCCGCAGATTTTGATCTGATCTAGAAATCTCAAGATTGGATGAAGAGGATGTTCCGGTACATATCATCGTCGATAAAGCGTTGGCCAACCCGAAAACACTTCACGCGCAGGTGGAACAATCTTACCTCGACATTAAATTGAATAAATCACAATTGTGCGCGAGTGTGCGAGTGTGCGAGTGTGCGGGCACATGCACGTGCGCGTGTGAGTAACCGCGTATTGAAGTGTGACCGTCGCGAACCCACGCCGCGGGGTATATTTTGGAGGTCGATAACCGACTGCATACAAACACTTTCGGAACCTGGACCTAATTTAACTAAAATTACTTACAATATATTTATCCATTTAATTTATATTATGAGCTATTCAATGCGTGCAATTCCTTGTGACGCATCCAAAATGCATATTTATTTTTACATAACTGACGAACGGAACGTCAATGGTCATTGGACTTACATTTATGTTTGACGTACAGCAAGCGTGAACTGAGACTTGGTGGTGTACACAACGAACAATAATAGCCGGGAGTTGTCTTGAAAGCAAAAAGCTCTCGGAAGCGTAATTCTTAATTATCTCCAGTCGAAAATCTCAATGTGTATATATGTGACTTGTCTCAAAAGTATGAGATGGAGTCTGTACTTCTATCTCAATCGTGGCCATAAATTGACTTAATAAAACAAAACTGACTGTTTTTAAAACCGTGTACAAGTCTACTTTATTATAGTCACTAAATGTGAATCCTCATGGAGAGATTGGAATCAAGAATTGAATAATGTTAATGTTAAACTAATAAAGAAGTACCGAGGTAGGGGAGACAGACCCTAGGAATGGAGTCCCTACTATATATAGAAAATCTCAATTAAGTTGGTTTGAACGTGCCTTGCGAATGGCGTGATTTAAACTGTAGTTGTGACTGTTATTGTGTTCGATAATAACGATTATTGTTAACTAATTCTTAGAGCGATGACTGCTACACTGTAAAGTAAACCTCCGACAGTTTGATCTTAGTTAGCAATCTGTTATTAATCAGTCGGGGGGAGCACGGCTGGCGGCTCTGGGTAATAAATAACAAAAGCCTGTATGAAGATATATTGAGTCTCAATCAGTCAGTAAGTGCCGAAGCGGTTCAAGCGACCGAAGCGATTTCGCTCTCCGACCCTCCTAGGTAAGTTTCAGTATTCGGGGGTCCGTCGCCAGCGTGTTGGGCCGCTTTATATCTCGACACCGTCAAGTGCGGCGCGCCGCCCGCAGATGGCTCCCCACAATCGGCGGGAAAGAGCTCCGTCGCGCGCCCGACAATAAATAATGTCGCCTAATGTGCGGACGAAGGCGTCGCGGTCGGCCCGTGTCGCAACGAGTCGTACATTTTCCTGTACCGTTCGATTAATTGATACAATTCATTTCGCGAATTGCAATGCCGCGAATGTATTTATTCGCGATCCACTTAAAAACTTCACTCACGACCGTAAAGTATGGGAGCGCGTCAATTATCCCAGATTTTTATTATATACGTAGGTGGGTATTCTTTTCAAATGTCGAACACTGCTATTTGAATTTTATTATTCGTTATTTGAAAATGTTTTAATGGCAGCGAAAGGAAAGGGGCGTTACTTGTACCGCGCACGAAGTTTGCGCTCGCGGTTTAGGTTAGGTTACGTCGAGTAAGGTTAGGTTATGCAAGCTGCTTTTTAATTTATGTATACCCTAATATTAGTTTATTACATTTTTAAATACCTCTTATACATGACATATATAGTGTATCCGGCTGGTGCTAGTTTCATTTCACACACCAGTATTTGCAGGGTGCGTTCAGTATCGTCGGGCGGTGATAATAAGAGTGGATGCGATGCATACAAATCAACTCTATCGTTACAACAACGGGACACGCTCTTGCCATGTTAGGAATTACGATGTTTCGATCAATTAAAATCATTAGCCAGCCGTATTGTATTCAATGCTGGATGCAGGCCTCCCCGAGTGTCCCTCACTTTCCTTTCACTCTCATTATTTGTTGCCACGCATTTTTGCAGAATTTGATGATTTTATCAGTCGAGTTGGTTCAGGGTGGACTGTCGGCCGTTTGAATCCCCCGGGGACATACCCCTCTAGGGATTGTACATTATTACATATAATAGACATGTCATCGTCTTCATGAAAATACAGCTCGCCTTGGCTACCTCGAGTACCCTCGGTTCGCCAACTGTCGACCTCCAGAGGAAGTCCTTTGGATTCCACATAGCTAACACTCTCCTCTCTAGTTTATAAAATGTGTCTCTCTTTTAAACTTTAAAGGGTATTTAGATTACTATATGCCACCAGCCTTGATATACTCGGTAGCAACATTATTATGACCCACAGCCTTCCCATTCTTCATACCTTTACATTCAAAATAATACACATTAATATCCCGGGGAGGGAGTGGGTAGCTAGGAGGAGTATATTTAAGTCTCGGACAGGATCGTAAAGAGCCACAATGCAAAATTAGTTTTAGATCGGTCAAATGATGTAAGATTGCATAGAGAACAAACAGACAGACGTTCATTAAATATTACACATATATAAGGCTATGGTAAATAATTCAATAAATTAATGTAGATTAAATAATTAATAAGGTTTTATTAGACCCAATTCTTTTGGCGACGACTTATTCTACATTTTTACTAAACAGTGTCTATAAAAATATTATTAATATGATTAATATTATTAATTAATGAATAGAGGACAGTTTAATGTTTGAAAAATAAAGCGGAAAGTAATATTTTAAGGTAGCGGTTTCCAACCTGCTGTACGCATACCCCTGTGGGTACGCGGTGGATCGGTTAGGGGTATGAGTTTAAATAAAAACACTAATAAATAAAAGCCTATCAATGTCGAAAGACCCTAGCCCCGCGGGGGGCAAAAAATTATTGCACAAGGGCGCTTTCTACCCACAGCGCGGCATGGATGGGTGTGGGTGAGGGGGAGATCGTAAATAAAATGTCTAATCAAGGGGTACGGGAGAGAAAAAAGGTAGAGGACCGCTGTTTCAAGGGCTAAAAACTTCAGGAAAAAAAACCTGTATTGAGGAATAAATCGACAGTCCTTCAGTAAATCGGCAATTCGAGTAAGGAAACACATTCATAGCCCGTGTCCACGAAAGGAGACACGATTAAACTATATTCAGTATCATGTATGCGTGAGATTTTAAGCTGGAAATTAAATCACCGCGTGACATTGGTAGGATCGACCCATGTCACCTAGAACCATAGATACTTACAACTATTTATTTTGAAAATTAGACATTTAATCATAAAAAAAATATTTTACAAACCGAAATTTGAATATGTTTGACAGATCGGACGGACTGATTTGGGACAAACACAAGCTACAAATAATGTTAATTAATATTTACAATTATGAATAAAAATTTATCAAATTTTTCTTATGTATACTTAATGATTGTGATTGTATATAAGAAATAGATTTTACTTGACGAAATTTCTACACTTTGTAAACTTTATATAATTTTTATTTCTTACATTTTTTTTACTGTATATTATTTTTGCTATGCACATATTTAATGATTTTTACTTTTATTATTTTTGTTTTTATTTTATTTTATGTATTTACTGTAATGTATCTAGTGTAAAAAGTTCAATTGGAACCGTTAATTTAAAAATAAATAAATATATTATATTTGAATTGCTGCTGGAGGGATTCAAATTCACCCAACGGACAAATGACGGTCATTAACGGTCAATGGACCGGCACAATTTGATGTTTGACGTACAACGAGCTCGAATTGCCGAGACTCAGTGTGCAGCGGGGGTAATCTCGTGGGGGCTAAAAATCCACGTGTAGAGATCGTCTCGAGTCTAAAATCTCATTACGGACCATTAAATTATTTATTCAAAGGAATAATATATGTTTTAATATGACAATAATGAGTAATGGAGTGATGTAGGGTGGAGTGATGGCACCGCATTAAGACTATCAAGAAACTGATACGGTCCTCACGGTCCGCACGGTCCACTCGGTCCATTACGCAAGCCACTTTTAATTGGAGAATATTAAGCAGAAATAATTGCTTATTATCCAGTAATACTATAATATAATTAACGGAAAGGTCACGACATTATCCCGCTTGCGCAACGTGCGGAGAGCATCTCAAACTTGGCGAGTGTTTTGAAGAGATGCGCGCTTTATTATTCTTTAAATATTCCGCATCTTCCTTTTCTTCGTTCGTTCATCATACGAAGTGGCCTCAATCACAATATTACACCTCCACAAGTCTTATATATTCAATTAAATAAAACACAATCACTTTCAATTTTTATTTTTAAATACGCTCAAACTTCGTCAGAGCGTATTTAAAAATAAAAATAAATACAAAAAGCGTGCACTTAAATATACATAAAAAGGGAGATAGAATATAAAATTACATGTGAAAGAGAGAGACAGAATACATATACAGTTAGACAGAACATTAAGGGAGGGGAAAGTACAACTTTGATAGATTTTAAATAAATTTAAAAGGAAACATACATAACATGTATTAAATAAATTTATTTGATAAAAAATAAGAAACCGATTGGTGTATTATAAAATTTGTGATCTTTTATTAAGTGGTTGCTTTTTGCGAAAATATCTTATATATTAGCTACACATACTACATCCATGTCTATTTTTGCGGTATCTTATCAATAATGTCATTCAAAGTTTCATAATATTTGATAGACGATGGTATATTACACGTAAATGATGGTACGCGTCCTCAATAGATTTTTTAATGTTCGGTCAACCTTAACAAATATTATTTTGATCATAATTAGATAAGTTTCATTTCGAATTAGACAAAGTCAGTAGTGTTTGAAAAATAGACGAGGATATGTAAGAAAAATACATTTTAAAAATACAAATTAATGAAAGTTTCGGAACCAGTTTCTTAAAAAGCCAAACTCTAAATTGAATATCCAAATATGATACGATATACCTCCGCTCCGCGCTACTCGCGACTACCGCTCGGGACCGACGCGCACCTTCTCGCTATCTGGCACCGATATCGACGGACGAAGGTCGAAACCAAATTAACAAATGATATTGATACAACGCGAGCGAGACAACGAAGTGCCACAATACAAACATTTATAATTATAGGTGCACAATATTACGTGACATAAGTCCGATAAATCTTTATGCGCAGTAGAGCCGTGAGCCATGATCCCTGTAGAGAGGGCGATATTTCGTCACAGCCCTGCCGCTCCACGGAGCTGAAGTCTAGATGTTGAATAGTGCCACTAGTTGAGATATCACTATCGATGGATGCTAAACATCACCTGGACTGACCGTGTCCGGTGAGATTAATTTCAGTAACAGGTACACTTGTTAAGATCTTCATCTGGAGATAAACTCAAAGATCAGCGTGATAGAAAAAAATAAAAACACTGCACGTGATGTTCGATTCGATAGCGAGTCTGTTAGAAACGTAGATACTTACTGTTTATTCGGAAAGTTGGACAAACAAAAAGCATCAAATTACAAACATTTATTCCGTTTTAACTGCTGCTGGGAATATTTATATTTACCCAACTGACGAACGGAGCATTAGTGATCAATGGACAGATTAGATTTACTTATAACAAGCGTTCGAGGCGCGTCTACACGGTGGAATACGGAAGCCGAGAGCTGTCTCAAAAGAATCTCATGGAAGCATAATCCTTATCTCGATTTAATCGTATCTCGATTCAAAAATATCACCCCTGGATATGGGCCATAGTATTGAAAATTAACTAATACGCATGAATAAGCCAAGAAAACAAATAACAACCTTCAAACGAAAGCATACTTCGGACATATTTTCCGAAGAATATGATCTCTTACAACTCTGTATAGAAAGCGTAAGTAGAGTAGGTATAAGTTATCTCGGCTGCGGGACCTCAGAAAGTGGCTCGATATCCAGAATACTAGAGTGATCTAATACTTCACACTGGATGAACCAGGAATCAGCACACTGCAGCTTGGTCGCCAACCATCGATAGATGACGACGTGCGAAAAAAAACAATTTTAGTTTAATCATACTATTATAAAATATCTAAAAAAGTATTTATTGGATCTAATTGGTTGAGAGTTTGTGTATGCGTGTCACTTTAGTGACTGTGTATGGGTGCTACTTTAGTGACTTTGTGTATGCGTGCTACTTTAGTGACTTTGTGTATGCGTGCTACTTTAGTGACTGTGCGTGCGTGTATATCTAGAGTGGGTAGATTATGAAGTTAATTTCCCGATATTTAAAACACAGTATAGAAATTCGACATTCGAAGTGTTGCATTTAATGAGGTATTGAATGAAAGAGAACAATACAAAACGATTATATGAGTGCGCTGTAGATGACCAGAAAATATTGTGGTATGAATGAATGTGGGTGCAGCGCATTAGCATTAGTATTAAAGAGAACACATTCTTATTGCGAAGTTTGTGAATATAGGTTCGAAAATTTGTCGTCAATATACTGTGTGCTGTAGCATAATCGGTCGATACACGTTCCCCGGATTGGAAGAGATCCAGATTTGAATGCCGGTAGCAACAAGAATATTTTTGGATAAAATTGATTTGATATGTATATGTTTCTAATTAATACATTTAATTGGTATTTTAAATGATATAGGTTAGTGTGAATTGATTGCGTGTTTCTAAGTAGGGGCTGAATTATAATGCAAACCAATACGTGCGTACTTACACAAATTAGTTCAGTTTACATGCGCGTACATTTATAATATTATGTACCTATACATGCATAAATTACTTGAAGGACGAGTAACTTAATTAGTTACAGGTGTCTACCGGTAATAAAAAGTTTCGGTCTCGAGTGTCGGTGGTGATTATATTTTTTCGACAGATAGATTTTTTCTGTGTATCTTTCTAAATGATTAATTAAATTTGTTGTAACACTCGATAACTGTTAGTGTTTGTGACTAGACATATCGGTGATTGATTCACAGTTCGTGATTTGAAGCTCGTATATTATATGTGTAACTGACATTACATTCTCACATGGTAGTGTGTGTGACCGGCTGAGATCGTAAGTATCCGCCAATAAAAATGTTACAATTTGGCATTCATATTCATATAGGTACACACATTTAACGTTACATCTAGCCAACGCCGTCATCTTAACGGTGTGGCAAACACCTGCCAGGTACTGTTTGAACAGTGTATTAATTACCTTGTGTACACAAACGTACATAAAGCAGTTAATTAACAATATCAAGTTACACCTCGAAATAAAATTAAAAAAATAGCCATAAATCTGCGCCACCTAAATAACAAAACGACCGCTAGCTACGTTCATCGCACTGAACACATCTGATCAAGCGCAAGACGATAGCGAACTCCCTCTGTTGTACAAACGGCCACCCAAGATCCAAGGGGCAGATAAAATGAACTATTCATTCGTAATATGTTTTCATGAAACATCTGATTATATATCACAGTATTATCGTATTGATATAATAAGTAAATCTATGTAATTTTTAATCAATTAGAAACAAACTTTTTACTTTCCACCGGGACTTAAACCCGGAACTTTCTCTTAACGGGAGAATACCTTAATTGTTTTAGATATCACAAAACTATGTTCTATAATTGCAACTTCAAATAAAATGAGTTCTTATTAAAATATAACGTACTTACTTACCATCATGTCGTTTAGCCGCGGGGTAGGCAGAGAAGATAGAGTGCCACATTATTCTGTCCCGGTGCACAACTCTTATATCATCTACATTCGTACATTTTCTCGTGCAAGCTCACAGATTGTGGAGGCTTCTGACAGGACCATCCGATTTACGCGGTCTTACCAGTGGACTTCTTCAATTTCTGGCGCCGTCAATACTCGCGTCATATGTATATCTTTCTTACCTTACTAATCCTATTCACACGTGTCCTATACATTTAGCGTCATCATCCACGCTCGTGATCTTCACGAACTCTCGACCTCTCCAGTATTCTTCTCCACGTTGAGAGTCTGTCCTCGATATTAAACTCCTGCAGAATGGAGACACTCGGACGTCTCGCTGTCCACGGCCTCCAGCACCACAATCCGTCCAGTATCTATACATTCATAGACGATGAAAATCTTAAATCTTAATACATCTTCTCTTAGAGTTTTGACTCTGTGAAATCTATTCATTATTTAAAGGTCGCGTTCAAAAGCAAATATCCGTCGCAATGATGTCTGCGGCCAGCTGAACGAGCCCACTTTTTTCGACAGATGTTAAACACGCGGCATTACATTTATTTTAGCTTCAATTAATATCCCCGCTCGGCTCTCGCCAGCGGCAGACGGCGCGTCGCCCAGAAAACATGGTAGGTATTGCACCATTCGCTTTTTTCTTCGCCTTCGTGACTCACATATATTTTTAATTTTTACCGGTCGATTTATTCATCGATCGGCCGAATCATTATACCGCGCGATCCGGTTCCCAGCGCTGCGCCGCGACTGGCGATAGAAGTTCACCAGAACTTGTTATGTCAGTATTCCGATTGTGAAATTTCAATAATCTTTTCCTGAAATGTACGTTACTTGAACTATTGACGTATTTTAACATATACTGGTTAAATTCCACAAAAGCTGCAGTAGAAATAGCGCGTTAGAGAATTTACCTTGTATTTTTGTTTAACTTTTATCATCGTTTTTATTTAGGGCTTCAACCTGTGACGTAACTAAAAAAAGGCCCAAATTTAAAATGAAAGGGTCCCAGATTCACTTCTTTTATCTGATAATGTTCACAATTTCATGAAAAAAGTGTTTTTAAGCATTATATGTATATATATATATGTTATATGTATGTGAAATAACATCAAAATACTAATTAAATGTATTATTTATAATATATATATATATATAAAATCAATTTTATCGAAAAATATTGTTGTTACGCTACCGGGATTCGAATCTGAATATCTTTTCCAATCCGAGAGGTGCATTACCACTTACACTAACACTATTTTTGACGACAAATTTTCGAATCTGTGGGTTTCAAATAAATACATCTATCGTTCCATTATTTGAAATTAATACATTTAATTAGTATTTAAAATATCACATAGCGTATGTTCTGAATAATTCCAACTTCGCTATAAGAATGTGTTCCTCTTAATAAATTAAATAAATGGCTTCGCAACAAAATTCTGATCCCTAACCCGACATATTAGCGGAGCATCAAAAATGATTTTTCAATCTTTTCAACTCCAGATCTTGGTCTTGGTGTAGTGGATTTTAATCATTTGTAGTCCCTTATTGTATCACAGGGAGCAGACCTTTGTGGGGCCTTAACTAACTCGGTCTCCAGTACATCGCATTGGACGCACTGGCCACTGGCTTCGTCTATTATTTAAAACAAAGTTTTGTGCCAAAAACACGATAATTTGATGTTAAAATAAAAACTGTGGGGTTGAAAAATTTCAAGGCGGCCATGGCAAAAATAACAATTAAAATGGATTTTGCACAATTAATATTGGATGTCCAGCGGAAAAATTCTATACCATCAGGGTGAGGTAAGTGAGAGGGGTATTGTTCGATGCGCGTGATTTGCTTATTTGCCAGTCGCAATGAGTCGCGATCGATGAGTTTTTGGTACCGCAACTGCAGCTGTTTTCAGGGTTCGACAACAGAACACAATTTCAGCAAGACGGGCCACTCCACACACAAGAGTTTCAATGGAGAAGCTGAGGGGAATTTTTCCCAATAAATTAATCAGCAAGTACTGATGCGGTGTACGTCCATGCGACTTTTTTTGTGGGGATACTTAAGTCGAAAGTTTACAGCGACAATACTCGAATAATTCAGGCCCTACAAGAAAATATCCACCGTGAAGTTGCTGCCATTGAACCGACGCTTTGCTTTCGCGTGTTCGTAAATTTAAAAGTCCGATTGCAAAAGTGTCTCGAGAGAAATGGACGATATTGTTTATAAAACGTAAAATCAGCGCATCGTTAAACTCCATTTAGTATAAATAAAATATGAGAATAACATCGTAGTTTATTTTTTTTATTTAATATAAAACTTGAACATTTTCCGCTGGACACCCTTTACAAATGAATATTCTGAAACAACTGGACAGGTCCAGATAAATTTAACTAAAAGTAGAAGCGCGAGAATCGAGAGTGTTCCGGCGGGATGGCGGGATGGCGCGATGGCGCGACGTTCTATAGTCGCGTGACGGAGAGCTGGAGTACTTTGCCAATGATTTTTTGCAGGTGTAAGGCGGTACAAAAAACGTAATTGATAAATCGCCAAAAGGTGTGCCAACAGATTTCATTTAAACCGAGTGAATGTTGAGCTGAAACAATTTTATTAACACCGCAGTCGCGCGGCTCGGGCACCGGGCACCGGCGCACCGCCCCGGGATATTTGACTCAATTACTGGCGATGTGTGTGAAAAGGGCTCAGGCGAAATATTGACCAAGTCATTTAATAATACTAATACTGAGTAATGAACTGCGACCAACTAAAGCGCGGTAGGAACCCGGATTTGTTTCGGGTCTTCATCGAGGTATGGGTGTCCGAGTGGGGAATCCTGAGCAGACCGACTGCGGAGGGGGTATTGCTATGGCGGGGTATATAAAAATATCAACCTGGTGGCGAATGAGAAGAAGCGATATAAGAGCAATTGCTCCTAGAACGATTTTGGTTAAGTGATGAGTAACCTCTCACTGCGGCTACTACTACGTTGGTACAGACTTTTTCACAATCTTCTGTTCTAATGGCCCGCATCCGCGGAATGAGATAAATCTCAGAGATTTTATTTTTTATTTTATTTTATTGATTTATTAGATGATATACATATTTGTGTTCTAACAGAAGTGATCATATTATAACATAATAAACATAAGACAGAAGAAAAGACATGAATATTTTTCACTATATGGCCGAGGAATACAAAACCTCACTCACTTTCAATGGATTATGCCGGCATTTGTTAAATGCTAAACTTTTTATTAATATCGATTTACTTCGCTTTCTTAGTATTAAAATTTGATGTTTAAAGTGTGTTAATAATAAATAAATCCCGTCACAATGGTCCCTCATGACTGAGGATCGCGATCTCCGTGAACTCTTGACTAAGCTTCTCCAGACCTTAGCTCCTCCTGCATCCTGCAGACCTCAGGGCTGTCACCGGAGAAGTGTCAGTTCCCTTTTCCCCTCGGTCTGTCCAATCGGTCATCTTCCTCTTCCTCACGATCCTTCGATGTGGCCCACCGCAACAAACATCTCCAAGGTACCTTCCCTACTCGCGAGATGCACAAAAAATTGATGGATATATCTCCCAGTTGTACACTATGTTCGAGTGATCGCGGTGTGAGAAATATGTATGATAGCGGACTAGAGCAGGTTCCGAGAAGAGAAACTACTTACGGTTGACACTGGATTTTTTCGACAACGCTACTGAAGGCTGCTCTAAAGCTCGCGGTCGGGAAGACGGCCGGCAGGCGAGTGTCTTTCCGATGGTTGCCGCTTAATATTATTGTTGATGTCGAAACCAGAGTATCTATGGCTGTCGAGAGACCGACTTAACAGTCAGGTAACGCGTTCAGGGCCTACGCAAGTGTAAAAACGTTACGTAGTTTTTAATGCAATTAACGTGACAAATATTACTGGAGGAGCCAGAATCCTTAAACAAATCTTTATAATTTTTACCCGATCATTGACTTACTTCTCTTTCATCTCGAGCCATTAATGTACAGAGTCATGCTCGGTCCGCAGTTCGGGTCGGGTGAGAGAGAGGCTGAGTATTTAAAACCATTAATGCTGTCTATTTTTAGCTTGCCCAACCGTTAAAAAATTACGGCGATATTTATTTACATTTCAAATCCAACCGATCTAGCATCACTAGCGCTTTTGGAATCCGACGGGCGACCGCTCCGAGTCCTACGCACTCGGCCGAGCCACGCTCGCGCATACTTGAAGTCCTTCATTATTCGTCGTCAGACGTTGTTGACCGTTGACAGATCTGACAACCTAAATATTTGACGGCGGTTTTGATAGAGCACGCTTGAAACGTCGCGATACTCGGGTACCCGCACCCGCACCCGCACCCGCATACCTGAACACGGGATCGAGCGCATTACACTTTTTATGTTTACTTACACACCGAATGCATTTTTTTTTATTTCATCTTGATATACGTACAGATTATACATTATATATATTATTATATATATACAAATATACCTATTCCATCCAAGATTCATAATGTGAGAAATGTTCACTGTCTCCTTAACTAGACCGAAGTCTGCACTAAAGGAGACAAGTTCAGCTGTTCATCACACAAATATTAAACTATTTTTTTTAATCTGACTCATAAATATTAAAAATAAAGTAAACAAGGTTATAAAATAATTCTAGTAATATAACTAAAAATTTGTCGCTTTCCCATCACTGAAACACAATATAAAATATGAATATAAAGAAATGATGTTCTGCTCATGTGATCATTTCCATGAATCTTTGCTCAGTTTCCTTTCTGCCAACCCCCCATAACCAGCTCCTCGGATGGTATTTGAGTTTATCCGTCGAGAAATGTTCATACTATTCGGCAAAATGCAATTGTTATAATATTTTAGGGGTATATGTGGCAGATCCATTTATGACAGAGTAAAGAATGAAGAAATAAGGAAATAATATAAAGCTAACCTTAGCATAGTGAATAAGATTAAGAAAGAATCACTTAGGTGATTTGGTCATAGAGAACAGATGAATGAGGTGAGAATGGTAAGAAAGATATATGACGCAAGTGTTGATTGCACCAGAAGTAGAGAACGTCCGCGGAAGACTTGGCACGACCAAGTAAACCAGATACTGGAGGATGGTCATGTTAGAAACCTCTATAATCGTAGATCGTATGAGAAGATGTATGAATGTATATGTGGCGAGAATTGTGTCAGGACAGAAGAGTGTGACGCTCTATCCTCTCTGCCTATCCCCGCGGAGAAACACCGTGATGGTAAGTTAATAAGTAAAGTAGATGCGTATTAAAAATTTGAGTCGAAAATACGATATAAACACTTTTGAAAAATTGCGATTAATTGAAATATTTTATTAATTCCAAATTACATATGTATGGTGTATAAAAAATAACTTCGAGGGAACAGACTATTTTTAGTTAGATGATTTAGAGACTGAAACAATGATATAGAATAATAATTAATCAATTTCGCAAATATTTATTGCGAAATACGTAGTCTTATAGCTTAACAAGATTTTCTTAAAATATCTACAATCAATTTTTTCGTAACAATACAGAATATATACTTCCCCTTGAACATTTTTGGCTGGTAATTTAGTCAGGTATCCGCCCGCAAATCGGTAAACTTGAAGAAAGTATTATAGTCCCACCAAATGTTTTACGGTTTTTATTTATTATGAACAAAAACGCACAAAAAGAAAAAAAAACCGTATCTTGGAGATCAAAATAATATACCGACTCAACTATCTATTGATAACAAACGAAGATGCCGCTTGTTCCACGCCACTCTCGCCATTTAAAACGTTAGCAGGGTTACCTGTCGGCCGAATCGCGTACCATTTATGACTTTACGTCTTAACATTCGCCGTTTTTTATTACGCGGAGTGCACGCCCCTGTAGCAAATGTAGCGAAGTAAAGGTTTTATGAAGATAATGGGTCGTTAATCATATTTGGCGATATGTAATTTTATCTTTATCTTGTATGCTTGACCACACTGTAGATCTGGTCTGTACGTGAATACAAAAAGACGAAAAATTCATCTTACTATCATGCAAAAATGACCCTCTTCGTACGATCGACTGCGGTCCATTTTCCCATGACGAACCTAAGACACGATAATTTGTATATGAATTATTTCAACTCGCGGCTAAGCAAGAAACCTTTAGTATTGTTCGTCATAATTTATTATATTATTGTGCTATTTTCCCAAATTAGGAGTTTTATTACAAAATTTATAGATTTCGCTAAAACTATTTCATCATTGCGATCTTCAATCAATCTACTGATGTCATCGATGAAACAACTGACTCCATTTTGGCAGCGGGTTTGGATATGTGGTTCGCGCAACAAGTGCTGACACCCTTTCAGATTATTTTTCTCGGGGGAGTTTCAGCCTTCAGTTTCAGAGTTAACAATACTAGTTGAGTTTCGAGAGAAACAGTAACCCGAGTTCTCAGGTTCCCGGCCATTAATTTGTTAAACAATATTACATTTTCTAACTCATCTCCTTTCCTCTCAATATTCCCGTTACAACCACCCCTCCACCTTTCACTAGTATCTATTTGTGTGTGTTAGCTTAACACTTCACCTGTCGATGAGAGTGACTGTTTCTCTCGAAACTCGAGTAGTGCTAATAATCTCTAGTAGAGTTATAACATTGTTTTATTTATATCCATCAATGATGATGATAAAATTCTTCAAAGTTAACGCCGATTCTATCTAACTAGATATACTCACACATCCCTCAAATGCCTCCCCTCTTCTACAGACTCTGGAAGTAATTGGAGCAATCGATCAGGAAATCAGGAGGAATCCGAAAGGGTATATTTTCTTATTTCATTCAAGTATTATTATCATACTAGTCTTTGGTTTACATGTTTCTACTAATTATTATATGTTTACTTTGGACATTATATTTATTATCCTAGTGTACTGATTGTTGCCTTGTATATTTCAGTATTTTATTTCTTGACTTCACATTAACATGAAATTCATTAAACTGAAAAGATATTTCGGTCTCTATGATTTCATGTTAAAAGATTTCCGCTAGATTTAAAAAGTATTTTTTCATCCCCCTCATCTTAGAGTGTCGGGGGTCCAAATTTCCGACAGAGCGCTTCCATCTTCTGTCTCGCGCTGTTTCAGTACCTGATGACCGATCGAGATCCAATCTACTTGTCATGGCAGACAAATGCGCACCGATAATAACGCGCGGAACAACACTACAGATTTAAAAGTAATGAAGAAAAGAAGCCTTTCTTGTTCTATTTGATTTCACAGGACTGCTTTTAGACAGAAATTTACTAGGGCTGTCGGTTTTGGTTTTCCGTTAAATTTTCGTAATTCGAAAAGGATTTTTTAAATTTGGTAAGAGGGGGTTTGAACCCTAAAATTAATATTAATGAGGACATTTATTCCTACGTATTGTATTTTATATCCAATAAAAATTAAAACATACTCAATAGACAATTTAAATCTCACTAACCTAACAAAAATAACTCATTATTTAAAATTCATTTAAATTTTTAATTTGATTAAAAGAACTGTTTTTCTTTCCCGACGATATTTTTATTTTTTTCATGTAATGGGTATGTTTTACGTTTTACATACATGGGAATTAATGTCGCGCATTCAATTAATGCGCAGTTGTCTTGCGCGCAATTATCGGGACATCCCTGTCATCGTTGTCTACATACTTACAAAAACGACCCACGGTAAAATAACTCTGAATTCATTATCTGATTGATAACTGCAAAAACTGCAGAGCTACATATATAAATACTTTTATAAAAATAAGGTCGGTGATGGCTGTCAGAAAAATTGTTTTCTACCAAATCCTGTTATTTTATTCGTAGTCCGCTACGACATCTTCCTAACAGCGCAGTTTCGGTCTTCCTGTCTTCCTACTCCCTTCTGTGTCGATAGACAAAACCTTATTTGCTGCTTCTTCTGGTTTTCTATAAGCTGTACGTAATCAGGAAAGCCTAGAAACTTTGATAGATTGGATCGCGCTGACGTCGTCGTCCAGCGCGTAGAGCTAGGGCATTACAACGTCTTCGCCGAGTATTATATTTGTATTAAATATATGATGGGTCTGTACTCGGTATCCAAGTTTTGTAATTAGGAAACTCTTCTGTTTTCTATTATAACCGTAAGTGTTCATCTTAATTTGTTTTAATTCTTTTGTTTACAGGACAAAAGGATTGCGAAACTCGCTTTTTTAAATTGAGAATTCTCGCCATTTCAGATCGCCGTAGAAGGCAAAACCATCAAGTCGCGATTACCTCACGCCGTGTCATTTTTGTATTTCTCGGAATTTTCAATTTGAGTTCTATAAATGTAAAAATGGGGTCAATGTGAAGTAAAACCGAGAGTAAAGTATTAAACCACGTGGGTTTGTAAAAATAATAGTTTTAATAAACGACTCGGCTAACTGACGCCCGCGTACCGTTTTTACTTTCCCACAACGGTTTGAAAGAAAAAGTTTTCTAAACTAAATTGAATAACTTTTTTAAATTTTCAAAAAAGTAATCAAATATGTCTCAAACCGAGTTTTACAATGTAACTTAATACTATGCTATCTTGTCTCATTACAGCCCTTTTCAACCCGTGCACTGCGCGAGACACGCGGAAGTTTGCGATGAAACTCGATTACCATCAGTTCGTATACTTCTTTTCATTGAGAAAGAATAATTGTGTTAGTGTGAGTCATACCATACGTTATATTGATGCCGCTTAGCGTTTTAATTGGTCAGTGAGTGTTGTCTTTTGAAATTAGTTATAAACAACACTGTATCCACAAAAAACATGTACGTAATGTTCCAATTTTGTAAATTCGGAAAGTTTTCAAAACATTTATCTTATTCGAATACATTTGTTAGTTTTTCCATTGTTATAAATATATAACTGCGTACTTACATTATAAAAGCCATATATTAAAAATAAATACAATAGACCTTCAATGTTAATCTGTTCCCAAGGGAAGGATGAATATCAAACGAATTAAACGAAAAATCAAACAAAAAAACTCTGGTTCCAGAATAGCGCTTAAACTTGTAAATATTAAAAATAAATAAAATAGTAAAGAAAAGTTGATGCGTGCACTTTGAATCACCCTACTAATCAAATACTGACTGACTCACGTGGCAGGTGGAACGAATATACACTTTTCGGGCGAATATCAAACAAAAATTTCGACCAAACAACAGGAAAAACGAATATCAACATGGATGTGAGGATCCACTGCATTCCTAAAATCTTTATATGTTCCAATAAACCATTCTTTCTCTGTACATAATTATATCACATATACCCAGCAACAGAAAATATTTAAAAATGTATGATATATCGCAAAAAAAAACAGTTTACATGAAATTTTGAGCTCTGTATGTGTTGTGTGTTCTATTTCCTACGAGTTTTCCGGCACCGTCGATTTATTTGAAAAAAAATATATTTTTTTTTATTGCTATCCTAAAAACCTAAACATTTTAAAGAAAAACTACAAAAAAAGAAGACAATCCACCGTCATTATTTAGTATTTTAATTTATTAAAATATAAGGAACCCGGGAGGTTCATAAAATTCCCATTTTAAAGATGAATTGTGTTTGTTGCGCCTGTGCACCTTTCAGTAGATTTATCACTTATTTTGTTTGGTTCAAGTTCATCTGTGTCGCCTGTCGGATTTAGTCGTTAAATAATTATAATCCGCGACACATAGGCTGTAATTAACCTATATTTTTTCTCGCCGGATTCAAGGTGTAACTTTGAGATGTTCTCGGACTGTGCTCATGTTTTATTTGCACTTTGTGTTATTCAATGGCTTCGTCTTTTATTTCATCATTAGCGTTCTATAATGTTTCCAACTTTGTCATTGCACGTCTTTTGAAAACTAGTGAGATTTCAAATTTGTCAGCCTACACTCGATACGTGATAACCTAACTGATACTGAATAACGGTTACAAACAGAACCATATATCATATTACAAATATTCTCTCTTTGGCGGCCCCATAACCGACTTGAATGTCCACGATCATTTGAGAGTACCTTCATCGCACGACAACGCCATTGCGTCTCAGTCTGCTGTCTTGCAGACTTACCGACATCTGTGAAGCTTGTTAGGAGATTATTACGATAGGAGTTCTCGTTTAATTCTGTCGCGTCAGTTAGTTAAACTATGCCTTGTGGCTTTCCTTCACAATTTACAGTTTTATTTTTCTTTATTACATATCTTAAGAATAATACATTTGTAGAGTACAAAATAGTTGTAATAATCATGAACGATCGAGTTGTCAATTGGTCACGTACTGACCTGGGTTGACTCCGATATCTTCCATATCTGTACAATATTCATAATTCGAAGCGCATTCTTTAAGTAAGCACCGTTGCCGGATATTCCCAGCGTAGCGCTGCTATTGCGATGTTGCGTATGCGCAATGGTTTCCTGCATCCGTTGACTCACCGCATGCATAGTGCGGTCGTCTTGTTGAGGTTGAAATGTTCAAGACGATAAATCAGCCCGCCTGTGAGATACCGTCCGTGATTTGTTTCTCGAATGCACGAAACGTGAAACCAGCTGACATTGCTGACAAAATTGTTGCCCCGTTATAACAAGTGCCTTAATAATAGTGGCGACTGAGTTGAGAAGCAGTCAAAGGTGTTGTAAAAATGATAAATATTCGGGTACTTAAAAAACGCGCCTCGTACATATTTCAATTCGAGGTGAGGCTCGTTTTCGAATCGATTCCAGAAGGCGGCCGGAGAGAAGCTACGAAAGTCTCGCGTCTCGCACCCCCAGAAGGGTCCCTGGTGGGAAACGTGGGCCATCTCGGCGTGAAGAGTTTCCCGGTGAGCGCGACGGCGGCGCCGGGCCGGGCCGTTGCTCAACACCGCGCACAATCGGTAATGCGGTCTCGATGAGAATGGCTGCGCTCGCTGTGTTCGGTGCAGTTTTTTTTTCTGTCAGCGGAGCGTCAACTTTTTGCCAGGTAGGTACAGTTTGCCAAAACCGCGTGGGAAGCGATCGCAAGCGCTTTGAACCCGATTTCGACAGCACCGCGGGTAATGGTGTTCGCGGTGATTAACTTACGTGGAAATATTATGATTTATTCGGATTTCGCAACTGTGAGGTGAATGTTGACATTGCCTTCTTTTTGGAACTAACGGCGTTCTGGTAGTGCTCTAGTGCTCTAGTGCTCTAGTGCTCTAGCGCTCCAGTGCTCTAGCGCTGCAGACTGACTCATAGACGCCATACACTTTGAATTAAACCATTTTCATATCTTATTACTAATAAAGAGTGTTTTTTAGAGGTTTTTATAGAATTGGCAACACTTTGACAGGCAATTGGACAGCTCAGTTTGGTTTATCATTTCACCATGAATAGACTTACACCAGAACGACGCTTGCAAATTGTTCAAATTTATTTCGAAAATCGTGGTTCGATTTGCGAAACTTACCGTGCGCTACGTCCATTTTACGGTCGACACAATCGTCCATCCGAGCAAGTAACCATTTTCACACCACGCACACTGATAATAATACGCATCCGCAGAGACGTCGTACCGATGATTCTTTAGAGACATCTCTTGACTTTCATACCTACCGAGTCTCGAAGATTCGACGTCTCACTTCTTCTATGTCAAACGTCAAATTGACCATTAACCGATGACGTCAGTTGAGTGAATTGGAACCTTCCCAGTAACAGTTAAAATTGAATAAATATTTACAATTGAATTGCCTTTCGTTTATCTAACACTTCATAATAAACAGTTGTAGGTATTTATAATCTCGGTGTGCGCACGTGTCGAGTCTCACTATCAAATTAAATGTCACGTACATCGGTTTGAGTTTTAATATTTTTCTACCGATCTCGAGCTGAACTCGAGAGTTTATCTCCAAAATATTATCTCAACGCGTGCACATAGTACTGAGATTTTTCTCATTGTGTCTCATTCCGTGACCAGCCATTACAGGTATATTCAAAAAGAAACATTACACTGGAGTTATGTGTCAGTTTTTTTTGAAATGTGAAATAGGTGAAAGCGTGACCTTTTTGTTCTGAATCAAAAATTTTCTAATAGAAAAACGAACCACTTCATTTCTACTGTCAGAAATTTCAAAATAAGATATTGTTTCTAGATTTTGCAACTTCATAGTATTATGATATTCCTTCCCCGTGTGAAATTTAAACTTTCTTACTTACACTTATTTAAAAGTACCGTACCGACTATTTTTAAAATGCAAACATCACAATCAGTGGCGTGCAGTTGGCACAAACTTGAGTTATGCTGTTACAGATGATTTTCTATTGTTATAATTATAAATTTATTACTTCAACCGTACTTTGTTTTATATTTTGGTAAAATATTTTCTACGATTTCTCCTTAAACTTAAAATGTTTCATTATCAGTGCTCAAAAATATTTTTTTTAATAACAGAAAAATGCAAACTCGCTCGCTTGACAGATAATCATAACCTATAACTTTAATCTACGCAAACACCGAAATACGGAATGACTGGGAATAACGTTGGAATCACATTGGAATACACTATGAAAACAAAACGTTTAGTCTGCCAAGCAAAACAAATATGTATTAATTTCATTGTACGCAGTTCTTAGTAAGGATTATTCCTTTTCGAAGACAACATAATTTTAGAAAAATGTAGAAAATTTGAATACGTAAAGATGCCAACGTAGATTCAATAAGAAAATATTTAGTTGAGATTATTATGACGATTGAAAAAACGAGTTAGGTTCATACAACACCTACGTGCTAGCAATTTGCCGACAAGTATGCACATGAAGTTGTTACAAATGATTAGCAATTTTTCTAAATAACCCACAGCCGGACGAAAGTCGTGGGTTTCCCTAATCAAGGTAATAACGGCCAGAATTGTATAGGATCTTTTCATAAGATAAAGATTATTTTATTTATTTTTATTTCACAGAATTTTTAGTAATGCACAGGTTTTTGCTTGTCCGTAATGCGCGCCCCTGCAAACGATCATGTTTAGTATGACTCATAGAACGTTAATAGTAAAAGAATATATTTTGATCATTACCTTGGGCCATCTATCTACCTTTCGAATTTTATAAAAATCATTTCATAGTTTAAAGTGGAAGCTCTAGCTCAAGCATTTTACCCATCCTAAGAAGGGCATGCTACGTTATTCTTAGTTTTTACTACTGTGTATCATCTTCTGAAGCTCTGCATTCGGTGTTCAATAAATGCCTCTCTTTTTTTGCTTGCTAATTGCTCTCTGTTTCTTGTGCTTTGCTTTCAATTTTGCCCAACAACTTCCCTGACCACAAAAGACCTAATATAATAATTTTTCTAAAAAGAATCGTCCCTATATATATATAGGGACAATTCTTTCTATTATATATATATATTTTCTGGAAACAGAGAAGTATATCATTGAATAGTTATATTCAAAATTAGTATGTATTTAGTAAATAACTGATGGAACAATATTTCTAATATCGATCCAATGAGTGATCTAATTGCAGTGTAATATTCCTGGATTACATTCAACACAAATACAGATTTTTAACACATTTATTATATTTTTATTTATTTAACTTAATTAAATGACATCATCTAAATAGTACAAAAAAACTGGCTACTTTCACACAGACAAAAGTCTACCAAAGTAGCCAGGACAAGGCCAATTCTAATACAGCTGATGCCTACTTCATCCCACTCAAAAAATAATAAAATCGTTAACTTAATGACAATCTCCGATGTAAAAAAATGTATAAATATGTCAAGAAAACTGTCCTGGTAATGAATCATGATGAGACGAGGGTAGGTCTGACTGCTTCACGTGACGGGTCATGATCGCTTGACCTTTACCGTAACCTGACATCAGGTGTTGTATAACGTGAGCCTGAGTCATGTCCGCACCGCTCCGAACGATTTAGAATAAAACTATCTCACATAGAGTGCGCTCGACGAGAGACGATACACCGATCGGAACCATTGTGAATATGAAAGACTTTTTTTATTCTCCACTCCCATACACGAGAGCGATCGATAGAGGGCGCAACCGTGTCAAGGGCTTTCAAATTAACCAGTAATTTAAATGATACGGCATTTGTTCATACAATATTATTGAACATCTATTATATATGAACATGAAACCTAATATCAATTCTACACCCTTTGAGCGATAATTTTTTTTAAATATTAAATTTCATTCACTACAAATTTTGCACAGATTCTCTTCAGGACCTTGCGCAAAAATATGAATGCGCATTATATTATATTGAATGCCGTCCACTCGAAATTTTGCAGCTTTAAAGTGCATAAAAAATCAGCACATATAAATCATTTTTGTCTAAACAAAAATATAAATCCTTGCATTAATTCTAACGCATCAAATTATCGAACATTGTGTGACAATTTGACGAAAGGTTTCGGGGGTGCGTGTGTTGATCCCGGTACGGGTAAAGATAAAACGCTAATTAATAGTGAGACTATACAAAAGATACAAACTTATCTAACGTAAGTTTCGTTACAATTTTTATTGTTAAATGAATATATTCTTTGATATAATTATGTGCAAAGTTTGTTTTTTATATATAAAATATATATTATACAATATTTTAAATACTTTTCATTCAGAAATGTAGCGACCAATATACAAATATACTAAATGTTTATTTTTATATTACCATTTTTTAAAGAGACAATTCTGTAATGAAATTTCTTCTAAAAATGTATCGTTCTGGCAGCCATACTGAATTTCAGATCACGTGATCATCAACTCAACCAGCGTTGTGATTGGCTTTTAGGGGAAATGCAACTTAAACTCTGCTTTAGGGTATTTTAGAAATAACCCTGATTTTGAACATCCAAAAATCAATGGATTTAAGCGGCTTTTGCGAGAAACAATGTGGTCTGCATGTAGCTGACAAAAATTCTACAAAACTGCATATTCAACTCAAATAATCTCCGATCACCGTTTTAAAGGGTTTCAGAATTAGGCACTACATGTACAAGATTAAAAATGCATTAAAAGTGAAATGAGTTCAATTTTATTCTCATTTAAAAGTGTATATTGTGACGTATTATATTATGTAACCATAATTGTCTTAAATATTTCGGTATTGTACCTTAAGTCATACCTAGAATTATCTATCAGGGTCATTAATATCTGTTGATAATCTGTACACAAAAAATAAATTAAATAATACTACAATAATAAACAAATTAATGTTAGCTGTCAGGAAAGCATTTGTCAAAAAAATGATATAGAAATGAAGGAACACCTCATACATAAAAGTACATTCGTCAGAGAATAAGTATTAATTATTTTTCCAATTAAAGCATATATTCCGCTACATTGTAGGTTGGAAAAATTCAATAAATATTTGTGCGAGTGTGTAGCGTGTGCGAGGCGGGAGAAGGTGAGCGTGTAGTCTAGTGCGAGTGGAAAAGTGGGATTGGAAAGGTGATCGGATCGGTGTTGCCCAACAAGGATGCATCATCACATCGCACATCACGCGGCGGAGCCTCGCACAAGTGGAGCGCATCGTCGGATGGCAGACGGCACCGGCGCACCAGGCCACACATCGTCTCTCCTCGCCCGGCGGCTCTTCAACTGTCCACCGCAGCCAATGTACAACGTTGGCTGATGAAGAAGAAATGCAACCATTTTATCTGTACTGCAGAGTACAGCGTGGCCCAAAGAAAGTGAGAACATTTAGTAAAATGTGATATAATTACATCAAAATTAGTTTAACTATGTCAACAATAGTTTAAATTGTTTACTAATTTACTTACTTCCTATTTACCTATATTACGTTTTATTTCGACTATTTTCGGTCGCCATCTTTGATTATTAATTTTCCCATTGTTTATATTTGTTTTTTCAAATGGTTGCCCAGAATGACAAAAATCACTGCAGAAGATGGTATTCAGATCAAAAATTTTCGAATTGAAAAACATCGGGGCGCTAGGAAAATGATCAAAGAGTTTCAAAACAAAGCCTGGTGTATAGCTGGACATTGCAGCATAACCGGAGATTACAGTAGAACGGAGCTCCATCTTACAATACAATCAACTTTCAGCCAGAAATACAATCAACTTTCTTCATCGTGAGAATGTTGATTTCATCGAGCCAGGCACGCGGCCACCGAAGAGCCTAGGTTTAAACCCACTAGATGATACAATATGGGGTGTTTTGATGATTTCCGATTAACTAAATATTGTGCAAAAAAAATTATATTAAGAATTATAATTAATTATATTATGTTTTGAAATAATTCATGTGTTTCGAGATATTCTCACTTTTTTTGGGCCACCCTGTAAATCTTTGAGAAAACTGAGAAAAAATATATATACTCGGATCAGGACTGCTGAACGATCTTGATATGTTGACCATTAAGCGTTAAATAGATATCGGTGGTATATTTATACGGTATTTGTTTTTAAAATCTTCACTAAAGAAATATCGGCAGAATTTAAAAGAAAAATTGATACAAATTAACACGAGCATTATACAAAAGGAAGAGATAGACTGAGACTGAGATTCGGGAAGAAGGCTAAATCTCTGAAATGGATGATGTACAGCGCGATGAAGATTTTCAATGGAATGCCACAAGTTATTGTAAAAAGGAACATTTTGATCATATTTATAATAGACCATATATATATTTACTTATGTATACACTATATTAAGAATAAATAAATAAATTGTAGCGCCAATTGAGATTCCCCCTGCAACAACGCTGTATATCGTTTTTACAAATGTTGATAGGTAGACGGGGCGTCGGCCATCTTGGATAATATACAGTGTTGTTACAGGTAAGTTCACCAAGAAATTGTGTTTAATAGTATTTTAATTTTAATACTCTATTCGTCGCCCGAGAACAATACAGCGTCGTTGCATTCTCAACTCAGATCTACCCAATACAGTGTTGCATAAAGAAAAAAACTGTTAATTGTGAAGGGGCGCCACGTGGTATATAAAGGTTTCTTTCGTGATACATCACTTTCCAATAAAATTACACCTTCGTCATATTCTCAATGAGAACTGTCATAATCAAGAAACTGCGATTAAGATGATCAGTCGCCATCTTTTCTGGTCTGTGGCATTTCTTGTGCATTCCAAGAGTGGATTCTGCATCTTAATTCTAACCAAGTCGCTTCATCGTGCTGAGTGACGTTCCGCGAGTTTCTTCTACCTTACCTTGTATCACCATTTTTCCTATGGTGTCCTCGTGTGATATCTTTAAAATATCTAAGGATTGAGGTGTTAAATACAATATAAACATAGGACCGTAGAGAAAGATCGGGAAAATTAAGGTTCATATTTGTGTTCCTGGTTGCACTTCGGTTTTGCCAAATCTTTTTGAGAATATCCGCGACAAACCGTTTCATGGCATTTCTTAATTTCTGCTTTGCAGTCTCCCCCATTCGTTATTAAAGGTATACATAACTGTTTCTTAGATGTACGTCCGGATTTTGAAACGATTACGAGACGTCGCGCAGACAAACTGATGCACGATACTCGTAACTGACACCGAAGTTCTAAGTTAATGTAAAATTATAAGTGTAACGAAAGGTAAATAAAAATTCTGTACTATGTAGAATATCATGTGTATAATAAATTTTAAAAAATAATAAAAATACAAAAAGTTATTAAACTTTTAAATAGTAAAATGACTTTTGGGTCGCCTGTTTTATGTTTAATCAAAAATAATGTGTTTTAAAAATGTATCAAAATACTAGAAAACTAAAAGAATCATCGTTTGTACGTAGGAGAGGTCGATTTATGTAAAAAGTGACGGTGCCGCGCGCCACCGTTCGACAGTCTCGCGGTCGAGTGCGCGCGCAGTCAAGGTTACACTTTTCGCACGTTACAAATAAATCAACCGTTAATTATACACAACCGCCGGTTACGTAACATACCGTTACCTGCAGGTGCTCGAGAGTCGTCTCGCTCTCTCGCGCGGCGCGGCGCGGCCCGGCGCGACCGTCTCCCTCCCGCGCTCGCCGATTGATAATAGTATCGGTATTGAAAGTCATATTAAGGTATCGACTCGCGACGACTCAAACACCATTTATTTCATTTGTTTTTTTATTCAAATGTCACGCCGCGTTATACATTCTAATGATTGATGAAATGCCGAGCCGCGTGTTATAATCGTATGTAGCTCTACTTATTCTAGATCGTAAGGTCGCGAGTTCAATTCCCGTCGGAATTAATAAAACGTGTAATAATTTAGCACGTTGGTCATTAAAATAAAATACGCCGAAGAAAATTAAATGCCGGAGGGTAGGTCACATTCTTCGGAAGACGGACAATCGTTGGACAAGCGCAATCATCCAGAGAACGATACCTGCAAACTGTAATTGAGGGGTATGAAAACAAAGTCAGCAATCTCGATATTATTATTTTTTAAACATTTAATATATATATTTATTTCCATCGACACCCTTGTGAGCCTTTACACAACAATAATAATTTATTATTAACAGTAATAAACATAATTTTAAAAACTAAGTATAATTCAAGGGCAAATATTTCTTCAATTCAGGTATGTTCCTGCAACGAAAAAATCGATGCAGTTATCGTTAATTTTTGTCCGCTACTATTTATATTCGAATTTAACCAATAGCAGCCTTCGGTTTTCAGAAATTTAAATGGCCGCCAGTACGGAAACCAGCTAGTTCTTGGAATAAAGTGTATTATTTATTTTATATTTTAAACCAGATTACAGGGATTATCATTCATAATAAGAAGGCAAATTATGAATATATTGTTCTTCAAGCTATCAGTTTTTCACATTTACTTCAAATAATATGTAGATTGCCGCTTTTGTTTTTACAACCCTCAACTAAAAGGTTTTTATTCCGCTCTTTAGTTTGGAATAATGTCAATGGGATACAGAATAAATAAAATCTACTTAACTGTAGGCTTGCTCGGCCATCCTCACTCCTCAGGCAGTGCCTAGTGGATTAAGTTTCTCCCGTAATGATTTCTCGAGTGACGGTCACATACCCACCTTGTATATTTACATAAATTATCGTATGATTCATACAAACATATATAAAAAAAAAATATCGCAATTACAATGTTCATTTAACAATAATACTTTTTTTTTAAATGTGTCGTAAAATTTGAACGTACATTTATATCCTTCGAGTTAGTCGAATGGCAAACCATCGCGTGAGTCGCACGTCACCGTCAGGACAGGGCGGTCAAGAACTTACATTTATCTGAAGATGTTCGTCACAATTGCGACAGTTCCTTTTTCATCCAGATTTACTGATCCAATTTGTCACTTTTGTACGGACTAGTGATGTGAAACATCACTAGTCGATCGTGTTAAAAAAATGGTTATGTTTGATTTCTGAAAAACAATATTGCGTACATAACTACCGACTGAACTAACCCCTCGATTCCGTGAGTTCATAAAATTAATCATTTTGGAAAATATTTTCGTATACAATAAAAATTCATCAACACTATCGAAACAAAGTACGTAGATATCCATTCCACACATGGAACCTAGCTAAACGCTTAAGAAAACTAATGTACTTTTTAAAGGAATACGTTGTACAATTGACTACAAACTCTTAAGATCAGTGTACTTTTCACTCTGATCCTCCTTCATTAATTACGTTATTTTAGTTTGGGGAGGAGCAGCGAAAACAATATTAGAGTCGGCTAAAAGAGCACAAAAGACAATTTCTCAAGGTAATAAATAGTCGTCCCTTTAGATATCCATCAGATCTTATATTTAAAGAGTACAATGCCCTAGACATTAATTAGACAAATCTTTATGTTGAGACTCGTCCAATTTTTCCATGCTAACAACAACTCACCCCAAGTAATAACAAACAACGAACATCTACCCGCCAGTTCCGAGAGATTCTACATGTTCTTAGCTCCAAAACTGTACAACACACCAACTCCAATAAGATTACACAAATATGGACCCAATATATGATCCAATCGAGTAGAGATCATTCAGAAGCATGGCTTTCCAACATTCTAACATAATCAGTATACAGTGCTTACACTAATAATTCACTAATTCTACAACACTTCATTTTCTTTTATTCTATATATATATATATAGATATATACATATTTATTTTTTATCTCTATTTTTATTCCTGTCGAATCTTAAATAACAGCACGAAAAAAACTGGCTATTTTAACACAGACTTCAGTCTAGCAAAGAATCCAGGACAACGCCGTGTATATCAGAGGTATACTCCATCCCACACAATAAACATATTACCATGTTATATTATAATATACTCACATCTTTTATAACAAAAATATGTATGTCAATAAATAAATAAATTTACAATTTAATTTTGAAATTTAGTATATACTTTTTAAAGTGCCCATATAAAATCCAAACGACAGAAATTTTATTTTAAAACAAAATAGACGAATCATAAAGATACCATCTATCGAAAAAATATATAGTTACCACCGGGACTCAAACCCGGAGCTATCTATTGCCAGAAGAATGAGTTACTAATTACACTATGTTTTAACCGTGCAACTTCACGTTGAACTTTTTATTTATGTCTTCTTTCTATTTTAGTGAGACATCTGTTAGTTCCTATTATAAGCAAACATATTATATTTTATTATCGTTTCCATGGTTCTGTGATATTAAATACAAAGTCAGTATGTATGGAATTATCAGTATATATTCCACGTGGTTTGCTGATGTGTTTACCGCAGTGGCGTATCGATGTGCACGTAAATGAAGGACCCTCTTAATGATTGCAGGCCATCGGCCACGTGTCCGGAGGGCACATCAACCCGGCTGTGACGCTAGGCCTGCTGGTGACGGGGGACGTGTCGCTGCTGAAGGGCGCCTGCTACGTGCTAGTGCAGATGGTCGGAGCCGTCGCCGGAGCCGCTCTGATTAAGGTACGTTCCATTTAAAATAATAATAGTACTAGAGATATGCACATCTTCAAGACTGCCCAAAGCAGTAAAAATCACGTAGCTCCACTTTTATACTTCTGTTTGTGATGTCTATGGAATTAGGACGGATGACAGGCGCACGCGCATTCGGGAAAAACGTAGGTACGTCAAGCGAAAATGCTTAAGTATAGCGGACTGCGAGAGAGCGGTCTCCAACGCAGATAGTTGTAAGAACATATTGTAATCTGCGCTAGTGTGATCGGAATAAATACTAAATTGTTATAAGCTTTACCGAGTATTATTCATGTCAACGACTGGCGCCACAGGACATAACACAATTTATAGCAAATCTCCGAGAGAGGGGGGTAACAAGAGGATGGATGCTCTGAAAATGTGGTACTGGAGACGCTCGCCCCACGTACCGCGCAGAAGAATTAATTATAGATCCTCAATGTAACAGTGAGGTGTGACCCGACGGTTTAGAGCTGCATATAATCTCACTAGCGCCTATCGATCCTCAATGTGACAGTGAGGTGTGACTCGACAGTTCAGAGCTGCATATAATCTCACTAGCGCCTATCGATCCTCAATGTGACAGTGAGGTGTGACTCGACAGTTCAGAGCTGCATATAATCTCACTAGCGCCTATCAGTTAAAATGTATTTTCGCTGGTAGAAATATATATATATATTTCAGTTAAAATGTATCCGAATATGATAATACTAAAACACCAGTGAAAATATAACTTATGTATTCCAGACACATTCCCAGTAACACATACATCATACAACAAACGGTGACTCATAACTCTCTCCGCACTTGACTCTGTATTGTCTTTTACAGCTCTACACACTCCGTATTTACCTAGTTGACATCTATCATCTCTCTGTCTGGTATGGATCACTTATTATTTGTAATTCTCAATACAGCATCAGAATTATCTCACTCGATCTGACTGTGACCGACCTCGTCCAGCTCCGTTATCTCGTCACGGACGAAGCCCGTACATTTCTCGGAGGCTGCGCATAAAATACGCATCTCTACGACGCTTCTGCTATCTCATCGGTCGGAAATATGAAGCATTCATTTTGAATGAAACTTTTAAGTTTCGTAATATTAAATCTTCGCGGAGAGATTGTTCATGAATTGCCGCAACTTTGGTGTAAATTAGCGTGGTGGATGTCAAAGATTGAAGTGGTCAAATAATGAACATACTTTATCCGCGTAGGTTTGATTTAATGCGGTCCGATAGCAGATCGTCCCGCCGGATAACTGAACATTTCGCAACGATTTCTCGAGGAAAATAATAAAATATTGAGGTAAATCTCTGGCCTTTTGCATAATCATTATTAATAATAACATTAATTATCCCCCGTGATTTATGACTGTCTGTTCGTAGATTATCTCTATTCATTTTTATGATACAAATTATATTTTTTAAATTAAATGTATTCATTATAAACCTATACATATAAAATCTTGTTATTGCGCCTATCGGGATTTGAACCTGGATCTCTTTTTCCAATCCGGGAAAGGTGCACTACCGACTATGCTACAGCGCTAGTAACTTTGACGACAAATTTTCGAACCTAAATGTCACCCTTTTTCAATCAATACATCTGTCGTTCCATTATTTGTTTCTACATTGTTTTAACGGAATCTCAAATACCTTTGAATAAACCGATAGCAGACGCTAGAATTAACGATTCATTTTTTATTAAATGCACCTTCCCGGATTGGAAAAAGAGATCCAGGTTCGAATCCCGGTAGCGTAATAACAATATTTCATATGCATATCTTTATAATGAATACATTTAATTATTATTTAAAACATCACAGAGTTGCGTTCTGAATAATTCCAACTTTCCGAGACTGTGTTCCCTTAATGATAATATTTGGACTTGCTCGTGGTGGTGGCTAATTAGAAATCGTATCGGACAATACCCCTGAAGTGTAAATATAATACAACTACAAAAAGGGTCACATCGGTAATTTCATTACAGTTATTATTTCTATATTACGACGACAAATTTCGTTCTCTCATTTTTATCTCGTATTTTATTTTCACCTTTACCGTTAGCAGTAATCGAATATATTTCGCTCTCAACTTTCAAATACTAATATTCAGTCCTCTGCCGTTTTATTTACTCCCCCAGTGGACTGTGGTATCAATTTGTCGTATTTTTTAAATTTCAACTTTATTGCATTATAATTTTATATTTTAATAAAGTATAGTAACAATATACTATACAGTAATTTTCATTTAAAGTGGTGGGACACGGTTATAAATCGTGCTGTAGTAAAGTTAAAAGAAATTAAATGAATTACTTACAAGAAAAAAACAATCTTTCGAAAAAATATTCAATTTTTACAGGTCTTACAGACCTAGTCCACAATATTTAATGGGTGGATACCCGAATATAATATAACAAAGAAACAAACATTTTGATAAGAATGTGTTATTTTACTTTATATTTTAAGGTGGTCACCGGTCACTGATATTATACCATATGTTACTTTTTTGTCAGTGTATTTACATATATATATATATATGCAAGTTTATAATGCTGATATTTTTTTTAATTACATTAAAATTATATGCATTAATATTATTTTGTATACCTTCTAAATATCTCATCACAAATAAAGATCCTGAAATATAAATAAAGTATTATTAAATATATATTCAATTTAATTACAACATAAAAATCTGCAATATATATAGTATATGACCGTTTGATACCACAGTCTATTAGGGGAGTAAGCGGAGCAGCGCACTAAATTCATAGAACTGTATTATTCGAGTCCAACTCCGAGAAAAATGTCGTTCATGAACATCGGTTATTACAAAATTCCTATATCTATTTTATTAGAAGACTCGCTGAATGAAGTGAAGTGTACATACTGCGTTATTAAATATATTAATAAGATAGAATAGCGGTAGGTACTTTATTAAAATCGTAAAAACCGCGAAAAGTAACGCGACCACATCCGTTCACGTGCGCCGCACGGCGCACTTTTTTCACCTACGCTGTCAAAATGTTGCTTGTCATTATATAAAATGACATCATTTGAAATTTGACGTGTTCTAATTTTTACCGCGAAAAAACAACAATCGTAAAAACACGACGAGAGGAGCCCGCTGTGGCAACACTCGACCGTCGTCGAGTTGTTTTCGACCTTCTCGTCTGTTCTCGTCTCTGTGCACACCGCCGGCACTCGGCGGCTTTTTTTGTTTAGTTGTCGAGATTTTGGCATTTATATGACGGAGATGCCGTAATAAAATTAATGAAAAGAATCCATGTTTGTTTATCGGCTTTTTTGCGCCGGACTCATGTTTGCATTTTGTTTGGGTGTGCGCAGAAAAAAAACTCCCGAGAAGATCTCATTAGCGCCCTTTCGAAAATTGCCGCTAGATGGCAGACATTGTGTAACAGCGCGGCTGAATCATTTTTTGTCAATTTATTGCAATCACTCGATGACTGGTCTGCAACCGTTCGATACCTATTCAGAACTGACGTTTTAGACCTAGTTCATCGTTATTATAATTGTAATGTTCAGCCCACTGGGTCCGCTACTAAATCGGTCTCCCCGTGATTCTGTCACTATGTTCGATCTCGCCGGGTCTTGGAAAATATAACCCACCCATTGTTGATGACATCGTGACATCCTTTATTTATATCTATAACTAATAACTATCTAGCTTACCATCTCACTGTAGCTCCGCACAGGTAAGCAGATAAGATAGAACGCCACACTCTTCTATCTCGATTCACCACTCTTGCCTCATTTACTGTTATATAATCTATCTTCCCGAGCGCGTCACGTTGAAGTTTTTAATAGAGCCGTTCTCCAATATCCGGTCTGCTTGATAATACCAGGTCTTTCCTCTATTTCTGGCGCCAACAATACTCACGTCACACGTGTTTCTTATCATCATCTCCTCATTCGTTCAGTCACTAGAAGCCCTTGAAATTGCTTTGTTAACTAACTAGCCTTCAAATATCGTGAGTGTTTTGACCCACTAAAGCCATCCATACACGTGATTACACGTATTTTAGACCTTAGGGACGGGATTAAACGTAATTTTCAATACCATAAAGGTCTATCCCTATCCCCGTGTCATACTGTATAGTGGAAATTAAAAGATTAGGTATGCATTGACAAACTGTTAAATTAATGTTTGTCACAGTCACAGCGAAGCCATAGTGCCTATAATTAGACTATAACAAGATGGCGGACCGAATGTATATTGCCAGACTAGAAATTGTAGAATCCGCTCATCTAAATCTCTATTTCGAGTGTAGTCGGTTTTTATTAATACCTAATTATTAGATGCCAAAGTTGGCGATAGCGTGCAAGTCTCACAGCTATCTGCCAATATCGTGGTAATCATGATTTACTTTAATTCGGTACATAATGATATCATCAGAACCTGTGTTATGTGATACTAATTATGTGATTAGTACAATGTTTTAATGCGCTACATGTGTGCGACGAATGATGTAAGAAATAAATGAAACAAAAAAGCTTCAGCTCTAGAAGAGTTCGACGCTATTCATTTGTTTTACTTTTTTTAATACTAAAAGTGATAACACTTTTGGAACGGCAAATGAGGCTCTCAGTGAGAGTTGAATAATAAGAAAAAGATGGCTCGTGTACGCGCATAATTTCGCCCAAAAGCGCGTAAAGTATAGTACAAAGTTGAGCGCGGAGCGAATTTTGACGTGCCGTTTGTTTTATTTTGTGCGCAGGATAGAATAACGCAGCTGGCAAACGTCTGAGACAATATCTGAGAGATCAAAGTCTCGTCCATCTACACGCGCCTTAAAAGAGCACACGACACGTGTAAAAAAACATTATGACCGACACGTCGTCAAGTGCGCGACCTGCGTATTATGTCGCGAGTGATCTTGAGAAAAAGATGACAATTATTTAAAGTTGCAATCTCCTCAAGGTCTCGATTACGTATTTGTGTCGGTTTTCTCGCTGAGATCCGACATATCCACACGTAAAACTTAAATGTCATTGTGAATTCAATCCGTGTATTTTGGGTTTTATCTGCTAACCATCTGTCAACGTGATACTTTTATTTTCACAAAATTAAGTCATCTAGATGAAAGAGATTTGTCTTTGTTGTTATTTTATTGAGTGATATGACATGATTCGATTCATTACATTTGTGTAGAGCATCACGGGGTCGCGAGGAGGCCAAGCTGGCACACCGTAGGACCGCGGTGCTCTCTCGTGAGTACGTTGA
This sequence comes from Eubasilissa regina, assembly GCA_022840565.1. Taxonomy (NCBI): domain Eukaryota; kingdom Metazoa; phylum Arthropoda; class Insecta; order Trichoptera; family Phryganeidae; genus Eubasilissa; species Eubasilissa regina. The sequence continues at coordinate 1,161,173 of JAINEB010000021.1, read as the reverse complement.
CTGAGAGAAAAAAATATATTTTTTTTGTCCACTTGCCCAGGTTTACTTACTAGTTATTGGTTATATAAAAGACGTATCGCGTTGCTCTAGGATGACATCTCACATATATATTGACGATCCATCTCCATTTTTCTCGGTCTTCTGCTGCACGCAAAAATACGCGATGGTTCTATCGATGCTTTTTTTTATACTTATTTATGAGAGAAACTAGCGGTACACAATATTTTCTAATAACATTTGAACGGTAAGCCGAAGTAGATTTACTTATAAGTTTTCACAAATACATCTAAAATAATATAACCCAAAATGGGTTTATCTTCACTACTCGAGAGAGTGTCGAGAGAAACGGTAACTCTCATCGGCAGGTGAAGTATTGAAGTATGAAGAAACTTGAATAGTGCTAATAAACTCGAGTAAAGTTATAACATTGTTTTATTTATATCCATCCATTATTATGAAATTCTAGAAAGTTAACAATATCAATAATATAATATTACTCGGTTAGTACATATCAATATTATATAATAGCGCAAAAAATAAATGTACCAGAACGCAGATTGAGGTGAGGGATGTCATTGTTACAAAATAAAAACCGTATTGAAAATGGGCGGATCGTAATAACCGAGACGCGCTGATAACCAATGGATAAAGAATATTTTTGAACGGCATTCACAAGACAAAAAACAACCTAGAGGATTCCCGAAGCCCCGAAAGAGTTATACGAAGTTATCGGAGTAGTGGGATTTACACGGAAAAGATTGGCGAAGGATCGAAAATAGTGACAGAGACGCGGGGAGACCTTCATCCAGCGGTACATCGACAATGACTGATGATGATGATATAAGTATAAATTACGATATATTTGTTATGGCTGAATGAATAAAAACTATCGTTTGAAAATGAAGAGTATCGGACACGTGTACAACATCAGCTCTGCATAGCGTATGTTTAATGGCTGGCTCTGTGACCTGAATCCAAAACAGCGAGAAATGAAATGATACCATTTTAAATATAACTTTTCCCGTATATTATGAAAATCAGATCAGAAAGCGAAATTAAGTTTGTTTCACAACATATTTAATGCTACTGAAAATTATTTATTTATTTGTTTATATTTTTAGCGTAAAATAATACATTATAAATTAAGGCCATTTCTTTACTTGACGCGGTCTGTTCTAAAGTAACTACCTATACAGTTTTTATAAGTTGAATTTTGTTAAGGTATAATCGGAAGTTATAAAAAAGATTTTTGTCTATAATATAGTTGGAAACAAAATGTGTAGATTAGTATCGTTATATGAATCACAATCGCGTGTTTTTCGCTCCCGGATTAGAATGACGTATCCAATATATACCTTTATCTTATTTATGTATCTTTACTGACTCTCAGAGATTACCGTGGATACGCGCCATTACACATTGTATGCAAAGCATAAACAGGAAGCCGTTTTGCAACGGAGTCCAATTTTTAAATTACTTCCTATCTTTCTTGACAGGTACAGTTTTTCCACTTAAAAATAAGTTTGTACATTTTCCAAAGCGGTTTAGCGACAATCTCCAGGTACACCCGATGACTGGATAAAGATGGAACCGACAATTACTGGCAAGCTACCGAACACACGTGCGCAACCGAATGAACTCATTCGAGTTGAGCAATCTCGTCTCCGCGCGAAATTTCAAACGGCCTAAAACAAAACGTTCCGTTGCAAAATGCGAATCTGCTCATTTCTCTAAAGATCCATCCGAGTACTTAGACACGCACATCATTCTCGTTTCGCAATACTCAGCCGATAAATCAATTCGGGGAGACCGGAGTCGGCTGCCTCGCGGGGTAATTGTAACATTTTACAAACATTGCTAACGTTACTTTTTTTTTCGCCCAATGTGTGTCACGAAAGGTGCGATAGAAGTAGCGCGGAAGAATTTTAATAATATACGTTTAAAACGCGAAAAATTGGTTAATAAGAAAAAATATGTGATTTATATTTTTTTAACGTGAACGAAAACGATTTCGCATCTGTCATCGTTAAATTCTTTATTGTTCTAATGACTAGTCCGACATTAGATAAATAATCAAGGATGCCGCTTGCTACACACCGCCCTTACCATTTCAAACCTTATCCTTATTACTAATAGGCCGCTTCGTCACCAAATCGCTTGCTGTTAATGACTTATCGTTTTATTTATTATGACATCTGTCATTTTTTTTAACATGAAATTCATTTAATAACACTTTTATATACTGTTACCTTGTATTTTTTTTTCACCTTTCCAATTCGCAGTAATCAAAAAGATTTTGAAGAAGCCATGTATCGATTCCGGTACCTCTCATATGCTAAGCGAGTGCTCTACCATCTTAGCTGCGTTCTATTTCTCGCCACAAATTATCGTATATGTAAAATGCTGATTTTTTACACCTATGAATTGACCAATGAATTCATTATTAATAATAAAAAAAGACAACAAAAAATTATAATTATGTTGTCACTGCAATATTAGCTAAACGATTGTACTATAACAATAGGACAAAGTTGAACTCCCGAATAATAGACTAATATCTTACCGCAATATCAAACTATTAGGGCAAATAAAATATAATCACCAGTTATTCATGAAACGAGGAGACCAGATAGACATATCATCAAAACTGCATTGGTAAGACAAAGAGGAAGACCTTAAACAACCTGGTGTTCAAATATCGATAAGGAGGTAAAAGAACGTCCTTATTAGTCAGGAGGTTAGAAAAGGAAAAGATGATGACGATGTCCCCGGTGGCCCCGCTGGCCCCGCTGGCCCCGGTATCCCCCCGCGGGTCCTCCCTGTTGCGTCTACTCACGTTGTGTTTTTCAATTAGACGCGATGAATGAACATATCGCACAATGGGACCATTTGACACAATACTCTCCACCGTGAGATGATCTTCCGATTACGACATTTCTTTCAGAGAAGACGTTCACTTTTCGCCTCTTTGTGGCTGCCGACAGGCCTGGATCGGGCTGACTCTCGGCTCCCGTGCCGTGCATCACCATCAGTCAACAGTCTAACAAACAACAAATGTGCTGGATACGTTGAACAAACATCCATTCTCCAGAAGCTCAAGTTAAAGACAAATTGTCCAAAAGACAAAAATTAAACTCAATTTACCGAAAAAATATTTTAGCTGCCATCGGGATTTGAACCAGGATCTCTGAATAGAAATATGTGGTCGGTCATTATACGTCTCACTGATAATTGTAACAATTTCAAACGGCTAAGGAGATAATCATAATTTATATCCTCTAATCGTACATTTTATTTATAATTAATGAATCTTAAAATTTTTCATTCATTTTTTTAGATTTTACTCCAATAAATATTTTTATTAATATCAAATTTATCTTTTTTAAATAACTCTTTCGCTACATTTACTTTGAATTTTATTACAATATTGATTTTTTTTAATAGAGAAGCGTATACGGAATACGTATCACATCAATATTCTTACTATTTTCAAACTAAGCTAAACGCTTGTGCTATGAAAATAGGACCAACTTCTTGGTCTCCTGGAATGGGGCTAGAACCCCCGACCACCGCATCACTAGGCCAGGTGTTAACCACTACATCAACAAGCTACTAATTAGCATTGAATTAGAAGCATTTTATCAGCATGAGATGAAATGAGACAAAAATTTTCATTAGAATTCTGAGGATTTTCATGAATTTTTTAATGCATTAGCATTTAACTAGTCTTAACCACTAGAGCAATAAGCACATTAAGACAATAGATTCAAGATTAGCTAAAATTGGATGAAAAATCAATTGATATACTATTCAAACAGCGTCAAATATTTAGAGAAAATCTTTATCAGCCGTTTTTTGCGTTAAGCCGAAGCTTTGAAACCGATAATAATGTATGAGAGTGTAAAATAAGATAAATATATGCATAAAACGAGATGTTTGCTTAGACCTAGGGTGGAGTACACTCCCTAATAAGAATATGAGCCCTAAAAGTGACATAGATCCTTGCCTCGAAACAGTTCTACTGGTGGACTCCAAACGTAGCGTTGATATTTGTTACCCTCCCTACTACCGTGCGTAACTAGGATTACTACGCACTAGATTGTTTAGAATTAAGGTCCTATTTAAAAAAAAAAACAATTACGAGAAATACTTCAAAAGATGTATAGGATCCGAGGAAGTGCGATAACCAATTACACTACGTCAGCCTCGTAAATAGTCGACAAATTTTCCAACTTATACATTACAGCCATTTCAAATTTATACATCTTGCATTCCATTTAACTGTGTTCTAAAATAATTCCAATTTCACAAATAATAATGTGTCCTCTTTAAAATAAAAAGTATCGCCATTCTTCGCGGGCTCACATTCAGCTGAAGATCGAGAAGAATGGAAAAGGACTGTCACTGTGTGGAAGATAAATTGAGATAAATCTCAGTACCATGTACACATGTTGAGATTCTGATCTGGAGATAAACTCAGAGATGAGCTTGAGATTGGTAGAATGAAACAAAAGCACGAGCCCATGTTCACGAAGTTCGATATGTCAACTTAGAACTATAGATACCTATAGACTATTTATTCTGAAATATTATAATAATAGAAGACATTAAATTATACACATTTATTCAGTTTTGAGTGCTGTCAACAGCAACAGCAGTCTCGTCAAGGAACTTCAATGATCAATGGACTGACATTTGATGTTTGACATTAAAGGTTCGTCAAAAGTGAGGTACTAACACTAGTTGTGTACTACGACAGTCGAGAGTTGTCTCCAAAAATCTTACAGGAGCATGAACCTTATTTCTGAGATTGTCTCGAATCAAAAATCTCATTAAAACCTCAGCGGTGGACGCGGGCCATATATAATACAAGAGTAAAGTAGATGGTCCATCTCTGGTCGATAAGAGTGACAATGTCGCCGTATTAATTAGCTCCGAAGATACTCATCAGAGGATGCTGTCATCTCCCTCCCGGCGCGCAAGGCTCGCGCGGGTTTTTGGGTCACAGCCGAAAAATGCCTTCGCAGAGTTGAGGTGGCCTTTTCGGAGACCGACTGTCAATTATTTGTGAGATATTTTAAATGTCTTATCCGCGAGCAATTAGGGTTTGGCCGCCGTTAGCGGTGCAAATGAGGACGTCATTAAAGACATATCCTCCGTTCGTGTTTTAAATGTTATATATCAACTGAAGCTCGTCGTATTTGAGCAGAATCCAGAATTCATCTCTACAATTCATTACAAACAGGTCATTAAATGACATTAATAGATAAAACATTTGCCTACATATTTTTTAGACTCGGAAACATCTTATCACTTACATATCTGAAAATAGTATATTACGCGTTTGTACATTTGCAATACGGTATTATTGGATGGGGAGGTGCATATAAAACTTCAATGTCACAATTAGAAATCACTCAAAAAATGATAATAAAAATTATTCTAAAAAAAGAAAAGACTCTCCAAGTTTACAACTTTTCACAGATTTTAAAGTACTAAAAATGCTAGACATACAAAAAAAATTCAATAATTCAAATTTTCAAAATTAAAAATCAAATTCCGATCTACAAAATATAGAGATCAAATTGATATCCCAAAACTAAAATATACCGCAACTCAAAATCAATATATTTATGAAGGCATCAAATTTTTTAACAAGCTCCCCATCACAATTAGAAAAATTACGGACTATCATAAATTTTTAACTGAAGTAAAAAAAATATGTACACAGACCAACTGAAACATGAATTAACTCGAATATACTCCTTCTCTATACGCGAGTCTTACTCTCGTAGAGAAGAAACAAATATTAATATATATATCCACTAATTATTCAAATTGTATTATATTTTTAATATTAATAAAAAATAATTAAAAAATATAAAAATTTAAGTACTACATATTAAATTATAAAACATTTCTTAACAATCAGAGGAATAACGTGTTACAAAATATTACAATACTTTTTGATGGTTTCGGAAAACTGAAATTAAGTTGTGAAAAATAACAAGTTCAAAAGTGTATAAGTTCTAACGCCAACGAAGTCTAATCACGTGATACGCAACAGTCCTCGACATTCTAAACCGCCTGAATCGTTCGAATATCGTTAACCACGTATTATACAATTTCGCATTTAAATTTTTTCTGTTTCATGAAGAATGTATCCAGGCTGACACTAATAGATATAATACAAATTAAATTAATCAACCAGAAAAATGTACAAAAAAAAATCTATTTATCGGAAAAATATTTTATTTGCTACCGGGATACGAACCAGGACCTATTATTATTACTTCAAATATATTTGTTATCACATGTTACGTGAGCAACATCCTATATTCCTAAAAATTAATCGGGAATGAAATAAATAACTATATACCTCTGTCGCAAAAGTTTAGTTAGTTTAATTGTTTCATTAAACAAAATTATAGCAGACTCTGATATCAAAAGCTGCAGTCTCACTAACAACAAAATTTTACGATATTGTACCTGTTGTAGAGTTTTTTTATAGTAAATACAAAGATACCACGCGTGTACGCATAAATTATAAATATCATCTCCGACCTTGTTCGGGATGCTGTGTGACTAATACCAGAGCGCCGAACAAAAGCTTCTACGAGGAATCAGGTCGTCATGTCGTCTTCGAGTCAGTGTATATGATAACTCGTCTCGTGCCTGAATTGTGGCACATTGTAGAATAGAATCAAAATAGAATAGTTGTTAGAGTACGTCGGCTTTAATTACTAACATATTCAATTATGATTGTTTTTCCTTTTGTCTACGATCCGTCTCCTAAAGGAGGTGGTCAACAATCGTGATGATCTTCACTTTGGATTCTGTATGGCGAAGTAACTTAATAGAACTGCATCTGAATCATTTTAATTTCTGTATCCACAGATTTCTCCCTGTGTTATATATTCGTAAACAGGTTGCTGTAGTTATTTCCTTTTGTGACATCACCGGTGTATGCCAGCTTACTTTTAAATAATAAATTAGGCAAGATAGAAGCTGGTTTGAGAGATAATAACGTCACCTAGAATTTTCATTATTACATTCTCTTTTGGGAAATGATTAACACCAGTATTATGACTTTTTAATACAGCACGGGTCGCTTTTTTGATAAAATTAAATCTATAGTGATTTGCAGTGGCGTAACTAAAAAATAGGCCCTAAGTGAAGAATTGAAAAAAGTCAATGGGCCCCGATGCAAAATGGAAGGGTTTCCTGAATATGTATCGTGAATACTAACTATGAGAATATACAGAATAAACTTATGATCGTTAAAATGAATATCTTAAAATAGTTGATCCTTTTCGCAGGCTGCCCTGCCGGACGCTGTGCTCGCCCTGGGACAACTGGGGGTGACGAAACCGAATGGCCTCTCTGAACCTCAGGTATTTATTTTTTATATTCAACACAAAAAACAATTTGTACCATAGAACATTACAATTATCCACCACTTTCGTCATTGATACATTTCCATGTCTCATCACGATCGCAACCTCTCCTCAGCATTCCTACAAGTTGATCCAATTCTGGATTACGCTCTCCTATAGTGAGAATGTGCCGAGCTTATAATGCTTTGTTCACTGACATTAATATATTTTCTGTTTCATTACCAATATTTTAAAACCTAATTAACAATATTCTTTAAGGCCATGTGTATATTTCTTTGGATTTATTTTTATGTTCATATATTTTTTTTACATATTTTACTTGTCCATGTGAAATATGTTAGAGCGTAAGTAGATTGTCACCATTTTTTTTCTAGGTCCAATGCCTTTATACTTATAGCTGTGTTCTTTCCTATGAATAAATGAAATAATAAAAAAATGTATCAAGCTTTCAATAAAAAGATGCTTATAAGCATGAATCCAAAGAAAGTACAAAGGATTCGATTTTTGAATCAATAATATACATTTAGGTATATATAATATTATTTCTTCGATTTGTCATTTTAATTCTGCACATGTCCGGTTCATCGAGGAGGTTCTACCGCGATTTATATATTATAGTATGAGTGTCATATAGTTTGAATACAGATTGATATGGTATCGTATCAGTACAGATCCCCAGTATGGGAAGCAATGTTGGCGATATTGAATGATTGGATGCATTCTGTAAGAGTATGTAGATGAATGTATCAGATTATGTTTTAATGATGAGAAGTGATTAATGAGAGAGTTGTGGATGCCTTAATATTCATCCACCAATCTCGTGTCCGTTGATAGTTGGGGAATGTATCGTGTAGGGGAGAGTCAGATAATACCGCGCCCAGCCCAAATGAACAATCTAAATGACTAAATATCATATCACATCGTGCATAAACAAATATTACCAGTGTAATTAAAGCAGCCGCCTATGGTGGACGGCCACTGACGTGTTTCGCGCGTTTTTTTATTATTTTTGCAGAATATTTTTACAGATCGAAGAACGCATCTATTTATTTATGTAATGTTATATTGTGTTACTAATATTTTGTAATACAATTATTATATTGCTGTATCCGAGTGTTATCATAATGATAGAATAATATTCTTCGAAAATGTTGTGAATATAAATCAAAATGGCGTAGTCCGATAATTGCGCGCCCTAGACGCGGTACAAGGCATAGGCAACCAAAAAAGAAAAAAGGTCCTGGGATCCATTTCAAATGAAGAGTCCATTAGAAGGAATAAGATCTGGAAGGAAAATAAAGATAGTATCAAGAACGATAATTTGGACGTGATAGAGAAATATGGTTCTGTTGCTGCCTCTGCTCCAAATGGATTCGTAAATAGTGTAGCGAAAAGGACACCACTCATCATTTTATCTGTGACTACTGTAGTATTTAGACATTTTTTAAATGTTCTAATTCATTCAATTTAATTAAACTCTTAACAATATTCTTACCTGATTTACATAGCACGGTATTATCAAACTGGTCTGACAATACCGTGCTTTGTAAGATTTTTTTGAACCATTCATATTATTAATTATTTTCATCATAATTAAATGAAATCGTGCAGTTAGTTTTCACATAAATTATACTTGTAATTTTGTGTACATTTAGCCACATAGATTGTATCCAACTCTCCCCTGTGTATCGCCAGAGCACGTTATGAAAACGATAAACGACTGATTAGTTGGCACTTCACGTATTGTTAGACACAGTTTACAAATATGGATAAGTTCAGCTGTAAAAAAAGTAGTTATTAAGCGTGAATAGTTTTCGGAGGCGATTCCTGGAGCCGGGTACGAAGAGTGGCGTCCTTTGTATTGTTACCTGACGTTGGTGCTGGGTGTGTTTATGGCTGATGAGACCTGTTTTTCTGCGGTACCTGCCGGGTGCGTTCAGTCACGCCGGGCGTTGATGATGAGAGTGGTGGCGATAGTAATAAAAAAACTAGTTCGTCCTAGAGATTACGGCTTCTGATTTAGTAGAGGATTTAAGTGAAGTCTCACTGATTTGCAAAATTCCCTTGATGCCTTGATAATTTGTGACTCGCAGGCGGTGCTGGTGGAAGCGCTGATCACCTTCGTGCTGGTGCTGGTGGTGCAGGGCGTGTGCGACGGCCGCCGCTCCGACGTCAAGGGCTCCGCTCCCCTGGCCATCGGACTCTCCATCACGGCGTGTCACGTCGGAGCCGTAAGTATTCTAACAATCGACGATGTTCGCTCGTTAAATATCATATTTAATAATATTATACTTGTATAATAACACTACACTAACAGATTGCACTTTCAAGTTATTATATATAAATAATTTCCTGCCTGCCCGACGAGTCTTCTCGGTGCGAGTTAAGTGCGATCAATATTCACGTCAGAAATCAATGAACACATTTCAACTCTTTCAGTACTAAATGTCACTTGACTGGACGTGGAATAAAATTTTATTTCAAGCTCAAATTGTTGGTGTTCAATTCCACGTGTTGGCGAATATTAGTTATACTGAAAATAATAGTAATGAATTATACACACACATTGTTAATTTAAAAATTGAATAGATAATTCAGACGACGGCATCAAGTGAAATTATTTGATATTTTGAGGACGTATGAAAAGATTGTTTTAAAAAAGCCACAAGTGATGTTTCGCGGTTGGATATTGGAATTTAGAAGGAATTGGATGATATTCCTGAAGACTTAATTAATTTTAATTTACAAATTCCCTATTCGTGTGCGTTTTATGTATTTTTTACGTGTATTGTTTATATTTAACAATACGAACTGAAACTCCAATTTATCATTATACTTATCCCAATAAGCAACAACTTTGTCAATACTTCATCCAAGAATCGATGTCTGTGAAGTTAAATCTGTAATTAACAAAACTGTCAGTGCACGGTGACATGAACTGGACAGATTACAAGTATTCGGAAACATCATCTCTCTGAGCCAGCCCGCCTACTCATTGCGATGTCGCGTGTGGACTACTGTAATAGCATTTATGCTGACCTGCCAACGTTTCAGCTAGATAGATTGCAATCCATTCTAAATGCTTTCCTTGAATGCTGAACTTAAATTGTGCCGGTTGATGTACAAAGCTACACGTAACATGGCGCCTCTGTATCTTGAAGAGCTCTGCATCCCAGACAACTCGAATGGCGAACGTCAAACTTTCGGGTCAGCCTCTATTTTAGCCGCAGGGAGGGTTGTAGAACCGACCAGCCGTCGACAGAAACCTTAAGTTTAGTGAACGGGCATTTGCGGCGGCAGGCCCAAACTGCCCAAAGCGTGGAACTCTTTGCTCTCCGTGATAAAGAACAACAGTACATCGGAGACTTTATTTAAAAAGTGACTAAAAGCACACCTTTCCAAAAAATCATATCCATAAGTTTAAATAAGAATTTTTAATTTCAAACACAAAATAATGTAGGACTAAACAATTTATATGGCGCTATAAAAATTATCCAAGCACCCAATTTTTCCCCGTCATCGGTGACGGGCTTTCACCCGGTGCAAAAATAACTTGTATAATAATAATAATTAAAACGATATTTATAAATTAGTTGTATGCGGATTTTTTGTTCGCAGTTACAAATAATTCCGTGGGAATATCCGTTATGGCCATCCACGAGGAAAAGTGCTCTGACGCTGTTGCATCACGGCGAGTACTGATTTTCAATTAATTGGATCGTAGTGTACGCCGCGAGGTGCCAAAAAAACCATTCAAAGTAAATATGGCGCAAGATGTAGCTCTTAATAATTACTGCCCAAGTTATGTGATTTTTTCAAATCATATATAATTGTTTTATAATAAATATAAAAGTTACATTTGTGTCGACACGATGAACCTTTGATAGCTTTTGTCGATGTGGTCGTGTAAGTTTGTAATAATACAGGCAGTTTGCAATAATACAGCCAGTTTGCAATAATACAGGCAGTTTGTAATAATACAGCCAGTTTGTAATAATACAGGCAGTTCGCTGTCATGAAATACTTCACTTTGTAATACGCGGCGGTCGAACAGCACTCGAGATCGTGGCATATATCATCTGAGACCATCGCAAGTTGCACGGTCATACACTGTCATTTTTTTTTACTAATATTTTAATATATTGCTCTTTTTATTGTTCTTCTCTTTTATTTTAGAAAATTTTATTTAAATTTCTACTAAAAACTATATTTTCTCTATATACGATATATAGAGTCGTGTTTACTTTTTTTTTTTTTTAGTATTTCTACTATTTCAACATTTTTTTTATATCTTAACTATTATTTATTTTTGGATATGTAAGTATTGGTATTTTATATTACAAAAATAATCTTAATATTTTATTTTAGTTAATGTGTAAAATAATCAGTTACGTATATAATAGCATAATCTATTACGCTGTGTTTTCTACTTGTTAATGTTTTTAATATCTTTATGTAATTTTCTATAAATAATGTTTGCCACGATTGTTCAGTAATCTGTCTGGGCTAATATTATTATTTTTGTAACATTATTTTAATGATACATCGTACCGTATAAATATTGATTTAGAAAATATCAGCCGCCTAACTCGGAAATCTAGATTAGTCTCGGCTTGATCAAAGTTGACAACTTATTGCTAAATGGTCACAATAAATTATATGTAAATGTAGTTGAAATCACGATCGAAGGAAGCGACTGGTCATTTCTTTCCAAATATGTTCCTGGTGACCGGATCAGCGCTAATCGGTTACTTATTTGAGAGCGGATGAGGTGGGGAGGGGAGGGGAGGAGGTTGGAACAATAATTAAAGTGATATTTATTTTAATTACAATGTGCTGTAAAAAAAGTCGCGAGCCATTCGCGTAGCTTCTCGCCTACAACTGCCACTTCCACAGTGTTTACTCTCATCCTCATTATATAATATATTAAACTTTAAGAGGTTTCGCATTGTTCTTCTTACATCCTCGTGTTATTTATTTTTACATTCCTGTCATCTGTACTGAAAAATGATTTCACGCCACGGTTTAATCACTCTATTCAGTTGTTTAGCCAATAAACCAATGCGTCTAGCAATTTACTTCAATTCACGACGCGTCACTGATCGTGTCAGTAGATCACTCCCACAAACAGATTGTTTAAAATTCGTGATTACAATTTTTGTTTTTAGAAAATATGAACTGTTTTGATGTTGAGCAGATTGCGTAGTGTCACCGTGGCAGGCGTTTGTTTCCACGAATTCTCCACACTGGCACATCCAGATATTGTGCATTTCTTATCCTCAAATTATGATTGCGCTTGATATATTTATTCTCATTTCTAATATATATTGTTCATCCCTTTGAAATAAATTCATTTCTTCATTGTTTTAAATCAAACATATCAATTATGCTAATAGCTGCCTAGAGCAGGACCGGTGAAGGTGCATTCTTAAGCAGGCCGGGACGGATACCGGGTTGTAAGCCGATGATGATGAATTAGTTTGCGCACCCCGCAACGACAATATCATCGTAACATATTAATAAATAATTACTGCACTCCCGGTAGCGGAAGACTCTTCATTTAAAATATTGTAAAATTATATAATAAATTAATAATACGACTCTTTTTCGACAGATCGCCTTCACCGGCTCGAGCATGAACCCGGCCCGTAGCTTCGGTCCGGCCGCCGTGATGGGAGACTGGGAATATCACTGGGTAAGATTTTAAGCAAGTGTGTAAAAACCGTAGCAATAATAAATACTAAATACTAAATTAATGTATTAATTATAAATATATACATATAAAATCAATTTTGTCGAAAAATATTGTTTTAGCGTCACCGGGATCCCGGTGACGCTAAAACAATAACAATATTTTTCGACAAAATTGATTTTATATGTATATATTTATAATTAATACATTAATTTAGTATTTAAAATATCACAGTCCTATGTTCTGAATAATTACAACTTGACAATAAGAATGTGTTTTCCTTAATAATAAATACTGTTGTAAATAAAAATACTCTTCTGTCTTGAGTTTGAATTGATTAGACTTATTATAAGTCGTTTCTCCTACTAGCAACCTGCGTTGCTGTGTTGCAACAAGCATTTTTCTGCCACAGGACAATAACATTCATCAACGTTTAATCCCTCGCCTGGATCCTGTCTGAGTTGCAAGGTTTGATGCGAGGAAATGAAAGAGAAGTTTCCGCTTCAATTACTTTATTGCTTCTGACTGTTTATTTGTTGCACAGAGGGCACCAAGTGTTATCTGATACAACTTATCACGGCGTTAAATTATAGAAATTACAACTCAAAAGTAAAAAATGTATAAAGCAATCAACGACAGAAATATATTGAATTTATGCATACAAGTAAAGTCAAGACTGCAATTATCATCAATTGTATATGTGTATATATATATTTTTTCTGATATTATTTCATCTAATGTACCTATTATTATTATTATTATACTATCAGAAATATAATATAAATAGTCACTCCTCACTTAATGACTATCTTCTTAATGATGACTATTTTCATATACTAAGCCTTCTGTATGAGAACTATTAAATTGCTGCGTCTTATTATCGTCTACAGGGAAGAGACAATGTTATAAGATGTATTGCGTCATCTACCTCTAGTGCAAAGTTCACTCCGGGTGACATCAGGGCCCATATTCGATCATTGAGTCAGTGTTCACAGTGATTGATTACACGCCTGAACAAATTATACAACTTTACAAATTTTATTAAAAACCAAAATTTGAAGAGTTTCTTTATCGACCGCTTAACAATCGATCAGTGAAACAGAACCTAGTTGTCAAATGAAGACAGGCTATGACACTATTATGTATTGTATACTGTATTGATGATAAAATCATTATTTAAACTGTTATTGTGACTGTGATTGTGTTCGATTGCAACGAAGATTGATAACTGATTAACGTAAATCTTCGAGCAATGACTGGTACGCTAGAAAGTAAGCCTCCGACGATTAAATCTTAGTTACCAATCATTGTTAAATCTCAGGTACCAATCATTGACACAATCACAGTCACGTAACAGTTTACCATCACTAGTATACTATTAAAAGAAATAAATCATAGGAAAAAGTATACAAATTACCTATTAATGTAATTTTACCTACTTCCCAATGCATTTTAGATAATATCATATTATTTTGTGTTTATAGGTCTACTGGGTGGGTCCCCTCTTGGGTGGCGCATTGGCCGGTGTCGTCTACAGATTTGTCTTCAAGGTCGGCAAAAATGACGCAGAAGCCACGTCTTACGATTTCTGAGACAGGAGACATAAAGTGCGACGCGTGGCTCCTGCGGATAATAGCTGACATGATCACATACCTTTTGTAACCCAACAAATGGGCCAAATTAACCCTCCAAACAATATTGCATCCGGCGATGAAAATAATTGCACAAATGATTGCCACAATCTAATAACACCGGGTGATCAGAATCAAACTGAAGCCAGTATTGTTTGTGAACACAGCCACAATAATGGTGTAGGTATAATTCGTATACCAAAAATTAGTTCAAATCTTAAAAATAAAACTGGAAATTTCTTGGGAAAGAGCGTTATTTCTGAAGTATTGAATGTGTCAATACCTTTCACGATTGAAACATCTGGATCAGTTTTGACAGGACATTTTTCTCACCGGGAGGATTCTTAATAAAAATAGTTTGAAGTAGAGACAATGGCCAGTCCTTAGTTTACCCCGATTCTGATCAGCAAAATCTCATAATTGTGGACGTCGCGTATGAACATTAGCTTTTTACACAAATGTTCTAAGTACGCAATAAACGTATGAAAAGTTGACTTGACTACGATTGTTTAAATTACGCTAAATGACTATTTACTGTAGATTTTAACAAAACACACGTACATAAAAGAATGCTTCGAAATCGAAAAAGTATCGCATGTACAAGTTAAATAATAATTAATAATAGTAATCAATCGATCATAAATATCTTCAGATTAAAGAGAAAAGTTGTCATAAATATTTTGACCAATTAACATAGTATAATTTAGGTCGTTATTAGATTGTGCCAATTGCCTGATATTCTAAAACAAGTACGATCCGTCTACTTTCATTCTAAGTAGGAACCACATGTATTTGTAAAACCCATGTATATTATTAATTTATTCAGTTATCATTATTTTGTCTCTGCACAATAATTAATATTATAGTATTTAGTAATATTTGTCATCGATGGATTCTAAAAACTTCTCATATCTTTTTGTCGAAAGAGGTGGAACAAAATGTTATCCGAGCAGTCAGAGCAAAAGTAGACTAACCCCGAGAAGCTTTGTTTTGAGTAGTGTTTTAAATACAAAGTTTTAATTACATTGACAATAAAATTAATTCAAAAGTTATTCATTAAACATTGGCATCTAGTGAGCATTTTTAAAATCAGGATCCAGTCACTATTGCAATTGAAATATTTCAAAATCATTGTCATTTACAGAAAATTGTGGGTTGGTCAACTTTTACTTTTGAAATCAGAATTTTTGATAGGTCACATTTTCCTACAGAAAATGGCTTTCCAGGGACAATATATTTTATTGGGACTACTACTACAGACATAAAATATATACTTTCGGAATGGAAATATGATACGGCAATATTCAAATCATGCCATTTATAATTGGTTAATTAATTAAGGTTGAAATTTTAATGTTTTACACCGGAGTAAAAAACTAACATTTTTTAATGGAAATACCAAATTATGCAAAAGTTTGCTGTCATTTAATTTCACTTAATTTTATTTTGATTTGATATAAAATTACTGCTTTTAACATTAATGAAAGAGAAAAATTCTATTCATTTTTTTAAATGCATATGTAGGGTATTTTAGTATTAAATGTTGTCCACATTTTTCAATCGAGAAATCATCCATTGTTTTAAATTTATTTATCTTTTTAAGAAAATATGATTTATCTAGAAGAGGGTGAATCTTCATTATTTTACTTCTCAGTGTTGTAAATAATCATAACATATCATTTGTCATACTCATCACACAACATACAATGTATTTTGAATATCATATTATATTAATTTCTGTTCACTTTATTCGTTTTCAAAATAACCACACCATCTGCATATTTATATTTAAATGTTTCATCATACCTTTACTTTCATATGTGTACTTTAATAAAAGCATAATGTCATGCTGTATTATACTTTAAAGTCCTTCAATACACAGTAGACTCGATTATTTGGGATGGCAGTAACCAATTGGATGCATACTAACCGGGATCGCAAAAATATCACCTACAATTTTTTGTCACAAGACAGTTTTGGCTATGGGAATGCATATATGACAATGCGCAGTCTGAAAATCTAGACGTCCAAACGACAAAACTATCGGGGCCCATTCATACAGGCCCCTGACAATTCTAATGACTATCGGAGGTCTCACTTATAAGCATGTTTACACCGAAAACTTGATTATTGTATACTAACTCAATATGCGTACTAGTAGCGATCTTGCATGCGTGCAAGGACAATGCATTTTATTATTTTCCTGCATCATGAGATTAGTTTACTGATTTGTTGCGTGAAGACATTTTAGTAGTCATGGTGAAGAAGCACCTAGCCACGCGTACAAATAAGACATTTAAAGTAGATGTGCTTTCTGTTTTTAAAGAGTATGAGAAGAAATATATCAGAAAATTGGACTTGACTCGAGTTGGAGTTCTTTGTTTTTAATCATGAACATATAATTAGAGGACGGTTGGCTGCCTCCTTATAGTCCTCAGTAAAGTACTAAGTCTAAAAGTACAAAAATGGCCAGTAAAACAATGATTTTCTTAATTTCATCAATATTGAATACAGTATCCTTTTTTATAACCTTACGGCTCTCGAAAGTCCATGACCATAATTATTATAGAGCACTGTCCCACCCCTTGACACTGACATTATTGTCCATGCGTCGTTTGCGTATACCTCTTTGTAATACAATCTTTTCACCGATAATGAAAAATTTCTGAATATATCCATAATAATGAAATTGTCCAATATGTCTTCACGATTGTTGAACCAGTATTAATATTTGCCTATCCCAGATAATTGAGAGCGGGCTGTAAAATCATTATAATTATTTAATGTATTGATAAGTTTTAATTTTTCTTAAATCACAATACTATAATTATTTTACTCCTTGATTTACAGCTTTTAAGCATCTGATAACATAACTTGTTATTAAAAAAAAACTGAGCTATAAACAAAATGATTAGAAGTAGTTAGGTAGAGAGTTCGTGTCTTTTATAAATGTTTTTTATGTTAAACGATATTGATTTTAATGCATTTTTCTTGTTGATATTACAAAAATTGAATACATCATTTTTGTTCACTTGTAGGGGATTATTTATGTTTGAATATTATGTATATAGTTTAGAAATTTAGATTTATTATAATAAGAATTATATTATAGAATGAGATAATTTATTGTTGAAAGTATATCTCATTACATATTGTGAACAATTATATTGTAATGTTCTGTATAAACGTAGAATAAACAATATTAAATCATTTGACTTCTTTATTTAATTAACACGCGTCCAATTTCAGCGTAAAATTGGCGTAAACTTCAAGGTAACAAACAATTACATTGCAACATTTTTATTTATCAGCTGAAAACACGGTCCCTGAGAGAGTGAATGCGAGAGAAATAACACTATGGAAATGTGGCATTTCTGCATACTGCGAGCCTACAGAGTTAATTTAGATTATAAATAAATTAATCATAGAGCAATGTAGAAGTAACCAGATCTCATTCACGGAAGGTTACCAACACAATTCATCAACCTGATTAGGATTTCAATACAATATAAAGGCCACAGATCAGAATAGATGATGACAGACCATCCACACCATCCAATTACCATCCAAGACCATCCACGTAATAACCACCCGCAGGACCATGATCACAATTACTCTCAATAAGAGTATGACTAAGAAGAAAGTAATTAAAATTTGTATGTACTGTAAACAGGTTATTTATTATTATATATTATATTATATATTAGGTGTAAGGTATTGTGTCTCGTTATAAATTAATAATTATACAACAAATAAAATATGTAATATATACACAAGTTATTTTGACCCAATTTTTTTTTTTAATAATTTTCCTTTTAGCATCTCATTGGGTATAATATTTTCTATTACCTATCTTATACAATACAAATATATAAATAAATAATGGAAAGTTACTAATTATTAGTGATGAGAAAAAATGCTACTCTCACACAGGTGCGATTGTGGTTGATATTCGATAATATCAGTGATTGAAAACTGTGACAATACATGAAATAAATAAAAAAAACTATTTTTAGCTTATTTACTTATATTATTCAAACTTAATTTACATAAAAAACATATTCTAGCATATATCTAATTTATAATAATACCATCACAAAGATAATGAAAACCTTTTAAAAAATGTATTGATTTTTTGGGTCAAATTTTCAGCATTTCGGGGTAAAACTTTTTGGCAGAATCGTTTATCACGAATTTAAATGTAATTCCTTCATGCATATTTTTGTTTCATATGCACATGCGCCGAATCACGGTTCACAACTAAAGATAAATAAATTTAAAAAATGAATCACTAATCACAATATTCAACCACTGATAGTTAGTGTGACTCAAAGATATCAGTGATTGACTCATGGTTTGTGATTTTAAGCTCATTGTTATTCTTGTTAGCCTTGGCAATCATTACTTGAAATTATTATTTGAAAAACATTACTAGAAATCACTTATCAATAACTATTAATTCTAATTCCTTATTTACAAATGTATCATAATTGTAAAACTTATATTATTTAAAATCAAACCGATATCTAATTAAAAATGAAATGTAGTACATTCAATATGACACACTAACAATAATAATTTCGATTTTTCAGTATATTTCTACTAAACATCACAGGCATTGAGTATTAAAAATAGATCCTTCAAAGGATTTCAATTAAAAATATAAATGCAATCATTTATTTATTTACACATTAGTCTTATTATTTTTGCGTATTCAGTATCCTTTGATCAACAAATGAGGTCAGGGTGGTTAGAATGATATAACGCGGCACTAGAAATAGAGGCATGATCGGATATTATAAGATCCTGGCTACCTGTTGGAAGCCTCGATGTGAGAAATCTATGAACGTGGGTGAGGCGAGAGTTGTGTGTCGGGAAAGAGTGTGACACTGTAACCTATTTGCCTTATACCACCTACTGTCATGATGGTAGGATAATTAATATAAATAGTTTAAGTACTTAAATCTAAGAGTACAAAGGTATAAATGCATTTAAGATGCGGATCGTGACTTTAAAAAAAATGAGAATGAAGAAATAAATAATGTAATATTTTTTGCTTCTCCCAGATGGAAGATAGATTAAAATGCACAACTCTATAACTTATTTTGTTCACAACTAGCAGCTTCTAATCTACGACAATTTGTTATCTGACCGCTGATTCGCTACCATAGTCTAGATCTTAACGTACACAATAATTAAGACACATAATAACACCACTCAGCGTGCACAATCAACAATAGATTTTTAAATCAAGTCAGGATATGGGGTAACGAAGAAAGATACTCGATTAAAGTTCTACTTTCATTTCTTCACGTTTTTCTGATGTCGGTTGACTATGTGCACCGCCTTGGTCTTGATAAAGCTTGGAGATGATCGGCTGCACAATGTCATCCAGTTGTTTCTTCTGCCGCTTGTAATCTTCCACATCCGTGTCTCGGTTCTCTTCTAGCCATTTGATGGATGCGTTGATAGCTTCCTCCATCCTCGACTTAATATCCCCAGCAATCTGAATGAGTAAAATTTCATTACATATTCATTGGTCAAAAGTAAAATGAAATAAAGTAAAGGAAATTATTAAATTAGAATATTTTTATTTTCTTAAATTATCTTAGCAGCTTAATATATACATAACACACATCTAAGAAGTTGAAATGATAATAACCTTAGCTCCGAGCTTCTGATTATCCTGGAGTTGATTCTTTAGTGAATAAGCATAGCTTTCCAGTTCATTTCTGGCTTCTACCCGTTCCTTGAGTTCCTTGTCATCTTCAGAGAACCTCTCTGCATCCTCAATCATGCGATCAATATCATCGCGAGTGAGGCGATTCTGGTCATTACTGATGACAATCTTCTCTCGGTTGCCTGTTCCCTTATCTTCAGCAGATACCTAAAAACGATAATTGCAAATCCTTTAAACTGAAAGTGAAGAAAATCTCCGTGTATCTTCAAATTATTCTGTTATTATTACTGATATTTGAAAATCACAAAACCTAAAGAGATTGTGAAGATTACGGTGATATTAAAACATACCTGCAGAATACTATTTGCATCTATTTCGAAGGTGACTTCAATTCGCGGTACGCCTCGGGGTGCGGGTGGGATTCCAGTAAGTTCAAACTTGCCCAGCAAGTGGTTGTCCTTGGTCATCGAACGCTCTCCTTCATAAATCTGCAATAATAAATACGATTGGATCTCTTCTCTCGATCTCTCAAAGCTTGTCCTACCGGAATGTGAATCACATAATCAATTCAATTTAAATTACGGTCTCAGAGATACTGAATAAAATATTCAAGAGGTTAAATGCTTAAAAAAACGTTTTTAAATAACTGACAGTTTTATTTATCTTTCTAATACATACTAATATTGGGATACACTTTCTAGTTTCTAGCATGAAAAAAAACAACCAAATAAAAATTGAGGACATTTCAAGAATGCAAATAAGTTGAATGCAAATGGGTGGGTACCCAGAGTAATGAACATTGGACATATCAAGTATCTGTATCTTCAGGAATAGAAAGAGACCACGAGGCAGACCAAAGTCATGCTGGGTTGACAGGATTAGATCGACCATTTCGGAATGGCCTGGCAGTCGGATGCCAAGAATAGAAACTTATCCAAACATCTTGGGTAAGGAGGATTAACTGAGGATGAGCTGATGTGGTGATATATTGAATATATGAATTACTTTAATAATACTACTATAAATGTCATTATTTTATAAGCATTTTTATAAATGAAATACATAGATATGTATATACATTTTTTTACTGAGACAATTATTAAAATAATGGCTGATAGGAGGCCACATTTGTCATTTTATTATTTATATTTTATAATCAAGTTATAAAATTAGAATACATTTAAGAAAAATATCTTACAGAGTGAGAATAATATCCAAAAATGAATTAGAAACACTTTCACTAGTTCTTTGGAAAGAATTTTTGCCACAAATGGTCTGAGATTGATGACATCACTAATTAAAATTGTTATTACTAATAAATTATGAAATTCTAATTCTCGGTTATTCAAGAACTGTATTTAAATAAATCAATTTGATTACACATTATAAATACTTCTAATATTTAAAAATTTGCCATGTTTAACACGGCTTTTTTATTTTATTTTTAGACGTGTACTTTACCTTTTTTCATTTATATCCCAGTTTGATATCACATTGATCGCATTTTGAGTGTCGCTCGACTAGTTGCTTTTTAATTTTTAATTAATGAATATTATATTCACCTGGATGGTGACAGTATCTTGATTGTCAGCAGCTGTAGAGAAGGTCTGAGACTTTTTTGTTGGAATTATGGTATTGCGGGGAATCAGTTTAGTCATCATACCTCCGACGGTCTCGATGCCCATAGTCAGAGGATTCACCTCGATCAGAATAATATCGCCAGTATCATCAACGCCTGCAAAATACTAATCATCAAACACACGATTGCTTATTTAATCCTGTGCTCCTCAAAATTACAAATAATGACTATTACGATTTTACTCACAATTAGCCATCAAATGTTATTTACACATATTTAACTTATTGAAGTACAGTTAACTTACCACTGAGCACTCCAGCCTGCACGGCAGCACCGTAAGCCACAGCCTCATCAGGGTTAATGCCCCGAGTCGGCTCCTTGCCTCCGAACATTTCCTTTACCAGTTGCTGGACCTTGGGTATGCGCGTAGATCCTCCGACCAGCACGATCTCATCAATATCCTTCTTTTTCATACCAGCATCCTCCAACACCTAAAGAAATCAGACATCTGGATAGTTCAAATTTAAGTGGTAATGAAAATGAGAGTATTTGTCAAAAATGGAAGAAATATTATTATTATGATTAAATGGAAATGGATTAAAAATCACAATGTT
The DNA here is from genome assembly GCA_022840565.1 of Eubasilissa regina. Lineage (NCBI taxonomy): Eukaryota > Metazoa > Arthropoda > Insecta > Trichoptera > Phryganeidae > Eubasilissa > Eubasilissa regina. The sequence continues at coordinate 1,138,580 of JAINEB010000021.1, read as the reverse complement.
GAAGTACTTTGGCGAGCCTCTTGTGCGAAGAATAAAAATATTACCTTGTGCACGGGCTTCATGGTCGACATAAAGAGGTCCATGTTCAGTTCTTCAAATTTTGCACGGGTGAGAGTCTCCGAAAAGTCATTACCTTCGAAGAAGGACTCGATCTCGATTCTGACCTGATGACTGGCGGAGAGCGCTCTCTTAGCCTTCTCTACTTCCCTCCTCAACTTCTGCACAGCCCTATTGTCTTTCCTGATATCTTTACCATTCTTCTTCTTGTACAGCTTAATGAAGTAGTCCATGACGCGCTGGTCAAAGTCCTCCCCTCCCAAATGGGTGTCACCACTTGTGGCTGCAACTTCAAACACTCCGTTATCTATGATCATAAGGGATACGTCAAAAGTTCCACCGCCAAGATCAAACACGAGGACATTTTTCTCGCCGCTTTTCTTTTCAAGACCGTAAGCGATAGCTGCAGAAGTGGGTTCATTGAGGATTCTTATGACATTAAGGCCAGCAATGGTTCCTGCATCCTTGGTGGCTTGACGCTGAGCATCGTTAAAGTAAGCGGGGACCGTGACGACAGCGTGGGTGACCTTCTGTCCGAGATAGGCCTCAGCTGTTTCTTTCATCTTTCCTAAAATCATGGCTGAGATCTCTTCAGGGGCGAATACCTTGTTGCCCTGGCTGGTTGTTACTTCCGCGTGAGGTTTGTTGTTTTTCTCCACAACCTGCCGATAAAGAAAATGTATTTGTTGAAATATTTTAATAATATGGAATTCACTAAAAATCATTTTCAGTAATTTTGGGAGAATCCGGATTTACGAATCAACTAATTCAGTTTCAATTCCTGACTGAATAAGATCCTGTCAAATCAAAACTATGATTTAAAGATATATAATATAATACAGTAAATTTTTATATAAAAGACAACTGGAGGGAGGCCCTTCCATTCCCGTAAACGGTTTAGAAGCTAGGGCTTCCTTGTCGGTCCCACTCATCAAAGTAATCACTAATAAAAACTTTAATTCAACAATATATTCAAGATGATGCAGTATATAAAACGAAAAAATTGGCAATTTTCGTAAATTTAAAATTTAGACCCTCCAGCGTCCCTTTAAGTACGGTCTTTATTAATATAGAACATATTATATAAATCCATAGAATACATAGTTTTACATTTAGATGGTAAATTAAGGTGCAGTAGTTCAAGGCAGACACTCAGAGATCCAGTCATCAAATACACTCCCAAAAGAGGAACAGTGGACGAGACACTAAACGGTCATATAGTCACATTTACACGGACAGACTAACGGAGTTACAAAATACGAGGTATAGAGAGTGAGAGTAGGCGCGTAGATGGATATAATCCATCTTCCCCGCATTGCCATATCCCACCTCTCTTGCCACTTCCAGGTCAGCCGGGAGGACACCGCTATAACGGCCATATACGCTCCCGTTAAGGTTATCAGAGTAATCCGCTAGCCTCTATTGGCGGCCGTCGCTATAAAACCGACTGTCATTCTGCGGGCCCAAACCTCCGCGGCCGCAATATATATCGCCTTGTATATTAATTTCACGGCGGGGGGTTTTAGTCCCCAGATATCTATTGAGAGGCGCCCAAAGAGTTCTGCCGCTGTATCAGAGACTACCTTTGTATGTATGAGATACGACCCCGCTGTGTCCAGAATGCCTCGAGATATTTACCTGATCTTCAAAATTCACCCTTACACTATTCTAACATCCCTTACATAATACAGGATTGTACGCGTGTCTGGAATGTTATGTGAAGTTAACCGGCTGGCTCACCTTGAAAGGGAATAACTGGGCATCACGCTGCACGGTTGCATCGGACCACTCCCTACCGATGAGTCGCTTGATGTCGAATACCGTATTCTCCGGGTTGGCGGTGAGCTGGTTCTTAGCTGCATCCCCGATGAGCCGCTCACCGTCGGCAGCGAAGGCCACATAGGACGGAGTGATACGGTTACCCTGGTCATTAGCAATAATTTCCACGCGTCCATTTTTGAAAACTCCCACACTGAAATATAATTTATTCAAATACATAAATACAACATTTTGACAACTCTGTAATAGAGTAAAAAGAAAACTTTGATCGTTACCAATATATATAATATCATGACAATCAGCAAATATTGTACGAAACTTCCGTACTCTCAACCGTTTGCCTGAGATAAATCCCGCTTGCGCGCTAGCTCCAAGAAGTTGCGGCGGGCCACAATCCCCGACCGGCGGACCGACCGAGTGAAAAAGGCAAGGGCACTTCTCCGGCGACAGCCCTCAGATCAGAGAAAAGTGGAGGAGCATAGTCGAGAGGGTGAGAGTTCGCGGAGATCACGATCCTCAGTCACGAGGGTCCGCAGTGGATGATGATATGAAACTTACTTAGATGGCAGTAGAATGGTGTAACTTTGATAGAATCAAATTTTTCTTAGAAACCAACTTAACTTATGACTGATTTTATAAATACCAAAATGTTGCATCGGTTTGATATCAATCATTTTAAATATTAAAAATGGCCAATGAAAGTCACTGTGGGAGTCACATGTGCAGGGTGGGAGACTATACTGATACTTATAAAGTGTCGAGATGGTATCCAATTAATTCGTTAATCCGATCATAATAAGTGAATCAAAATAATTAACTTTTTAAGACGTCTGATCTGCAAAATTGTGGGAGAACTCGGAAAGTGTATCAAATATTATTTACCAAGGTAAAATGTGTAATTAAGTAAAAGGATAGATTTTCGTGTACAAAATAAATTATTTTTAAGTATTTATTCATTGAAATTCATTATGAGAATTTCATCATATTTTTAATCTCACATTTGTCTCGTGTTTTGTTTTCACCTTTATTTTTTAAAGTACTCTACGAATCATGAACCGGAACCGCATTCAGACCAGATCTCACCTAACCTTATAAAAATAATGCTTAACCGAAATATATAATTAATAAAATTTGTGTTAAACATTCGAAAAATTTCAACACATCTTCTTTTAAACGGCTTTTCCAAACACGATATCTCCCGTAATTTTTATCATATTTCGATGAAACTTTTCTGAAAACTTGACCTGATAAATATCTCGGCTAAGTTCGTCAACCAGCCTGATTCGCCGTCAAGTTTTAAGATGACGCCTAATCAAAAACTTTATAAATTCTCAGCCGAGAAAAAAAAGTAAAATTCACACTTATACACGTAGACGTAATCTATCGTATTCGGGGGGTCGCGCTTTATAATCCACAAATATTTACTGACCATGAATATGTGGTTCCCAGATCAATTCCTATTACGGTTCCAATGTCATTATAGTTATCTTCTTTATTGTCCGCGAAAACAGCCACTGCCAGGAAGCAAAACGCTCCCAGAAAACACGATCTCATCGTGAGTTGATTTGCCAAAACTTGACTAGTTAACTTGACGACCTGCGAAAAATAAACGCTTTGTTAACATGCACAATAATTAATACCCGCCATATCTGATAACCTGCAACAAACATTTTGAATAACATTAATTTTATCTAATTCGGTAGTTCTAATTCTTCTTCTTCGGCGGTCCCTCGTTACGAGGATGATAATCGATTGCGAGTCCGAGTGTGGCTGAGGAACCTTATTCTCGAACCGCACACCCTCCACGTGTTCTCACTCTTTCTTCTTTTTTCAGTAATCGCGTCAGCCCCCGTCTGTTCGCGAGTTTTCTCTGCACAATGTATTTTTTGGCGCCATTGTCCTCGTCCAGGTTCGCGGAGTGAGGTCGCCCAGTGATCAGGGTCCTAAGCCACATCTACTCAGATTCGCCTTCAGGGTGCCAGGGTGAGATAGTTGCGCAAACTTAACTCGTTCGGGAAGCCGCGTGCCATCACAGTGACCTGATTAATTAAGATTCGCAATGCGTGCTGCCAAACTGAATTAAGACGTGGCCATATTGATACCGTTAACTACAGCGATAATTCCTAAGCCAACACTTGCATTATTTTGAATTCGTTTTTGATATCAATGTATTTTCAACTCTACTTAAGTTAAACTAAACTAACTACGCCATCTACAATATCAATTGATCGATTTCAATTTTCAAATATCGCCAATCAAAAAATTCCTCCAATTAAAGAGTTTTGAAACCAGGGGATCTCGAACCGACCGCATAGCCCAGAAACAAAAACACAATCTTCTTGAATATAAAAACAAATCTATAATCGTTTTGGTCAAGAAATTTATGTTCATTTTTCTAGTATCGTACGCAATTTTGACGAATAACATTGGGTATTTTTCATGAAGGACTGAGCTCCATCTCCGCACACAGCCAGAAATACGATCGACTTTCTTCATCGTGAGAATGTTAATTTCATCTCACCAGGCACGCGGCCACCGAACAGCCCAGATTTAATCCCAGTAGATGATGCAATATGGGGGGTGTTTCGATGATTTCTGATTAGTTAAATATTGTGCAAAAAAATTAAGTTAAAATTTACAATTAATTATATTATGTTTTGAATTAACTCAAGTGTTACGAGATGTTCTCACATGTTTTGGGCCACCATATATACATTATATATTATAAGTAGATACATTCCAAACAAAAAATTATGCGATATATAGTAGTTATTCCACACGACCTACTTCCTTCTATTAAAGTGTCTTCAAAATAGAGATAGTTAATATCTGCCTACTTTTAGTGAAATAATCAATTATTTATTTTTAAGGAGAACACATTATTATTGTGAAGTTGCAGTTTTTACAGAACATAAATTGATTTGTATATCTTATGCGAGTACCCCGCACCGTACCAAACTACCATCCCTGACATTCTTATGAAAAAGATGATACCTCTTGTAAACCCTTTATTGTACCCTTAGAACCTTTCATCTTGCCATAAGAACATCCTAAAATAAACTACATATGTACATATACGAAGCCTGTACTAAGATTCTTATATTATTGCTTGAGCATATTTTTAAACGTAACTTCCTCTTTTTATGTATGTATGTATGTTTTGCACAATTTATTCATAAAGATCTAGTTTTTCAATACAAACTACAAATAAATCACAACCATGAGAACCTCTTCAGCGATTATATCGCCATGATTAATTCAAATTACCCGCCAGCTAATGAACCAATCGCGGCCTGCGATACAATAACAATAATGTACAACAATACACTGGCCGACTGCCATCACTCTAGACAAGCTAGATAGAGCAGTCAGATTACAATTATTTTTAATTTACCTAAAAATTATTTTATGTCACTAATGATGAAATTTGATTGTCAATCACAAATGAATTCACTTTTAAACTTTACTGACAGTCGCTATCCAAAATCTCTATCCGCGAGCTCGCTTATTTCCTGACTATCGACGGAAGACTGAGGTGCCCACCGGGACCGCGGTTATTATTTAGCGCCGATCATCTCACGTGGAGTAGTTTCATTGGTCCAGATTCGGCTCACATTTCCCGATTCAGCTCGATGTCATTGGGCCACGTCAGCATCGCGAAACATTTCACAAATTCATTTTGAATTTTCAGCCCCCGTGTCGTGAAGTAGAATAAGACTGCACACTGGGTGATGACATTCAGTCGAAATCAGTTTTAGGTAGATTTCGATAGAAATTCTACCTGTTGCAGATGGTCTCATCAAAATTTCAATGCACTCTTTTGGATCACGACCGGGAGATCTCAAAACCACCCTCTCTCCGTAAAAAGTTTATCTATTGTGTACGGTAACTAGATAACTGCACACATAGACAACTGGGCACACAATAATAGAATACATTAAGTTATTGAGTTATTTAATATAACAAGCTGAACGACAGAATAACAAGCTGACTGTGTGCACTTGTCGTGGAATCTATTTGTATGTATACAAAATATAACGGTTTTTGCGGACACGATAATACCATTAATTTTTTAGGTAAATTCGTTAACCAGCCTGATCCGCTACTTGTTTAAAAATGGCGCCTCTCCAAATACTTTAAAAATTCGTATCTTTGTTTTAATATTAGACCTAGAGATTAAGTAAAAAATATACCTGTTTTACACACACGAAATTGGCAGTGCCGGAAGGGATTTTTTTTATTTCGGGTAGTATTTAGAAAACCTTTTTCGTGTCTAGGATTTTTCACGATGTTACTGACCCGATCGGTCTGAATTAATATTTAATTATAATTTAATATTATTCACGTCGTTCGCAATTAAATCACGTCGTTCGCATTAGAAAGCGGAAACTGGAATACGTCTGACATATAAGAAAAGAGACGCGTCGCGTCTGCAGCTCATAATGCAAGACTAGAAGGGCGTTGAATGATGAAGAATGCGGTGGTTGGAATACTTTCGAATACAACGTGACCCTTCAGAACTGCTAGTGTTATGATTATAATAGTCTCCAACATTCGATACAGAAATGGTCGGGGCAGGCCCGAGGTAATTGTAAAGGTCGCAACCTACCTAGCCGTGTGCTCAGCGAGGACCCGCAACCATATCAAACAAACAAATAAATATAAAAAATACAGTTTTGCTAATTTATTCGACCCCAATCTCTAATTTTCGTATTCAGCGGTGACAAAAAATAATTGGACCCCAATACATTGTACAATGGATCTGTATGTGTATCAGTTTTAAGGTAAAATAATGTTAAGCTTTATTTTGCGACGAAGGTGATAAAATATCACGTTTTTATGGACGAGATTAAATATGGATGAATCTGAAATTGGCGCTCTCGCGGTTCGAGTTCCGGCATCTTTTTTAAAAAAAAAAAAAAAAGCGCTGGATATAGGTAATAAAGTGAACTTTACACCCAGCCCTACAATTTTCCTGGCCTGCCCTGAAAATGGCACAACGAGAAGAAGAATATATCATTTTATGAAACTTACCAAAACAAACAACACGAATAAGTAACAAAGTTAATTGAAAGCTTATTCGCTTAACTAGACATTTAATATTTAAATTAAAACTCTCGCGACCGTTTTAAGAAACAGATTCCCCGTTATCGTTTTAATCAATTTTAAAATACGGACCTATCAACGTAAAAATGTTCGTATTGATAGCGAGAATGTAATCATTTTGCTAGCGCAATAAAAGATCACAATAATATTGATGTTGCAAATTATTTTTGAGATAAGCTTTAATCAACCTTCATTGACACGTGACATACCTATACGTGATATGCGACCTCGATTTTTAATTAACTTACCATCACGCCGTTTTCAGAGCAGAGAGGATAGAGTGCCATACTCTTCTGTCCTGACACACAATTCTCGCCTCATCCACATTCATACATCTTCTCATACGAGCTCGCCGATTGTTAAGGCTTCTAACAGAACCATCCTCCATTATCTGATTTACCTGGTTGTGCCAAGTCTTCCACGGACGTCCTCTATTTATGGTGCCATCAACACTTACGTCATCTACTCACTACTCCAGTATGGAATAATTGGGTGGGGAGGAGCGTACAATAATATAATGAACTCAGTAAAAATAATACAGAGAACAATTATTAAAGTGATATTTAAAAAAATCAACTTTTTCAACACAAACAACACTTTTTGCAAAATTCCCAGTTCCCAAAATTGAATACATTTACGACAAAACCTCAATTAATCAATTAATTAAAGAAAATAACACTAGAAAATTTGAAACAAGCACATCATAAGGTTTAAAAATAACTTTAAAATCCCTAAATTTAACACCAAACACTATCAGCAAAATTCTATATATTTAGGGATAAAAATTTTCAATAGCCTCCCCACACAAATTAAAGAAATAAAGGATATAAAACAGTTTAAAAAGAAACTAAATGAACACTTCAAAAACACATAATTGGACAATAAACAATATTACAGAATACTCCAGAAGCACACAAATGGACAATGAATAGAATATGTAAGGTATTATATACAATTATTGTTGTGTAACTCCCTCTCCAAGCGCAGGAGCTGGTCTCTTTTGGAGAGGTAAGCGAAAGAAAAACCATGTATGTATATAACCATGTGTATGTATGTAACCATCTATTTAAAAATTGAATTTATTTTGCCATTGTATTTTCGCTAAATTAAATAAATAAATATATTTCTTACCATTCTCTCCTCATTAATCTGTTACATATGACCAAACCACCTAAGTGATCCTTTCTTAATCTTACTCACTATACTAACATCAGCTTTACATTCTTTCCTTATTTCTTCATTCTTTACTTTGTCATAAATAGATCTGCCACATATACGCCTAAGTAATCTCATTTCCACTGCATTCGGTCTACTTTAGTTCCTCTTCTGCCAGCTCTAGGCCTCACTTCCATACATCAGTGTCGGTACCAGGACTCCATTGTGCACCGCTAGTCTTGCCTCGGTTGACAAATTCCCGTTAGATATAATTCCATTCAAAGCGCCGTTCACTTTATTTCCTGCAGTTACTTACCTTCCTTTCGATATCAATCTCAACCTTTACATTTCTATCAAACATACATCCCGAATACACAACTCATCTACTTGTTCCAAACGTTCATTACCTACAAGTATTTAGCACGGTGTCTTATTTTCCTCCTTCTCGAATACCATCACTTTCGACTTGTTAACATTCATCATGAGGTCACTTTTCTTGCATACATCGTACATTCTACTCACTAGACTCTGTAGTTCTTGTTCATTGTTCGCCGTTAGTACTGCATCATCGGCGTGTAATAAACAGCATACAATTAAATCGCCCATTTTTGTTCTTACATTCCAGTTCTTTCACACATTTATCCATATACGAATTGAACAGCCACGGAGACATTACACAACCCTGCTTGACACCCTTTGTAATGTCAAACCATTAATTCTTACAGATTCTTACAGAACTTCCTTCATATAGAGATGTGATTGCGTGTACAAGTTTACTATTCACCCCGTAATTAAATTTAATTTAATTAAAAACGTACTAAATGTACGCTTGTAGACGTTCCAGGCCAACATTCATACTAGCCTTTTATCCATTCTAAATGTGATGTCAGATGACATCAGACAAGTCGTTGGGCAAAATTGGAAGCAAAGTGCAGGAGGCTGTCGATTGTAAAAAAGAAGCATATAATATTTAACACTAAATGCAGATTAACTGAGGTATAACATTAAAAAATGAAAAGGTACTTTAAAACGATTTTCTCCTTAAATGATGAAATATTTTTTATAAAGCTAAATAAATTGAGAAAGCCAGGCACACAAAGGTTATTACCAAAAAATATAATGTTTAGTTACTATTGACGAACTTTCAGTGTCATACATTGTCAGACGTACTAAACTTAATGCTTTATAATGTTTGTATTATTAAGAGAGTGGATACAGTACCTATAAAAATACATTATAGAATTCATAGGATGCTGTTTCCAGTTCAATTGAATAAAATTACTTTAAAACAGTTTTAAAAAATATGAAGTTGTAAAATCTAGAAACAATTTCCAATTATGAATTTTCTGTAAAATTGTTTGTTTTTCTATTTAAAAAATCTATCCAGGACAAAAGGTTACCTATCCACCTAAATAGTATTTCAAATGACATTCCACTTCAATGCAATGTTTGTGTCAGTTTCTTTTCAAATTTACGTACAAAGAAGGCTTAATACATGATTACAGGGAGAATAATTATCATTAGCGTAACTACGCTAATCCAGCCAATGTGGCGCATCGGGGTCCTAAAAGATCCGCGCTCTGCAATACATTTGGTATCGATACTTCTCCCATCGCTAAATATAGGCTAATAACTTTTAAAATCCAAGAAATGTAAGTACATACTTAAAAATTAGTTCTCACGTGTAATAACAAAAACATTATGCCGTACCCTGCTATACATATCCAGATCATCACCGCACGGCGAACCAAGGATATTTTTTCAGTTGCGAAATAATCCTAAAAACACATCTTTCTCATGAAAGCATCAATATTACATGAGACAAGAGACCTGTTTTTCAATATATTTTCATTTTTAGTCACTTATGAACGAGTTAAAAATTAGTGATGTTTGCGTGTTTCCGTAAAATCTAGTGTCAGTAGGTCAGTTTTTAGCAAAAGCCAATTGCTTGCCTTACACAACCTTCGGCCGAAGCCGAAGGGTTTAAACGTACTTAGAAATTTTAAAACACAACTAGAAAGTATACATAACAATGTAAATTCTACACTGTTACTTAGTTTTCTGCGTTATGGGTGTTGATAATAATTCGAAATATATCCATTAAATAAATAAATTGCAGTTTTCCAAAAATGATAAACTGAATTTTATTTCATTTGTAATAGTTTGTGCGTTTTCAGCGGTTAAATACAAAGCTTCGGCAGATTTTAGCCGAAGTCAAATGTCCAGCCGAAGGTATATTTTTTGGCCGAAGCATCAGTCAGACTTCATTGAAATCTCTTATATTGCTTTAACAATACATCATATATTTAGTATACTTTGTATTTATTAGTAAAATGATACTTGCTATATACATATGTATACCTAGAGCTGTCTTAAACTGAAATGATTGTCATCAGAAAAAATAATTATAAGTATAAACATGAAGGATATAGTGAACTTAAAGAAATAAAATAATATTGAAAGGTAAAAAAATCTCAAGTGAATACGATATTTTGTGTAAACTATGTCGACAGCGGACAGATGTTTTCGTACTGTAATGTACTGTAATAATATATAAAAAAGAAAACCCCTCTACGACCCAGCGCAGATATCCTTCCAAAAAAATCTTCCACCAAAGTAATGAACTAGGTGAAAATGTATTATTAATGAATATTAATTTGGAAGAGTAATACGTCAGACCAATCCATGTACCTTATCAATGTATGTAAAAAAAAAGTGAACCTAATAAATGTTATTATAATCGTATCAATCTTATGATAAATCACTCTTAATCAAAAGATGCAATATTCAATATTTGAATCTTTTGAAAGTGGGGTTAATAAAAAAACATTTGATGACAACTGTATGCAATGACCAAATATCAGTAATGCGATTTGTTACATGTTACATACTGCTCAACAGATCTTTAATCAAATGAATCTGATCTTATTTGCAACTTCTTGATTTTATTTGTTGGCTTTACAAGAAATTTTTCAGGGACACAGGACCCAAAATACAGCGCACTCTGCTTTATCAACTCCAAACATAAAATAATACATAAGATAAGAATCATAGCAGAAAGCTGTTAGAAAATAGTAATATTGACGACACATATCCCGTGTAGTCATGTCTATTTTTTAAATTTCATAGAAAGACACAAAGCTGCCTGCAGGGCTTAAGTTTAATTTATATACACCTATTAAAAATATACACCCACCCACAAATGAGAAAAGTCAGATTCATTGATCCACAAATATATCACTCTGAAATTTCCCACACCGATGGTCTCCATGATTCACATCGGACTCCCAACATCTATAGCGTAATAATAATATCAGATAATACAAATAGCGAAGCCAAAAGCACAATTGCAGGGTCCAAAGTACCGAAAGTGATTGTTAAAATTCTCCATCAATTTGGACAATTGAATACTTACTGGTGCACAAGTATTCTTTTGCATCAAGTAACTACACAACTCACCTTCATCAACGACCATGTGATATTGCACTCACAGCAACTCCGGTAAGGAAAATAAATACAAGACCATTTTTTCATGAAAAAAACATTTATTTCCTCCATAAGTTTCCTCCATCCGACATCGTAATTGGACATAATAATTTCGATTACCTAGGCTTATACAAATTCATAAAAAATATTCTAAGAGGGGCAGTCTCAGTAATTGAAATTTTTCTCCAAAAGGAATCACTAATGGATGGCCGAAGTAGCCACACCATCAAGCGCAAGATGTTCTCATCCGTCGTACTATACAGATAAATAAATTAAACAATATTATTCTGGGAAATAACGCTTCTGAATACAGTACCGGCAACTCATTTATCAAAACAGATTAACAAATTAGTCAACAAGCTTCCTTCTCAGACAGGTAAAAATTAAAGCACTTCCAGTTTAACTGAAAATAGTACAAACTTCGGGGGCTTTTTACGCATTCTCAAAACGTGTGACAATAAATACTAATTCCATACATACATCTATACGTTCACACAACCGCCATCTGAAACTCACATTATTTATTATCTAGGATCAAATTGATTTCTAATTAAGAATTAAACACCGATCAAAGGGAACCCGACAACAGTTTCTGATCATTTAGTACATTCCTAGGAACCGAGTATTTAACATAAATTCTCCGAGCACTTTAAGTAAATCTGTTAACAGTGGAAAGTTTTTGGTATTTAATATCGCCGACCTCGTGGAAAACACAAACATGACAACAGTCGAGAATGAACGAGAGCTAAACAAAGGCCCTCCCGAGTGATGCACAGCCGGAAGAGTTTATTTCTTGATTTGAAAACACCAAACAGTTCAAAATGAACAAAATGCATTATGATTTGTATTGTGCTTAGAATGAATGACAATGATGGAATAAATATTGTACGCTATACAATTCCTACCAGACGTGTCTCCTGACGTTGTATGAATTACGATGCACCGCACTAAATTGTCTTTGATTTGCAAACAGGCACGTGCACACGGCAATTTCTCTTCGAGATAAAGTCTTTTTTTGCAAACTAGCAGCTTCCAATCTCCGTCAACCCGTTACTTGATTACGACTGACAACCACGGCCAAGATCCTAATATACACTCCATTATTAAGAGACACAATAGATGATTCTCCGCTTACTGTCAGTCTCACCGCAAGCGATGAAGATAATAGAAATAGAATTTACTATTGCGCACAATCAATAACAGATTTATAAATGGGAGTCTCAGGATATGGGCCAACTAGTTTAAACATCCGACGGTTCCTCGACCACCAGATTACAGCTCGTCTTTCATTTCTTCATCTTCTTCAGAGCCGGACGGAGGCGGAGCGCCACCCTGGCCTTGATAGAGCTTGGAGATGATCGGCTGCACAATTTCTTCCAACTGTTTCTTCTGTTTCTTGTATTCTTCCGCTTCCGTGTCTTGGTTCTCTTCTAGCCACTTGATGGACGCGTCGATGGCTTCCTCCATCTTCGTCTTATCGTCTTCAGCAACCTGCCATTACACAGTCATTATTATATTTGTACATTCCGTAACATTAAATTATAGCTTATGTAATACACAATAAAATGGCTCCTATAACTATTTATTAGAAATTGAAGAAAACTGGTAGTAAAACCAAGTCAAGTAAGTTGAGAGAATCCCTTTATTACATATATCTCTACTATTACTTTCTAATACAAATCAACAAGATAAAATGAAACTGTATTACATTTGAATTCAACGTACGTAGCGATTGAAACATAAAACTGTCAGAAACTAGCAAGCACTATCTATTCACTATTCCAAGATACTGACTGAAACTACAGACAAATTATTTTTAATACTATAAAAAGAACCCAACCAATTATTTTAACTTTTTGACAACCCGCGATATACGATAAGCCTCGTCTTCACACTCCCAGACATATGATATACATTTACATCTATAAAACTATCAAATGTTTATTTTTCAATTGTAACAGCTGTGATGGGGGGATCGATGGTGCTTGAAAACAAAGTCTCTACCCCAATCCAACTCCATTACGGAACTGATAGAATACTGTAACATTGAACCGAGAATCTGTCTTACTGTAAAGACATTTCGTAAGTAAAATATTAATATTTAATATTATAATTAATTCATTTTATTTATAATTTAAAATATGTATTCAATTGCGGTACAATATTGAGTCTGGATGAGCGTATTTCAGGCTGGACTGTCAAAAGGTTATATAGATGAATTATCACACAATGGTATCGAGAACTAGCGACAATCACAACGCATTTTAGTTGGACTGTAAGTTATGTACGGGGGGGTCTACAGAAATAACATGAAGGAAACCAAACAATAACATGTAAACTATTGGATTTTAAAAAAGTTTCTGACCAAGTTTTACATTTCATCTGCAGTGGGATGCTGCCAAGAAGCGAGCTAGGAATAAAGTTACAATGCGTCATCTTGTGAATGAACTGTAGACATGAAAAAAATCAAGGAGCAACCCATTCAACTAATTATCAAAAACTTTAAAATAAGTGAAATTAACAATCACCTTGGCTCCGAGCTTCTCCTTATCTTGGAGTTGATTCTTTAGCGAGTAGGCGTAGCTTTCCAGCTCATTTCTGGCCTCTACGCGCTCCTTGAGTTTCTTATCATCTTCGGAGAATCTTTCCGCATCCTTGATCATGCGCTCGATATCATCGGGAGTGAGACGGTTCTGGTCGTTGGTGATGACGATCTTCTCTCGGTTACCAGTTCCCTTGTCTTCGGCAGATACCTAAAAGTGGCCATAACAACATTGAAGATATAATGTTTGAGCAAAGGAGAAGAAAATGTATGCAACATCAAATGAAAAATTAACATTCAAATTATACTTTAGAAAATCAGCGATGATAAAACATACCTGCAAAATACCGTTAGCATCAATCTCGAAGGTGACTTCGATCTGAGGAATACCTCGGGGCGCCGGTGGGATTCCTGTAAGGTCAAACTTGCCCAGCAAGTGGTTATCTTTGGTCATTGGACGCTCTCCTTCATAAACCTGGGACAAAAATCAAGATAAAACATCAGCGTCTCATTTAAACCGTCAAATCTAGGAAATATTAAAAAAGAAAACTATATATCCTCAAGCACAATCAAGATTTTATCACCGAAGATCGGTAAGGGTAAGGACAGGGGCCGTTTTTCAAACAAATATGTAATTACATTACTCGCAAGCCATTCGAGGTCAACTAATTCCAATTACAATACGAATAACATTTTCAAAATGTCAGGACATTACAAGATTCCATTAGATGACTTTTTTACAATTCTCTTACCTGGATGGTGACAGTGTGCTGGTTGTCGCTGGCAGTGGAGAAGATCTGGGACTTCTTGGTAGGGATCACAGTGTTGCGGGGAATCAATTTGGTCATCACGCCTCCGACAGTCTCGATACCCATGGTGAGAGGGTTCACATCCAACAGAACAATGGCATCAGTATCTTGTTCACCTGTGAAACACAGCCGAGGATCAGAAATGGGCAGCCAAATTTAAAACTACCTCAAGTCATTAATGATGCCAACATGGCCACTTATAAAATATTTTAATATATTCAATTGTACACTATGTTTTAACACGCCCAAGTAAAGACACTTACCGCTGAGTACTCCAGCCTGTACAGCAGCACCGTAAGCTACAGCCTCGTCAGGGTTGATACCTCGAGACGGTTCCTTGCCTCCGAACAGTTCCTTCACCAGCTGCTGCACCTTGGGGATACGAGTAGAGCCTCCGACAAGTACGATCTCGTCAACATCCTTCTTGTTCATGTCAGCATCCTCCAGCACCTATACAGATGAGACACGTTGAGAGTTAACAACTCCGCAATTCAGACGGGGGAAATCTTATCAAACTTCACTTTAAACATTTACCATTTGAAATCAAAAACAAGGATGATTTCAAATTTTCATCAAGAAAATGTATTACCTTTTGTACTGGCTTCATGGTCGACCTGAAAAGATCCATGTTCAGCTCTTCGAATTTGGCACGGGTGAGAGTTTCTGAGAAATCATCTCCCTCAAAGAAGGATTCGATCTCGATCCTGACCTGGTGACTGGCGGACAGCGCTCTCTTAGCCTTCTCTACTTCCCTCCTCAACTTCTGCACGGCCCTGTTATCTTTCCTGATGTCCTTCCCCTTCTTCTTCTTGTACAGCTTGATGAAGTGGTCCATGACGCGCTGGTCAAAGTCCTCACCTCCCAAATGGGTATCTCCATTGGTGGCTACGACTTCGAACACTCCGTTATCGATGGTCAAAAGGGACACGTCGAAAGTTCCACCGCCAAGATCGAATACGAGAACGTTCTTCTCTCCATCTTTTTTGTCAAGGCCGTAAGCGATGGCGGCTGCAGTCGGCTCGTTGATGATCCTCATGACATTGAGGCCTGCGATGACACCCGCATCCTTGGTGGCTTGACGCTGGGCATCGTTGAAGTAAGCGGGTACGGTGACGACAGCATGGGTGACCTTCTTACCGAGGTATGCCTCGGCCGTTTCCTTCATCTTTCCTAAAACCATAGCGGAGATCTCTTCCGGGGCGAAGATCTTGTTGCCCTGACTGGTCGCTACTTCCACATGGGGTTTGCTGTTTTTCTCAACCACCTAAAAATTAATGCATTTTATTATCTTGCTGTTTGAACAACTGACTCGTAAGTTATAAACTAAGTTACTAGAATTTTTTTAATACAAAATAAATATTGGAAACGTATCATCCTTTTGAGATACATACTTTTTAAAAAGATAAACAAAGTACTCCACGAATCCTGCGCTTACCTTGAAGGGGAAGAACTTGACGTCATGTTGCACGGTGGC
This sequence comes from Eubasilissa regina, assembly GCA_022840565.1. Taxonomy (NCBI): domain Eukaryota; kingdom Metazoa; phylum Arthropoda; class Insecta; order Trichoptera; family Phryganeidae; genus Eubasilissa; species Eubasilissa regina. Next base: position 1,122,172 of record JAINEB010000021.1, on the reverse strand, counting down.
ATCGGACCATTCTCTGCCGATGAGCCGCTTGGCATCGAACACTGTGTTCTCCGGGTTGGTGGTGAGCTGATTCTTGGCTGCATCTCCGATGAGACGCTCACCCTCGGCAGTGAAGGCCACATAGGATGGAGTGATTCGGTTACCCTGGTCATTAGCGATGATCTCCACACGTCCATTCTTATACACTCCCACACTAAAATATAATTTTTCCAAATAAATATCTAGATATAATTGCTGACCACCCAACCACAACTTAATTCATTCGTGAACTGTGCGAGTTATAAGGGAGACTAAAATATTATATAAACTAATTATGATATTGAACATTAACGAAAATCAGACGATAATAACACAATCAATCTACAAATAAATAAAAATTTAATACTATTATTATAGTTTTACTGAATTAGAAGTAGTATTAGTGAAGTAAAAGGAAAACCAAAATATCAGTTAACCTTAATTTTGGAATATCAAAGCATGTGTGATCTCTACTCCTAGATAAGCGTAATACCATGAATTAATGTGTTACTCATTCTGGTATTAGACATACTTATTGTTTGAAAATGATTAGAAACAGTACTACTTGCATCTATTTCAAATTTGACACATCATCAACTCCCATTCAGATAAGAAAAACACATTTTTTTCTCAAATATATCGTTAAAGGTTTCTCTATCTTGGAAAAGAGTAATAAATACTAATAAATCAATTCAAAAACCTACGCAGTATCTTTAAAAAATCATAAACTGAACAGCATTATCAGATTTTTTATAATGAAAGATTACTGACCATGAATACGTGGTTCCCAGATCGATTCCTACGACAGTTCCGATGTCCTTATCCTTTTCTTTCTTCTCATCTGCGAAAACAGCCACTGCCAATAGGCAGAATGCTCCCAGAATACACAATCTCATTGTGAATTAGTTTGACAAAACTCAATGAAAATTATAAACACCCTGCAACAAAAACAGAACAATCCGTCAGTACGCGGTGGAATGTCAATAGTTGATTAATTCCGGAACAATCCTGACACCGAATTAATGAAATTAATACACTCGTGTTCTGCGACGCTGATGACGTATGCAACTTGTGTCAAATTTATAAATGGAATCGTGCATGTTTAAACCAAATGTGAATTAAGTATACGATTTTACGAAGTATTTCAGTTGAAAAAGGTGTATTCGGTCTGACAAATTAACAACGTGTAACAATTCGATGACATGGCATGGCACTCAGCGAATTCGGTGGCGGCCCACCATACCACGGTGTCAAAAATCCAGAAATAACTCGCACATTACTACGTTAAACGCAGATATAATTTGATAAATGTTTAAAGAAAAAAGGTATGTTACGATAATTTTACATTTACCTGAGAATTAATGTGTAAATCACAAATGATTCACTTTTCGAGTCACTATCCAATGCACCCACTTATTTTTCTGACTATTGAAAGAAGACTGAGGTGCCGTTCGCGACCGCCGGCCATTATTTAGCGCTAGTGATCTTCGTGGACTGACTTCATTGGTTCGTTTTCAGATGACGTTTCAAAAACAGTTAGTTTATTGGTCCACATTCCACGAGTTGGCTTTACGTGATTGGCCCACGTTAGGCTCTAGACATTTCTCGAAAGCTATGGTAGCTGGCTTCGCGAACCTTTTCTGATCTTTTACATACTATATCGTGAAAGTTGTCACGGATGATGACACAATAAAATAATTACACAATTCGATCCTCCCATCTTTTTTATTTCAAGCGTTTAAATTTGTAAACACTCAGAGAGCTCGCCGGGATAACGGGATTTTCAAAACTCAACTCGCTAAAGTAGGTCGGTCCCGCTAATGAGAAGATCCCGGAAACTGAACCTAGTAGCCAAATTCTATCGATTATTTTTTAAATATTAGAAATCTAATATTAATAGAAAAAAAAAACTAACTCTTTGTTTTTTATTGCACAAATTACGATCGAGTGACTTTCTAAATAAATTTGCAATAGTTTCTGCTTGACTGAATAAAATTTACGCGATCGTTTAGGATTTTCATGCAAGTTGTTCCACACCGACTGTATCTGGCACATAACAGTCATCATATCTAAACCAGCAAACATCCCCGCTGATATTTTTAAGTCATAAATCTATGAAATAAGACGGGAACTGGATACAGGACAGAACTAATTAATGGTGGTTGAATATCTGCATGAAGTCATAAACCTAAAGATGGAAATTAGAATCTTAATAGAAACCCTTTTAGAAATCTGGCAACAGGGTTGCCAGATTTCTTGCAAATCAAATCGGGATATTAAACCACTTAATTTTTCCCTCTCCCCAAAAAATTTGTCTCGCTTGGACCGGCATGTAGATTCTACTTAATTTCTAATTTAAATTTCATAAGAAAATAAAATCAACAAATTTTGACACTAATTATTAATTAATTGGAACAAGAACAATAAAAAATAAACGAAAATATAAACATATTATTTGTTTACGACTTTTGTAGTCTGGTTTCGCTTTCAGATTCGATGGTACTGCACAAGGCAGCAGCGAGCCGTTTCTGAGGTCACACACAAAATGTCAAAGGAGTACACTATTACCATATTCATCAGAAAATTTTGAAAATCGGGATTTTTGGGCATCCCGAAAGTTTCGTTCAGGACACTAGGACACGAGGCTTAAAACCAGTGACAATCCCGATTAATTGGGACCCCTGGCAACCCTAGATAGCAAGCATCCCCGAGATGATTGAAGTACTTTAATTTTGTTTTACAGAAATATGATCACTTTATTATTAAGCACCTGCGCCATGAAAGCAAAATTGACTCACCGATTCATAGTATGAGGAACAATCATTAAGTAAACTTTTTAATCATAGTCACAATCACAACGGTTTTCCATCACTAATATTCTGCGACAATGTGTTAGCCGCACCAAACTCGAACTGTGATACCTTTATTATAAAATATGGGTGTCCTTTAAATCCAGTTGGGCAGTGTTACACAACTCTGAGAATTGTTTAAATAATAAAATAAAGAAATATACTGGAGAATACATATATTTTTATGTTATTTTAGTATTAAAAATACTTTGCAAATGAAGAATATGACTTTATTCAAGAATCTCACTGTAATTCATTTTTTAGATTTTGAGGGTTAACAGAATTAGGAGGTTGCAGAGAACCATCTAATTATATTAATGCAAGATTGTTTTCTATACCGATGTCGCTTCTCAAGCAATTACGAAGACTAAATTTCAGATTACATATTAATTTTTAACTATGAATTTACTTATTTTTATTTTAATATTAGAAAATATAATACATTTTAAAAATAATCAGTAGGATATATATATAATTTCTTTTAACATTTATTTCTTCTCTATGAGAGTAAGACTCATGTATAAAAAAGGAGTATATAGGAGAATTTATGTTTCAGTTAGTCTGTGTACATATTTTTTTTACTTCAGATACAAATTTATAGTAGTCTGTAATTTTTCTAATTGTGATGGGGAGATTTGTTAAAAAAATTTGATGCCTTGATAAATATAGTGATTTTGAGTTGTGGTAGTTGACTTGGTGTGTACACGGTGAATTATGAAAGCCGGCAGTTGTCTCAAAGGAACTTTATAAGAGCACAATCCATGTCTCTATGATTGTCCCTGATTAAAATCTCTTAACAATCTCATCAGCGGATATGGGCTATAAAGGAATATGGAAATAAATTTTTCCTAAAATGATTATGGCCGTCATCAGCTTTTATTCTCAAATATATGAATTTAACCTTAACATAGACATTACACTGCCATCTGAATGTCATACATTTAACATAACTTTTGAATTAAAATAATGAGAAGTGCAATAACCAACGTCGTTTTGTGCACATTTTATTGACAAAAACTCATATCATCCACGTCAGTCTCTCGTGACTGAGGATCATAATCTCCATGAACTTCCATCCTGTCGACTGTGGTCCTCCATTTTTCTCAGCATTCTGCAACACCAGAGAAGTGCCTGTTGCCTGTTCCACTTGACCGGTCCACTCTTCCTTCTCTGTGGCCCACAGTAACGAGCTTCTCCAAGCCATCTTCCCTTCTCGCAAGATGCCCAAAAAATTGAAGGATTTGTCTTAGGTAATGATTAATTAAAACAAGTATATCTTCTTAAACTTTTTTATTAAAGTTAAAATAATAATTTGGTCATCTTAAAAAGAAAAACCAATAAACCGGTTGCAACATACACCACGAATAAATAAAATATATAGACCTAAAAGTCGTCAACAGATAAATTTAATTTTAACATAGGAACATACAGCTGTCGCAAAGATTGAAATAATTCAATGTATTAAAATATCTAAAGTATTTTTAATTAATGGAATAGTCAATATGAAATTATGAATTTTGTTATTTTTACAAGTAAATTCAAATGTTAAAATATGATAAATTTTGTTCAGCAATTCCATAATATGGCATGCAGATGTTAAAACTGACTAAAATAATATAAGTGATTAACATAATACCATGCTTATAATGATATCACGCAGTAGTCATGATTTGTCAGAATTGATTCAATAAAGATTTGGCACGATAATTATTTAATCTTGATTTCAAATAACATTGGATCTTTGTATAATTGATTACTAAGTACATACAATAAACGAAAGAAAGATTTTGAAAAGAGTTGATCATTATGAAGTACCTCAAGTTGATTAATAAATGCATATATATTTATTTATTAATTTGCATCTTTATTGAAATGATATGAAATAACCAGGGCTGGTTTGGAAAATTGCAACGCTGGGTGCAAAGTTTAGCATAGGGCTTTCTTATTTATTTCACTAAAATACTGTCCCAAATGGATATGCAATAGATTGATCATAGAATACTGCCTCTGTCACTTTCTAAGTGTATCACAATGCACAATAACGCACCAATTCAATTTAATAACACTCAAAAACATTATTTCAAAATTGTATATTAAAAAAAACAAGATTAGAGGCCACCTATTTGAATTAGGCTGGGACCAAATAAATTAATAAAACTTTATATTTTTTATTTATTCATATACGTATTACGCATCTGCCTCAGGCCGGCCCTGGAAGTACCTCGTTCGTAGACCCAAATTTTCTGAAATACCTAACAAACGGTCAGCATTTGAAAATGAATTATAATAATCGAGCTGGTCAAACAATCTATTTGAAATATATTTAATCATGATCTTCGCTAATATATTTTAAAAATACATCTTCAGTCGTTAGCTATTTGCCCACATACGAGATTGGGTCTCAATATATATTTGTAGGATTACATATACAGTCATATTAAGTGCAAGTGTATAAAAAAATAATTAATAAAAAAGATAATACCTAATAAAAATGTAACAACAAATGAGTGTAAAATTGTCTAAAAAGGGTAGTTTCACTTATTAAATAATTTTTTTTTGGAAAATTAAATACATATGATTTTCATGACTTTCTATAAAAAGAAATGTTTCCATTTACAATTGTTAATATTAAAACGATACCAAATTTCAAAATATGGAAATACTACATCATTCATTGGCACAGTTGACAAATCCAATATTCCAATTCTTTTTAAAACTTTCTTACAAATGTTTTAAATTCATTAAATTCTAGAATTGTATTTATGAACTGTACTTATGTACCTATATAATTATTTCTTACATTTTTAAGATAATCAAACAAAATGTGAAACCACCCAATTGTATAAAAACTTAACTACAATTAAAATTTAACAAAAAATTCATTTTGTGGCCATTATTTTAAATGAACGAAGGAATGAAGAAAAATTGTACTATCAATTCATTCTTACATAGTTTAAATCTATTTCACAATAACACAGCAGCTGGATGCAGTTCTCTTCAGAGAGCTATATAATTGTTTTAATATACATTATCATCTATTTTGTACCTAATAAAATATTATATAAAACTGAAAACACCATGTTTAATTTTTGTAATAATAAATAAAAGTAAAATACATGTGAATTTCAAAACGTAATGTAAACAATGAATAAGAATATACCATATTACGGTCACTAATTATAAAAATCGATCTAACTAAATAGGCCAAATTTCAGGTCTAAAAATTGACCGTGAAGTCGATGGGACTTATGAAGATACATCCAAATATGCAATTGAAAACAAAATTGTCCGCAAAATATTTATGTTATGATCTTCTAGTTACGGTAAATAACCGAAGCCGTATTTGCACCAACACAGAATTTTATCTTCAAATAATCCAAAATAGTTATGAGATCAAGGAGACTGGGGTGGGTTGATCTGCTGGGAAGGTTCCCGCCGGAACTTGGCTGAGAATGGGATGAGCGGTATTAAAAAAATATGCAGATTGATTGCAGGTTTCAGACTGAAAAGATTTGGCTCCAGACGAGGATGCTTATACGTAGTGCCAAAAGATGATGAATTGATTGCATAATTGGCTCCATTTTTAGGTATTATTAATCGTAAATTATCAATAAAAAAAGTTACAAACTCGCAATAATTATGCAAACTACTTATGTAAGCAAATATGAATACAAGATTTTGAGTATGGGCCTGAGGAGTATTTTAATCTGGTACTAAATTCCCATATATCTAAACCATTAAAGTCTTACTGCCGCGTTTAGTGGCATCTTTACTCTGAATTGTAAGTTAATATATATATATAGTCAATTAAATCAATAGTGGATATAAAAGTTTTTAATATAAATCTCTAAAAAATAAATATCAAATAAAGACACAAATGATTTGGTACATAAATACAGTATAGTCTTGATTAACGAGAGGAAATCACACCGTCAATATTAATATATAAATTATTCATTGTTATTTGGGGGTCGGGTATGGTCTTAACTAAACTTTTGTGCAAAATTTATAATTGCTTTAACTTATATTGAAAGCCTACTCCATTACTTGAAGCAATAGGAAAATAGCACCCTTGCTGATAAGGAATTGTAGCGAAATCTGCATAGCGGCTTTTGCATTTATTCTGATTTTTTAACAATTTTTTTTGTGGAAATTACCCTGAGTTTTATTATCCGGTACAATTTTTTAATCATGGGTTTACTGTAACGTATTTGGAGAAGAAAATTAAGATTTGAACCAAAAAGTCGTAAATAATCATTACAAATATGTATATACAACATGTAATTATAAATGGAATACTAGCTTTAAAAAATGCTACAATTAATAAATGAATTAATAAAAAAATTGTTTGTTTTAATACATTTCTAGTGTTATCCTTGCTCCTCTCTGTTGTGTATTTCAAGAGAGCAAGAGAGCGAGAGAGCAAGAAAACAAGCAATGATGGTTGGAAATGAATGGGTTGGTTGGACAAGATTTGTATTAAATATGTACCACTAACAAATATAATAATGCTTATGATATATTCACAATGTTAAGATTATTTTAAATAAAGACTATTTGCTACGAGTAATGTATATTATTTATAGTTGCATATCATCGTGGATCCACTCTAGTAGAAGTGGTGCGAAGTAAGTTATGACACAATCGGCTCCTGTAAAATGCAAAAACATTAAAAAAAAAATTTTAAATACCATTAGTGAGCAAAGAAAATGTTTTTACCACAATGTGTACAACAATCATTTTCTCATCCATGCACCACTCCAAATATATTCCTACATGTATTTGCAATAGATTTTACGTAATTACTAGGTGTCAATAATGAAGACAAAATATCATATTTTCAAATGCACATAGAGTAGTTGGTAGGCATCCACCTACTTTGAATACACAAAGCTCAGATGATTCAATTGAAAAAATGGAATGTACAGAAAGAAATATTTTTTCACATCCAGTCAAGTGACAAAGTACCAGATGATTATAGAATTATTTTATTTGAAATGTGCGTGCATATGGGTTATGCTCGCAGGCCATTATAAAGACCTATAAAACATTTTTTTAAATGATATGATCCCAGACACCACCGCAGTCTTTCCTTTGAACATATTCTTGTCTATTTTTTTATCTCCTTGTATTATATTATATTCAGGCATCTACCCATAAAATTCTGTTACACTCTGTAAAAATTGTTTATCTTTTCGGAAGATTGATTTTTTCTTTATATATATTTTATTCTTTATATCTTTCTAAGTAATTCATCTAACATCTCCTTGTCTAAATTTTCCCCTTGTTATATTTTATTTATAAAAAAAAATGTAAAAGTAAACATTTGAATGTTGAAAATATTTATAAGTTACTTAGACTTTTATAGTTATTTAGACTTTTATCAAGTATGTCCTTGGAAAAAAATCATAAATTAATATTTATTATACGATTTCATTAAAGTTTTTATATTGTGTTATTGTACCGTTTAATGTTATATTAAAAATATTACTAATAAACGTGAAACTTAAATAAAAAGAATTCAGTTTGTTTGTCCTTAAATGACACAATAATGTTTTTCAACATAATAAATATTAAATAATTATACAAGATATACCACGTGTGAAAATTGACATTAAAAGCAATCACTCAACATCTCGGCAGTCAGCCGACAACCAAGTGCTGTTGTGAAATTATACGTGGAAAGAGTACCAAGGGTTAAAAAAAAAGAATTAACATCTTTATATATGATACAGACATTTAAATTATCTTAATATTTTAAAATGAGGTCTAAACGTATAAAAGTGAGACTAACTTTTAACCGCCAGAAGGTCAAACGAACTGAGATTAAGATTCAACCTCATCGTATAAGCAAATAAACTATCATAAAATATATTGAAAAAAACAAAAGATATTCGTAGGTATAAAATGCAGAAGAATACAACTATAAATTTTGTAATGTGAAGCAATTTGGAAAAATGTTGTATAAATAATTTGATTGTAAGTTGTGTGTGTGGTTATCTCGTAACAAATTACTTGGCCGTGTTAAAAACATGTTGCAATCAAAATTTATCAATCGACTTCTACGTTGTACAAACAATAACACAAAAGCAATAATTAAGACTGCTATATAAACATTGTCCAAATCATATTTACAATGTCAGAGAATCAATATATGAAGAAGATTTCTAAAGCCTGCGGCTATGTCAAGCAAGAAGGTATGCACAGTGTTAACAGAGCACTGATCCAACATTTTGGTGTGTAGTCAAACTGCTGAGTACATATGCAAAAATAAATACATGACTAATGGATTATTTTACGTACAATACCTAAACTTATTGTTTACTTTCTAGTTCACTTTCAAAATGTAGTCTATGACCAAGATGTACCGATCATAGATTATTACTTTTAGAATCTAAGTAAACATAACTTCATATTTTACTAGACTGTATCATAGGTACCAAGATTTCAAGTGAATCTCCAGATATTAGTTAAGGTTCCGATACCCAAGTAATGTATTATTGTCATGCTGGAAAAAGGGTGTTTTTATGACTTCTACACAGGCGATGCTGATTAAGGCAGGCCAGACAGTCAGCATGGAAGCATTGTGAAAGAATGTAGGGTGTGATTTGTTCCTGCTGGAAGAAACTGATGAAACACTCAAGTCATTCCTTTACACAACTTACCCAACACTAAAAGACAGCCAAATATGTTTGGCAAACATTGTCTCGCAGACAAAGACTGTTCAAACAGGGATTATTCTTCTCTTCATGATGACGACTTCACTTCACAATGAAACTGTGTAGTTAACTTTGCTTTTATCATATGAAAGCCAAAGATAGTCACAACAGTAGTCCAGTTCCAGGCAAAAGTAGCAACAAGGGTCCGAGGTAATAAAAGTCAGGTGAGGTTGTGATGATCCACATATAACCAACGGATAAAAAAATATGAATTCCGAGAAATTTTTAGAGCTGATACGGCAGGAGCAGGGGTGGAGACGCCAGGGGCGGGTCGGTGTTTGTGAACGGTTTCTCCAGACAGTCGGCTTCGAGCTTTGGGAATGGCCAGATGGGGGTCGGTCGGTATGGAGTTTACGCGGCCGCGAGGGTTAGAATTGATCTAATGTGTTAAAGTGATAATCGATTACCTTACGAGTCAGTTTCGTGACCGCACGGGAGAGGGTCGCTTTTGAAGCTTTTCCTTTCGAGGTTTACGCCGCAAGTGTTTTAGGGGTGATCGTGTTGGTTTTCGGGTCCGCGAAGGTCGTGTTGAAATTCCGAAATCGCGAGTGTGGTGACAGAAGGCAGACCGGGGTTGGCGCAGACGCTGAGGACCATAGCAGAGGACCCAAAATACTAAGTTTACCTTTTAGCATTCTTGTATACATAATTAAAACCGCTAACAAATACTGTAGTGTGATTCGGATCATCATGTAATTACTCATTCATAGAAAGGGACTGGCGTAACCGCTAGGCCACTTGATATTTCATTTTATTTAATTACTGTCCGTTTTATAAATTGGGAACACCCACCTACAAGTTTCAGTTACAGGTATCTCATTGTTTAGGACCAATTATATACTACTATTGGCCGTGTAGATAATCATGTAACTATGTACGTAATTATTTGTATATTTACTTATCCGCGGAAATCTAGATCTAAAAATCTCATAAATCCTGACGGGGCGCATTTTATAGATTACATTTTCGATCCGAAGTAATGGCTAGTAGGTAGAAATGATAGAATTTATCCGAGAACTTTGTGTGTGTATTTACTTTGGGAACGCACAACCGCATGCGTATGTAAATCATACTAACCTTTATTATTGATATTGTGTTAACAACTCACTGAACATTTTACTTTACGGCACATCTCACAAGTAAGATTCCGCATTGATCCCTACATTATGTAAACATTTATCCTTTCGGTTATCCAGCTGAAACCAGGTGTTTCATTCTACCGACTTTCAACGCCTATGTGAATTGTAGTTTTCCTAAGATGATTTGATTGGGAGGAAAAGGTGCTTTTGGAGGCTGAACAGAGTCATTCGGTGGCATGAAGTGTGGACGGGCTAGCTATGGTTATATTGGTTTGGTAATGATAGCCATAACGAAAGAGTTCTGGACATCATCGGTCTGCGTAGGGTGCACAAGGCTACAGGCTAACTCTACGTATGTTTACCGTTCATGATCTGTTTCCGATATATAATCTGGCGTAAATAGCTTAGTCCGCACCGGGTTGCATCGGGGTGATTTCTGTGTGGTCGCCGCGGTACCCGTACTTCAGCTGTATGAGGAGGATGATAGTAGTGTCTCCAGAGGTTAATACCCCGAGACAGTGTTCCTGAAATGTTCTACAACTAAGCCGCCACGTCGGCGAACCACACACATACACACGCACCAGCATGCAGTAATAATAATCCTAACTATTTGTTCCTGGCCTTATTCGAGATGCATTGTTCGAGACACCGAGGATCATCTTGCAGATAAATTAAACTATTCTTCTGACACCATTGTCACATGACCTACGTGTTCAGACGCACCCAAGGAATTAAGGGAATTTCCTGAGAATCGTACTGTCATGTCACAATCATCACAATTAATTACCTTCAGTGGTGGACGCGGCCCTGGATTGGCCATTTTCCTACCGATACTGAATAGCAACATATGGGAGATACAAGGACATCGGCCATGCATCTTGAATGAGTCATAACAAATGATATTGTTCACTAAGACATTGGCCGAATCAAAACTTTGGATTATCATCATCATCATCTTTAAACTTTTGAAAGCGTGGGTGATCAGGGTTCGGAGTTCAGAGCCCGTCGTCTACCGCGAATATGCACCAGACGTACGGATTCTGAATTTGGGGTCAGGGGAGCCGAACATACGAACTTATCATATAACCACGGAACATATTTGTCAAGCGAGGCAGACACTTAGCATGTCGCATGTTGTTTCACATGTCCACATAATTTATGAACAGCTAGGCGACACCACGAAGCGGCCACAGTCACGAGTACGAGTCTACGACAAGGTTGGTGTCCTATGTATGATTTCTTTCTCCCTCTTACATTCTAGCTCTGAATAATACGTACATATGTATAATTTCTTCCACACTCTTACATTCGAGCTCTGAATAATACGTACATATGTATAATTTCTTCCACACTCTTACATTCTAGCTCTGAATAATACGTACATATCTATAATTTCTACCACACTCCTACATTCTAGCTCTAAATAATAAGTACATAATTAGTGTCATAACGAGTGCGCTCGAATATCATACCGCTTGATCGGAAGTTTTCTGTTACCTAGTCGTATACCATAAGATAATCGGTATATTTATTTTAATAATTGCTCTATAGGTATTTGAACGGCTATAATATTTGGATATTTGTAAACTTTGGATATTTGATAATTGAAAACGCGGGTTAAAAGAATTAGGATTATTGCGGACATAACATGGGGAATATTCTTAACCACTAGAACGATCACGTTGGCCAAATTTAGATATTAAGCGAATAGACTAGCATTAAACGTAAAAATTAGTATTAAGTAAGATAGAAAGCTAGATCTCCACACTGGTGCCGGAAACCAGGGGTTTTATTATTTATTCTGAATTGATTTTGGAGTAATATAATTATTCAATTTAACTATATATATAAATAGGCTTAGAAATGTCGAATTCATCTCAAGGTCTTGACCGAAGCCGGAATGAGAATGAGAACAGAGATCTCTCGCGGTTATTTTTATTGCCATTCTGGGACCGGAAAGTGCCCAGACCCCCGTTTCAGGGCCGGGCCAATAAGATGAGGCTTACAACACACAACCTGCCCCCATGGTCGGCTTGCTTCAACACTACCACTACCTGGTGGTCAACAGTTCAAGCTTAAGGTTCACGCAAATTCACTTTTTTTAAATTTTTTGTACAATTCAATATTCATAAATATGACTATCATTTGTGAAATACAATAATATTTTATGAACACATGACTGACAACAATAGACTTAGCTGACATTATCCATCAAATGGTGGGTGCCTCTATTTCAGTCAATATTTTGATAACATTTAACACACGTTTGCAACAATAGCAACATTTCAGAATTTTTATAAATTCTGAAATGTTGAAAAATAAATGAGACATGTACATTTAATCTGGATATTTCCTGATACTTTCATGTTGTCAACGACCTTATCAGGTGCCGCCAGACCTTACTATCGGAATGCTCAATAAGCGATTTGCGTCCCGCTAGCTTTGACAACTTGTTATTTACTTTTTAGTTCACTTTCAGGGCCATCATTTCGCCCTGCCAACCGCGAAAGCGCCTAAATCACAGACATCTTAATAACAAAGTGGAAAATCTATTTGTGCGCAGCAGCAATAACTCTTGAACGGTACGCTCTGTCATTGTGAATTTTGTACAGCTTATTCAGTCTAGAATTTATATTTTCAGCATGCAGCGTCATTTCCAACAGCTATGGTGTTTTCAAATTTCCATTTGACTATCAGAAAATAGGACATATTTTTCAATTGTTCATAATTTTTCCAAGAAAAAAGATATCAAAAGAATAAAATAAATTGTTTGACTAAGTAGCATTTTAAAGAACACTCGATAAAAAAAATTTGTGTGAGAGAAAAACAAATGTCCTAAATTATTTTTCGCAGTTATAGTTTATAGTTTTTCATCAATAATTTTTTTGAGTTTTGGATTAAAGACAAGCCAAGGGGAGTCAATATTGCAGAACCAAATCATCATACAGTAAAAAATGTATATTTGCATGATAACGTTATTATTCCAATGGATTCCACACATTCTGTACATTTCCTTGCATTTATTTTATTTTATATGTGAGCTTATTCGTGACAGCAATACCCATTTTTAATCAAACTCGAATTAACATCAAAAGAGGCGAGTAATCAGAAAAGGAAAAATCACAAGCAAGTGAAGCAGACAAAACTGCCGAGGAAACAAGAGACGCAACTTGTTGAACAATGAGTGCAAACTGATAAAAGACGAAGCAACAAGACTGCCAAAGAGATACACAAATGATCAGATCACCTACGAGCTCAAAATTCGAGAGCTACTCTTCATGCATTCATGAAGCATTAATAAATTGCAGGCTACGGCCTTAGAACAGTCAGAATGTATTTACCACAGTACCTGGATGAGTTGTAGGTTCCTGCGGGCTATGTGTAGGAGGAAAGCAAATTTCCACCATTTTATGTATAACAATATTGCAATACATTGTATAAATCAAAGTAAAAATAATAATTACCCGCTCTCCTAAAGGACAGGAATATTTCATCGAGTATCACACGGAGATCACCATCCTCTCCGGCTTTCTGCAGCATGGCATACTCTCCCGAAACCTAAGTAAAATAATAAAATACATATAAGATTTGGCATGTACATCATTTTTTTTAAATATGTTAGAAGATACATGTGTGCTTATAAAAACTACAACATTAATGAAGATGAGTGTGACATTCAGGAGCTGGCACCGAGTAGAATATTTTTAATCTGTATAAATGAAATGGGGTGTAGCTATGAGACCAATTATAATGACTATCAAGTAAAAAAGATACAACTGCAACTGATTACAGGTTATTTGATAAAGTAACACTTCAGTTTTCGTGCAAGGGGAAGGTTTTCATAATTGATAGTTAACATGTGTATTTTCAAATATAATTAATTACATTACAAAATAAAATTATAAATATAATAATAATTCTAAAATTATTCACTACTGAAAAACAAGCGCATACGATTTGAATATTTAAAATACATTTGTTTTTCATAGATAATAAAATTTGACAAAAGGAGGATAAAACAATTTAATCAAGTTACAGATACCTGATATACAAATAGCGGATGATTGGGATGCCTGTCCTTGGTTTGGCGTACAATATCCAGGTACGGCAACCCCGGTTTCACCATCAACATGTCGGCTCCCTCCTCTACATCTCGATCCTAAAAAGTCCAATATTATGTAAAATAAATAATATAAAATAAAGTAATTATCAAGTAGAAAAAAGTGATTAATATTTCTGATATATGTACTAACTAACTGTGAATAATATGATAAAATAGTAAAATATTTCTATCATGACATCATTATTATATATGTACAGTAGTACCTCAGTTTTCATCGATAATCCGTCCAAAAACAATTGTTGAAATCCGAAACTGACGAAAACCGAGGCAATTATTTTCATATGAATCAATGTTAATCCATTTAATTCATTCTAGACACTAAAATACATATCAAAAACAGATTTTATAGAGAATAAATATAGTGTTTAATACTGAAAACAATAAGAAATTAATATAAAAGACTAATGATATAATTGTTTGGAAGAGGAATCCCCATCCATAAGGACTTAAGGTATCAGGGCACTATCTGGGGTCACTTCCCTTCTTGATATTTTGGCACTAGCTTCAGAGTCAGTGAACCCATGTCGCATGACAAAGGTGTCCAACGAGGTCTGTTTCTGCCGCCTTTTTAAGATTTGCCTAAAATAGGGCAAGAATTATCATTAAACAAGTTGCAGACACGGTCTGCAACAGCTTTGTCTGGGTGATTTTTCTCCAAAAACCCCTGTACCTTACTCCGCATGAAAAAAATGTCCTTAATCTCTGAAGAAGGGACATTTTCACAATTTCTTCCAGGCAGAGATCATCGTTCTGGATGTCACACCCTGCCGAGCCTTATCTACGAGGCTAATGCAGGTGAGAATGTTGAAATGTTTTTTCCAGAACTCTTTTAAGGACAGTTCTGTATCTGATGTACGCAGCGCGTGAATCGCGGTATGCCAACGAAATCCGAGGCAACCGACAAAAACTAAGACAAATTTTTCACGGAAAAAATTGACAAAAACCAAAACCGACGATAACTGAAGTCAACGAAAACCAAGATACCACTGTGCTTCTTCAACTGCGACATATCTTCTCTTATAGTTTTTAAAATTTCATTGCTTTGAAGTTTTTATTGTTCAGTTGTGCTAACAACTTCAGAGATACGCTTCAAATGTAGCGATAGGCAAATACATATCATCCAAATGATTAAGAAATAATCAAAAGCTTGGAATAATTACTTTTATTATTTATTTTATATTAGCACTTACAGCGGCCCTGGCGGCCAGCCCGGAACTTCCACTGGGCAACTGATAACACTTCCTATCTCCAAAAGCGGGCGTTGCATTAGCTGCTTGACGGAAGGGGCCGTACAGTACAGATGCGAACTTGCAAGAGTAGGACAGCACAGATACCTGTAGACCAATTTGAATACTCGCTTTAGATGCTTTAGAGACACATTAGGGGGGCACACAAACATAGTATAATATAAAATGTGAGTTGGTTGGACTAGCGTATCATTTCTATCTGACTTGAAATGCAATGAAGATTTATCTTCATTTATGTAATGTTAGTAATGAAAATACACTTATACAACACTGGAAACTGTAATTGAAAATAGTTTTATGTTTTTTGATAATTATGACCTTATTTTTTAAGCTAGAGTTATATACAGTAAAACTCCGTTAATTCATAACTCGCGGGATCTAAATTTTAAAAAAAAATCCAAATTACGCATAATGAGAACAGAGTATTTTAAGGGCAACATTAGAAATAAATTTTTATAAAAACATGTCAGTTTACTGCATCTGTGATTTAGTGCACACTGCCGCTATTAACATCGTGATTTTCATACTGAAACATGATGACTCCATTATTTTAGCTTCTTATGTGTCGAAATGTTTATCAAATAACATATTTCTTCTGAATAAGAAAGGTGTGTGGTGAGTGGTGACACAACAAAATCACACACATTAATTTGACTGGCGGTCGAACTCACCTTTTCCATCCGAATTGGAATATTTAAAATGCGCATGAAAAATAATTTAAAACTTTTAAATCTTGTCTTGCCGGTTTTGTTGGTAGAAACTTATTATTTTCCCACGATTTTTCGTCAGTTTTCAAAATAATCACCATTTATCTAAATGGTCAAGGATTTACACGAATTACAAGATGTTAGTGCCATTTTAAAGAACGAAACGTAAAAAAAAAGAATTAAATATGAAAGATTTATGTAGTTTCTTTAGTACCTATAACATTTCATAAACATAGAAACTAGATCAAGTAATTCAATGAAAACATTAATTTAACAACAACAAATATTATAAAATGCACTATGGAATTTGATGTACACATCATATTACATACGTACGGTTTTGCCATATGTCTTAGTTCGGCGCCTGTCATGCCAGCGTGCGGCGTCGTGATTGGCCAGTAGGCGGGGCTAGTTGCAGACGTTTACAAAGGAATGATGGTCAAATGCCTTTGCGCGAGTTAAGGGATTTAAAAACATTTGAAAATATGTGAATCACGTGAACAAATTATTTAACGCAAATGCGTATTAAAACACATACGCACTGCGAATAATCAGATTTTACGAATTATCGGCAGAAATTAATATGAAATGTTATTTTCAAGGCAATTTTTTTTTAAAAGTGTGAATTCCGTAAAAATACGAAATATAGGATTATGAATTAACGCAGTTTTACTGTACTTATATAGCTATCAATCGATAAAAATAAAATTGACAAAAAAACATGAAATTTGGTCTAAAGTCTAATTTGGTTTTACAATATTATTTTTTTCTCATTGAAATTTGAAAACAATATTAGGATATGATTGATTGTAACAATGTCAAATTATCTAGTAAAACTGTGATTCTAAGTAATGCACATATAATGAGACTAAAAATGGGACACCATCTTAAAAAATGACAGATTCATCGAGACACCATCTTGAAGCCAGAAAAAGTATGCAGTTAATAATTTTTCATTGAATAAAAATAAAGTACACCTACATGTATCATCATTTTACAGTGGTTGTCTTCAAGTTTTTTTTTAGCAAATACTGTAAATGTCACAATTAATTCATTTCATTTCGATTGACACCAAACCCATCACTCCAGCCCGAAAGCTTGTCGATTCCCTACATTCGCTTCTACAATGTCCCTACACGGATTATAAAACTTCAATGAGATGATACAAAACAAAATGAACAAACTATTATTTGAATACAAATTAAATGTATCAATTAGAAAGATATATAGATGAAATCAATTTATCGAAAAAATATTTTCGTCGCTACCGGAATAAAATTGCAACTTCACAATAATATGTATTCTCCTTAAAAATAAAAATAATAATTTATTAACAAACAATTGTTTTTATGAAACAGTTAGTTTTTCCAATATGTATACATACACAGGTAATCATACATATTCTCTACAAATGAATACAAATTAATTTAACTTTATCCTTCAGAGTTAGTTGAATTATAATGTACATATTAATATTTTCATGAATGAGTAAAATTTAATAAATAAATTAACCTGGTTGTGCAGATTATGTTCTATAAGAAGAGTTTTGATTGCGCTTATCCTGTTGTCCATCATATCCGAAGGAGCCACAATGTGTGCACCTGAAAATATATAATTATTACTACTAACGTAGAATATGTTTCCTTTATATAAGTTTTAAATTCACAGCCGCACTCGGTTATCGAAATTGATGGTAAAAAAATAAAAAAAACTGTAACTCTACGATTCAATGCAGAAAAGAGAGGTTTACCTTTTCGATCAATTCATTACTGACTACAATCTGCGGCACATCTGTCATCGAATGTAATGGAAAACAATATAGCTAAGAGATGTTACAAATGACTTTTTTAAATAAAGCTGTAATCAAATATACAACATCATTAGTTTTTAAAAGTAAACCCAAAGAACGATCAAAATAGGTTTTACTCCCTGGCAGAACATGGTATTACAATCAATGACCACAAGTCAACTGTAACAAAAATGTCCCACACTTATAAACACCTGACAATGAGGGGATCAGTAATATGTAATAATATCACTGGATTATCTTAAAAAGTGACTCACACAATGATTGGTTTACTCATTGTTCCTTTAAATATGATGTTCTCAACACTATTAGTTTAAAATGTTGGAAGTAATTTAGCAAGTCTTGTTGTAATTCATCAATCTCAAACATAAAATCCTAATGTATGTGGAACAATATGCGAAATCATAAGTACATACCCGCTTTAGCATATGCGACCGCCACCTCTGCGATCCGTCTCACAGACGGTGGGTGGTCGATGGTTCCGTCCGGCTTCAGCACCCCGCAGTGCCCGTGACATGTGTACGGACAGAGACAGACGTCACAAGCAATCACTAATTGAGGGAACGCCTCCCTCAGCAGGGGAAGGGCCCTGATGACCGGGTTCTCAGCAGAATCGGCATTGCTGCCTTCCTCGTCCTATGAAAATAATGATATGTTATGTTACTATTATAAATTGTAGTATTACAGTCATTTGTGATTTTTTAATACTTTTACCCTAGTACACTTTCAGAGCATTCACATGGTTTAATACTTTCTTCACTATTTTAAAGATTCAACATTTCAAGATCACATCTAAGAATAAATAAACCTTTTTAATAGCCATGAATGAGATAACTTGTGCAGAGACAGGAAGAAACATGATTTTCTATGTCATCTAGCAACCCCCAGTATTTAACACATATGTATATATACTTTGTAACTAAGGGTGAATGAAAATGGTCTGCCCTTGGGCGTTGGTAAAACCTAACAAGACATTGTATTAACACCCATGGGCGTGATTGTCAGTGAATGTTTTAAAGACCCCATATACATGACCCCCACATCTAATACGGCTAGCATTTAAAAAAAAAAGTATTGACAAGCATAGTGAAAACTAAATATCAATAATCTAATTCATTAATTTCTCGGCATCGTATTAAACATAAACTACCTTTATATTATCAAGGTATACACTGATTACACAATAAAAATAATTAATATTAATCTGTCATTCATTTTTTCTGTTAGTTTCAAAATTCTGGCAATATTTTTATCTTAAAATGTATTGGGAAAAAATGTAGATTGCCTTTTGAAGATGTTCAGGAGTACCGAAGAGCAGGACGGACATGAGTCCCCGTTTAACCAGGGGCTTAAGAGCCTCCAGTAACTTGTTAATGCCATAACGGAACACATTGGGCATACTAGAAACAGGCTGCAGGGCGTCATCATCATCTCTGGAACACAATATATTATATTATCAAATAAGAGGGACATACTTTTTGCATTTTACTTTGACAAAAAATCTCATTAATTTGGTTTTAAAATTCTCCAAATAAGATGTGATTTATATTATACAAGATAGGCATATCATAATTTAACAATGGCGTATGGACCTTATACTGTGAGGGAGAGGACCAACGGTGGGTTTCTCTTCATAATATGGATCAGAATTTAAAATCTAGAAACATATAATAATGTAACCCACATAGAAAATTGACATTTCAATCCAATGTCACTTTATTTTCAAATTTCAAGCTAAACACCAAATGACGACTTTAGCCCTTTATATAATATTATTAAAAATACAGACCGGACAACTGACAACCATCTAAAATACGAAATGTCTATAGAAATTACGGACGTATGGTAAGCCTAGTGATGGGTCAGATATAATTATTTTTTCTGGAGTCTTGGCTCAGTAATGGTGCTAATGGTGGCTTGTTGACTTGTTGGTTGACTCATCCTTGAAGCACTGATGATGAAACGTCCCTCGTTAATCAATGTTTAAATCAGTGCCTCATTATTTATTTATACTTTTATAATCAAATTTGGACAAATACATTTTTCATTTTTCATTGGTTATATCCCCCTGGTTTCCAATTAAATGAAATTGAAGTATTATTTATTAAGAGTATGTATTATGCGTATACACAATAAAACAAAACGGATCATGGATTAACAAAATGCACACCACAACCTGTAATAAATACATTGCAAGTTCCTTGTTTCCTACAATTTGAGAATCTTTTATTTAATTCAAGATATGTATGTCTATTTTATAAAGTTTTAAAATTTATATGCACATATGTAAATACTTTCCTACTTTACCTACAGATTGCAAATACAAATAATAGTAGGCACAGACTATTAATATGTGATAAACCTCTAAGCATATTTCATTTATAAATTAATTTATCTTGCTGTCAGAAAAAGTGTGTAATAAATCCAAATTAATTCAATTTCATTAGTACTTCATTTGACAAACTAATAATACAGCATGGCTGATTATCATGTCTTGCCACTAACTAAGGAAAAGTAGAAAAAATATTAAAGTAGCGCACACAATGAATATGGGCATCATGAGGTTGTGCGGGCGAATCCCCACATCCCCCTGCTGCCACAGTCTCAAAGTAGGATGGAAGTAGCCACTCTGCAGAATGTTTGAAGCCTTGAACTTAAGCGCCATCTATTGGAGAAATAAAATTATGTTAAAATCAAAACAACATTCAGAAAATAACTAAAATCACATAACTTTCAAAAAGATTATTTTATTATGACTCAAGACAAATGGGACTTTCAAGGAGATCATTTAAGTCTCCTCCAGCTCATATCTGAATTTAAAACAATTTGGTAAGTCTGTTTCAGATCGCTTATATATTATTATTATAACAAGTTCTAAGAAAGCGTCCATTGGGTTAATTTGCCGAAGCATTAAAAACTTGTTTTGTCCAAAAACTAAAAATAAACTAATTATTGTGCAATCATTCATGTTCACAACGGTATGTGGTTCACAACCGACAAAGCATTGAACAATCACCAGAAAAAAATGTAGGAATAAATCATTTATATGCATAATATATTTTAATACATTTTTATTTAAAACTATTTAATACTTGAAATGCGTATTCTTGTCAAATATTCCAAAATACCCTTTTCTCTAAATTATGTAATATTTTATTAGGATTTTTGTCGGCGTTCTAGATCTGGATATAAATTCTATTTACTATCTTTTTCCATATTGAACGTTATCAACTTGTTGATAAAATAATCTTACTAAACATCTTTTATAAAGTTTATGCAAATTCGAAACATAATTCTTAAATTTATAAATGAGATATTGTTGTGAACATAGGACTAAGCAATAATATAATTTACTCACTATATTAGGTACTGTAAAAAATTACTTTACACAATACAAAGGTGATATAAATCAATCAGGATCCTCTCACTTTATTCGAATAACTGAGATAACCGATGATAGTTGTCTTATTGTATTTGAAACTGATGCACCACACGCGCTTAATTAAAGATGTAACTCTCTCTAGTGAAAGTAATTATAACTCATTACCATTCTATTCCATGTCATCACATATCACTCAATAATTATTATTCACGCCGAAAACTAACCTACAAAAGTAAATTTTTAATAAAAATTTGACGTTTTGAGTAATAAAGGTTGCCACACACACACATACATCTCTCTAATTTATTTTATTGGGTGCAAAATGTCTGCTGCAGTTTTTTTCCCGATATCTTTGTTTAGGGATGTAATTTATATTATCATACCGAACGCGCTAACCAATGTTATGTCCACGACACCTGAACTGCATTATTTCGCTAACCAAAGAATGAATCTGATACGACACCTGAACGGTAATTCGTGTCGCGAGTCGATTTTGATTCGGACCAACCTATCATAATTTGTCACCCGTGAATACTTGATTTTTTTTGGAAGTGTATTTCGCAGGGACCCGCGTCACACCGGAACCTTTTCTTGTATCATTAGAAAGCCATCCTTTGTTTTCTCGGCCATAAATCGGGGAGATTTACTCTTCCGTGATTACAAAAGTCGACTACATGCGTTACGCAATAGATTATGTTCGGGCGACAAACATAATAGTCGGGAGAGCTCCCAAAATCGAGTCAATCAGTTGCCTTTTGTCTACGAGTACATTGTTCCGAGAAACATCTCACTCGGAAGCGGTTAATGGCAAAACAATACATCCTTGCCGGCTGATACATCAAGTACATTGCACAAAAGAAAAGCCATTAGGTTGCGGGCCCATGTCGCCCCTAAAATAATTAACTCCTGGGTAATAAAGTAGCTTTTGTTGAACTCGGGCCCACCATGAGCGGCGACTGACTATCGCGTATTTTCTCTGTAGGGGTAAGAAGAAAGGATAGAGCGAATACCCACAAATTGATGTACTCGGATTTACGTCTTCCACCTTCATGCGCCTTATGTGGTGCATAAATCGAACTATGTCATCACCAAATGTTCGTCCCATACAGCAAAAAAATCTGAACGAGTCTCTGATCAATCGCGAATTTAGATCTAATTAAAGTGTGCCGATGTAGCGGCACTTCTGTGGTAATCTACTCTCTACAAATCAACTTAAATAATGAGAATGAAGACGAGCATGGAGATTTCGATGTAAATAAATAATAATGTAATTATAACTGGGCAAGTAGGAAAAATATGTAATAGGATTAAGTGTGTGTAATGTAAGGCTGAATAAAAAAAGACCAGGTCCCATATGTACCTAATGTTGTAGTAAAAAGAAAAATCATTTAGTCGTAATTTGATAAGAGAAAAATGAATAGTGGTAATGAGGTCACTGAGCTAAAAATTTAATCGACAAGACAAGTGTTTATACCTACGGGTGAGATGAACTCGAAGATTAAGTGATTTTGTGTGATTTGGCGGACACGAATAAATTGTGCTAGTAAATGTAATTAATTATAAAGAAAGTGGGTGGAACCCAAAATTAGGCCTACAAGCGAAAGTGTAACACCACTGTCAACAGATGTACCAATGAGGTATCGCCAATCCTGTGAGGACAGACCGACCCCCGAGCGGGAAGTACGCCCTAGCCACGGTTATTTTAAAAGGCCCAGAACGCCATTTTGAAAGTAGTTGAAAACGAGGTTCGGGAGGAGAGAGTTGAAATAGAGGTCCGGAAGGGCTAGTTGAAACCGAGATCCGGAAGGACCAGTTAAAAACAACATCCGTAGGAGTGAGTTGAAAACGAGGTCCAGATGAAGGAGTTGAAAACGCGCGGTGGGAACAGAAGTTGGGAGTAAGAGCTGTGGGTGAGAGTTCATCCACAGTTGAAAACGAAGTCCGGGAAGATTCGAAGCGGAAGCAAAGTTCGGGAGAGTGAGTGAAAACCGCAATTGAATTCAAGTTTCCGAGTTGGAAGCATCAGTTGGAAACCACAGTTGAACAAGGAAGTTGAATACAAGATTCAGAGTTGAAAGCGTCAGTTAAATACAAGGTTCAGAGTTGGAAGCGTCAGTAGAAAAAACGTGCAGTCGAAAGACAGACAGTCAACACCAGGAATCCGACCGAACGCGACAGAGAACCGCAGTCTATCCAAGAGCAGCCACCCAGCCCGCTGTCCAGCAAATCATTCAGCGGATAGCCGCCCACGCCGGGTACTAACGACATCACTTCGCCAGCCTGAAACCAGGTCTTCGAAAGAAAACCCGGAAGTACATCGTGAGAAAATCTGAGGTAGAATTAATTATAGAATCAGTTGTAAGTATTTCCACCTGCCCATTGAGTACAAACAGTGATTAATAAATGTCTAATTTGTGCATCTTCCGTGTGTTCATATTCACCTGTATCCTTCCTATAATCATGGTACTAATGAAGGCGTGATACCTGATGGATGGGTCGCGAAGCGAACATTCCATTAGAGTTCGGGGTATCGTTCTGACAAGCGATCGTGAGCATGATACATGTTCGATTAATCGAATTATAACTCCTAAAGAACCCCGACTTAAATCACATGGCACCCGATATCGTGGCATCTTATATCAAATCCAAAGGTGAAGAATTTGCGGAATCATAAAATAAAAATTGACGAATTATGAAAACATTGCTGACAAATTACGAAAAGAGGTATTCACTTTTTGCTGGCGGTGCATTTTTAGGTTTTTTCTGGGAGGGTTATTGGGAATGGTTTTCATAGCTTAGTTTTTGGTTTTAAATCATGTCGATGTGCACTAAACACTCTGGCCCATGTTGCCTCTCTCTGACGTGCAATCAAACCTACAGTCGGTAGATGTCACACACTGAGGAGGGACAGATTAAATGAATAAAAGACGGACAGAAGACATAAAAACAAATATCAGATTATTTATTCACTTCTACACACATCATGGGCAGGTGTATATCTTTAACGCTAACTTAATCTACCTTATATTAGTCCACGGCGTTCCATCCAAGTATTCTCCAAAGACCCAGTCTTTTGTCGGGCGATGCAGTGCTATCGACGACTGCTTCCCAGTTGACTGGGCGGCTATGCCTTGGCTAACATGGTAGCGGGCAGGACGACTGGCCTACGATTGGCAGAGTGATTGGCTGACGATTGGCCGCTCGTGGCTGTTCTCCAGGGTTCCATGGCGGTGGGCAGGTCTGCTGGGTGAATATTGGCTGCTCATAGCTGTTTCGACAACTAGCTGGGCTTCATGCGACTGATCTACAGATCTTCGGGCCAGCTTCTGTCGGACTGTAAAGGATTCTTCCGGGCTCTGTAAGATTCTGTAACGTACTGCGGTCCAAACTGCTTTCAGCAGGCTGTTCTCAATGTACTCTGCCGGACTATCTTCAAATTCTGAGACCAACTGCCAAACTCAAGTCTTCCAATTTCCGATACCGACTTCTGGTACCAACTGAACTAAACAGCGGTATCCTTCAAACCCCGATACCAATTGTCAACTACCTCCTCCAATTTCTGATACCAACTATCAACTGCCACCTCCGACTTCTGATACCAATTGTCAACTGTCGAGAACAATGGTTTTGTATTATTTATAAGCCCTCATGGCAAGGGTGTTTCCTAGCCTGTTAGTTGGCTCTATCTCTCTCGAAATCAGCAGCTTCTTATTGGTCCATTCTCCGACCACGGAGTTACACCATGCTATAGGCCTAATTTCAGACTCCACCTTTGTCTTATATTTAAATTATAAATAAGCTTGATTCCATACACTTTACACAGTAATTACATTGTTTTATCTGCTTAAAATTGCTTAACATGAAATGATCAATCTCTACCAAGATTACAGCTTCAATTTTTGGTTAAATTCTTTCATAATATTGTGCAGTAGAAAAATTCAAGATGCAAAAAAATAAAATACACGACTTACAATTTTTTCCCTTTACATTACGGGACTGATTGATTTACCGGTTTATTATGAATACCTGGCGCCTACGAGATGCAACTGCATAACATCTAGCGTTGGTGATTAGTCTTCCACGGGTGCATTGGTTATAATTTGAATTAAGGAGATATCCCGTGGACACATGATTTTCTCTGAGTTCAGGCAGTATTTATGTTTTAAAAACTTCTGGAGATTTACAAAAGTGTTCTGCGTCTTACAAGTTTTTATCACATCTTTTTATTTAGAAAATCCGATTTATTAATAAATTTTTTTATTTATTAATATGTATAAATGGCTTACTCCTATGAGACGCAATCTGCATAACATCTAGCGTTGGTGATTAGCCTTCCACAGATGCATTACTAATAATTTGAATTAAAGAGATATCCCGTTGACACATTATGATTTTCTCGGAGTTTAGGCAATATTTATGTTTTAAAAACTTCTGGAAATTGACAAAAGCATATTGCGTCTTACAAGTCCTCATTTCTTTTACTTTTTTGTTTTTACTCTTCATAGTTTTTTAACGTGTTTGCTCCCGCAGGGAAGCAGCGGGCAAGCAAGCTAGTATTATATTGATTGTATTAAGGCAATAATACATTGTCACATGACCACAATCAAGACAGAAGTGTGAGGTGTTCATAAATAAGAAAGAAGAAGTATTCTAAACACTGATCCCCCTGCGAAAATCCTTCCACAGATTCCAGTCATTTTTTCTGCATACAATTTAACCGTGACGTCTTTTGTATGACTTGTTAAAATTTTAATAATATTTTTTTTGTCCCCTCAATAATAAATTGACAAAAAATATTTTTTAGTGATATCAGAATTTTATTGTCATAATATGAATATTTAAAACTAAAATACAATAAGTAAAACCATCTATCAAGAATACAATATGAGAGCTGTTCTTCCATTTCAGCAATAACAAGAATAATTAATAACAATAAGAGTAAACTAGTGTACTCGGAATCTTATTTATTACATTTCTTCAATCTGAAAATAAGAGTTGTGCTTCAGCGTAAAAGAATATTCAAACCTCGATAAAGTCCTAGAGTAACATCAATGTAACGTAATATACTTTTATATGGTTGGGAAACTAGAAACATTGTGAAAAAATATAAATAAAAGTTATGTATCAAATTGAAAATTGAGGAGAATGAACAATATGTCGATATTCGCGTGAATAAGAAGTTCTGTAGTTATTATATAAACCTCAGATTACAAATGTAAATGGTCAATTGCTTTGATTTCTCGGTAATACATTATGAAATGGAATCTTGGACCCTCATTGAAGAAATATTAAGACAATTTTCAGTATAATTCTCAAAATTAACTAGATGGATAATTACGAATGAAGATGTTATGGTTCAGAAGAATAAAAAAATAAGTATTTAACTAACTAACTAACTTACCATCACGCCGTTTCCCCGCAGGGGTAGGCTGAGAGGATAAAGCGCCACATTCTTCTATCACACAGTTCTCGCCTCATTCACATTCATACATCTTCTCATACAAGCTCACCGATTATTGAGGCTTCTAACAGAACCATCCTCTAGTATCTGGTTTACCAGGTCATGCCAAGTCTTCCACGGATGCCCTCTATTTCTGGTGCCATCAACACTTATGTCATATCTTCCTTACCATTCTCTCCTCATTCAACTGTTCCATATGACCAAACCACATTAGTGATCCTTTCTTAATTTTACTCACTATACTAAGATCAACTTTACATTCTTAAGTATGTAGTGTAGTTAAAATAATAAAAATCTGAAAACTTCAATATCTCAGACATGTAATGAAAATCCCGAGAAGTATCGGATCCTGAATCTCATAATGCAGGGAAAAATTGAAAGAAAGGGAAAATCTGATGCTTGGAAGAAGAAGAACATCGTATCTGAAGAACCTGAGACCATAGTATGGCCAGTCTACTAGAGAGCTTTTTCGAGCCGCAATGCAACAAAGATATATATATATATATATATTGAGCGTTGGTTCCATCTGATCTCTATACAAAATACATAGAATTGTTTAAATAAAAAACTACGTACTAATTCTGTACTTTCCTATGGAGTTAGTGTCTGCGAGTTTTGTAAGCAAAATTAACCACTGTACACACGCAGCCTGATGGTGGCGAAAGATGTCTTGTTTTAATTTGGTTTCATCATCAGGAATCATTTCACTAACCCATTATTACATATATAACCATATTAACCAAGTAAATAAATTAATCTCTCATTAGACAACTCTGCTGTATGACTCCTCGCCAGACCGGGTGCACTCATGAGATATCCGAGTGGTCCTCATCCACCGAAGTCAATACAGCATCACCCTTCACTTCTACATGGGAAACTTTCCTATAATCCATGCGGTGGACAAACTCGCAGAAGTAGTACCCATTCACAATCATCTGAAATTTTACCAAAAAATATTAAAAACAGTGAACTATACTTTAACAAATAATGGGTTTTTCAATAGGGACGCTCAAACTTTTTTTCAACAGGGACAAGAAACTACGCCATATTTCTTCAATTTTTTTTGAAGTTAACACTTGTACTTAGTTGGCAAATCATCATGGAGCAGTACACACCGGAGTAACGCTTACAAATTATTCAAATCTACTACCAAAATTCGCGTTCGCTCACCGCAACTTTAAGAGCATTACGACCATTTTATCGTCGTCATCACTTGCCTGCCACATCAACAATTCAACGTTTGGTGCAAAAATTTGAAAGCACATTGTCGCTACACAATGTTCCAGTGCCAGTGAGATAAAGAAATGCACGAAGTGAGGAAAATATTGCCGCCGCTAGAGCATCTGTTCTTGATGACCCAAATGAGTCACTAACACGACGTTCTCAACAATTGGGCATTTCTGTGACGTCATTGTGGCGAATTTTGCGAAAAGATCTTGGCCTACATCCATACAAGATCCAGTTGACACAAGAACTAAAGCCGCTTGACCATTTGAAGCGTCGCCAATTCCTCAATTGGGCTGCACAACAATTTGAAAATGATGCTGAATTCCATCGAAAAATCATCTTTAGCGACGAAGCTCATTTTTGGCTCAATGGATATGTAAACAAGCAAAATATGCGTTATTGGGCAGGCACCAATCCACACGTGCTTCACAAAACACAATTGCATCCCGGAAAAATCGCTGTTTGGTGTGGATTACATGCCGGAGGTGTCATTGGACCATATTTTTTTGTTGATGATGCTAATCGTCATGTTACTGTGAATGGTAATCGTTATCGCTCCATGATAACTGATTATTTTTGGCCTCAATTGCAAGGTATGGACTTGGCCAATATGTGGTTTAAACAAGACGGCGCTACCAGTCATACGGCACACGCAACAATCGACTTATTGAAAACCAAATTTGGTGAGCGTGTTATTTCGCGAAATGGACCAGTTCAATGGCCGCTTAGATCATGCGATTTAACATCATTGGACTATTTTCTTTGGAGCTATGTTAAATCTTTGGTCTATACCAACAAGCCGGCGACGTTACAAGAGCTAAGAGAAAATATTGAACGCGAAATTGGTGCGATTCGGGCCGAATTATGTGAAAAAGTGGTGGAAAATTGGATTCAACAATTGGACTTCTGCAAACGTGTCCGCGGTGGTCATGCGAGGGAAATTGAATTTCATACATAATTGCCACTAAATGTACTTCAAAACATAATAATTTTTTTTTAGATATATTCATTCGTTTTTGTTTTATTTTTAAAAAAAGTTTGAGCGCCCTTAATGAAAAACCCTTTACAATATTTTCTATTTTAATTATTAAGATAACATTAATTTTTAATAAATGAGAAAAATCTATTGAAATAATATAGTCACCACTGAAACTCTAATCCAAAACTATCTATTACCGGTAGACAGCTTTATCAATTAATTAAACAATATGACTATAGAATGTCAAATTTGGTCAATGATGTATCAAATTTGTTTTACTAAGAGATTATTGCTGTGGACCTCGAAAATTCAGTACTCAAGTTTGTGAATGAAACTGTAGCAACTTCTTTTGGCGGCCATTAGGTCCAATGAACTGAACCTTGTTTCAACACCTTCATGCAGTGTATTTATAAGTTATTGCGGCTTTCTTTTAGGCACTGCCAATTTGGCATTCTTTCCGGAAAGTAGATATCAAGTTTCCTCGGTCGAGACCCAAATATCATCATACTGATTTATCAGTACAAGTGATCTTCGAGTATCATTATCTTTGTGCACACTACATACCTCGGTAACAAGATAAAAAAATCAAAACTAATCTAAAAATATGCAAGTTCATAAATTATCTTCGCTGATTGATGATCAAAAGCTGTATTTTTTGATAAGATGAAAGTGATATTTAGTAAACCATTGAATAACTGACCTGGTATCCAATTTGTCCCACTCGGATGTGTATTGTGAAGTGCATGGAAGGGCACAAGGGCATACCGCCCTTTCTCTCCTCCGTGCCCCAACAGCCTCCGGTGTAGTGGTTCCTCACCACGCAGCTCTCGGGAGTGAAACGGAAGCTGGCGTGAAAGGCTATATCATCTGACGAAGCGTGTACGAAATTTACGATAACCCTGGATAATAATAATCACAAAACTAATAGTCCATTTCTTACCATAATACTAAAGTGATGTAGACATTTTATCATTTATAGATATTTCTAAATACATGTTGATAGAATAGTCTAGAACAGGGATGCCAGACCAGTCTTGTACTGAACGTTAAGAGTGGAATTAAATGATTTTTATTATATACTTTATTAGGATTTTATTACACCTCTGATTTCAAGAGAAAATAAAAAAAAACTAACTTCTTTGCTTTATCCATCACCCTTCCGTGAAGTGTTATCATCTTTCCAGGAGATATCCTTCCAGGAATTATTCTGCTCAATTCAGTCAACTGTAACAAACAAAACATTGTAGCTAAGTACTAAAAAATGAGACCACCAGTGCAACAATATATGTGCAATCGGTTTTGGGCAGACCTCAGTTATGAATGTCACAACATTATATATCTTCTTGGACATCCAATGTTATATAAAATAAATAAGACTACTATTTAACACAATCTCTAAGCCCCTGCAACATTGTATATCATTTGAGATAGCCGACGCTCCGTCTATCTATAAACAGTTGCAAAAACTGATATACAGCTGGAGTGGGGGTTTAGAAGCTAGGGTTTCCTTGTCGGTCCCACTCATCAAAGCTAATAAAAATGTGTAACTTTAATTCAATAACATTGATACGAGGGTATCAAGAGGGCTCAGTGAAAGAGAGGAAAATGAAATGAGCAGAAAAATTTATTTAAAAAAATATCTTTAGGAAAAATAGTTTAACATACAGCGGGGTAGAGCAAACATAGAATAAAGTGAAATTCACTTGTTAAATTTCTACACATTGTTATTCAGGGGCTGGAAGTGATCTTAAACCCGATCATTCAGTGAGGCGGTGGGTGCATCACGGTAAATTCTAAATTGATTTAATTCACATTGAGAGCCTACTTGAATACTCGGAGCAACATCCAGGTTTTTTTCTTAAACTATGAAATGCTATAAGAATTGTTACATATATATTTATAATTTACACAGATTTTAAAATCCATTGAACCAGACAAGCCTGTTTTAGGGCAAATAGGTAAACAAATACATTTTACAAAACCAAAACTCATTGAAGGCGAAACACAATAAAATTGAATACGTTGAAAATATATTTTTTAAATTGTGTTTATTATTATACTAGAAATCCAGATTGATTGAATCGGCTCCGTACGCAGTCTACATTAGATAAAACTCAACAGAAAGTCTCCAACGAGACCTTATATCATTAACCTTTATGATGTGATACTCACTTTTTGTTTAAAATCTTTAAAATTAGCCAGGATTTTTTCCTTTTCAGAGGTGATTCCTCTCTTTTCATCACGTTCAGCAACAAAATCAGACCTGAAATTAAAAATTTATTACAACATTATCATCTTCATCTTCCACCCCCAGTCCTTGGAAGAGTTGGGGACCCATCGACTCAATAAGTTACCTGGAGCCCCATTATAGACCGAGTCTCTTCTCTCCGGCGACAATCATTTGGTGCCAGAGACAAAGGTGCCAAACCATTACACGCCTTTCTCTCTGGTTCATTACAGAAAAATAAATATGTATAATACATTTTTGGATACAAAAACACTAAAGAATATTCCAATATTAGTCTCTGGTTATTGGGGGCATTAAATGAAAAGCTACAGCTGTAAAAATATTCAAAAACTTACTTGTAAGCAGATAACTGCAATCGAAAATGGTCTTCTTCTCTTAACTTCTTTATGAAGGTTTCCTTCAATCCTGCATTCTCCGTAATCGCCTCCCTCAACATGTCGGCGAGCTCTTCGACTTTCTCCCTTAACTAAAATTAAATAACATAATTCGCTAAACCCTGAAAACACTTCAATTTAAACTAAATAGATCTCAATTAAACTTTATAAAATCAAATAATATTAGGGGTACCAGTCGAAAATGTCGCATTTTAAATAAAAAGGCAAATATAAATTTAAATCATTTATTATTTGAAAAAATTTATATTATATATTCCCCATTACTTTCTAATACAGTCTTCCATCTATTTTCAAGCATTTTTATGCCCTTTGAATAGAAAGTTTCTGGTTTCGACTGGAAATAGTCGTCAAGGGCGGATTTTATTTCGTCTAAGTTGTTGAAATTTTTTCCCGATAAAAAATGCTGTAGGGATCTAAATAAATGGTAATCTGATGGGGCTAAATCCGGTGAATATGGGGGGTGATCGATTTGTTTCCAGCCAAAGGCGTTTATTGTTTTTCGAGTAATCGCTGCAGTGTGGGGTCTTGCGTTGTCGTGTTGAAAAAAACTTTGTGTTCTGCGTGCATTCTGGGTCGCTTAACTTTTATTTCGACGATTTTTTTCAAATGGCTTTTACACTCGACCAGGAGTATCCGAGTGTGTCTGCAATCTGCTGAATTGATTTTGTTGGATTTGCTTTGACTTCACACATTAAAATGTCATCATCCACTTTAAAGACCTTTTCTTCTCGAGGCTGGTTTTCCGTATCAAAATTCCCACTCTGAAATTTTTTAAACCACTTTTACGATTGGCGAATGGATATCACATCACCGTATATACTGCAAATTTTTTCTGCAGCCTTCCTCGCAGAGTTTTTTGGTGGAACTCGTAGATCAAGCAATTGCGCACAAAATTCTTATCTGGTATAAACCCTTCCATTTTAAATGTATCGCTAACAAAAATAAAAATAACTTTCGAAAGATGATCTCCAAATGTTAAGGAACAAAAGTAATATATATTACGTGCTGACGACTCGACGAGACGGACGCGACTGAGGATCAAACAAGGGCCATACCGAAATGCGACATTTTCGACTGGTACCCCTAATATTAAATGTTTACTTAAAAATCAGCTCGGTACAAATTGGAATATCCAGTCAAGAGTTTGTAACTGTTAGAGGCCACATCAAAATAAATCCCAGATACAGAAACAAAATACATATCCCAGCAGAGGTAACTTAGAGGCAGCCCAGGGAGAGGTGGACTGACTGTGCAGAGTGCTGGAGCAGGATGGGGAGGTCCGGGAACTGGAGAAGTATGGCCAGGGATAGGAGCCAGTAGAGAGCAGTAGTGGAGGAGGGCAAATCCCACCATGGGACATAGTGATGGAGAAGAAGAAGAAAGTCTTAAGAACAGCTCAACGAATGTAATGTAAAAGATTATTACAGTAAAACCGCGATATAACGAAATCCAAGGGACCAAAAAATAAAAATTCGTAATAACGAATTCCCACATATAACGAAAAAAATAAAAAACCTACTATATGTTGCGCGGCTTCAAAAAAGATCGCAAATTCTGCAAACAAAGGAGGAAAAGGCCATAGGGAACTGAATACTTACATATTTTTAGTAGTTTTGTTGTTAAAACAGATAAGCAAATGGATAATCAAAGGAATTAAATTAAGAACAGAATCTATTCAACACCAATTGGAAGATATTTTTGTAAATTCCAGAATATTACAAACAAAACAATATTTTAATTGTGTTTAAATGTAGAGCCGCTTCAAACATAGTTTTGGGCATGAAACATACAAAATAATTCAAAAATAACAATTTTACAGTTGAATCGCGGCATTTTTATAAAATGAGTCGTATATGAATTACGAAGGTACTTACCGGTAACGGCGGCAACCACTTCAAAATATATTTATAATCGTTAAAATTGTTCACTTAAAAATTATTGTTAACATTGTTCACTTAAAATACACGAAAACAATAGTTAACAGAAATACAAAATGCCGTACAAAAATAGTTCATAAAATATTTTAACGAATTATTTATATTATTGACGAGTTCACACGAAAACAATTGTCAAACGAAAATGAATTTATGTAAATATTCAGTTCGGTCGTGCAATAATCGCGTTAAAAGCTGAACAAACTTAACTCTACAGACGTTACACTGAGACCAACTGAGACTGACATTTCCAATAAGTACATATTGCAACTTTCGGGGGGTTCCTGTTAATTTTTGTATTTTACAGTTGTTTGGGTCTGGGATTACAATCATATTAGAGGCGTATGCGTACGTAAAACGTGTCTAAGAGAACGCCGCAAGAATTATGTCAAATGGTTTTATGGGCCTTCTATGAACCCAAGAAGAAGTTTGAATTGTCTTACTACCTTGTCGGCCGACCGCCGCGCACCGCCGAAAAGGCCATAAACCGTTCGCATACGGTAGATGCATCGGCGCGACTTTGTAAGTGCGAAATAATATTTTCATCTTTTAACATTTTTTTATTTCATTATAAATTTACGTAAATGTATTGGTATTTTTTCGTACGGGACAAAAATGATTTTGTTATAAATATTAACGGGATTTCGTTATATAAATGCATTTTGGAATGAAAAATTGGTTTTAGGGACTAAATTTTGATTTTTTTTTCGATATACGTCATTTTTCGCTATATCGGGTTTCGTTATATCGCGGTTTTACTGTATATAGGATGTCCAGCGGATAAATTTCAAGATTAAATTATACTGCTCGTAAACCATCAGGGTGAGGTAAGTGGGAAGGGTATTGTTCGACGGGCATGATTTGCGGATTTGCCAGTCGCAATGAGTCCCTGGTCGGGAGCATACTGCGCGTTCGCGGTTGAACAATATTTAAAGTGCAATGATTCATTGGTTCATGCGTGTCGCGCTTTTTGTACTCACTTTAATATTCGACAAGTAAGTAATGGGCCGAACACGGCCTTTTAAATCCAACTTATCTGGTGTTGGATTTAAAAGTTCAGACAAAAGGGACAATGGTTAACCAAACTCCTCCAAGACCATCAATGTCAGCAGTGATGCCAGAACACGTAGCTCAAGTTCGATGTGAAATTATGCACAATCCACATAAATCGATAAGGAAGATTGCAGCCTGTACTGGAATAAAAAATCAACAGTGCATATTATTTTGAAAAAGAAACTAGAGTACATACAAACTGCAAATCCTGCAGTTTTTCAATGAAAATTACTATTCTTTACGTGAAACCTTAGCGAGAATGATGCTGGAACGTTTTGGAACAGCACGGACGCTTGGAAACATATTGTTTACTGACGAAGCATACTTTCATATCGATGGCTATGTTAATAAATAGAACATGAGATACTGGTTCCCCGATAACCCGAGGGAACGCCATCAAAAACGTTTGCATTGTCCAAAAATGACAGTGTGGTGGACAATTTCTGCCTGAGGAATAATTAGTCCTTATTTTTTTAACCAGCAAGGGATAGTCACTGCTGACGTGTATTGCCGAATGATCAATGAGTTTTTGGTACCGCAGCAGCGGTACACAATTTCAGCAAGACAGGGCCACTCCACGCACAGCTAGAATTTCAATTGGAGAAGCTGAGAGGAATTTTTCCCAATAAATTAATTAGCAAGTACGGAGACATACCCCGGGCATCTCGGTCACTGGACACCGTGCAACATTTTTTTATGGGGATATCTTAAGTCGAGAGTTTACAGTAACAATCCTCGAACAATTTAGGCCCTACAAGAAAATATCTGCTATAAAATAAAATAAAAGTTGTTACCATTGAACCGACGCTTTGCTCTCGCATGTTCGCAAATTTAAGAGTCCTATTGCAAGAATTGAGAATTGCAAGATTGAGAGAAATGGATGGCATTTAGACGATATTGTTTATAAAACGTACAATCCGCATCGTTAAACTCCATTTTATATAAATAAAATAGGAGAATAACATTGTAGTTTATTTTTTTTTAATATTAAACATGAAAATTTTTCGCTGGACACCCTTTATTATTTTTATTTTAGAAAAAGTCTACTATATAATCTGTGTACCTGAATATACTCTGAATTTTTCCTCTGCTCATCTTTCACAATCTTCAAAGTCTGCTGATAGTCCAAGAATATTTGCTCAAATGTGGACAGAGCCGCTTTCACTTGGTATCTATAAGAAAAACGCGTCAATGAATTGTGTAGAAAAATGTTTGGTGAATTATGAGTAAAATTTTAAATTACAAATTCAAACTTTTGACAGCATAATTAATGTACATATACTGTTTACTGTGATTCGATTCAAATAAAAGTATAAATGAGTGCATCTTTGATCTATGTCAATTTTGACTTTGACCTGACCTTTCTAACTGTCTTGAAGCTGTGAATGAAGCTCATTTAGCTATACGGTGAACATAGAAACTATTAATTATCATAGAATTGCTAAGTTAAATCTCATGCATTTTTTGCGGTCATGAAACTCCAGGTATATTTAAGTAAATTACTTTTACGTACTTGCAGTTAGCCAACTCTCTGTGATGGCCATCTAAGGTAGCATCGATGGCTGCTAACTTCTGCTGCATCGGCGCAAGGCCATTGCCTTCCAGCTGCAGCTTTCTCGATGGCCTAGTAACAGAGTCAAGCATGGTCCAGTACCTAGAATTTGCCGCACAAAGTAAAAAGAGAAAAATTAAATTTACTAGTAACAATTCTCACACAACCAATGAACATCTCATGGATAGACAGGCTGGTAAACAAGTTAGCTTTTCACTGCTGAGGAAGCTGTGCTGACTTCAATTATGTATTTATTCACATCAATTATTACCTACAAGGTATCTAAGTACAGACTATTCACTATGGAATGTTAGTTGTAGTAAACATAGAAGTTTAGAACTGTCACAAAAAGACCTGATTCAAAATCTAGTATGGGCTTACTACAGGGCGAGTCTCAGTGACAGGCTTCCTTTGATTTTAGAAATAAAGAGATTGTGACAAAATAATCCAAGTACGCAACAACAGTGAGAGTTATAACTTACTCTTGAGAATGGTGGTTCAAGTACCCGGCGAGGTCCTTTAGTGTCGAGTCATACAGTTTCACATTCTGCACGAAATTATTAAATTCAAGATTGTCACATTGGGCCTCTAGACTTAAAGAATACCGAACTGGTTGGAAAACCTGCAAAAAAATCATTCACCATGCTGAAATCCATAGAGGTAATGTTGACATTTCATTTCAGAACTGGTTCGGGGCTTACTGAGATGTTAGATTATTATCTAATTATTATAATCAAAAGTATTTTCTAATACTAATTAAATGCATCAATTAGAAAGATAAACTCAATTTATAGAAAATATATTTTAGTTGCCACCGGGATTTGAACCAGGATCTCTTCCTATCCGGGGAAGTGTGATAACCAATTTAATTTCTATTAATATATCACAGAACTATGTTCTGAAAAAATTACAATTTCACAAATAATAATGTGTTCTGTTTAAAATAAAAGTATTAACATTTGCAGTTTGGTATAATGAATACAGATAGTATGTTTATGTCCCACAAAAGTAAAAATTGTATACAATCTGGAAATTAAAGGATTCTGACTTTTTTTTTCCATATCACGTCCTAATTTTTTCATTACGCATTAGCCATTTTGGACCCATCTTTGACTATAGGTCTCCCTCAAAATAGTTATACAAAATTACCAGTTCTCTTCTGGTCGTTAGCTCAACGAATATGTGGCAGACCTCTGCTCTAGCATGAACTGTAAGATTCTTCAGATCTTCTTCGGCAGTCCCTCGTTTCAAGGATGACATCTGTCACAGTTAACGATTGTGAGTCCGAGTGTGGCTGAGGAGTCCTAGTATTCGCTGGGCAGGGCGGTTCTGAATGACGTATCTCTCTTCATCATTTTTGGAACTGCATAGGAGTGATCTTGCTGAGAACATTGCCGCTCAGCTTATTAGGTTGGCCATGGCAGAGGCCTGTGCATGGAATTATTTAAGGTGTCAGTGGTATCGCACAGTGCCACCTACACACACTCTTGCAATAATTGAGGGCTCGGTCTAGTGGCAAGGGTGGTCTGGAGCTCTCCGTTACTTTGCAGCCTTTTCCGGTTTATGCACAGGACTTTGTACAGACCTCAATATAGTAGGTTTCCAGATGCGTACAACAGTACAGGGCAGGGCAGCACTGCCACCGAGTGACATACGCGGGATAATGCATAAATTCAGTCAATTATGATCTGACACCTGAAACCTGTTACTATAACACTTTGCTACTTGACCAGCATAGTTACATATTAGCCGATTTGTTATTTTTTGTTGGTCTTCCTGTCTCTCAGTGAAATACTCAACATTCAGACCGTTTTTCATTACAATACATTAAAAATGAAGATCTCTTATTCAAAAATCACAAGAAATTTTTTAAAATTAATTTAATTCATTTATTAACTAAATAATATGTTCCAAAAAGCCTTACAATTGTGTGAGCCTCCTTCAGTCTCTCCTTCAAGGTGACTACGCTGGAGCTCAGGTGTTCGATTTCATCCTTGAATTCTCGCTCACGTTGAACTAAACCAATCTGTTAATAAAAAGGAAATATGTTTCGTCAACATATAATATATTTTTATTTAAATATTTTTGATGGGTAGACAGATTAGTTAACCTCTTTAAAAACACAATATAATCAGCAAACCGTCGCATGTCATCGATAATGCTTTCAATTTATTGCAACTATTAACTGTATAATATAAGATACTTATTTCTTCAGGGAGTTTTTGTGCGATGAATTGGAAGGTTTTTTATCGGTTATAATAATTCAAAGTGTTCACCTTGTTGTTCTCAGATTCCAATAGTTTTGATTGTGTTTTATTCAGTGCATCCTGAAGAACAAAGATTTTATTTTCAACACTTAAATCTTGTTCTCGGTTACTTTCTTTCTCCTGAAAATATACAATAAATATTTGTATTATGTACTCATTATATTAAGTAATAATTAATCAAGTATTATGCACTCTATATTGTTATCGTGTTGAATAGAATATGATTTAGCAACCGCAGAAGGACCATGTGGCGAGCCAGGCACCGAACTAATGCCAAATAATATATACAATAACAATGAACAATTACGATAATTGTATGGTACTGAATGAGAAATACATATATAATAGTGCCTTATTGTCCATAACTTAACATGAATGAATAATAATGTTATTGTCGATGACTAAATAAAAGAAGGTACACTGCTGCAATGAACATCTTTCGGTGTTTTATTTCTTCTTCTGATTTCGACCTCATCATTATCATCAAGAGAAGTATAGATCGACGAACCACCCATGTTTTGTCTTGTTTGAACTCCTGTAAGCGACAGTTGTTTTTAGAATAAGCTTGAATTTTATCCAAAATTATCAGTGCCATCACAACCCATCCAAGATGCCCCGAGGACTACTGAGTGAGGTGAAAAATACGGAGGGAAGAACAAAATTTGGCTTGCTCGATGGGTGCTGTTTAAAATTGTTTAAATGTACAAATGATTGAATAAAAATAATTTGTAAATTAAAACTAACCCGTTTCATATTATTCACCATTGTGTTTAAATCTTCGATTTGTTTCATCATCTGGATCAATTCCATTTTCAGCAATTTATTTTTCGTGGTCAGCTTTTCGTTTTCATGTAAAACCTGCTGACGATTTCCATCAAGCACTTCTAACTGAGACAATAAAACTTTAACAGTATTTTCCATATCGGTCTGTCGACTGCCGGTAACGACGAAGCTATCTTCAACAGAGTCTAAAGAATGTTGATTTTTAGATTCTTCCTCCAACTGGGTTTGTGAAGTTCTCTCCTGCTTCAAGGTGTTTAATTCCTCCAGCAGTTGAATGTTAACTGCTTCTAACTAAAATGGGAATACTGACAAGTTAATGTGGACTCGACTAAGAAAGTCTTTAGCTGAGACTTTCTCTAACAATGAAAACTCTCGTATAAATTAAATTAATGCAAAAAATAAACAAGATTTAAATTGTTAACACTTTTGCTCACAGCTAACTCCAGCCAGACTTAATATATACATTCACAATTGTGATTCTCTTCTAGGTCTTTATCAATCACAACTATCCTATTGTCAATTGATGAAATAGAATTCTGGTTTTATATTATTGGTATTGTTTTGTACATATATACATACTTTGTTCATAGCAAAGCTAAACCAACTAAACTATACTAAAACTTTACAGAACTTCAAACGTAATTATGTACATAGTTAGTTTAGTTGTATAAGCTTAATGTTATTGGTACTATGGTAGCTAACAAATAATAATACACTTATTAAGGAAAACACATTCTTATTGTGAAGTTGTAATTATTCAGAACATAGGTCTGTGATATTTTAAATACTAAATTAATGTATTAATTATAAATATATACATATAAAATCAATTTTGTCGAAAAATATTGTTTTAGCGTCACCGGGATTCGAACCTGGATCTTCATTTCCAATCCGGGGAAGTGCACTACCTTTGTGCTATAACGCCAGTATTTTTCTTGACAAATTTTCGAAACTATATGTTACATTTTTCAAATTAATACACCTGTCATTCCATTATTTGAAAGCCATCTACATTATTTTTACAGAATCTCAAATACCTTTGAGTAAACCGATTTGCAGACGCCAGAATTATCAATTCATTTTTTATTAAATTTTGGACACGTTGATACAACATATATTATTAAGGAAAACACATTCTTATTGTGAAGTTGTAATTATTCAGAACATAGGTCTGTGATATTTTAAATACTAAATTAATGTATTTACGAAAAATTTTGTTGACAAAATTGATTTTATATGTATATATTTATAATTAATACATTAATTTAGTATTTAATAATACACTTACCTTCATTGCAGAATCATACTTTTCTTGTATTTTCTTGAATTGTTTTTCCAGAATTTTCTTTTCTGTAACGAGTTTCTCATAATCCTTCATCATTATCTTTCTGCAAAGCTCTTCTTCCTCCAGTCGGGCGGAAAGTGTATCAGAAATGTCGCTGCCAGGAGATGTTAAAGAGGTCAGCTGAAGATTATTTTGCAAATCTAATTCTTTTTTTAATTGAGAATTTTCTCCTTGCAGCTGCAAAATATTTGTATTTTAACGAGTTAGAATTTTTTGTCATAATTATCCAAATTTAAAAAGAAATTATAACTGTTCAACACCACCCATGATAGTTATCAACATAGAAATGTTGACAAATCTCTAAATTTAACCATACTTGGTGGCGATATGAAACATTAAGATATAAATTGTTAATGCTCAATTGCAAAGTTTAATACTGCAATCACAAAAAACTGAAGCAGTGAGCTACTATTGTTCGATTGCAGTAATTAAAAATATTACTTATTTTACTGTCGTAGGCAGCTAGATGACATATTGTTTGAATGCAAATATAAAAGATTCAGTAAAAGCAGAAGTATCTGAAAGCAGATGAGCTACTATTGCTCAAACGCATATATTAGGCTGCTCGATTAGGGGATCAGGAATTGAGTCAACACGATTCAAACTGTTCATGAAACAGAATGGAATAATTCACTCCATTC
The DNA here is from genome assembly GCA_022840565.1 of Eubasilissa regina. Classification (NCBI taxonomy): domain Eukaryota; kingdom Metazoa; phylum Arthropoda; class Insecta; order Trichoptera; family Phryganeidae; genus Eubasilissa; species Eubasilissa regina. The sequence goes on along the minus strand of JAINEB010000021.1, from coordinate 1,080,356 downwards.
AAGATAATCGGTATGAAGTCAAATTTACACATTGCAAGAGAACAGTCAAGCTACCGGTACCAACTAGCACCGATGGAAAGTCGCCCTATCTTGACTGTGCTACCTAATTATGTTCAATATATCACAGAAAACATTAATATAAAAACAAGAAATATTGTATATTGTTGAGTACCACAATATTGAATATTTTGGGAACACATATAATTTGTGAATCCAAATATCGCCTTCAACAAATGGAAAAATTGAAGACAAATGGCGGTTGGGTGGAAAAAATCCGTCTTAGTTGTGAAACATCCAGAAGTAGACTGACAGTTTAAACAAATGATGGACAGTCTAAATAGTGAATATTATCAGTACTACAACTGAATAGATATCTACGCCTGAATACAGACACGACACAAGAAGATCCGATTATAGACATGTTTGAAATATTTTTCATTCCTATAACATCATTGTACGTTTTCTTCGGCGATGGCACAAAATTATGAAAAGCCTGGGCCAGTTTTATCAAATGATGTGGCACAAATGTCCTAGTGCGTTGCCAAATTTTAAAAAGTTTTATCTATAAAGATAGCAATAATAATAATAATAACAAAACGTCAATGATACTACTAGCGCGGTTCAGATAAATTCAAAATAGTCTCAAATTGCCATTATCTGCATTGTTTGCCAAAACTTTGTTAATCGCGCAGATTTAATGAAGTTTGTGAGTTGTAGAAATTTTATAGTGAGATTCACATCTAATTATTATTATATCGATGCTTGGTGAGCCACTTGAGCTCGGCAGAGAGTCAAGTGTGCAACTTTAGTAAAAAAGATTGAAAAACACTGGTCCAGACGCTGCTAAAGTTCACGGCCAAGTATTATCGAACAAGTCAATGATGTTAGCGTGAAAACAACATCTCGAGTGAAGCTATCGTACAAACCAATTATGAATAAATCTTCCAAAACAATTATCACTGGTTAGACAAGTTAAGTATATTTGTATAATAGAAATATAGTATATAAGCAACATGTATTCTGAGTACCTTTTCAATAAGTTTTCTAGCTTTGTCAATCTTGGTCTCGTGAAGTTGATGCATCTTGATCATTTTCATGTCCCAATCGGTTGTCGATTTAAATTGTTTTTTCATTGATGAACTATTTTCTTCAAGCGCCTTACCGAGGACAGAATTCTTTTCTAGCAACTGGAGAATTTTGGCCTGTAAATCAGAGTCATCCGAACATTCCTTCATGATCGCGTTAGCCTTTTCAATGGTCCCCGGAGATGGCTGAAAGTTTACATGTTGCAATGAATAATTAATACACCTTGAAGGAATAAGTTATGCGCTGAAGAGAAAAATAACATGTGTATACTTTACCGGTAGCGGAGAACAAGAACAGCAAGAGTTCTCTTTAGTTTCAATTATAATCAATAAAACTTAAATATCCCTGTTTAATCACTGAGATCTATAAGCTTATTTATTCATACACAATTTTACAATATCAATCTAGACTATTATTTTCCCTCGCTAACCTGAATGTACATATTCTTCATGATAGGGTCAGTTTAAAGCTGATATTTTATTGATTTATGATTAATAGTCATTTAAATGTGTAATACGCACTCACCATAAGCTAAATTCGTTGACCTTGGAACCCACGCACTTATCAATTTTCAATAATTCATTTATTGATGTTTTTAATTTCTCAATCACATAAGTATACTATTATTCCCTATTATTATTCCCTATTATTATTCCCTAATTATCTTAAAATGTTCTTACATTATAATTTGTTGTCATTCTAACACTAATACACTATTAAAAATAAAATTTGTTACCTGGTTCAGGTCAAAATGGGCTTGAAACACACTCTTCACAGGTGTGGACTCCGAACTCTTCTTGTCTGATGTTGTAGAAATATTAAACAAATCTGAACCCTTAGAACATTGCAATATCTTCGCTTCTATCATGGCCACTTCCAAGCTCGTTTCTGGTGAAGAATTACCGAGTATGATAAATGACTCCTCGTCATTTTGACTGCTACGAGATGGAAATGAATCCATATTGCCAGAACTGTGACACAAAAATAATTCTTGTAAACGGAATGCATTGTCAGCTGATAAGATAAATCATGAAGATAAAAAATACTGGATATATGTAATCTTATCTCAAAGGGAACTGAAAATATTGAATCAATTATGTTCTATTTTGTATTTGCTGATATAAATATACCAGGTTTTTTTTGAGAATCACAGTTTATTTTTATACATGCAACACCATCATATATAATATTATTATGCCTCTGTATGCCCAACGGTCCATATATTCTATGTTGGCACTTGGCCTTTGGCCATATTTGTGTCATTTTACTCCCGGAATAATACAATACAACTAATATACTAACAGACATAACACTAACAGACATTCACAATACTCCCACAATATTAATTTATATAATATTCATCCTAACCAAGTGTGTCCCAATACAGAATGGAAAAAGACACCTGTATATGTGTTATATACAAGATTTAAAAATATTAAGTACCACAGGGTAATAATGTTGAATAAATTATATTATTATATTGTATCCTACAATTTTCACACTTTTATCATCATCATCTTTGTTTCCTCATTCTAGGAGAATCGGGGGCTCAAAGACTCGACAAGGCGTTTCCATCTTACCCTGTCTTGTGCTTTTTTGGTACTAGTTGTCCAGTTGGTTGACTGGACACATTTATAAAGAAAAAACAAAAGTGTGTTTTTAAGCTCTTATATGCACTCGCAATGGTACAAAATCCTCGCTTCGCTTTACTGAGATTTTCATTTCGCGTTGATGGTCTTCCCTAACCCGATACATTATCTGGGTATCTGGGTACTACTGTATACTTATTATTATTTTATAGTTTGTAATTCAATGTCATGCTGTGTTAAATTTTGGAATTTATTAGTCCAGGGAAAAGAATCAATACAAAATGCATTGTAGGGATATAGTGCTGTGGTAGAAGAAGTTATTTAAGACTTATCATAGAGCCAATAATTGTCTTAATCCGGCTCTGCCAAAATACTATAAATAAGTAACCTACATCAGATTCTAAAAGTAACCTACACCAGTACTACATACAGACTTAATTACTGTGATCCTCGCACAAGGAATTCTCAATTTTATTACATTCAATCATCCTTGTAGATTGGTCACTCCCAAACTGTGACTTAATCACTGATGTCTCTAAGTTACAATCACAAACAGTGATCAGCATCTGTAAACATCGGGATTTGTTTGTCTGAAAATACTGTCAGTTAAAATATGAACATATTTATTATATGAACACAAATATTAAAGAATTTAATATATTCATGGTTAGTTATATTTTAATTTAATATTGACTTACTTACGGTAGGAAATTTTGTGAATGAAATTGTGCTTTTTACCCAAGGAAGGGTTATTGTTGGAATAGTAGGTACAAATGAATACTATTTAGGTGCTATTTTTTTTATTTTGTGTATTGCGATATTTATCATAAAACTATAGTTTTCAGCGATATTTATCATCGAATAGTAAACATGCTCACACCAGCGAGTTAAAAATACTAGTTTATCTCCTCACTATTATATTGTTGATATTAGATAAATAGCGTCAGAGAGGCGTCTGTTTTGACATTCCTTATTATCTTTGGCAGTATTATCAAATACTCGAACCTTGTGCGGTTGCATCTGTACGTAAACTAATTTTACGGTTTTCGCATAGATGACGCTAACATACTACTGTTGTACCGGACGTCAGACATCAGATAACTATTTGTTTCGCATTTCACATCTTGTTTATGTTTACAGACGCTCAAATGGCCGACGTGTACACAACGGATAATATTTTAACGAGGAAATACACTACCGCAATCTTCCAGATAATTACACTACACTTTTCTTGCACTAAAATGTTTAATTTTGTAACACAAAATTGCAATTTAAAAAAAACATTTGAGAATAATTTAAAATGCACGAATCACCACATGGGTTCCAAATAAAGGACGACAGTATACTGACTATGCATAAATATTATGATGACGCTCGACGCGTCATTACTTGTGGGCGCCTAATCTTATACATATATGTCCTTATATAAAATAGATAATGAATATTTGACTCCTTTTAAATACTTAATTTATTATCTTGTTAAATTATTGTTATTTTATCTAAAATGTATCTACGTTTAACTCGCACTTGTAGGTAAGTATTATGCAGGGCGTGCACTTCACACTTCATACAATCAAAACACCTCTGCACAAACTTGAATTAATCTAAATTACATATATATTTAATCTATGAAGTATGGATGTTTAAGTCCACCCGTAAACAATTCGAACATCGCATGTTAATAATATATATCAACTTGAACCATCTAACGAAAGAATTTAGAAATAACAATTAAAGTACATATGTAGTCATTTGTTTCGCTTTTTCTCAAAAGTTTACTTGTCTAGCTTGTTTTGAATGTACAACACCGCTTGAACTGTCATGTTGTAAAATGTTTTTAACTACACAGTGCAAATCTGTATTTGAAGCGGACGAAGATTAAATTTACACATTCCATTACATTATGAACGTGGTGTTATTTAATATATTATAATAAATGTTTACCCGTCACTTAATAGCTTGAAGAATTTATCTAGAACTATAGATCTTTTCTCTGCGAGTGATGACGGAAAAATTTTTAGCGAAAAACCAAAAACATTTTTGTGCTTTTGTAAATCTACAAAAGGCATATGATAGAGTTATAAAAGAAAGGTTATGAAAGGTACTCTCTGATTACAGAGTAAATAGTAAACTTTTACACCCAATCGCATCCCTATATGAAGGAAGTTCTGCGTGTGTAATAATCAATGGAACATTCACACAGGGTGTCAAGCAGGGTTGTGTAATGTCTCCATGGCTGTTTAACTTGTACATGAATGTGTGTGAAAGAACTGGAATGTATGAATGTAGAAGCAAAAATGGGCGATTTGATTGTATGCTGTTTATTGTACGCCGATGATAAGTACTAATAGGTGGCGAATAATGAACAAGAACAACAGACTCTAGTGAGTAGAATGTATGATGTATGCAAGGAAAGCGACCTTATTATGAATGTCAACAAATCGAAAGTGATGATATTCGAGAAGGAGAAAAGCAAGACACCATGCAATACTTGTAAGTAATGAATGTTTGAAACGAGTAGATGAGTTTGTGTATTTGGAAAGTATGTTTGATAGAAACGAAAAGGTTGAGAATGATATCGAAAGGAGGGTGACTGAAGGAAATAAAGTAAACGGCGCTTTAAATGGAATTATATCTAACGAGAACTTGTCAACCGGGGCAAGAATAGCGATACACAATGGAGTCCTGGTACCGACATTGATGTATGGAAGTGAGACCTGGAACGGGCAGAAGAGGAACGAAAGTAGATTCAATGTAATGAAAATTAAATCTATTTATGAGAGAGTAAAGAATGAAGAAATAAGGAAATAATGTAAAGCTAATGTTAGTATAATGAGTAAGATAAAGAAAGGATCACTTACGTGGTTTAGTCATATGGAACGGATGAATGAGGAGAGAATGGTAAGAAATACATATGACGCAAGTGTTGATTGCACCAGAAATAGAGGACGTCCGTAGAAGACTTGGCACGATCAGGTAAACCAGATACTGCAGGATGGTTCTGTTAGAAGCCTCAACAATCGGCGAGCTTGTTTGAGAAATTGTATGAATGTGGATGAGGCAAGAACTGTGTGTCAAGACAAAAGAGTGTGGCGCTCTATCCTCTCAGCCTACACTCACGGGTAAACGGCTTGATAGTATGTTAGTTCATTAATAACCATTATAACGAACTACTAAAAGTCGTAAACAGACTAAAATGACTATGACTCCTTTTAAAAACCCACTAAAAACTTGCACTGGAACTTTCGTAAACCGGAAAGGTCGGAAGCACGGCAGAATAACCCAGAAAACTCGATACAGAAGATTCTGTGAAAGCCTGATAACATTTTTAGGCTGATACAGGGACGGCGACAGGAAAAACTAGGGGCGAAATAACTCCTTCTGTTAGTCGTGTGAGAATTGTATGTAAGTATCTCTATGGAAACTGAAAAGACCATATTTAGGGCATACATACTGCTGCTATACTTGAAAAATTTAGTCGGTATACTTCATGACAGTTTCAAGGGTGATGAAATTACATATGTTCGTTATATCCCATTTTGGCGGTACATCGCACCGCGTTATAATGAGCTGTAATGCGCAATACTGCAATCAACCATGTTTGAATGCCGTCAGAAACCGGTTAAACCGAAGAAAATGCTGTACCGATAATTTTTTGGACGTAATTTTTGCAATTGCTTAACCTGTGAGTCGAAAAATAAAAATAAAATAAAAACTTACTTACTGTAATATTACAAAAAATATATTGCAATATTACATCATGTTATTTTATAATATATTCTGTCCTTTGTATCGTTTCTGACCCACAACGACCTTATTCTAGAGAATGTTTTGTTTAATTCAGATAATAAGGTTTATACCTATATATTATACTATATATATAGGTATCTAATTTTACTAAAATATGTATGAATTAAATCAGTGGCGCAAGTACGCCAAATCAGGCCATGCGATGCACTGGACACCAGATAGGGGACCAAAAGGTTCGAGCCTTATAAAATGTTTTGTATCAATTCTTTTTCCACGCTATTATGAACCAATGAGAGTGGACCGTTTATAAGCAAAAGCTCCCATGTCATCCTACTCAATTGCCGCCAGGTTGGCATTTTTTGAATGCTAATAGACGGCTGTGCGACTACGCCTCGCACATAGTGACAAGACGGAGCTACACAGCTGCCAGCTGCCATCTCAAAACCCTCAATGATTCCAAACTTTTATTTATTTACAAAAAAATACATCTATAAGCAATATAAAACGTACAGTGGAAACAACATAAAAAAAATTAATAAAATATATATCTGAAAATAAAAACATAACAGTTTACAAAATAAATAGTTATATTTTTATCAAAGCAACATAGTAGAAGATAATCAAAGTGTGGGTGCTAAGTTTTAGTCGAAGAGCCGAGGGAAATACAAGCGACACTCCCCTGAGAAAGGGAAAAGGACAAAACATAATTAAAAAACAGTTTGACCAATCATCGGAGCACTACTGCCGGCCGTAATCGTCCAATGACAAGAGAGCAAGCGAAAGAAATTGCTAATACTACAAAATGATGGCGACAAGTATGAAAAATAAAAGCATGTCTAAAGTAATTTTAAAAAACAGGGTATACAGAAAGCGAAAAAATAACTAATGAGAAATAACGGGTTTATCTCTGGTTAGTTGGTTTACAATAGTACACCACCAGTTGATCATTGGGCGAGTGTACACCAGACCCTATACCAAATGAATTCTAGAAATTTTGAGTTAAAGTGGAGCGACAAGGTCCTCGAAGACTTAGCTTTAGAGACCAAATCTGGCAAAATATGCAAAACTGGAATCACTAGAGGAAAATTCTTGAGGACCCCCAGCAAGACCAAGCTCTAAGTGTAAAAGCCGCAATAGTGATGGTCGTCCTACGTTAGAAGAAGTTAATTGGTTGTCTTTGAAGTATTTTTCAACACATTTCTCCACCGCCTCAACAAGAAAATGTAGCCTGTCAAGTTTCCCTCCATCTTTTTTATAAAAAATGTATAAATTTAGGCATATCATATCCAAAATATGTAAAAAAAATCTTGAAATAATATTTTTTTTACTCAGTTTCGGGCAATTTTATACGATTCCATTTGACTATCGCTCAAGTCGACACCAAGTTCAAGGTGATTTCTGATTTCGCTATGATTTTACCTCATTTTTCATATTCTACTATTTTATCATCATGTAAAGTACTCAGGACAATTACGTATTTTTTATCCTTCCACGTCATAACTATCATCTTAACTTACCTTGTACCTTGAAATATACCGACCCTTATACCCTTATACCTTGAAATGTACTGATGTTATTTCCGAAGGTATTCCTTTTCTATTTTTCCGCATTGTCCCCACAACATCAGTGTTTTTTACACACAATTTATCTACTAAATATGCTGGTATACTAGTTATCTAAATGTATTGTATAACCACGACTAATAATATAGTCTAACCCTTACGAAAATCCATGCGACACTGAAGAGAGAATATTAAAATTTGAAGTCAAACACAATAAAAACATGCAGCGAGTCCGTGTAACTCGATGCCTAGATGTATTTTATACGTGATACCCAAACAAAGTAAATCGTAGATCGTCACGCCCATCAGAGGGTAGTTTTAGAAAGGTCTTGACGGAATACCTTACGGAATACTTTCGCCATACCCGCTACAGTTGCTTTCTTGGAATAACGAAATATTTCGACATACTCGGTTAACGGGTTAACTGTCGCATACTACAACTTTTAAAGTATCAACGCGTCAGATGACTTTTGGATTATATAACTATCGATTTTCGTTTTAGTTTTTACTATCGGATATCACAGAGTTAAATGACTTTACTATGAGATGTACTAAAGAGAAGTAAATATTTTTTTATTAACGATCAAATAACCCGTTTTCGCAATATTTTTTACTTTAGTAACTTTTTTTACCTTTAGTCTCAGACATTTCGCAACGCTTCGACAAGTCGAAGATAAATTAAAGCTTTCAAGTATCGGTGCACTCACCCGAACCGATCTGACTCGTTATTCAAATTAATTTACCTTCTGACAGAAGACTCAATTATTTTTATACCTGAATTGAAGGACGCGAGCCGCGTCGTAATTGGTGATATTTACTAACCAATACCGATTAGACACGATATATTTCTGATAATCCTGTCCTACAAATGATGGAGTATGTAGTTCGTACATCGCTCTTGTCTCGAGTTAGGTCGTGATGATATTTTTATATAAAAATCCGCGATCTTTTGAAATTGAACTCTCAAACATTTTAATCAGATATTCACGATAAGATAACAATAATATATCTGTATTGTAGCCTTCGCCAATTATCATTTGTAGCATTTCAATTCACATAAAGCGTTAATTTAATTTATTAAGAAAATTGTGAAACATAGTAGACCAAAAAACAATACTTTACAATATTACTATTATTAAAAATAAAAAAGAGCATTGATTTAATTGTAATATAAAATTATTAATTAAAACCAAGAAAATATTCTGAATGTATGAAAATCGTATATTATTAAACATAACATAAGTTATAGAAAATAAATAATAATATTTATTTTAAATACCAACGAATGCATAAATATCATCAAAGGGTGTAATTAAATAATAACTTAAGCAAAAAATAAAATAATTAGCATTGAAATCGATATTCACTTATAATTAAGATTACCGAGAAAATTGTGAGGATATAAAAAATTTAATGTTTACATTTCTTTTAATGTGAACCAACCAAAAAAATTAAAAATTAAATTGATTGAAATTTTAATTATTTCATAAATTGTAAAAATACACTTAAATTTATTAAAATTTCATAATATTAAGTTTTAAATATTTATACAAAGACAATATGACATGATTTGTTGGTGAGTAAAGGATGGACTATGTAGTTGAGTATTGTTTGATAAGATTTGTCATTAAAATTTCCCTATCGACCATCAACGGACTTTCAAGAATTGTCTCCAACACCTATAGATACCACACTCGCACACATACACACAAAAAACTTTTTTTGAATATCGACAAATGCCAATCTATAACGTTTTGCAGAATCAAAAAACCCATTGTTTTCCATGACAGCGTAAACAGCGTTACTCTTAAAAAAAGTATCTCAAATTAAAGATCTTGGCATATCATTTGATGAAAAAATGTAATTCGTTCCACACATTAATGAAATCACGAATAAAGCTATGAAATGTCTTGATTTTGTATTAAGAACGCTGAAAGATATCAATTCACTTAAATCGCTTAAAGTTTTATACACGGCTGTGGTTCGTAGCAATTTAGAATTCAACTCAACTATTTGGTCACCATTCTATAAAGTGCATGGAATCAAATAAGAAAGGGTTCAACATACATTTGTAAGGTTTATTAACTTCAAACTGTGTATACCTATTGAACAATTGAATTATGATTTAACTAACTTGCCGTATGGAAGAACTTTAAGTGGTTTATTATTTTTATTTAAAATAGTAAATGGCGTAATTTAACTGAACTGATTGTACACCACGTCCCTGCGCGGAGTACCAGGTCGTCGGCGCTGTTCCATGTAAATCCATTATATACTATTTTTTATAGGAATGCACCCACATAGAGACTTCACAGGCTCGGGAACGATTTTGGTCTTGTAGATATATTCCGATATTCAATGTTTAAATATAAGAGTGATGTTTTTGTTGCTGTTCTGAGTCAAAGATACAATTGATTTTGATACCCAGCCATTCTGTGTTAAACCTAAATTTTTTATGTTTTTCTGTCTTGAACCTTAATTTTTATAGTTTGTTTTGCTTATTTTTCTTCGTTTTTTTAATGCTGTATATGTATATTCTATCAAGTTCTATTTTTATATATATATATATTCCATGCTAATTTTGTAAAAGCCCGTGAGGGCATAAATTAATAAATAAAATTGTAATCATATCAGACTGCTCAGTCGAACTTGCTCGAAATTCCCGACTCGACAAGCTTTATTTGCCAGAGAATCGGCGGTTTCATTGCCAATTATACCAATTATTTCCACGCTAAAATAACATTAGAATTTTGGAAAAAACGACAGAGCAGAAATTTAATTTTGCCGAAAATAAGTGACAGGTTTGATATAAAAAGATAAAATACAAATTAAAGCATTCGATTCTTATCGAAATTTTTTAATCGAGGCACGCTATTCGCGCGTTGACAAAGGTGGCAGCCAATGACAACGAGTGTAGAGATATAACATGGCGGCTATCTTATTTGTTTGTATTCGAGCGAAACATTTTCGTATTAATTTTATGATAAACCAATACGAATCGAGAGATATGTTATATAATTTTGGACAGTGGAAATACACCCACTCACGAATATTACATCATTTAATATTAAATTTGTTGCCGTAATGTAATATGGCCACTTTAAATCATTACAAGAAACAATTAAGTGGGTCGAAGCAACCTTCAAAAATATTTTCCATCTGCATCCATCCCTCGATTACGGATCTCCGCGCTCATAACAGATAAATAAACAAATAGTTTTAATCATTTATTCGGTCTTAGATCTGCATCTTCTTGGCGATATGAAGGTAGGTGCCTACTTTTTTGTGAAATAAATAAGTGCACTTTAAATGGAAATTTTTTGCGTGAAAATATTTAAGCTTTGTCTAAAGCTTTGTCTAAGCTAAACTTTGTCCGATTTTTATCCTTACATGTAAGTGTAAATAAATCAATTAGAAGGCTCCGCACTCAAATTTTGTGCTCTATTTTCCTGATCGGCCCTGACCTGTCAGTTTTTCCAATCGTCTTCGACAACAGAACATTCCAACCACCGATCGACCTTCGACTGTCTAGCATATTATCCGAGATATGCATCGGTAGTTGTGTTCAATCTATCGATGCCAACTTTAAAGAGTGTACAGGGGTGCATTCATCTCAGAAGAAAAAAGTGCCAATTATCTAAATTAGCACTTTTTTCTCGAAGACGTCGTGTGCACACTAGTCAGCCAAAATTCTAAATCGTGGGTCAACGCAGGTCAAATTAGCGTATTATACATCAGTTTTTTTGTACGCCGGGAGAGAATCCTAGACGTCAACTGGTTTTGCAAGCCGAAATAGCATTTATTTGATACCATTATATATCTTTACTGATGACATTTTTATTTGTTACACAAATCTATCAACACCTTCAGAGATGTACCTATCGTCTTTTATATTCTGTAAGACTCGCATATATTTGGTATTCGACTCATTAATACTCATATATATTTAACTTTGCATAACTTTATAACCCACCTATAAAGTTTAAAATCCAGTTTCAATTCGCGAAATTGAATAACACCTTGATTCTGCACAGATCTTCGTCAGAAAAAAATCTAAGAGTAGCAACGGGCGCAATTTATAAAAAAAACTAACCTCAACCGAACCAAGTGCGAGCACATATTTTCTACTTTTCTATATAGTTGCTTAGAATTGATCGGTTGTTTAATTAGTTACCGTTTTGGCGGGAACTGATAGCATCAATTCGATGCCCGTTCGAAACGTGGATTCAAAATCTTCAGTCTGCCGGAGTCGTTTCATCGGCCGGTGGTGTCCTCGGAATTGGAAATATTCGAATTATCGTTCCGCCCGTGTTAAAGTAGTCCCAATTTTGAGAAATTATTAAATTCATCTTGTGGTGATTTTTGGAAGTTTTAGTCACTTCCAACGGACCCGACGCATCGCTAAAGGTCAAGATTTATTTATTAATAACGTTGTGTTGTAACATCTCACCGGATCATATTCATTTATTGCAAAATTAATAATACATCCGTGTTGTTTTTCTCGATAACTCGGTCGCGATTTGTTTATTGTCTATGTAAATATAAAACTGGAATCATCTATGTAAATGTATTTGATGTCTATTAACTTTTCTCAGATTTTTTCTTTCGCCGAAATTCTCTTAAATGATAAACCGCTTATAATTGCAATAGCATATTGAAGGTTAAATATAATTCTGTTTAACAATTGATAAATATTTTTGCTTAATTTTTTTAGAAATTTGTATTATTTATTATCAGAATGATTCTTGTGATGTTTATGTAAAACATAAAATGTTCTGTAATTGAGCTCCTCAATAATCTGCCTCCATTTGTCACGATTATTTCAACTTTTTCCTTGTGTGTTTGTATTTAAATTCTATTTTTTTTAAATATGCACACTGTTTTTAAGAAATAACATATTTTTACATTTAATGGAATATTTCTCTGCATTAAAAATATGATTATTTAACGTCTGTTTGTGCTGACGTCAAAATCTTGACATTTCGGTAAAAGGGTATGTCGGAACCTACTCAGCAACCGAGGTAATGGGAAAATTACAAAACATTTACCTGTTTATTGAGTAATATTAGAACATCGGTACTGGAGCCATGTGAATGGGCTTAGTACTTATTTTATTTACAAAATATATCAGATATCAGTATACATAATTAATTTCTCGCAATCTTGGGTAGGTGTTTCAGCTAATTGCTACATATATTAAAATGTCGATGTGCATATTTCTTATGTCTCCGTACGATATTCAATGTTTTGCTGAAAATGTACAAACAGGTCAAGAGATCGCAACAGAGGCGGGGTTATCAGAAGAAAGGAACATCATTACCGAGATGATAGAACATAAACAATATTTATGTTAAATATTTTTATTTTTAATTTGAATTGTAATGCGATTGGCTAATTTCACTGATGGAATACGTAGTGGACTATTCGAAACATCGAATATTAGGCATATATTTGTATATAAACGTATCTATATGTTATAGCATTACAATTACAAGTCTATATTTTGCGATAAAACTCGAGAATGAAACTATAAGAGATAATATTCGTCGGTTCATACATTTAGAATTTTAAATTTCTACGTTTCTACAGACGAGCTTTAAAAGGTCTCGCAGTACCGAACCACTACCAGGAACACAAAAATGATACGGGTCAGAAGGTCAAGGTCGCGGGCCGCACGGCGGAAGCGCGAGATATCACATCTATCATGATCGTAGATATCAGATCCGCGGACAGCCCGCAGAACGAATGCCTCGAGTATAAAGTGATTAAAATGAAGCAGCGACTGCCCTCAACTGTACGGCTCCGAAATGTCAGATATGTTGACCATATTCGAGAGAAGATAGAAGGAACCAGATTACGTAGAAGGTCACCGAAGCGACGGATCGACTCGGCAAGGCCTACGGGGGCCCGCTCCTGGACTGCGTAAGAAATGCCACGGACCGGAGGAGGTAGCGATAGATCATCTTCAATATTTAGCCGCCGGAACCGCGACTTCCTCAACTCGCACCGAGAGTAAAACGAAAGAGAAGTTCTACAAAAAAGGACGCGAGGGCTTACGCGGATCTAAAGACATCTCACAAATAAATGGTTCGTGGGATACCGCGACGAAGTCGAGCTTTCAGCTTGTTACGTTGTTTGCCTGTGTGTACTCTGTTTCCACATTTGATTTATTTTTAATTATCTGATACACAGTAATATGTACATAATGTAACAAATGTTCACCCGTTATATCTAACAATACTAAAATTAAACTATTATTCTCAATCTAAACCGAAAATATTTAACAATTTAGAAATCTTTTTTTTAAAGTGCGCGAATTGCGTGTCACGTTAATATTCTTACTATTTTCAAACTGAGCTAAACGCTCGCGCTATGAAAACAGGACTAACATGATGGCCTCCTGGAACGAGGCTCGAGCCCCCGACAACCAAGTCACTAGTTCAATATCGTAACCATTAGACCATAATCACGTCAGAATGAACAAAACTATAACATATTTTAAATTTCTTCTTCTAATGGCTGTCATCAGAGAAGTACTAGTCGCTTTTATCAATTGGTCAATCCACCGTGTGAAGATTCTTTCTTTCTCTTCCTCTCCGTCCTTCGTTGTGGCTCACCGCAACAAGCTTCTCCGTGCAATTTCTCTTCTCGCAAGATATTCAAAGAATTGTAGGATTCGCTTCAGGCAAATTGTTAAGAGTCTGCTGATGTGTTGCTCCTGCAGAGTGGAGTGAGTGACGAGTGTCTCGCTGTCCACGGTCTGAGAAGCGCGTCGTGATCTTGATGATAATTTTCTCTTAAAAACTGTTTTATAAACATGTCAATATCCTAGTCGTTTAGGAGATAACAAGAAAATAATGTTATATTTTAGTACCACTAATCAGAAATCAATTTAATACTCTAATTTAAATAGCGATATTATTGTAAAAATTCTCACGAACCGAGCTCCGTTATAGAAATCGTAAAATTAATACTCCAAACTTAAAAGCTCGAAGTAAAGTAAAAAGAAAACTCAGATGTTACCTTATAGTTCCGTTCCAAGTTCCAAGGCAACAATCCATCTTGTTTTCCTCGCTTTTAGAGTCCACTACTCCACACCGCTGACAAATATTGATTTCACCAGAGACTGTACAAGTGTACTGTGTTTAATTATTTTCGGTATACCGCGGTACTCCGTCATCTTGTCGAGTTGGTCCACACTGCACCTAATATTATATAGATACGTTCCTTCACGTTCTATATCGGCAGAGCGAACAGATTTTGCGAGTGTTGAATAAATATTTGAATGTGTTATATGTTACGGCATTTCGTAGAATTCGAGTCTACCTTGGTTCTTCACTAAATCTCTGTCAATATTGAGTAGTTTTTTTATGCAAATTAAACATATTATATAATATTTTTATCACGCCAACGACATTTCGAATGTCGTTGGTGTAAATATTATTTTATTAAACAAATATCAGATATCTCTTAGAGACGAATCAATATTTTATTATATTTTAATGAAAAATATTTCACCAATATACACCAATTTCGCGTTCAATATTTTCTCTTAGCTCTTGTAACGTCGCCGGCTTGTTGGTATAGACCAAAGATTTAACATAGCCCCAAAGAAAATAGTCCAATGGTGTTAAATCGCATGATCTAGGCGGCCATTGAACTGGTCCATTTCGCGAAATAACACGCTCACCAAATTTGGTTTTCAATAAGTCAATTGTTGCGTGTGCCGTGTGACTGGTAGCGCCGTCTTGTTGAAACCACGTATTGGCCAAGTCCATACCTTGCAATTGAGGCCAAAAATAATCAGTTATCATGGAGCGATAACGATTACCATTCACAGTAACATGACGATTAGCATCATCAACAAAAAAATATGGTCCAATGACACCTCCGGCATGTAATCCACACCAAACAGTGATTTTTCCGGGATGCAATTGTGTTTCGTGAAGCACGTGTGGATTGGTGCCTGCCCAATAACGCATATTTTGCTTGTTTACATATCCATTGAGCCAAAAATGAGCTTCGTCGCTAAAGATGATTTTTCGATGGAATTCAGCATCATTTTCAAATTGTTGTGCAGCCCAATTGAGGAATTGGCGACGCTTCAAATGGTCAAGCGGCTTTAATTCTTGTGTCAACTGGATCTTGTATGAATGTAGGCCAAGATCTTTTCGCAAAATTCGCCACAATGACGTCACAGAAATGCCCAATTGTTGAGAGCGTCGTGTTAGTGACTCATTTGGGTCATCAAGAACAGATGCTCTAGCGGCGGCAATATTTTCCTCACTTCGTGCATTTCTTTGTCTCACTGGCACTGGAACATTGTGTAGCGACAATGTGCTTTCAAATTTTTGCATCAAACATTGAATTGTTGATGTGGCAGGCAAGTGATGACGACGATAAAATGGTCGTAATGCTCTTAAAGTTGCGGTGAGCGAACGCGAATTTTGGTAGTAGATTTGAATAATTTGCAAGCGTTGCTCCGATGTGTACTGCTCCATGATGATTTGCCAACTAAGTACGAGTGTTAACTTCAAAAAAAATTGAAGAAATATGGCGTAGTTTCTTGTCCCTGTTGAAAGAAAGTTTGAGCGTCCCTATTAAAAAACCCATTTTATATATATATATATGAACGTTATATCACTTAAGCTAGCCGAAGACAGGTCGTAAGCCCTGTAATTACCCCATACTTCCATATATTTTTCATTAAAATATAATATTAAAAAAATAGCTTTGTCTCTATGAGATATCTGATATTGATTTAATAACAGTGCCTTTGTAGGTAAAAAACCAGTAAATGTGTATTCTTGGACATATACAAATACTACTAATATATTCTTCTATTTATTTAAAGTTATTTTTACATATTTTTAGTTATTAAAAGACATCTAACATTAATATTTGATGCTGCCAATGTTTTCTCTCTTCTACTCCGTCAGCCGTTGTGCGCCCATCTTTGAAAATAGGCCTCCCTCAAACTCTACCATCATACGCGATCCATATGCAAGATCAGCATTTGTCTCGGACACCACTGTAGGCTCTTCCAGGTCTATCCAGGTGAAATATTTCAATCTGAAGAATTAGTGATTTGAAATAAAGATATTGGATCACTCGATTTAATAAAACACGTGTCATTGCAGAATGCCGTCATCGACTGCAATTAATCTAAAATACAGTACGTTTCCAGACCAATGATTATGTAGATAAACAATAAATTGCAAAATACTCTTACGACAGTAAACTAGAAGCCTTTATGTTCGTGTCAACAGAGAGACCTACAGAATGAGATTAATAATAATATCGATTTAATTGGGGTTCAAAGTGCGTTATCAAAAACATTGTTTTTAGATTAGTTAACTAATTGATCAGGTAGTGTACGTCCTCCCCGACGAAGATTCAGCGGTACAGGCAAAGATTGTTAAAGTCACCGATATGCCCCTGCCTGGGACGCTCGAAAATAAGACGGACTGATAATGTAAGCAGATATGCAAGGCGGCTGCAAATCTCCCGCTGAAGGTCACAGACGTCTGGAAAGAGGTTGTGTTATCGACCACGGACCTGAGTGGTATTTAGAATCAGTAACTAACTTTGTATTACGCCGCAGTAGAAAGAACACCACACTCGTTTGTCCTAGCGCACCGCTCTCGCAAGCCTTTAACAGGTCCGTTCTTCAATACTTCGTTTATTTAATCATGCCAGGTCTTTTGCAGACACTCTCTATTTCTGTTGCCCTCAACACTCGCCTTGTATATGTTCGTTTCTATCCTTAACTCGCTAATTCCAATAAGTGATGGTTGATATTTGTGTCCCGGTAATTTATAACCGGTTACTAGATATCGTAGTAACCGATTCCCGGAATCAATTATGAAATATCGCCGTCCCAGCCAAAATTAAAAGGAATTTCAACGTTAATAGTTTTTTGATCGATTCTGATTATTTGATCGGTTACTTTTAACTTTCGATTCGAACAAACGACAATATGTCGCCGTGTATGTATATTAAAAGTTGGAACCGGTTCCACCATCGCTAATTATTTTTTCTTAATTCTACCGACTACGCTACAGCTCTAAATTCAGTCCTAATTTGTTTATTCTTCACTTGATCATACGAGGATTTTCCACGCGTGCGCCTGAACGACCACATTTCCAGTCAGCAGACGCAAATAAGACAAGAGACAAAGCGAGGTTTCAGTTATTGCAACTTCTCTCGTCCAACCGGTTGGTGAGTAGATTAGGCCTTTAAATGACTTATAAGTTATAACGATCCACGGGCATTTGTTTGACATTGAAAGATCGCAAGTACATATTTACTTTCACATACAGCAGTGAAAAAAGTATTAAGTAGACTTCTGCCGACACCTGCATAAATTTTCACGGGACGCGTGTTTAGTCATATTTATTTTACTTTTATTTTTAATATTTGATCATCAACAGGTCGTTAATGGCCCTGATAGATAGTCCCAGTACGACACTAAGGAACGATGTAAAAATATTTTATGACAATTAGGGGGTTATGGAATATATTTATTCTTATTATATTGCATATGTAAATATGCTCGAATATAAACAAAATCAAAATGTTCCTTTTTTACTAAAACTTCTTTCTTATATCATCTGGCATTTCATTAGAGATCTTCATCGCACTGTACATCACTGACTTGTGAGATTTAGCCTTCTTCCTGAATGGCAGTCTCAGTCCATCTTTTATTCTCGTATGATGTTCGTGCTCGTGTTGATTTGCATTCATTTTTATTATAAATTCTGCCGACACTTTATTAGTGAGGATTTAAAAATAAATACCATAACTTTGAAATGTAGTTTCTGCTTAAAGGTCATCATATTCAGATCTTTCAGCATTGCACTGCTTTTCTTCTTCATTAGACAAAAGCAAAATACTGCTGCAGCAGTCGATGTGAGGAATAATAACATATACTATTTGACAAGACTCGGTACTGATGAATCTTCTGATTCTTCCCAGAAGTGAGATTTTTTTAGCAATGTTTTTAGCCAATTGTCTTGTATTTTGCGAAAATTTCAATTTTGAATCTATTGTGAATCCCAAATATTTTATTTCAGTCACTTCCTTCAGACTTTCACAATGTATGATAATTGTTGGCCTAAGTGATATTATTTTATTTCCAATGTTCATGAATTTAGTTTTGTTTACTTTTAGTTTAATCTTGATCTTAGAATTGAAAATTGAGTAAGCGGGATACTGAACTACGATAGTGCGCGGTTTCTGAGATCAACCACGCGCGACATTAGTCAATCTTATGTTTTGATATCATAGATATTCACAAATTTCATTTCACGTCCCTGTGGATAAGTTAAGAACTTCTTTGTAAATTCAGTACTTAAATACGCGCTATATGTCTAAAAATAAAATTAAACATACCGAGTACCTACCTACACCTAGATACAGTGCAATGCTAAGTAAACTTTTCTAATAAATGAAATATTAAAATGTCAAAAATTAATAAATAAAAATTTAATTCCTTCCTTTTTTCCCAGTGAAATGTACGCATTACACACGCGATGTTTACACATAACTAGGGGAGTACAAATTCTTCTCACTCGATTTTATCTGCAAAGGTGTATTGTAATTAAGTATATTTCGATACTATATATAACCGATCTATTCGCAGACCATCGAATGAACTAGACATGAACTAACGCAAATTTCTTGTCCCAATATTTTCATGTTGATGTCACCCACATGATCACTTTAGTACCACTTAATCAAGTAGCTCTGCGACTTTTTTTTAAAATATGACTCGTTTGGAACAAAAATGTAAACGCTGATATATGTAAAATGTATCTTGTATAAAATACAAAGACTTGGTTTTAGAAGAGTAAATACTTTTACTGTTGCATAAATGTGTCATAAACTATCGGATTTATGATTCCACCAAAAATGTGTGTAACTAATGTTCCAAACCCCTCTCCTATAAATACACTTTATTTCATGTGTATATATTATGGTCTGTGGATCTATCAGATTTTGTGGACACGATAATTCATGAATCAACTCGTTTCAAAGTACCGACTGTTCAAGTACTTGAAAAATTATACACTTCATTTTGGACCTAGAGAACAAAATCAAACATACTTTCGCGCAAACAAAAAATTTACCTGATTTTAGCGGCCAGTGCCAGAAGGGATTTTTTGAAATGTTTGATGAATACGTCTCTGTAAATCGATATTTTTTTCAATAAAAATGAATGTTGTTTACCTACAGCCTGCACGAAAGTCATGTTGCAACTTCTCGATGTTTTATAAACAAGGTGAGCTATAGGTTTCTTGGAAGAGTTTTTTTTTTAGGTGAGTATGTTTGGAAAAACCAATCGGCTGCATCTTAAGGTCACTTCAATACGTACCAGTCTGAGTCTGGGGTTTGGCAACCATCACGAGGGGAATTGCTAATCAGTTAGGCATGGGTTATTCAGTTCAAGTGGACCAAATTCAAATGTCATTTCAACTCATCATTTCTTAAGGGGCCCCTTTCAAAATTAATACATCTTTTAGCCTTTTTATTATTAATATATGTCAGAAGTTATACTTGGTTAGTTAGATTGGATTCATTTTAAAACTGTTTGTTAGTTAGATTGGATTCATTTTAAAACTGTTTGTTAGTTAGATTGGATTCATTTTAAAACAGTTTGTTAGTTAGATTGGATTCATTTTAAAACAATAATTCTGATAAAACATTTGTTTTTTGATTCTACCCGTTTAATTTATTTAAGACGCGTTTCGCCTCGCAAGGGCATTATCAATCTAACAAATTTAACTGATGAATAGAAAAGCAAATATGAAAAGGGACAATAATTAAAAATATCTAAGTTCGTAAAATTCATACAAATACAGAATATATTTTTTTATGGGTCCGAAGGCAAGGTTTCGAAGATAAATCTGCAATTATAAAATTAATAGAGTAGAAATTAATATGTGAAATCTTTTGATGGTTTTAAAATGGTTCGTATTCATATAAAAAAGGCTTTAGTGCTTCAATTACTATTTAAAACTGTTTTAAACAAAAACGTAATTTCTTACTAAAATACTACTAGATCAGGCCTAGCCCGAGTGGTAAATTGCCATAATAATATTATAATTGTGTAAAAATTATGTGTACTAAAAAAATAAACATTACATTGAAATTAAGTGGAATAGAAATACCTACATTATTTCCAGTGTCATTTAAACTCATTAATGTTTCTCGATTTTACTTCATATGTTATTTTATAAATGTATTTTTTAAAAGTATCAAATAATTAAATAATGTGCACATTATAGTCGATCAAATGCGACAAGTACGACTAGATTATAATGCGTAACGCTGAATAACGTTGATAGTAACTAAACTTTTTTTTCGTAACCTTTTACAATTTATTAAGCACTATGAAAATGATTTAATCATATAAGCTTAAGCAGTAAATATTTAACATTATATTACATATATTTGATAAATATCTCAACTAATCTTTAAAAATTCATAACTCACTAACTTAATGTAGAACCTAGAGAGAAAAAAAACACACTTTTATTAACTTACGAAATCTATCTGATTCTTGTGCAGGCAGAGATTTTTTTCTACATACCAAAACAACAATTTAAAAAAATCAAAGACTTTCAAGACACTGGAATAATCAGATGAAATCTGTCTAATTGTTAATTGGTCATAAATACTAACTGTTTAGCGGGGGGTCGTAAATATACATTTTTCTGTAGTTGCGTCATGTAACCCTCTGCAGTAGGTAGTATTTCTAATACAATGGGGCGGCTTTTGTCGCGTATCCTCGAACGGCACATTGCCTGGGGACTGTCCTAATCTCATTGTCTGGTGCATCCTATCGATGCGGTAAGCAGCCTCGGACGACCATGCGGATGAATGCAAAGTAAACAAATCCGTCTTGAATTGATGTTCTCCAAATATGCACATATTAAATATCTTCTCCTATCGACATTAAACTGGTTACACGGTTCTAAGAACTTTTCTGTATAAAATCACATATAAGGACATATATGTATTAATTATATATTATATATTACGCAGATGTCTTTATGGTGACATGATCGTTCGATCAATAATAATACTTCTAGACGGATTGATAAAAAATATATATAATTACAGAAGGTATTACTTATTCGTCATGACAGGTACACAGTTCCCTCCCGAAGCGATGCACGTTTCTCTTATTGCAGGAATATTTAAAGTCATTATCCTCGAGGATGTTTAGAGCACGCGTCGTAGTCCGTTTTCCATCTCCGCTCGTGACTCCCGACAGTGATCCTTCGTGACTTTCTTTATTTTGGGGAATAGAAAAAAGTTAGAGATGGGCACGCAGAAGTCTTCGATACCAAACGTTGTCTGATGAAGCGTTTGTCTCGATGTCACATCCAGCTTTCATTCGCAAATAGTAGTGACCAGACACGGTTCACTTGCGCTCGGCAGCGATTCATTACCTCCAGATTGAATGCTACACTAACAGTTTGTCCTTCGGAAACAAATATTCGATGCTTAATACGTCTCCTATTAAAAAAGACCGGTTAATTGTCACATTAAATGCACTTCCAAGTTGCTTCTCCTTAGTTACGAGTACCAACCCGGTTTTAAGCGAGTTTTGAGTGACCAGTTATAATGCCACAGCAATTACTTTGCAATTCATTGTTACGTAGTCTATGCACACTAGAAGGTTCCTCGCCAGCCCTGTTCCTGGCAACTTCTGAGAGAAGGCGTCCAGTGGCTCGCCTCAGACTAGTTGTGATGAACAACAATAAAAATTGTATAAATACAGATTGAAAGATGAAAGATTCCCGTTGGGGCTTTAGACCCCCCACCCTCCTAGGGGATAAAAATCACGATGATGACCTGTTTATATGTGTGTGTGTGTGTACCGCGGCAACACGACATGAAGAGTGAATGCTGTGTGCATGTATGAGGGAATCGCCGTACGGGAGAGGGGCTCTTTCTGCTCAGTCGCGATCTAGTTAAGATCTTATATTGTACTTACTGTAAATATTATACTATACTTTATCGGAAAAAATCCTAGTAATTGTCACCTACAAAGGAGTTTCAATGTCAGATTACGTGCTCGAGGGGGTCAATCAGGACAGTTGTAGTGCATTTTAAATCAGCGCAGCCTATTCATAGCTGGTGCCGCGATACATTACTCTCAGACTTCACGAGATAAGTAGAAATTAGATTTTACCAGGTTTTTCCATATCTTTACTCCGAGTTTTGTCATCGCAGAAGGCGTCTTTACTATTTACTCTATTATTTCATTTTACATGGCGCCTCTGTAGCTTCACCAGCTCTGCATCCCTCTACCGTTCGAGTTGTCTGCCTCACGACATAGAATGATATACTCTCAAGTCAGCCTAGTCGGGTCGTAGAACCGATCGGCCATTGCCAGAAGACCGAGTTCAGTGAACGGGCGTTTGCGATAGCGGGCCCGAAGTGTGAAACTCTCTGACCTCCGTCATAAGGAACAGCGCATAAGATACTCGTCTTTTCCCAAAAATATACCCACAAGTTGGAATAACAATTTGTTATACTAATGTGGAACTAGTTTACGTATAAAGCGCACTCGAAATGAAATGTTACGATTACGGCGCTATACAAATTATATAAGCTTATTATTATTATTAAAGATAATATTTTATGTTCAGAAACAAAGAAACATACGTAACAATTTCACTGATGATCATGATTTTCCATCAAATTATATGTTTTTAACGAATCTATGAAACGGTTCGTTAGTATTTGTGTTTTAATGAGTATTTAATGTTTTCTGTGTTCACTGATTTGACCTTCGTTTTTGATCGTCGTTTAACATTTCAAATTTTACCGAGCGGTCTCCGAGTAAATAAATAGTGCTGGTGATTTCTGTAAATTTGAGGGACGTTCGCATGGTTTCATATTCGTACTAATCCACAATAATATCCACACATTCTGGTCACCGACTATTGTAAATTACTGACAATAGTATTTTTATAACTTTTTTTCAATATCTTTTTATAACTTCCGATTATACTCTTTTCACATAACTTTTTCTAGACCTTAAAGGGTCTAAAGAGTTTAATTTATCAAACCAAAAATAACAAAGCGGTTGCTCGATGGGGGTAGAAAGCAAAATGAAACATTTGTCATTTGTGCTAACCTAACTAACTACCCGCACATTCTTGTCACCGACTATTGTATATTACTGACAATAATATTTTCATCACTTTTTTCAATAGCTTTTTATAACTCCTGATTATACTTTTTTCCACATAACTTTTTTATAATTCACTCATTATACTTACTTACCTCTTAACATTAATTTTCAAAAACTGTACAGGTAATTGCTTTAGAACAGACTATATTTATTTTTCATATGATTTATGCTACAAAAAAATAAATTAATAAATAGTGGTGCTAGGATACTATTCCGAATACAGCACTGAGTTAAGTCTGAAACAAGGGGTGTTTGTTAAATTTGTATCGTTCTTAATGTTAGAATGACCAGCCCCTAATTTGTTGACTACCGATACCCTGTTTTTTTTCTTTCAAACAGCATTTAGATACCATTTGTTTTTTGTGATGTGTTCATTATATTTGTAATGAAACATGTGGAATAAATGACTTAATTGAGTGACAGATTTTCTAAAAAACTTCCCAGCGTCCGGAACTGTCGGATCAAAGACTGAAGCGGATAATATTTTCGAAAACATTGTAACTAGTGAAGAGCTAAACTGTTATTGAGACTACGATCGGTATTCAATTGAAACGATGACTGGTGAATGAGATTTAACTGTCGGAGGTTTAGTTTCTAGTATACCTACAATACCACGGTACAAGTCTCGAGAGTCCCTACCGTTCTCAAATGTGGCAAACAAATTGAAAATATTCGTCGTTCCATTTTTGTCAGATTGATATTGTCTTCTTCGGCTATAAATCCTGCTCTGTGATCAGTAAGTAACAGAACGTCACGCGAATATGATAAATCGATCTACAACTTGCGGTTTTCATTTTAGACATGAATTCTTGGAATGACAAATTACAGTTAGTTTGTTATTTGGTATTTTTCTTAATTTGGTAGATTTTAAGAACCGATTCGGCGAACCGTGGCTAAATTTAATAACCGGTTTTAGAAGACAGTTTAAATCGGAAATATCGTAATAAGGAAGGTACTTGTACTTGTTTTTATATCATAAACAAGTGCTAATTAGCGTGACATTCATTTGGAAGCACCGATGCCTCGTATTGCAGGAATTAAAAAATAACGATAGCTTCTCGAAATGTACGTTCGCTTTAGAACATTATTTAAATATAAATACTAACATTTATTATCCATTATATCGTCGACTTGTTTGTACGTATACGTAACTGTTATTACTCCATTTTATCACTACACCAGTATTCAAACCCCGTCATAGGACGGGCATAGGACGGTAGTTAGCTTTTGTTCCCATCTTTATTTTTTCATGACGATTTATCACTTCACCTACGCAGACTATTAAATGTCGATACTTTATCGATCTCCTCATTTTTACAGTTTTTCTCTATCTAAGCGTCGCTTCTTCTGAACTGAATTATCTTCCATATTAATGAAATAATACAAACACTCTTTAATATCCAACGTCTAATATAATATAAAGAAAGTGAAATAATTAGAATTTAAATCGCCTTACAGCAACATTGCAATGTTACTTACGATATTTTAGTACATCTGACGCTAGATTTATTGGTTTACTATTCTGGAAAAACCACTTCAGAACCGAGAAGTCATATATACACTTTTAAAGAGATTTGACACTTATTTTCAATGAAGCGTATAAATTTCCCATTCAATTTTAATTCGTGACGAACAGTAGGACATTAGGATTTTATTATAAGAAACTTAATATTGTGTAACTTTGTAGGTACTCCTGTTTTATAGGTATATGCCTTCTTTCCTCATTCATATCAGTATTGACATATATGCACTAATCAGATGAGACTCAGCTCGTAATGCACCTTCACAAATCCTGGTCCCGTATCGCCTTCACAGCTGACTCCAGCTCCAGGGTCCAGACTCCGGTCTCTCCTCTCTCCGGCCAGATGCAACGCTTCTATCCATCGCTGTGGCACTCTTCCAGGTCTTCTCGGTACAAAACCGTGGCCAGGATAATCTCATTTTCTAGACTGTCAAAATATAACAGAAGAATTTGAAAAATATTTTGTTTGTTTATTTTTTGCATTTGTATTCTGTTGCAGGATTAATGCGTTCGCGCATCGCGCTGTCCGCAGGATACGTAACATCCTTCTCTAACAGTATATTTATATGTATATCATATACTCATTTTCAGTACCGATAAATCGCCGTTTATTTTTATAACAACATTCTTTTTATAGCTTGCATCAATATATCCTTAACCCTTAGTACTATATACGTATTATACTATACATGTAAACCTACCTCGCTAGGTACATATAGTACCTGTTCTATATACTATTATAATTATGAATACAAGTATAATATAAAAAATGAAATATATGTATAAATAATTAATATGAAAATACATATAAATCAGTGGCGTAACTACGAAAAGTCAGCCTCAATGAAAAATGGGAAAGGGGCCCCCCTGTATATGTATTGTATACAATATATAATAACATTAAGTAATACGCGGTTTTATCTATTAAACATTACGAATAAAAAAATTTCCTTAATAACATAATTCTCCTATAATATTAAAAAAAACAAATACGTATATTAAAGTATTTTTATGCACTTACTAGTGAAAAAATTCCTACCATCATTTTACAGCGACATTTTGGTCGGCGTAAACCTAACCTAACCTAACACACCACCAGGAAACTACTCTACACGTCCATAATGTTTTCGTAAATAACACATTTTACAATTTTACTATTCCCTTTTTATGATGTGAATTTTTAATACTGTCCATATTAGCACTAAAAATAGTATATATACCAAAAATACTATAGGACATATTTTTTAAATACATAGTGATGAATTTAAAAAATTGATTGTATTAATTTTAACGAATGTCATTGTGTTAATGACGTTGATTATTTTGACATCGATATTGGTGCACGTCCGTGCTGACGAAGATACCCTTTACTATAACATGATATAAAATACCCGAACTCAGCCATGCTGTCAACACGTGTTACCGTAAATAACAGTTAGAAAAAATGTTTTTATTAGCTTCAATGGCTTTAATGGCACGAATTTACTCTAAATATTGAGCATTCAATTTTGAAAAAATGATTAATTACGTAATTTAGAGCATTTATTACGTCATATATTGTGTGTCCTTCCTTCTTATCTCTCTTCATTTAATTAGTGAGAAGGGTACAATTATATCTATATGTTTGTTGTCCTTTCATATCACAAATTGTATTTTTACCAACGTATTAATTTTACAACGGATTGAATGGAAAAAATATTGATTTTTCACTCATCATTCCTGAGCGCTAATATTTTCTTTAGGATTATCCAAAATATGAATTTTATGTTGCATGGATTTACCGAAATATTACAGGTTTCATTATAATGGTAGAGCTGTGTTTTGGGAAGGGATACAGTCGTCGACGTCAAAATATTTTGCCTGGTTTGTACAGAGTTCGTTATCTGAGGTCTCGTTTCAGCCATCTTTTATCACATGTCCCGCCCACTGTCATTTTAGCTTTACCTATGACGTCGAGTTAGGTTTGGCTATGGATCCGCCTATTTGTCTTTCGACAGGTAGTACAAAAGGCTTCTCGAAATTGCTAAAAGTTTTTTTCCTTAAGGAGCCGCGGAGCGTGATGATTTGATTCTCCTCCTGACTTCTAACATTTATTGATTGCGATGACTTGACCTGAAGTGGACGTACTCGTCAGTATTCGATTTACTTTGCCTTTTCCAGGTTTGTCAGTTGCCATCACCTCGGTCTTATCAATATTCGTACAGAGACCCAGTTTGTCGCGAGCCCAGTTTAGTGAAGAGGTCATCGTATTGTACAAATATAGTATTGTGTTACATTCATTTTTTGTAATACCTCATTATCAAATTTAATGCATATTTAATTGCTACCATTATATATTACAAAGAAATGGGAGGGCCACCGTGTCTGACAATTCTTTACAATTATAACACTACTGTAGTTAAAGATAGAGTCTGAAGTCAGCCCTGAGGATGACCCAGATGCGACGAACGGTACGTTATCAGCCGCATAGCCACTAGGTGAATAAACATAATTAAGCAATTATTGAAATTGATTATTAGTCTGAGAATTTTGTGGAGATAGAATTCATCTTAAATCGAAACCGGTCTCAGTTGTACATCGTCCGTATTCGACGTCGATAAGGAAAAGCGACTTATTTACCATGTGGGTTTTTTATGATGAAGCCAGCTGGCGATAAAATGGGAATTCTTCCAATAAGGATATTACAGCAATCACGTATAATTTGTTTATCAATTAAATATGTTTACTATGTCACGCGGGTCAACATCTCGGATGACAATGACCCGAAAGAATGTAAAGTAGGAGATACAAATCTAGGAGAGCAATCATGTTATAAAGTGAATTTTTTTCAACTTATACATAATATGCGTGGAACATTTTTATGGTTCATTCAAATATTAAAGCAATTACCTCATCATTCATAGTCTATTGCATTTTCTATGCCAAATCTCCGAGACGAGAGACCAAAGTCTCATTCGTGTACATTACCGTTATAGTTTAGCCACCATATTAAATTTAATATATAGCCTCATATATATTCCTTCTCTACACACGAGTCTTACTCTCATAGAGAAGAAATAAATGTTAAAAAAATTTAAATCAATCAAATTAATAAATCAACCCGGTAATACGTACGTTTTCGCAGAAATAGAACATTTTACATACAAAATTCATTCATTCACCGGTCATGCAAATACCGTAATGAGAAATTTGCAGAAATTGACTTGTTCAACATTAGCCTTACTACGCTCAAAGGGTTCTTCTTATGAACCACCACAATCTAAACTTTGGCCATCCACTCTACCTATAAAAACATACGTTGCTTTCCCTTTACCGCAACAACAGTTGCAACCTCCCCACCCTTCTCCTTTTTCTTCTTTTCATTAATTTTCTGCATCTAAACATACTTATGTATCCAAATATTTTTAGTGGATTTTCATTATTAGTATCACATGTTAAATAGTTATTATGTTTATTAAAATATGTTCACTGTCAAAATCTCTCAATAAAATATATATGTCCTACTGAATATTTTAAAAATGTATTATATTTTGTAATATTAAAATAAAAAATAATATAAAATGTATGGCACGCATATTGATAACATTATATTTTTTCAGCGCTCAGTCTCCTGATGCGTGTTGATGATATATAGCTTAAAGTTTTTCCAGAAGAGAGTTTAATACGTTCAGAAAAAAAAATCCTCAGTTTTGACTGTCAAACGTTCCTGTTAATTATTGTGTATCACATGCTCTTATATACTACAGGCTATATATAAAACATAAAACCCTAATGTTTTTCCGTGTATCAGAGGAAGTGTACATTTAAAATAGTAAACAATAAAGTATAGTTATTGTCAGAAATGTGTCCCACTGTAATGCTGCCGAGCTGTACAATGCTCTTATTTTAATTAGTAGTAATATTTCCAATGCGAATATTACACAGGTAGATAAATATTGTTCACGAGGAACATTTTTAAAGTTAGCCCGTCAAACTATTCCACTGGACGTTTCAAGACGATACTTATTTTAAAGCATCGGTTACTTTGTGACGATTTAATGCGATCAAAGATACACATCCTAGGACGGATTTTTAATTCTAGTTTTTTTTAAATAATAAATATAAAGAACATTTCGTAAAATGTGAAATAATTACATCAAAATTAGTTAAATAGTTTACCAATTTACTTATTTACCTATATTACGTTTTATTTCGACAATTTCCGGTCGCCATTTTCGATTATTAATTTTCCTATTGTTTATATTCGGTTTTTACAAATTGTCACCCAGAATAACAAAAATCACTAGAGAAGACCGTATTCTGATCAAAATTTTGCGAATTAAAAACGTTGGGGTGTTAAGAAAATGATCAGAATTTCACAACAAAGCCTGGAGTATAGCTAGATATTACAGCAAGACGGAGTTCCATCTCACATAGCCAGAAGTACAGTCAACTTTCTTCGTCGCGAGAATATTAATTTCATCGAGCCAGACATGTGGCTACCGAACAGCCCAGATTTAAAGCCAGTAGATGATGCAGTATGGGGTGTTTTGATGATTTCTGATTAGCTAAATATTGTGCAAAAAAAATTACATTAAGAATAATCATTAATTATATTATGTTTTGAAATATCGTGTGTTACGAGATGTTCTCACTTTTTTTGGTCCAACCTGTAAGTAATGAAGAGCCAAATCGTAAGTCAGATATAATCAAATTTTGACAAGCTGTAAAAAACCGTGTTTAGAAAATGCCGACCGCATATCACACAGAATTACCACTGTAATCTAACAGCAATCATTTATGATCGTTAATTGTTTTATAACTCAATGAAGATATGAAACCACACCACACCGCACCGCACCGCACCAGTCACCACAATTTTAGACGAAGTCAAGATTGTCATCCGCCGTCGCATTTCCCGGAAGTGAAACGGGGAAACTTGTACCTGACCGAAAATCAGACGCGAGAAGCCACATCCGCCAAGTCGATAGTGCTGCGTGGACGCGAAGCCCCGAGTCCTATAGGAAACAATCAAGATATCTCAAAACTAAATTCGCCCCAGAATACTTGAGACAATTATGGTCAACAACTCGGAGATCTTTGAAATAGAAATAGTTTTGAGATCTAAGAGGTGATTTGACCACCAGTGGCGTAGCTATAAATTTCCGGGCCTGTATTAATTATTATCGACTTGACTTCATTCACTTTATCACTTTTCTTGCACGTTAGGGAGATTTTAATATCTCCGCGTGTTTATATCTCAATGAAAGTAGGTACACTATACAGCACATAAGAATATGCCATCTTTTGTTTCGTGTTCTTAGCGAAATGGAAAAAAATAATACCCGTGTCTCTGTCAAATGTTTCAATTCTAGGTATTCGAGAGACTAAAGATAATAAAGTAATATAAGGAAACTGCTCGAACAATTTTTAATAGTTGGCGCGGTGTCCGCATTTGATAAAGATACTAAATGTACATTAAATGATTTAACTAGAAAAATCTATTTATCGAAAAAATATTTAGTTGCTACGGGATTCGAACCTGGACCTGAACGCACTTCCCCGGATAGAAAGAGGTCCAGGTTCGAATACCGGTAAATATTTTTTTGATAAATAGATCTTTCCAGTTGATTCATTTAATTTGTATTAAAAAATCACACAACTATGTTCTGAAATGCAACCTCACAATAAAAATATCTAAATGTCACTTTTTGGTGTTTCGAAATAATTGTGGTCTAAATTATCGGAGAAGTTGAAATTTTGATAAGTTTTGCTTAGTGATTATAGGCCTTCGGGGACCCGACTGGAAGTCGACCACCAAACCGCCTGAGAGTGAGGTGGAAGGGTACAATAATGAAAGGTGTAGACGCTTCGGACTATAGTGAAGCCCTTCAGACTATCAGTGCAGCCCTTCATACTATCGGGCCCAGTGCAGCCTAAGTTGTGTTCTAATATTTTTATGTACTCGTGAAGGTACCTATTGAACCCACTCCTCCGTACGTTAAAAATATTAAACATATATAATATTTTTGTAATTATTATATTACAGATGACACACTTCGTAGGATGGACTCTCCTGCTGCTGGGACTCCTCAGCCGGGTTTCCTCTCAAGCTACGAGCACCATAGATCCTGAGATCTTGAGAGAAATTTTCGGGACGCCATTGGAAAATGTATAACCAATTTTTATTAGTTCGTATCCTGCTCGTATTTAGCTATTATCAGCCTTATTGACCAATGTTCATCAATCGAAGAAAAATATAAATAAATCAAGTAGCTAGAAATCATAGTACATAGATAACAAACTCAAATGGAAAGAACATATTACTAATCTTACAAATAAAATAAGGAAAACTGCCAACATACTTTTGAGACTCTTATCACTTACTAAACTGAAAATAATATATTACGCGTTTGTACAGTCACATTTACAAAACGGTATTATTGTATGGAAAAGAGCATATAAAACTTCAATATCACAATTAGAAATCACTCAAAAAATGATGATAAAAATTATATTTCACACAATATTATATACAAAAAAAATTATATTATCCAAATTTTTTAAATTAAATATTAGAAGCGAGTCCAAAACTAAAATATACCACAACCCGAAATCGCTATATTTATAAGGGCATCAAATTTTTTAACAATCTCCCCATCACAATTATAAAAATTATAGATTATTACAAATTCGTATCTGAAATCAAAAAATATGTACACAGATTAACTGAAACATAAATGATCTCATATATACTCCATCTCTATACACGAGACTTACTCTCATAGAGTATTATATCTTCTAATTAATATTAATAGATGAATAAAAAAGTGCTGTCATTTTCCTCTCCTTCTGATCTGTTCCGCGGAGTACAGCAGATGTAAGAGAAGAGTCCCCTGTCCTTGTTGCAGATAACCGTCACCCCCACCACCGGCCCCACCACCATCGTGGAGGACGACGGAAGCAGCTGCGTGTGCGTGCCGTACTGGCTCTGCGATCCCGAGACCAACACCACCTCTACTGATGGCAAATTTGACGGATTTGGCAAAATCGACATCAGGTACCGTTACAATTAATCAGGCCTCGAACCGTTCCGAAGATCTAGAAAATCAGACGATGACGGTCGATAACTTGTAATGTTACAAGTGCAACAAGTCACGCGAACAGCCTAAATTTGCTTAAGAATTATAACACGGGTACTGGACATTAATAGGCCACAGCTCACATATTTAATATAATTAATAATAATAATCATATCCCTCAGTAACACGACATTAAGAGCCCAAATAAACTACTAAGACTGCGATGGTGTCGGTGTACTCGGGTCAGACGGTAAGAAAATTGACAATGGTTAAGAGCTATCTGGATACGGGTTTATCACTTTGCGTTTGAACGGAAATTCCTAGGTGTATCATCAAATAATCACTCAAAATTTAAAAGTTCTAAAGACATAACGACGTCGACACGGTATTGCCACGAATCATATATGCTTTGGCACGCCCTATTTTTGACACGATATTGCAAACCAGTACTTAACACCGACACTACCCCTGATGATGGAAGCGTAAATAACCGTGAAAACTGGAGAACATTTTTAACAATTTCAAATATATTTTATCGTATTAAATTTTCTACATTTTTAAAAGCATTTTTGATTCAACCCACCAAAATACATAAGGAAGAACTAACATTATGAAAAATAACAACATTGTAAACCGACACAATGTTTCAATTGCGAGTTTTGGTGATATTCTTCTGTCGAAATATACTTTTTAAATCGATATTTTCCCTCTACAGATTTAAGCCCGAGAGCTGCCAGGTATCCATCGAGGTTTGCTGTAAAACCCCCAGAGAGACGAACAACCCTGTGGAGGTCATCGAGCACCCAGATCGCCTGAGGGGTTGCGGAGTCAGAAACGAGAATGGAGTGGACTTCCAACTGGTATCGTCCCCGGTATGTTACAATGTGCTATTTTAGAAATTAAATTTTTTAAGATAACCTAGAACATATTATAATGCATTAGGTATATAACCAGTCAACCGATTACTGGTTGAAAAACTTAAATAAGATGTATTTTCTTAGAATTAGTACAGTTTGCCTTTATATGCTAATGGTCAACAGCCTTAATCTTGTGTAATAAATATTATTAATTTAAACAAATAACTTAGTGGATTACGTCGACCGGTTTCAATACTATATCTTAGTGAGGACAAATGTGCACTAATTTAATCCAAAAAATATGTATCTGGTGTGGGAACGAATGCGGTGATAGGAGAGGGAAATAAATATATGAATGAAAAAAGCATTTAAGATGCCTCAGAAATAATAGCTTTTCATAGTTTTCAAATCATTTTTAGAAAGATGCAATTAATAAACCTGACCTGATATTTTAATTGAGTTGTAGGAGCAATGAATCGAGAAGAAAGATTAGAATTGATAATTTAGACTTAGTTTGGTTTTCTGATAATCTGCTTGTTTCCAGGGGAATGAGTCTGAATTCGCTGAATTCCCGTGGACCGTGGCGATCCTGAGCGCGGCCGACAGCAGCTCGCTGTGCGCCGGCTCGTTGATTCATCCTCAAGTCGTCTTGACGGGGGCGCACTGTGTGAACAAGTAAGTTCGATGTACATCCGTCCGCACCGCAGAAGCCTCTCTCGCATTTCTTTACTCTGATCCCATCCAGCCGACCGAGTGCAGACAGCGCGGCCGACCGCAACATGTTTTACAAAAGTGTAATTTTTTTATTTTTTTCAGACTTCGTCCGCTGGAGGTGAAGATCCGAGCTGGCGAGTGGGACACGCAGACGACGCAGGAGCGACTCCCCCACCAGGAGAGGGGGGTTGAAAGGTTTTTGGTGCACCCAAAATTCAACGCGGTTAACCTGGCCAATGACATAGCGCTGTTGTTCTTGAAGGAGCCCGTCACGTTGGCCGATAATGTGAACACTGTAAGTACTCCGCCACACTGTCCGTATTCTAAATTAAAGTGGAATTTTTAAAAGTTACGATTCATCACTATTACTATGAATACCAAGAATATCCGAGAATTTATGTACCTGATACAACTACCTACAAACGAACTTATAACGGTACACCATGTAGTACAACTATTGCATATAATGTAATAGATTTAAAGGGCTAAAAGATATTGTGGGGGTAGAAGACCTACGTCCTTCCCTTTCACCGGCTAGTCAGTGTAGAACATAAGATCTTCGGGTTTCTTTAGTCGAGCAACACATACCCACTTCACTTTTGTCACATTCTACCTTCATCCTAAACTGGAAAAAGTTTATAGTAATACCTGGAGATGATAAATAAAAGATGTTTTTCATTAGAAAAAGAAAGCCATATAATCAGAAAAACACAAAACTACAAGAAATAAAACAAAATAAAATCCAGACGACAAATCCTCATCTCGTCGGGTCGGGCGCGAGTACGACGTCCTTCTTGCATGGGACACCAGATGTATTGGCACTAGATCACGTTTGACGTACAGCATCCAGGCCAACGCGACCGGATTCGTAGACGGAGTTTGTTGTAGATGATCATTAATAAAAATGTCGCCGACAGTGAGGCGACTAATTCAAGGTAGTAATTAAAATAGTATACCGAAGGCAAAAATCAAGGGTCAAATCCAGATGCAGAATCCAGAAATATGCATCAGAAACTAAAGGCATAGACCAGAGGCAAAACCCGAGGCAACGCCAGAGGCAACGCTAGAGGCAACGCCAGAGGCAACGCTAGAGGCAACGCCAGAGGCAAAGAAGCAAAGACTGTCTTGTTTCCTGTAAAGATACCATGCGATTAAATTAAAATGTTAATAGTACATTATGCACTAGTGATTGGACAATAAAAAATACTTACCCTCTGGCTATAGTAAATCGCACACAGCTACATTTTAGTCTGACCAGCTTTGTTGATTATTTTGAAAATGAACCATAGATGCAACAGTTTTTATAACCTCAGACGTAAAGTGTGATGCCAATTTAAGGGTAATTATTTTTAAATTGCTAGGTGCTTGACAAAAAATAAGTGACGGGCAATTTCGTACGTGGCCCAAATTTATAACGTCACAATATATATTCGGGACCGATTTCCCACGATATGCCATACCTAAAAACACATATTCTTAGGTATTGTATAATGGCGTATTTATATTACGTCCGTCAAAAGAGTAAATAGTACGTAATGTTGCTATATAAAGACACGATAAATATTTTAGGAGCAGTTCTCTTGAATAAGTCTAACGTGTAACAACCTACCAAGTTTTTATTGACGGAGCACATCTGGAAATCTTAATAATCTTCACGCATCTCTCATAATGATTGTATGAAACATATGAAGATTTTAAAAATCAGCACCAGAAAAGATAGCGATAACGCGTAAATACAATCTTTGTTATATACATAACAATTCCTTAATTACGATTCACGCGAGCTTTAAGTTGTAACATAACAAAAATAAGATTCACGCAAGCTTTAAGTTGTAACAACAAAAATAAGATTCACGCAAGCTTTAAGTTGTAACATAACAAAAATAAGATTCACGCAAGCTTTAAGTTGTAACATAACAAAAATAAGATTCACGCAAGCTTTAAGATGTGACTCAGATGCAGAGTTTGATAGCGAATGCAGTATTTATGATGATTAATTATCCTGTACATTCAGATGTGTCTACAAGGCCACTATTAAAATAAATATTCATAAAATCAATCTGTTTATATATATTTATTTAATCTATATAGGTAATCTTACATTTTCTTTACTATCGCCATCAAAATTTTCGTTGAAGATCTATAAATTGTGAATCATCAATTATCCTGTCACTGTCCATGTCCATCTCTTAGGTATATCTCTCGCTGACGGAATAGTTCCACCAGTGAGGTTCTGCAAAATCAATCATCAGAAAACTGACCATCCGTTCTGTTTCAGATCTGCTTACCACCACAGAATATGAACTTTGAAAGTGCCAAGAACTGCTTCGGGACAGGGTGGGGCAAAACTAACTTTGGTAAGTTATTTTACAACATCTTCTGCTTTTAAACATATATTAAAGATTTATGTCCAGCTTTCCGCGCTTTTTACGAAAATATGGTTATTTGTAATTCATTTATTACAATAGATTATTATTTTTAAACAATTACTTAGATAGAACCTTGACACCAATTTAAAACTAATAAACTGGATATATTAAGACAATACCGGCGTATAAAAAAGATAATAAATTAATTTTCCGTGGGCCGCAAAATTTCCTTAATATGGAATTTTTTGCAGTTACAAAATATATTTTCTTATTATCTTATAAGCCAAGATTGCGGAGACAAATCTGGACCTACAAATTAATAAAATGTTAAAAATTAATAAAGTTATAAACTGTTAAATTTGCAAGACATTATTTAACATCGTCCTATTATTGATATTATAAGTAGTTTAACTATTAGTCTTATCTTGTAAAAAATTTCTCCAATTTCATACTGGAAAAATGAAGGTACCTATGGTTTGGATGCTTATAATATCAGCAGGTATTTTAATTAACATTTGAAAAGAAATATTCTAAACTATCGGCTTGCGCCAATTTCTGTTTGCTGTGCCCTGCGGGCAGCGATTTTGTCACCGTTACCCAGCCACGACTAGTGTCTTTTGTATTGATAAAACAATAAAGAAAGCAATATATATTGCGAGGTGAATAACAAAGATTGGTGAAAATTTAAAAGATTAGATTTACAACATTTCAAATCTGACGAGTACTGTGTGATTTATAACGAATCACATTGACGTACAATGTATTGACTAGGCGAAGTTCTCAGTAGACATTAAACTTGATCAGGGAACTTGAATAGTTATCAATAGTTTGAATACGTATGGGGAAGATTGTTGTAAAATATGATTTTTACTAAAAAATGATGTCATAAGAGAATAGTTTTAGACAAAAATATACACAGTACTAGACATCTCTTGAAAAATAAAAATATGGAGAGATTTATTCTGAGTACCACCAACGCTGATTTATTATTGAACTTCAATGGCGCTGCTTCTCAAATCATCGGCTTCCTAAATTTTTTGCCACTATGATACTGAGTCTTCTGCAGCGAAGTCTCGGTCTTCCGATCAGTCTTTTCCAACCCTTGATTTTCACAATATATCCTTTTTGTGAATCACGCATCAGTTGCCACGCGTCTCAGTCATCTTCAGAGCATTATGATGATTGAAAGTCATCATTCATTCTCCCCAGGTTTCACTTCTATGAAACACCACGTACGGATAATTGTTCTGTACGTAGTTATCTTAGTTTTCACGCAGATACGGCGCTAGTCCACCCAACCGTTGTTCAGTTAAATATAATATTTGTTTCAGGATTAGCGGGAAGATACGCAGTGATCATGAAGAAAGTGGAGCTGGACACGCTCAACTCGGCCACCTGTCAGCGTCAGTTCCAGAAGACGAGACTCGGCAGCAAATTCAATCTCCACTCCACGTTCCTCTGCGCGGGCGGCCAGAAGGGCAAGGACACGTGTCAGGTATATACATGTTTAGAGTGATACCGATTCTTTTCAACATCCGCTTTGCTCTCTAACTTGCGACCGCCCTCTTGACCGGCAACATAATGCAATGATCTGACGCTGAAGACTGGAGCAGACGGCGCCGGATAGTTTTGGCCGCGGTGTCGTCATTGTCTCAGCGAGCGTGACTGTTCTGCCAAGAACACAACGAAAGAGAAGGAAGGAGTTTCGTTTCTTTCTGGGCGCGTTCAGCTTCTTATCGAGACCCACTTAATCGGTGTCCACGTTTCAGGGCGACGGTGGAGCTCCGCTGGCGTGCCCGTCCTCTCAGCAGGGCCGCTACCTCCAGGCCGGGATCGTGGCGTGGGGAATCGGCTGCGGGCAGGAAAACGTGCCGGGGGCCTACACCTACGTTTCCAAATTCAGGGCCTGGATCGACGGCGGCATGGAGGCGGCAAACCTGGACACTTCTTCTTACATCCTGGTTTAACGGAATAGCTGCATGTTTGTTCTGTTCTGCGAACGGGACGGAATATTCTCGCTTATTGGAGAATATTAAAAATCTGACAGAAATAAATCTCAAACGCACCGTGGTCCGTCTACGTTTTCTAATTCTCCAATATTCTAGATAATATGAATTTAATGTATTATGTCCTCTTTTTTAATATTTTTCCAAATAAAACAACACAGATTTAAAGTTCAAGGTGTTTAAATTTTTAAAGAATAGTTTGCAATAATATTTAATACCTTTATTCATCTACTTGACCTGCCCATTTTCTTACATTTTTATTAATGTTGTATTATGTTATTTTAGTTGTTGCCTGTTCTTCCTATCCTACATACATTATCTATATATGTACAAATAAATTAATGTTTGTTTGTTTGTTTGTTCCGTTCCTATACCGTTCATCCGATTGCGATGAAACTGTGGTGAGTTGTTGTGCACACGCCCACGAAGGTTTCTGAATTAGTACAACTATTTTACAATAGATGACGCGCGAGACGTTTCAACAAATGTGTGTATTTCATATAGTTTATTGCCATGAAACTTTGGTGAGTTGCTGTGCGCACGCCCGCTAAGGTTTCTGAATTAGTACAACCATTTTACAATGAGAAAGTTCGCCGAAGAAAGGGATCTGCGCGTCACGGCTATCAGTTTCATGGCAAACCATATGTCGTGAAATGTGAAATACGGACACGTTGATTGGCTATTTTTAGGATTCTCTGTAGCGAATTTTCCAAGAATTATCGCTTTTTCTGGCGACTTCTTCGTATACGCACCAGATGGAAAAACAAAAAATATTGTGTATCCAAAAGCACTTCGATAATCAGAATTAAAATACAAACATTTTCTTTCTTCGAGTGGCATTGCAACGCATACCGAGTACTCGGTAGTCCTATATATAATTTGTTAATAATGCTGAAACGAAGTGCATAGGTATTCCAATTTTAAAAATACATGTTGCTGTCAAAGTAAAAACTCGGTAGAAAGCTATATAGGGGGCTGTATTTTTTTTTTCGTAATTTTTTTTTTACATTACCTTAAAATGATAATGAACCTGCAGATTTATTATTACATCATAACAATATTATATGTAGGTATACATTGGTTAGATGAACAAAAACGACAATTTCTTTGCAGGTTATTTGCAAATGTATTATCAATAGTAGAGCATTAAATTAAAAAATATTTCTATTTAAAATATACAATATTTTAAAAGAATAAAACGAAAATTTAATTCTATGTCTTAAACGTTCATTTTGGTAATTATTACAGATAATTCATATAAGCCACATTTATTTCTGCTTCAAATTCAAATAAATGGTGGAGTATTAACTCCAATTTGGTGGAGTATGTAACTAGTAAATTACGCACTAATGTGTGAAGATATATCGGTGAAAGAACTAGTTCTTTGCAACGTCAAAAGTTCTCGGCACCGACGTTAAATCATTTGACCGGTTACTTCTGAAACCGATTTCAATATTCGAAATACATGATCGATTTGACCAATTAGGTAAGATTAAAAAGAACTGGTTCTTTTTGTTGAAAAAGTTCCGAAATTGTGTGCCCCCCCTTCCCTCCCCGCCCACCCGCAACTATTGAAAGTGGAAGTGATTTTTCAACAATTCGACGATAGCATCGCTAATAACACCTCCGGTTCGATTGTTGACGGAGAGAGGGATAAGGGCTGACCCCTGTTGTCTCCGATATACGAGGTAAGAACAACGACATAAGACAGTACAGAGCGAGCCAGAACTTAATACAGAACACAGAAAATATTGCAGTTTACGTCAGACTGAAGATTTAGAATTAACTTTATATTTGTGAGGAGTGAGCCCGCGACCTGACGCCACACCTCAGTATCGAACTCGAGCAAAGTAAAATAAATGACTAAATTACAGAGTTTGAATTAAATTTTGAAATATCTACTAACAATGACCTAAGAATGGATTTACTACTTGAATTATTCACTTTTTCTTGTCCCCTATCCGTTCAACGGGGGTTGGTTTATCTTCACTCTCCTCGGGTTTTTCATAATGATCTTCCAAGGCCCCGACTTCCACCAACCTTTTTCTGCATTATGAGGTACAAGATTTGGTACTTCTCCGGATAACTCATACTTATTTATTACATTATTCATCCGAACCATAACATCTTCATTCGACTCTATCCATCCAGCTTCTATTGAGCATTCTTCTGTAGATCCACATCTCAAATGCTTCAAGTCGCCTCATCATCTCTTCGGTGAGGGTCCAATTAATTATTCACGTAATTACCAAAACTGATGATAATGGATTTGTTGTCGTTCTCATTTACAATATGCACTAAAAAATGGTTAAAGAAACATTTAGTTATATTAATATATTTACTTATTGTTATTATCGCCCATTAAAGTCTTCTAGAAGGAAGAAGATCACGAAGGCGAGAGGGATTTATTAGCTGCAGTTCCTATATCGGTACTACTCATTCGCCGGTAGGTTGGTATTTTTTTCTCTCCATCAATCCAGGCCGTGCTGCGTTTGCGCATTAGATTTTGAATCTTTCGAAGATATTCCGAGCTACTTCGATTGCGATTCCTATACGACGTTGCCGCCGATGGTTTACGCCTCTTCTTCGTTAAGGAAAAGTGTGTTAATAAATTTCCATTTATTTATATAACGGTCGAGCGCGTTCACCGACAGTATCGCGATGACCCCTGACCTAAAACAGATTGTTTTGTTCGATATATGAATATACAATAAATAAAATTGTCAGTCTGCAAGATATTGTACACCAATCTAGTGTCCGCTCTTCATCAGAAGTAATGGTAGTATGTATATTTTCTAATAAAGAATTTTAAAATATATTAACTTATTTCTATGTACAAAAAAATTATCAAGATGAACGAAATGGTTAGGTCACCTATTCATTATTCGAAGCCTCCGTTTTTTTAATGAGTTTAATAACTTTCAATTATCGTGTCGGTGATAAGTGATAATCTATTCAGGAGATTAAATAACTCACGATACAGCACTACTTTTATGGGCCGGGTAATGCTAATAAGGGTAAAGGTAAAATAAAAATATGTATCAATATTTAAAATAAAACAACCGAGTTTTTTTAGCAATACATTGCTATTACCCGAGGATCTAGTTTAATGTTTATCACATTCACACTCTACCGCTGAATTGCCAGGAAACGCGTTGTAAACCGACGCTGAAATGAAGTGGAAAAAATGGACAAAGTTTGCGGGTCGCACATTGTCGTAGGGAGCGCCGTGTTTAATTGTCATTGCGTCGATGCCCGGTGGGCCGTGAGGGTCGAGTGTGCCACTTTAGTAAAGAGACTGAGACCCTCGATACAAATCATTCGAGATGAAAATACAAATATATTCTAACTACACCCTCGGTGTTCTAGCAAGCGAATTAGATTTTTTCTAACCTTAAAGCAGTTAATTGTTTAGTGACAATACTCGAACAATAGTGATGGTTGAATCATTATTTAAACCGTGATTATGTTCGCAATATTTGAATATGTTCCAAGAACACATAATTACTGAATTTTCACTTACAAAGGCACTGTTATTAAACAAAAAATACACATCTCATAAAGACAAGGCTATTTTTTAAATATTTTAATTATATTTAATGGAAATTTAGGTAGTCACATAGTATAAGTGATCGCTTAAGCCAGCCGAAGACAAGTCGTAAGCCTTGTAATTACCCACACTTCCATTAAATTTAATAAAAAATAGCTTCGTCTCTATGAGATATCCATTATTTGTTTAATAACGTGATTATGTTCGATCGGAACAAAGATTAATATCTGATTATCCGTAATTCTTCGAGCATTGACTGATACACTAGAAAGTACACCTCCAACAGTTAAGTCTTAGTTACCAATTATCGTTACAATCACAATCACGTAACGGCTTACCTTCACTATTTGACAGTCCAATATGTATGTTTTAGATGTTACTGAAGCTAATTTGGTGTTTATCGGTGCTGAGTCTGGCTAGCTGGGTTTGCTGCGACAGAAATCTTCTTGACGAATTAAGAAAACAGCAGGTAAGTATTTTCAGTATATATGTATATATGTACTCGGATCGTAGGGCTCGCGGTCATAGTGAGCTACCGCTATTTAAGATTAATACATTTAAATACTTTAATTGTTTAAGAATGTCTTCCTATTGTAGAAAGTTTCATTGGTGAACCCTGACGGAGAGGCGTGCGAGTGTGTGCCGTTCTCTCGGTGCGAGGATGGGAAGGCCCAGCCGGGCCAACCTAACAGGTGAGCGGGCAGTCTGAAAAACAGAGGGAGATAAATATGTTATATGTCATAAAGGAAGTTTCTTAGTTTTCTCGCGTCTGTTAGTCCTGAGAAGTGTCGATCTATAATGATCGTGAAACATTTATTTTCAGCCCGACAGTTCAGGGCTAAGTGAAATCACTAATCTTTACTTTGTATTATCAATAATGGGTCATTTTCGCAAATATGTATTCCGCAGTACGTACGAGTAGACTCAAAGCTTAACAAGATTTTGTGAAAAATATTTTTTTCCGTAACGGTACAGAATTTGTACACACTCCTTGTGCAGTAGGTCTGTTACACCCTGTATAAATACATAAATTGCGATACTCCTGATATACCATCACCGAAGCTTTAAATGACACAAGCGAGACTTCTATATCGGACGTGATACTGTCACTCGCCGCATTGCAAGACATACTCCATAGTCCTCGGTCCAACGCTGTGACTTATTGTGTTTACGTTCTAGGGGCAGACCGAGTCAAGAGATGTGTCAGGAGTACACGGAAGTGTGCTGCGTCCGTGTCGTGCCCGCAGAGAGCGTTTGCGGCGTCCGCACAACCCTACCGGTCGCGCTGAGGCCCGCCGCTTTTTCAGAGGTACAATCGCCACACCACAGCGCCAAACATTATATTACGTGAACAATTACAACATCTGATTTTTTATCGTAATGTTTCAATTACATATTATAGTACTGGTCAATCAGAAAAGGTCACAATTACTTAAATTACTTAAACACACAAAAAATATAGCGCGCACACCATTTTAACACGCGTTCTATCGAAAGTTGAAAGCAAAATTACTTTACGGCCTCATTTTATATAAATAATTAGGCAAAATACTTTGTTTAAACCAATATTTATACCTACGATGGTATCTTCTTCAGGAAGCAATGTATACTGAAATTAAAAAATACAAACATCTATTCAGAATTTTCTAATCAGCTTTTGGAAACAAACCATTCCTTTGATATTAACAAGGGTTTAGAAATTACACATGCAAATACTAGGGGTTTACAGTTAGATAAATGTGCAATTTTAGAAATAAGAAAAAGTGTTAATAATAAGCTAAATATTATAAATAACCAAATCCTCTTTGCAAATAGTCGCCTTTAAAATTTGTTTTCATGTTAGTTCTTATTTATTCACCACTTTAGAGTTTTATTTTTATCTATGCTTGTATTTCTTGAACTTCTTGAAGCTGGTAGTGAAGGTGAAAATAACCCAACGTGAGCGTACTTTTATTGTGAGTATTAAAATAATCATATCATGTTACACCACAAAGTAACCGCCATGTCGAGCGATGACCTTGACATGATCTCT
Organism: Eubasilissa regina; assembly: GCA_022840565.1. Taxonomy (NCBI): domain Eukaryota; kingdom Metazoa; phylum Arthropoda; class Insecta; order Trichoptera; family Phryganeidae; genus Eubasilissa; species Eubasilissa regina. Next base: position 1,036,045 of record JAINEB010000021.1, on the reverse strand, counting down.
GTCTACCTTCACTACCTAGTACTAGCTCTGCTGCGTAACGAGTCGTTGGAGATCATTGAGCTGAATATGCCCCAAGTATTATTCACGCATCTTAGAATTTGTTCGTTAGTAATGTGGGTTTTAGTATACGGCGATACAGCCACAAGACACTGGCATTTCTTGTTACCGACGCAATTCTCCGGAAACTGGGGAGATGGGAAAGGAAGAAAATAATGTAAAATACGGAGGGTGGGTGGATGGGTAGGCGGATAATCGAGGAATCCTTCGATATTGAACGGAACAAGTGCGAGGACACGGACAGCTCGACTCGCCCGATGATGGCGTTAGTTCTTTTTCTCCCGGTTCGCACTGCAACGACATTAATACTTTGATGAGACAACCTCACAGCGAGCCTGAAATTCCACGATATTCTCGGCGCTTTTTCAAAAGCCCGATAGCTACACGCCGAGCCGGAAGGTAGACTGAGACTGGGACTGGGACTGGGACTGGGGAACTGGACCGGGCGAGAAGGGAGCGGGTGTCGATAAAACTACATTACGCTCATGCGAATGGGCGGATACGCCACGATATAATAAATTCGCTCATTAGCGCGTGAAACGCGTATGCATTATGTGTCCACAGCGTTATATTGTTAATTAGATTAAACATTACTCTACCGGTAGCCTTTCTATGATATCATTTTTTTCTTATTTTCTCCCCCGGGGCACGAATAATAGCATCGGTCCTTAAAGTTTTTTAAAGCACTAAAGATTTTTGAAAATGTCTACAGTACAACCTAACAATAAATTAATACAAATATACTGATTTCAGACCTCGAAACCCTAGTAGTATTTCATGGGATATCCGAGAGATGTTACTCTAAATTTGCCTACGGAAGGGACATCACTAGTAACCCATCGACCTCAAAGAGGGTTATTCGAAATTGAACGGTTTATAAGTTATAATACACAATAGAAATACACGCAAAGTAATGAATAGTTCTGTATTTCTGTACAAATTTCACATGAGAACAATCCTTTGAATAAATATTTTAGTTAACTAACTACACGTAATATTTGTCACTACGTGAAACACGAAATGCAGCATTTGTCAAAAGATACCGCCATTTTGCAATGCAAATGCAAATGGTGGAATACAATGGCTTGAAAATAATGCAGTGTCATATATAAAAGAGGTACCTTCACCACACAGTGTATACTGGAAATAACCCTGATCCTCCATCGATTTGGAGTTCATTCTCGTACAACGAAATGCTGTTCGATACGAGATTATAACACAAATTATGTTACTCACATCCATTCTTCTCTAAGGTCCTCGTCTACGAATAAGGTTTCTCTCTGAGATTCATCGTAGGGGACGATATAGAATTCAGCACAAAGCGATCTATCATCAGGAACGGACGTCCCGCGGGCGTAGGCAGGCAAGGCGGTACCCGAGGGCGGTAAATTTTAAGGGACAGCAATTTGGCGACGGAATGTAAATATTAGATCTAATACAAGTATTAAAATTACTATCCGATACAAAAAAAGCTCGTAAAGCAATTTAAAGGGCACTTTGAAAGTCCATTTCTCGTAATAGTAGGAAAACAATCCGATATGTATAATACGTCCAACATACATTTAGACAATATCAATTTGCCAAAGGCCATAAAAGTATGCTGCAAAAAATTGTCAAAGTGCGGCAGCATTGGTGCCATTTGCCGGCTCATAAAACGGAAGAAAGGTTAAATGTTCTTTCAACATCTTTTATTGAAACTAAAAGGAAAATTTTCTCCATTTCCAATTGTTAGTGATTTTATTGTAAACTTTGTGCTTTTAATTCTTTTTAACATTCATTATTTATGACTTTGTTTTTAACCACTCTTTGAGTTAAATTTAATACACCACCCGCTTTTGGAAAATACCATTTCCATCATCAGGACGTCAAATAAACTAACTAAAACCGTGTTTTTAAATTTTCCAATAATTTATAAGAAAATGATCAAACTTTTGATAAAAATTTGGGATTGTCTGTTTTTACATATAAATCTATCGGAAGATTTAAAAATGATGTTTACGCGCTTTTATACTTGGATAGGTAGGCCTGATATAAAATTTTGAATATGTGTGTTCTTTTTGTGTAGATTTAAAAACAGAAAACAAAAGCGAAACTGCTTCTGGGAAAAGAGTTATTGTGATTCGGGCGGACTTTTTACGGCGGCGATAATAAAAACATTTAGTATATATATATTTTCGGATTATCGGTTGTGTGAAGGTTTTCGGTGGCTGATCATCATATTTAAGGACTACAAGGATAGCGACGTCGGCCTCAACCAACACAGGTTCACAGAGGTTTGTGTAATTTGAATTTACATAGATTGAATAACTGTATTCATCATTACCAATAGAAAACCCAGAACTAGCTAATGAAGTATTTACGGCAACAAATATTATAACATTTTGACATATGGTTTGTTAGTTTCTTTGACATCCTAATGAAGGAAATGTTTTTCCGAAACCAGTCGGTGTATTAAATTGAACTCATTAAGTGGTTAAAAACAAAGTTATAAATAATTCATATTAAAATAATATTTTTTATAGACGCGCACCTTTAAGCTAAAAATGATTGTAAGAATATTTAAAAAAAAGTATAATATAATGTTCAATATTCAAAAATTGACGGTGATAAATGATCAATGTTAATAAATAATACATGTGTTAAATAGAATGGTGGATAATAAGAAACATTATTTCACCAAAATTGTCAAAACCTGATGATTGTAGATGAGAGTTTAATATTTTTTCTAATTTAGCCACATTATTACCTTCATTCTGTATTGAGTTTATATCGTAAGAAATTATAAAGGATCGATAATAAATGTTTAATGATAATGAAATTCGCGACACTTCACCTGAGGGACGTCACTGTCTATCATGAACCCATATATTTTGAACAAACTTTTCCGTGAACGCGAGCCATTACAATATAATACTTCGTACTTTATTCATTTACACTTTTATTAGACACTCGAAAGGCCGTAATTGTAAATTCCTACATATTCTTCTTCAATTTCCGACCATAAAGTACAGAAAACATATATTATGCGTTTCTCCAAACAACCAAAATAATTCGAACCTTAATGTATTTTCAAGGAAGAATCAGACTTCGGAGAGTTTCCGTGGACCGTTGCGATACTCCTGAGGGCAGACAACAGTTCTATCGGCGTCGGGTCCCTGATCCGTCCCGAGGCCATCCTCACTGCGGCGGCTCCGCTACACGGGCAAGTCCACCATTCTCGTGTCTTTCTACACATTTATTTAAATCAGACAAACAGATAATCTTTAAAGAGCTCATCACTGCTACACGATCTCACTATCTCCGAAAACTTTATGACACTAAGAATAAAATAATTGTGTAATGTATCGTAAAGATACACCGAAAAAATCCGTTGTTGCTACCGAAATTCAAACCTGGACCTCTTCCTATCCGGGGAAGTGCTTAAAAATTGAATAATAAGTATATCAATAGGAAATATTATAAAATGTAAGTTTAAAATTTGTCGAAAATGTATTCGATTGCTATAGCGAAACGTTGAACGCGCTTCACCAGACGGAAAGAAGTACAGGTTCGAATCGCAGTAGCGACTAAATATTTTTTCGGTATATCTTTCTAATTGATTCATTAATTTGTATCAAAATAGGACAGAACTATATTCTTAAAAATGCAACTTCACGATAAAAATGTGTTCTCTTAAAAATAAAATAATTATATTTTCCTAGAAAGCGATCACTTTGAGGTTTGACATATTATATTAAATAAAATAACAATCGCTTTGTATGAAACCACCAAATTTATTATACGTTAACCGGTTTCGCTTATCTCAAGCTTCGTCGGGACGTATTTAAAACTATTTTAAAATAGTTGGTGGTTTCATACAAAGTTATTGTTATTTTATTTAATATAATAAAAGAATTGTTTTCAAAAATTTTAAGTTGGAACATTTTAACCCTGCACTGTAATATTTGGTACTTATTTACATCGACATGTGTTATATTTTGTTTAACAACATTCATTTAATCATAAATTAAGACATTCGTTTGATCTGCATAAATCCATGTTCATCGATCCATGTCCATGATCGAATATAGACTGCAAACATCTTTACCATTGGATCGAGGTCTCCTTTATTTCAAGAGTGTGTGTGTGTGGTAAGTGCAATACCACCAATAACCCTACTGCTACTACCCTTCAACAATACCGAGCACAACCGTGGCTGATCAAATAGACCTAAAACAGATAAACCTGGCAGACGTGAACTACCAAAGAAGAATACATCATACTGTGACGTATTATGTATTTTCGACTAACGAAAAAACTAGCGACTATGACTGACAGCCCTACATTTTTGCAGGAAATCTGAAAGGGACATTAAGGTGAGAGCCGGCGAATGGGATACGACAAGCGAGAACGAACGCATCCCCTACCAAGACAGCAATGCGAAGAAGTTCATCGTCCACAGTCAGTACGATCATTCACGAGGAATCTTCAATATCGCGCTGGTCATTCTGGAGACCGCGTTCACTCTCACGCAAACGGTGCAACCGGTACGTGAACCTTTTGTTACAATTATCTGTCGGTTCAATATCTCCCCGTACAAAATGCAAAGACAGTACCAAGTTTCAGAGATTCCCCGTCTCGTGCCGCACTTCACGCTTATTGCATGTTAAACGTCAAATACCCGACTAAACCGATATATTACATCGAAGTAACGTTTCAATTTCTTCCGAAATGAGAAGTAGGATACATAATTTCTTTGTTCTGAAGGCACATTTTTCAGATAAACAGCATCTTAAATTTTATTTTTTCAGATTTGCCTTCCGTCGAGGTTCCAGTTCACCGATTGGGACCAGGACTGCTTCGCGTCAGGGTGGGGCAAGAACAGACACGGTAAGGCTCCTCTTACCTCCTGAACTCAGAGTCGAGAGGAGCTGCAGGCCAGGGTATAAGAAGAGAGTGATTGCATTATGGATTATAAATCAAAATAATTCTGTACCTTTTCTCCGTAACCCGCTTTCTGTTCTACAAAGTTGACACATCAATCTATACATATTGGAGTTAAATACTGGCATTAAAATAACATTGACATATACAAAAAAATCTTCAATAAAACACTCTCGACCTGGTAACTCATGTTCTCTACTAACTTTGCAGTTACATGCAAAACTTCCTACTCTGCCCCCCTCTCCTCGACGCCAACATAAATGTGTTAAATGAGTTACACTCGGAACCCTGACAAAAATAAAGCCATCCCACCCCACCGCCCCCGAACATGTCACTCTCCCCGGCCCGAACCAAATTTTTCACACTTCGTTACTCTTCAAGGGCCGGTTGTGTGATCAGTTGGAACTTTTTACTGTAGTGAAAAAATTACTAAAGTAAAAAAATTTGCGAAAACGGCTTGTTTGATCGTTAATAAAAAAATATTTACTTCTCGAAAGTGCATCCCGTAGTAAACTCATTTTACTTCCCGATATCCGTTAGTAAAAACGAGAATCGATAGTTAAATATGGTGGACTCTTCACAGCTGTTCCATGTCATTTGACATATTGATACTTTGAAAGTTATATAGGACAATGAATCATTCAATATCCCGCTATTTCAGTGATGACAGTTCGTCCGATGATGCTCTCGTTGTTTAATATACATTAGTACACATAATATGAAAAAATTTCACCACCAAAGTGACAGATATCGAACGCCTAGGCGAGAAAATTCATAGATAATGCTTAAATTAAAGCGTATTTTATGATTATTTGTCGCGCCCATACACATCTTCATCTATGCTTTAACAGTGGTAAATTTGATGTATCAAAAGCCCGCAAAAGATTTTAACTACAGGCATTAGTAAAAGTTACTACTGATGACAGACACTACCGGTCCTAAGTCTCGCGAAAATAATGAAACCCCCACTCTTTCCCCTTTTGCTTTAATTTAAATTTGAATCCCAGGTAACGCCGGGCACAGACAATTAAGTTCCCGTATGTTCTGTACTTCGCGATATGCAATAAAATCAAAGCTAAGTATCTTCGTATTTTAATAAAGTTTTGCTATGAATAGTAATAATCTGGACTATTTGTATTAACATGATTATTCAATACTTAATTCAATTCGACTCCCTGCACTATTGCATCGTTCAATTCGCTGAAAAACAGCCTCTGATGAGTTAGTCGGATTTTATAAAGAAAAATATAATGTTAATGTGACGATTGAGAAAGTGACAGGGGCGTTACGCTTTCAGGAGTAGGCAGCCGATACGCCATCAAGATGAAGAGGATCCACCTGAACATCGTGAACCTTGACGCCTGCCAGTACAGACTGGACCGAGGGCTCCACATATCCTTCATCTGTGCCGAGGGACGACCCGGGATCAACATGTGTCATGTAAGAAGCGAGAAAAAAATATCTATACCCATTTTTTTTAAAATTGAAATGCGTATACTGAAAACGTGTCACGTCAATTTTTCTTATTATTTTCAAACTAAGCTAAACTCTTATCCTATGATCATAGGATTAACTTTATGGCCTCCTGGAACGAGACTCGAACCTCCGACCGCCAGATCATCAGGTGAGTATCGTAACCACTAAACCACAAGCGCGTCAAATATGTGCAATAATAATGTAATTATCAAAAGTCTCAAAATCTAACATGTACAAAGATTATAGTTGCCAGGGTGCCGAGCTATGAACACGCGTTGGGTTATTGTCACTACTAGTTTCGAGAAGTGAAGTCCCTCTCATCATCAGGTGATAACTAAACTAATTACAGTATTGTAGTCTATTCGAGCAATGGGGCGGGGCTTGAGAGAGGGGGGAGGTTTCAGTCGTTAACGGGAATATGGACAGTAAAGGCGAAGGTTAGGGAATGTTATGTTGTTTATTAATGTTTTTCTCCGAATTTAAATTCTTTTGTATTTCAAAGGTTTCTAAATGATTAATTATAAATCCTTTATAAGGTACCGAGTGGAGAAACTTTAGTCTAGGACTATCTAGAGAGTGGTTTGTTTCAATTATGTGATTTGCAAATTCCGAGAAACTGTTATATTCTAGGTTCTTTTATTATTGTTTTTAGATTTCTCGCGGTTTGACCCATGTATTTTTATCGTAATCTCCACAAGTTATTTCATATATTTCGGTTTTTTCTAATATATTAATTTTTGTTTTTGAAAATTAAAATAATCAGGTATTCCACCTTCTTGTTCATTCCATTCCCATCTACCTATATTCCTCTCTCTCTCTCTCTCTAATTTTCTATTACGAACTCCACCCAGTATAGGCATGTCAGACACACGAGTGAGAAGTTGCAGGTTTGATATCTTAATATATAATAGTCGATCCTTTCTGTGTTCAGGGAGACACCGGTGCCCCGTTGGTCTGCCCCACGGAGGTCCCCGGCAGGTACCACCAGGTCGGCATTTTCGCCTCCAGCAGCCGCTGCGGTCAGGACTCGGCTCCCGCCGTATACACGCACGTGTCCAAGTTCCGGAGCTGGATTGACAAATCCATGCAGTCCGAGAACCTGGACTCTGATCTTTACATCATGAAGTACGGAGACGGCAGTCCCGAACCCGGAACAAATTCTTGACAATTGAAATCTGTACAATCCTGGCACGCTAAATGAAGAGTCCTTGAAGAGTCTTCAATAGCTGGATGTATTTCCGCGGTTACGGTCAATTTTCTAACAATACAAAATGCAACATCATCGTAGCTGTAACATTCACCACCAGCTTCGCATCGCATCGCATCGCGCTTGCAATTTACAGCCCAAGAATTAACCGCCGAGGTATTTCATCGCCTTAATAGAAATATTATTTTAATTGGTAAAAATTCTTATTTACTTATTCAAACTTATCAAACTTTTTCGCTGTTGTAATTGTTAGAAAACAATCCTTAAATACATAAATCAAAAATTAATCAATATTTCCATTGTACTTAGAGTTTTATACCATTGAATGTGCACAGCACTATACCAGTTTTTGATGGGTTTTTTTAAATGCTACGTATTTGTAAAAAAAACTGGGTTTTTAATAATGTATTCACACGCCTCAGGGTTTCATTTACTATTTAAAATGTTTTGTCATAAAAAAATATTTTTCGGAGAATCCACTTCACTCGTGGCCGAAGAACATTGAAAAATAAAAAGCAATTACGTGATGTGTCATATTTTTCAGTTGAAATGTTTTAATTCCATAAAGTAATGTTCGGGTCATCGCAGTCCCGCAGTTCATTTATTATTCCGTTGACTCGGTGTACCGAGGGAGACATTTAGACCCTCTACATCGCTAATTGGTTCGGATGAATTCGATGAATTGTGTTTTGTGTAGAGGAAAAATACGGTAAGGGTGATCATATTTCATATATCTATCGTTCAGGCTCTGGCCCCGAATTCGTGTCCCTTCTACTGCTTCTTATCTATATGATAGATCATGTGTAATATACAACCTTTTAATGCGAACCAATTAAAATATTTTATATTGCATGAGATCCCAATAAAATAACATAGGATCCTATAATATTAAACCCGCGTTACAACAATAAAATTTAATTAAATTACCTGAAATCCGAATGCCAAAATATGTTTTTTTCTCGTTGTAGAAAATAAAAAAACGTATTCAGGGGGAGGCGGGAGATTAGTTGCATTTTGTGCAGTCTTAAAGCGTAATGCATGCTACGCAGTAATTGGTACACGGGTGTACAAAGAACAGACAGACACACAATACCGTAAAACTGCTATGCAGTTTTTCAAAAAATAAAAATTGTTATATAATCTGTATGAAATAATGTTGGAATAAATAAAAAACATGCATTAAATTTTATATAATTAGTGATGAATCTTTTAGCTATACTATACTAATACGTGTTTAATAAGAATATAAAATACACATATTTTTTGTATATTTAACATATATACCTTTTACTTACTTTTTATATATAAATAATATACAATTAATGAAATGTACGTGCACGAATGGATTCAAATAAATAAAGCAAAAAAACTATCTTCCAAGTATATTCCAATGCAGGTCAATGTACAATAGAATCAACCAAACCCCAAAATAAGCCCGCTCTACTAGGATTAGGAGGCTGTAAACACGTTTAATGTTATTTTAAATTCGATAAAATGCAGTTGTTACTTTCATTACTGTTAACACCGCGCCTGGGTGTTCATGTGTTGTGTACTGTTCACTGGGAACAAAGGAATTTAAATGTTTAGGTAGGATTCGTGCAGTACGTTTGACGTTTATGGGTACTGAATGAAATATGTAGTCACTATGGTAACTAATATGACGTATTTGTTTAGAATCTGTATTTACGAGCCATCCTAGAAGCCCTATTCTATTAAACCGGCTCCGCAATATGTACATTTCTTATATACTACCTAAATAAAGTCTAATATTCTTCACGAGCCATCTCGTACATTCCCTTACGAAAAGGTGATACAATATCATCTCAAATATTTACGGGTGGTCTCAAAAATCTGTTCAGACAACTAGAGTGAGATGATAAAGACACTTTTTTTTAATTTCTTCCATATTACAATTTTAATTGTTTTGCCAAACTGCATGGTATTTTTAAGGCAAGGATTGCCTTTTACCTAGTCAATTTTTTTTTTTTATAAATAAAAATAATACAAGGGTAAAAAAAAATTTGATGTTAGATGAAATACTTAAAAATATATAAAGAATATATATGAATAAATATATATAAAGAAAAAAATCAATCTTTCGAAAAGATAAATATTTTTTACAGGGCGTGACAGACCTAGTCCACAGTAGTTATGGATGGATACCTGAATACAATACAGCACAACAATTAAATAAAAAATTAGTCAAAAATATATTCCTTTACTTTGCATTTTAAGGTGGTCACTGGTCACTGGTCACTGGGGTCACACTGCTCGGGTCGGTACTCTCTCGGTTCGACCCGACGATCTGCTAGAATAGCTATGGTGAGGATCAGTGCTTATATTTCTCTTCGAATATTATACCACATGTTACTTTATTGTCAACCGGTAATATTTAGCATATTGTAAATAAGCACTATAATCATCTTCATACAAACACTTCGTTCTGTTATCTACTGAAAGTTTTACGAATTTGAATTGTAACTGTTTAATTGTATTAATACAAGTTTTATGTCAGTCCATAGCTACTCACTCCGTAACTGGTAACCGGTAGCGAGTATTGAAGCCATCTACGTTTTGTAGAGGATATTGTTGTCGATCCAGATGACCGACAGACCGGAATGCGGCAACCGTCAGTAGCCAGTGGCAGAACAGGATTGAAGGGTTGAAGGATCGATTCATGTTAATAGAACCCGGTCGATAATTATGTCACCTGGACGTAATGCCTCAAGTATGGCTGCGAGACTCAGATTACTGGAGTTTTTAGACTCTCGACACAAGGGAGATCTAAATATTTAGAGCGACGGAAAGGGGCATAGAATTAAGCATCACACCGAGAGACGAGAAAGAAAAGAGTGGGTAAGAAACCGGACAAGAGTATTGGATATTACAGAATGCGCTAAAAAAATTCAATATCAATGATCAGGCCGCATCTAGGCGTACCCGAGAGGAATCAAAGGACGACAGGCCGCCCTAAAACCCGCCGGTTTTACAAAATCATCCATTTCTGTAAAAATACGTAACAGTGAATAACAATGGACAGAAAAACGAGCTTCATCAAGCAGTGAACAGAAAACGGTACGTGATGATGATGATGATAAGAACATTTAGTCTAGTATTAATGTTTGGTCCTCGTTCTGCATAACCGGCGCGCTGCATCTAATCGTGAACAAATAATTAAATTCATACGTATCACATTTATAATTTATGATGTACTTTTAAACTCCTGTCTTTTATAATTTCCCGAGATTTTTCCATCTGGCATCACTTCTGCACGTCCGCCGCGAGGTGCGCAAGCGCCGCTCTGCCGGCTGCACTCAAACTTTTGTGGCGCGCGCACCGCCTGCACTGATCCTGATAGCTCATTCGTTAAAATATGATCCCAGACTAATTTAACAGTCAGATGAATAAGGTACCATAATCTCAAACAGAATGATCGACAACATTTTAATAACATACGTATGTAAATAACTAACTAAAAATCACTTCTATCCACATTCATACATCTTTTCATGCATATTTGTCATGTATATAGAATTTCTTACTTTCGCGTTTGTTGGTGGATAATTGTTGTCATCAGTAACTGTTAATTCACTGCCTTCCCTGTGACTCTGTCACGCTCTTCTATTCTCGGAAAATCAAATCTTCGCCAGGTCACACTGCTTCGACAATTTCGTCTATCTGTTTGTCTTGATATATGAGCCGCCCATTTCTATTTACGCTTTTTAAAAGTGATAATGACATCCTTCCTCTCGGTTTACGCTTTAACCCACGGGATTTTTTTGTTATATCTTTTAGTGATTTTCAGCATAGTTCCTTCTATACTACACTGTATGATCTGAATTCTCCGGGCTAGCTTAGTATTCAGAGTCCAAATTTCACTACCATATGCAAATATTAGAAACATTGACCGGTAAAAGATTATTCCCTTAAGATACAGTTTAAGAGATAATAAATGCGACCTGACACAGTGAGAGGTGGGAAGGGATTATAAAAAATTGTAGCAGGCATATCAATTTTGCATCTATCACAATATCAGTGATAAAATAAACGAGATAACTTTATTATTTTCATTTGTTAACTTTGTTTTATAAACCACTTATTAAGTTTAAATACATCTACCGGTTTCGAAAATAACATTTTCTACGTATTGACATCCTGAAGAAGAAAATGATATTTTTCGAAACCGGTAGAAGTATTTAAACTCAATAAGTGGTTAATAAAACAAAGTTAACAAATTAAAATAACGAATTTTAACCGCAAAGTTAATTTTTCTAATTTCAAAAGAGATAACTTTACATTATGAAGCCAATAATATTTAAAAATATATTCATATGTCATAATTTTGACATTTCTTTTTTGAGAATTGAAAGTAATTTTTCCTGGCAATTTAAATAATTTAATGTGTCAAATTTAGTGATGAGTTATCGAAATTAATGAACAACAGAAATATCATTTCGTGTAACCCTCATTGGTTACTAATGTATAATGCAATAAACTATTATTATTAGTTTCGAACTAAGCTAAATGCCTTTGATATGAAAATAAAGAAAATGACTAACTTCCTGAAATGAGGCTCGAATCCCTGACAACAAAATACCCTTTAAAAGGAAAGGGTGCAAAACACAAAAATAACAAGATCCAATTATTATTACTAAATTAAGTTACGTCTGGGGCTACATTGCCCATAATCCATTCAAACATTGCATATCTGAATTGTAATTCAACGAAGTTATTATACATTAGAACAACCACTCTTATTTCGATGAATCCCTCTTACAAATATCAGTAATCAGTTATATTTATGGAATAAATACTCCTCACACTGTTCTTTAAATCAAAAAATATCCGTAGAGATCGGATAAAATTTATTTATAATTTATAGAACAGTGAAAAATTCCACACAGTAATATATATGTCCGCTGTAAAATCAATAAATTCGATATACGCATCTTTGAAAGATGGACGATGAATTGTGGGGCAAAAATCACAATTTCAGTTTTCTGCAAGTCTGCGCCGCGCACCCTACGCAGAAAGTGAAAGGCGCGCGGCCCGCAGTCGGATATTCGCGCCGCCTTTCCCCGCCACATTTCCCAGGCGGCCATGTCGGCAGTCACGGCCCGGGCGTCGCGCGGGAAACTGCCTCTAGCGCGCTGCCAGCCCACATGCGCCCCGACAGCATGCACCCCGAGAGGACTGTCGCTCACCGCCTGGCCGTCGCAATCTCGGTATAGACTAGACTAGACGTGGTCCCCGCGAGAGCCGCGCCGCGAGTTGCCCCGTCTCGTCAATAAATGGTGGAAATAAACATCGCAGTGTGCACCGTCTTATGACACCCCTGTGTCGGAGTGTTGCGGTAGCAGTTTCCGTCGGAAACTAAACAGTTGTTGTCGGATTTAGTATTAAGTGTTTATTCAACGGTAGGACATGTCCTCTTCACAAAAATTCCTCCATTCACGAATGATACGTATTAAATTAGAGTTTGCCATTTTATCGAGGGAATCGCGACCGATGAACCTCGGATGTACCCGAAATGCGAGCGCTGTCGGATGTGCATAAAGTCAAGACGCGAGAGATTGAGATTATGGTAATAGATGTCAGCCGAGATGCGCACGCAACTGTCAGTTGACATTTTCACATAAACAATTTTGATACATTTAAAATGACGAAGTTGCTAGTCTTCGGAATATGCAGCTCGTTGATAAGTAAATATGTCACAAAGGACGAGTATGTCTCGCGACGCTATTTGGACTGAACCCGAGACCTTTCTATCGCTGGTAGAATGCTGAGTTTTATCCTCAGTCAGATTTCAGTGCAAGCTTTCACGAGTCACCGAAGCGTGACATGACGAGTTAATCTGACGGAAGTAATAGCTCAGCTCGGAGTGCACTCTGCCGGCAATTGAGCATTTTTTCAGTGACATATTGTTTAATTATTGGGCACGACGATGCCGGCTACTCTACTGTATTGTACATGGGCGCCTCTCTACTGTATTGTACATGGCCACCTCTCTACTGTATTGTACATGGCCACCTCTCTACTGTATTGTACATGGCCACCTCTCAAACAGCCCGGTGTGACCACCCGTATTGGACAATACAGATGTGCATCCAAGCACGTAAATCAATTTCTTCCACTTCATAGGACTATGATATAATGCTCATGTAATGTGTGAAAGCTCCGAGTCACGTGTTCGGTCTTTCTCTCTCTCGAGCGATGTGCTCACATTACTGATCATCGTGTTCGTTTAGTCCGCCATCACTTTAGTTTGACTTCGGACTATCCCTCTCACTGGACTATCCCTCTCACCTCTCGCTCTTCCACCTCGTACGGAGAAACTCATCTGTTTCTTGTAGCTGTTCCAAATTTCAAGCTAAAATTAATATTTTGCGTATTTTACCTTGATTTTTGAAAATGCATTCTATTAATACAATTAAGGCGTACAATTAACTACAAATACTTTTTTTTTTAATGTCGCATCCGCCCTACTAGGCAACATCTATGTCGGGACAGAATATATTATACGTTTAATTATAGGAATTGTATGCCAGATATAAATATAATGCACATATATGAAACTGGAGTTTCCTTGAAGAAACCTAAGCCGACGTTTCGACACGATAATTGCGTGCCATTTTCAAGGCGTTTCTTAAAAAAATATTTTAAACTACCATAAATTTTAAGGCAACTCCTCGACAATAGCACCGTTACCGTGCCGAAACTTCGGCCTAGAAAATATCTACAAAAAACGCGATCTAACTCAGAAGAAATGCCAGTTCAATATATAATATATATGTTTAATAATGAAACATAAAACGCAAATTAAATATATATATACACTCAACCGTGAGAGATTTATATTCCCCGCGCACAAGTACGATTATCCCGTACCTTTAAGACATAGCCTTGACAACAGCACGTGTTACCGTGCCGAAACGTCACCCTGGGAACCGAACCGTCGCTTTAAGGATACCATCTACAATAATATGCGATCTAACCTAGAAAGGACACCATGTATGTATATACATACATTACAATCGGCATCTCACTATTTAGCTGTTTTGTAAATCAATTAGCAAAAGATTTGATCCATTTTCCAAAGAAGATCCACAAAGAAAAGTCGAGTTCCGTTTTGGTGTGCTTTTTATTTTGGTCATTCTTTTGGATCTTATTTTCCGAGTGTTGGAAAATATCTCTTGGATTCGAGTGACCTTCGAGTGAAGCGTCAGTTTCACCCTTTTCGCGTACCCCTAAACCGAGTTTAGATATTCATTTACAGCGGGCTCGAGTTGCCGACGACGAATAAATGTATTATTTTCTGAATTACCGAATTGTCCCATTATAAAATAACGAACTCATTTTGTTACAGTCAATATGCAGAATGTTTATTTTATTTGATAGCATACACAGCGTTAACAGTTCAATGGCGGTTAAATTATAATTAAATGTATAGACATCAAACCTCTCTAAATGCTCATCGCGTGAGTTCAGTACGATGCAATTATCCACCGCAGGCTGTAGTGTAGACGCGTGCTACGGTAGGCACGAACCCTGCATTAACGATCAAATACAATGTACACAAAATGAAATGTTACAGTAAACATCTAAACAAATTCAAATGAAAAATACGTGAAGACATACAGAAGAATAAACTCGGTTTCGAGAAAAAGTGTAGAGCAAATGTTTTTTGTAACTCGGTAATGAATATGTCCGACACATTTACTGCGTTAATGACGACAACCTAACCCAGAATTGTCCTCATTTAGACCTCGTCGGTAGACTCGAAGATGATAATCAGCTCAGCTAATGATGGTAAACTGTTTTACGATTGTGGTGATTGGTTACTGAGATTTAACTGTTGAAAGTTTATTTTCTAGTGATCGCTCGAAGAAACACGAATATTTAGTTACGATCAAACATAACACTCACAATAACGGTTTAAATAACAGCTTTCATCTCACGCACAAATTGAGTATTACACGTCATAATTATTGAGTTTTCACTCTAGCCGTCAAAACTATTAATATTACGATAATATTTTGAGAACTTACGTACCGCGACAATACTATTAACCTCTCTCTGTCATTATGGCCCACGGAAGAGATTTTTGACTCGAAACATTCTCTGAGATACGGATTTTGCTCCCATGAGATGCTTCGGAGACAACTCTCAGCTTTCGTATTCCCCGTGTACACACCGAGTCTTAGAGATTCGCCATCGTACGTTAAACGTCAAATGTCATGTCACTGTCGTCATTTGGGTGATTTTGAACCTCCCCAGTAGCAGTTAAAAAGCAATAAATGTTTGTAATTTAACACTTTATACTAGTTTGAATGATTAATGACTTATATCTAACTTTCAGAATAGATAGTAGAGATCTATAGTAGTTTATCGTTATCTGAACGTACGCCGCGTACAATGGCTTGAGTTATTGTTTCTTCCTAACAATCTCAAGCTGATCTCCAAAACAGAATCTCAACATGTGTACACGGTATTGAGATATATCTCAACTAAATCTCTGAGATTGTCGCCTTCCGTGGATACGGACCTTTAGATGTGCCCATGTCCAAGCATAGTCTGCTTATATAGCGCAAAATGCATGCTTCAGCTGTTTACGACCTTGAACCTTGAACGACGTGTAGTGAGGTTCCGATCGTGGTCCATGTTGCTGATAATCGACTCTCGCCCTCCGTCCGTGTACGTTCCTAGTGATCACCGGTCTCTTTTATCTCTTCTAGCAACACACCCAAAATACGAGAGAATTATTTTCCTACATAGTGTGAACACTTTTCATCAGTACGGACTTTCCAAATAATAAAGACATTTGTTCGTTTCACTACCCTTAGCGAACTCAGCGTGCAACACTAATTTCATATCGCCGAATATATTTATTTTTTCCCGTTCGGGGTTCAAAATTCAATTCCATCAAAGCTAATCAGAATTTGATGTTTCTTAAAATGAAACGATCCTCCAAAAGTTAAACTTGGAATATTTTGCATATTCTAAAATGTTTTTGCACATACAAAAGTGAAAATATTTATATATTTTTAACGGTAGCGCGTAGGGAAATTTAAAATACAAAACATCGGATCAAAGTATCAATTTCATTTGACTAACTGACTAACTGACTTACTTACCATCACACTCTCGCTTCATCCACATTCATTCAAACTCGTCCATTATTCGAGACTTCTAACAGGACGTCCTCTGTTTCTGGTGATATCTTTCTATTTATATTTTTCTAACCGTTTTCTCTTCATTCAACCGTTCCGTTTCATTTGAAATACACCAATCAGCTAGATGTGAATATTATTTTTCAAATAGAACATAAATAAATTTCGTTCTACGTATGTTTCCCGCTCGTCTTAGGACGAGTTTTAAACACTAGAAAGTAAATATAGAATCTGGTCGAAGTACTCTACTCGATTCAACAGTACAGTACATACATTTGAAAGGTATATTTTTACAATATCTATTTGTGAATGACGCGCGCATTTTTCACTATGCAAGAAAAACATCTGTGTCATTGAATATTTGCGGGATTCGCCTCTCTCGCTGCGTCTCGGTATTATTAGATCTATCCGACAAAGGTGGATAAAAATATCTCAATTTCTCTAGGCATTCGAGACGATTTCTATATCGGAAGCTCTTCATCGACGTTCGCTCTGGCTCGGAGCATTATTGTGTCCACGCGAAGTACCGATCCATTCCGTGACTCGATTTGTTTTTTATAAAAATAAATTTATTTAAAAAACTCTGAGTCGGGTCGGATTGGATCGCGAAACGAGCTACATCGATAGAGACGCTAATGTAACTAGATTCAATAATAATTTTGGCTGTATCATGAGATATCCAGATCCTGATATCAAAATCATCATTCAATGCAAAATAATGTCTCAATAATGATTAGTGGATTTTCTTCACTCCGAATGCGGCAATTTTACTTGTTGACGGAGCCATTCAATCAAAAATGACGCATCGCTGAACAAATTTTGTGATGAAAATGAGGATCACCGAACGTACGACGCACGCGATGGTCGAGCGGCTTCAATTATTACGCGAGCTGGATCTTGCGAGCTCGTAACCCGAGACTTTCCGTAAAAACTTCGTCAAATGGATGGACACAGCTCCAATTGCTATGCACGATCACCTCGTTCGAGTCCTCCTCGATACTACGCTCCACTGCAGCGACAGCTTCTTAGGTGCGCACTGTACGAGCACTATCAATCAGAGTATGCGCGGTGCAAAAACGATCCACGGCTATTCGAATTACTTGCTCGAATGGACGATTGTGTCGACCGTAAAATGGACGTATTGATTTGAATTCGAATAATATCTTATTTCTAGAATGAATGTCACTGTTTCGACTATTGTCATAAATCCGTTATTCAATTATACTGTTACCTTTGTTGGAATATGCAAAACAGTTCATAAATGTTCCCTAATGCGTGCTTAACATAGCCATTAACCCTTAATAATGAACGGAACGAATATTGGGCCCGCCCCTAGGTAATGTCCCGCCCTTAGACGAGCGTCAAAATGCCGCCCCTACCATTTTTCCACACCCCCACCTTATCGTTAAAAATGCCAAGCTATCGGTTAATCATTAAACATTAAACGGCCTAGGAAAATATGTCTGGATACTCCAGACGGTAACAGGAGTCGATGTCTCCAAAAATGACTGCTCCATACTTCTGCTATTTCCGCTCTCAAGCTGGAGGATATGGCCATCACGAAACTCTTCTACCGATTGCGGTCCCTCCTGTTCTGTAGATTCGCCACATTACCGAGAAAAGCGTGACCCAGCCGTGTGTATCTCATCTTCTTGATTACGGTGGGGTTGTTGCGTCTGTTCTCATATTTCAGTATTCCTCAACAATTTATGTTTGGTGCTAGATTTATTTTTTATAAACTTGATTATTATTTTTTTTAAATAAATAGAATTAAAAACATTGGAACAATTTTACATTTGGTTTTTAGTCAATTTATTTGACATCCTGATAAAGGAAATGGTATTTTTCGAAACCGGGAGGTATTTAATTTAACTCGAAGTGGTTAAAAACAAAATTAAAATGATTCCATTAATACCCGGAACATTGAAGGATCTGGAGTCGGGTGCGATGTTGGACCATAACAGCTCGATATAAATATACTGTTTAATAATAATATTGCACGCCCAACTTGGCCGACTTGCCCGACTGGCTGCGATCTCCTGGATTTCCCTTTCCACCGGATACTCCGGGAAGGGAGTGAGATCGCACCGTAAGCCCTAGCGAGCTGCCACATTTACAAGTGGCTACTTTAAACGTCCGTATAATTGGGCTACATTTTTGAAGAACGCGGTTCGTCATTTGGCAGTGGTATTCTATTTTTATATTTTAAGCGCGTCTGTGAAGTTCAGCGATGCCTCGGATGATTATTCCGCATCACCACTGAAGACTTCCAATACCTTGAGATTCTTTTCTCATTAAACAAAGTATAGAGTTCGACGTTCTAGTATCTATGCCAAAATTCATTTTCTGAAACCGGACCAAAGATACGCCTCAAAATTCAGCTTTCAACACATATATATATAACTTGTATACATACATGGTTTCAATAAAATATAATTAAATTATATTTACATATTATTAAATTATACTGACATTTCTGATGAGCTTTCCAAGCTCAAATAATCATTTTTGTTAGTGCGTACTGTTCAAATTAGTGCACACTATTTTGGACACGCGCACACATCCTAGTGGGAATATTGGTCTAAAGTCGACCTGCCAATCTTGTGGCCCGCGTCCGCGAAAGATATTTTTAGGAGACAATCTCTGAGATACGGATTTTGCTCCCGTAAGATGATTCGGAGACGACTCTCGGGTTTCGTATTCACCGAGTCTCCGAGATTCGCCGTTTCGCGTCTCGCTTCACGCTCGTATGTTAAACATCAAATGCCGGTCATCGTGTTACTTTGAATCTCCCCAGCGGCAACCTTATTAATTTAACGCCTTATGTTAACGTTTTAATGACTTATATCTAACTTTCAGAATATATAGTAGTCAATGGTAGTTTTAAGTGACGTATCAAATCTCGCTGTACAGTTTGAGTTTTTCTCCAAAACAAAATCTCATCACGTGTACACGCGGTATTGAGATGTATCTCGACTAAATCTCTGAGATTGTCTCCTTCCGCGGACACGGACCTCGATGTTCTAGACACGAAAGACTTCTATGTATAACTAAATCTCTATATAAATAATATATTTTCATTTCAGAGTATTTTTCACACCTTTCCCGTGCAATTTGGAAAAAATATAGAATTATTTTTGATCCAATATAATCGGACTACCCGATATTTCGTTGACCCTCGTGCGATGCGAAAGTGACTCGTTATTAAATATTATAGTAGCGCAATAAATGTTTTATAATAATTTACTAGTCTAATAGTAAGATGTGATTTTAAAATTGTTGTTAAAAAGTGTGAATAAAAATAAACGTCCCTAATTTTAAATTTTAAAGTATTAAGACTTCTCAGAACACTGACTTCTGACTTGTGGAAGATGATTTCTTCGTCGACGATAACTGGAAACGCGGTTTGAAAAAATTCTTTGTATTTTTGATAATGTTTAAAAATTCATCCTAATTTGTTTACGTGAGTGTAATATTTGTTTATACTATCAACAATTAGTGCATCTACTTTAAAAACTTGAAAACGAGACAAGTGTAAACTGCGTTTTTGACATTTTTTAAATTGATTGATTTTAAATACACACCTAGAGTGTTACTCGGCCAAACTGCGAGCGGAACAGGTCTGAAATATCTGTGTAAGATACAAATATACGAAATAAACCGTAAATTGCATCTTTTGTTGGAAGAACAAGAAAACGGAAGAAAAATCAGTTTTAAATTAAACAACAAATTTAAAGGATCTCAAAAACAACCGGTTTGGAGACTGAAAGTCTAGCTTTTCTGCTGAAATTGTCAAAGGATTTTATTAAATTTATCCCGAAATTGTTCGAAAGACTCCCTAGACTTAAGAAAATGAATTCATCGACAGATGAAGTCAAAAATAAAACCGTTAAAGACAATTGATATCAAAATATTGAAGATATTTTATTTAACAATTAAAACGGGATATTCACCACAAAAACTGTGTTTAACCATGTGATTGACGTCACAGCTGACAAAACTGCTTACTGAGAGATCTTAGCAAAATCTGTGAAAATCATTTTTGATAATTGTTTAGGACATAACACGGTCTACACTGAGACTCTCCTAGATTTAAACATTTTCGGGAATTTATTATATAAAATATTGTACCCGGTGCCGCGTGAATCTATCATTTAGAAGGAAGCGTCGGTTCGAGGGGATTCAGATACCGACAATCGTTTAAAGCCGAGTCGCCGAGTGTGCGAGAAGAGCCGCCATGGCCACCCCGCCGGACTCGCCCATGGAGGAGGTGGTGTACGAGCTGGAGCCGGCCCGCGTGCCCAAGCCCATTCCGGTGGCGCTGGACGACCTGTGCAGGCAGACCAAGTTCTCTCGGCAGGAGATACGCATCATGTACCGGGGGTTCAAAACGGTGAGTAAAAATTCGTCAAATACATTTATTATCTTAATATAGTTCTACCTTGACTAGCCAGGTTTGACGTCGTGAATATTTAACACACTGATCCGGCAGTAGATAAAACGTACACTTAACGCAACACCGACACTCACACGTCGCATTAGCGACATCAGCCACATGGCAAAATAGCCCAGAAAACTTTGTACATCATCATCGCTCCTCACTCTCTTGATTGTGTTCCTCCACTTTTCTCAACATCCTGCAGATCTTAGGACTGTTCCTGTAAATGCCTTCGATAGCTGGTTCCCAGGTTTCCGATTAACGATAAGCACACATATGATATATGAACTGCACTAACCTCTTTCTGGTCCGATGTTGTTGTTCTTGCTGGGTCGTCTTCTTTAGATTTCGACCGACCGAAGCGCGCACTGGTAGTTTATTTGGACCGCTGGACTGTTCGAAGCGCGGGATGTAATTGAATTACGCCTGTCGGTAACCGTCTTTTTAGTTTTCCAAAAAAAGGGCTTACACACACGTGTACATTATTATAAACCAAGAAACCCAGTGGTGCCGATCGAAATAACAAGGCGCGTAAATAAGGAAGAGAAGTGCCCGTTGTCAGCACCACTTGATCGGTCCAACGTGTGGAAAGATTACAGAATATAAGTTCAAAATATGTCGAAAATATATTCGATCGCTATAGAGAAAAAGGTGAATGCGCATGCGCTTCCTCAGATAGGAAGAGGTCCAGCTTCGAATCTCGGTAGCAGCTAAATATCTTTCTGGTTGATTCATTTCATTTGTATTTTAAGTACCGCAGAACTTAGTTATGAAAATGCAACTTCACAACAAAAATGTGTTCTCCTTCAAAATCTTCCTATACATCCTTCGACGTGGTTCATCCAACTGGCTTCTCCAAACTATCTTTCCTTCAGTAGCGTGCAGTAGGTATAGATTTAGGTTATGCTGTTACCAATGATATTATACAATCATATATAAAATATGTACTACAATTTATATATTTATATATTTATTTATATATATTTTGACATCCATATTTTTGTAGTTACAGAGGTGGATACATAACATACATAATACATAGTTTAATGTGTGGGATGGAGTAGACTTCACCTCTGATATATACAGCGTTGTCCTGGCTACTTTGCTAGACTAAAGTCTGTGTTAAAGTAGCCAGTTTTTTTTTTTTTTTTTTTTTTTCGTGCTGTTGTGGTGTTATTTGGAATAAAAAAATAAATCAAATATGAATAAAAAAGTAAGAATAAAATTAAAAAAATAAAAGTATAATAAAATAAAAATATAATAAAAATATGTGGAGTGGGAGTGTTGTAGGACTAGTGAGTTATTAGTAAAAGAATTGTATACATTATAGTAAATTGTTGGATATCCATGCTTCTGATTCATCTCTACCTGATTGAATCATATATTGGGTCCATTTTTGTGTAATCTTATAGTAATTGTACGATTTCCAGTTGGTACTGAGTGTATTGTATAATTTCGGAGCTAGGAACATGTAGAATCTTTGATAAAATGTCGTTGTTGCTCTCGGAACTGGTGTGTAGATGTTTGTTGTTTGTCTAGTGTTGTGTCCATGATTTATTGCTTGGGGAGAGTTGTTATTAGTATGGAAGTATTGAACGAGTCTCAACATAAAGATTTGTCTTATATCAAGGACATTGTTCTCTTTAAATATAAGGTCTGATGGATATCTAAAGGGACGACCAATTATTACCTTGAGAATTGTTTTTTGTGCTTTTTTAGCCGACTCCAATATTGTTTTTGCTGCTCCTCCCCAAACTAAAATAGCATAATTAATTAAAGAGTAGCACAGTGCAAAGTATACCGATCTCAAGAGTTTGTAATCAACTATACATCGAATTCCTTTAAAAAAGTAAATTAGTATTCTTATGCGTTTTGCTAGATTCGATATATGTTCTTTCCAGTTAAGATGATCATCGATCAGTACTCCCAGATGTCGAATAATTTTGACTCTTGTCAGTTTTTCACATTGGCATGCGGACGCCGTGGTCTTGTTTGCTTTGCAGTCATGAACGACGAGTGTAGGACTTTGACGTGGTGTTGTTCTTTCGTTAATACAGAAACATATATATTTTGATTTTTTTGTATTAAGTGATAGGAGGTTCGTATCAAACCATTTTTTCGCCTTGTTCAGACCATCCTGTGCACGAGTATTGACCTCTTCCCAAGACTTACCCTCAAAGCAAAGCACGGTGTCATCCGCGAAAGTGATTATTTTTCCATTGTTTAGGGTCATATTACAAAAGTCGTTAATGTATACTAGAAATAATATAGGACCTAAAATGCTTCCTTGTGGAACACCGTGTGTTATCAATGATGGATTGCTGTATTTTTCATTATTTTGGACAATTTGACGTCTATTTGTTAAGTAATCCTTAAACCACTTATATGCTATGCCCCTTACTCCTATGTTTTCAAGTTTTTTTAGCAATAGTAGGTGCGGTACGGTGTCGAATGCTTTTGCAAGGTCAAGAAAAATCCCCATGCATTTGTTTCCCTTGTCCAGGTTCGATACGATATATTCCACGAGAGACATGAGTGCATCTTCTGTGTTGCGTTTCGATCGGAAACCAAATTGTTGATTCGATAGAATGTTGTTTACATCCAGAAATTTAAGGAGCCTCCGTTTAACAATTTTTTCTAGAATTTTTGAAAAAACACTTAGAAGAGAAATCGGTCTATAGTTGGATATATCACTAGGGTTTCCGCTTTTATAGATTGGGCATAGCAACGAATCTTTTAGCACGGTTGGAAAGACACCAGTTTGTAAACTCAGGTTAGTAATAAATGCAAGTGGTTCGGTTACGAATGACTTAATTTCTTTTACAAGCTTGATAGAAATACCATCTTTACCTGGAGCACTATTAGTTTTTAATTCCTGTATAACTGTGTTAATTTCATGTGGTGTAGTCGGAGTTAAAAATAATGAGTTTGATGTTTGCGAATTTAGGCGGACATTATTACATAACTGTAATTCATTTGTGTTCATTCAACAATATACGTTGCACATAGGATTATGAACTTTCGTTTGTCCAACGTCTTTAGACAAAATGAATCCGTCGTTTATACGATCCTACCGTGTATTTATTTGTAATTTTAGAGTACCATTAATAGTGTTTTTAAAATGTAAGTTTTAACGTAAAATAGTACCTTCTTACTGATATAAAAATCAATATAAAAAATTAATTAACGTTTTTAAAAACTCTTTTTATGACTGAACATGATTCTTTTTTTTGTTTGATAATCCTTTATGTAATAACTAAAGAAAATAATTATTTTTATTAAAGGTTCTGCCAATTGCTTTTTACAGAATGCAGATCACAGCACGTTCTGAATTCACGCGGTTTGCGTCCTGTCCATCTCATCCATTGCAATTTGAGCACAATAACTAGATCAGGATTGTGATAAAGATCTTTAACTCTGAATTGTTACAGATTATATCATTATTTTTCGAGGTTTCCGTAAGAATCTGTCTCAACCGTCGTCTATCTTTCAAATTTGTTTACTTTCCAACAGACGATACGTTAACAAATTGTGGGTAACTTTTCACTGTTGAAAAATAATAATAATCTAAACGATACAGTAGAAATACAGTGTGAGGTGTATTTATTCCATAAATATTACTTATTCCTGTCGTTTGTAAGACTGACACGTTGAAATAAAAGTGGTTACGTCACAATGTTTTTACGTATCCGTTGAAATAAAATTCCGATATGCCTGGTGGATTGTGCTATGGATTATGGGCATGTGTCTGCATGCATTTTAACAAAACAAAAATGAGATTCGCCTTTTTGAAAGATGGACAACGGACGATGTGCGGATGTGACTACATTGTGAAGATTGCTATTCTCATGGACGAAAGCTTTTGCTTTGTAATATGTTTCGTTTAGATGCGTTTCTCGGGGGCAAAATAACAATAATTTATCTTTCTCTCTATCGAGAACTGAAATATAAATCGAGTTAGATTAAAATGAGTGTGATCCACCTGTTATGCTCAAAAAATTTGGCAAAAATAGTTTGCTATTTGCATAATTACAATGCTTCATTGTTTCATTAATAGTACCCAGGATGGATGAACTGAGTGGATAAGATCTTCGCACAAGCCTTTGATAAGAATCAGCTTTGAAGGATCCACTAAGCCAGGGTGAAGATATCCTTTGTCCGTAAGGCGGACCACCACAAAGCGCGCCCCTGCTCGAAGAGCTTCGCTAGATAACGTCTGAAGGTTATGTGGCGACCCGGCTGCAATCTCTCTCGTATATAATTCCGTCCTTTGAGGCCCGTGTCCGCGACAATCTTTGATCTTTGCGAATCGCTAAAGGTAAGTGTATACTGAATGCGCCATCCTAAACCGCGCGCAAAACGTACAGGGTGATGGTCGCTATTTTGCTCACGAATTATAATATCGCATCCAAAACAGTACACGTGTAACTGTATACACTATCAAAGTCTGAGATTGAGATTATCGTGGATACGACTCGTCTCGGTGCAACATCAGCCTGCGCAGTGAAGAAATATGTGTTGCAAGTCAGAAAAAATCGCGCGTACTGTACGTGAAATTCAACACCGCAGCCAACCTACAATGGCGCTTGCACAAGGAGACTTGTCAGGGAATCGAGCGCAAAGCGAGCTGTGATACACGGAGAAAAATTACACATCTAATACATACCGGCAAATCATTAAGAAGAGAAATTAAAATCTCATACGTATCATGAATACCAATTTTTGTTCTCGAGTCTCAAAAACTGTAGTATCTCGTAAACGATTACATCACTTTGTCTTTCTACTCTGCCTACAAAATACAATAAACGACGAATGACAGCTCGCTCCGCGCTCGACTACTACGCGCGAGTTACGAAACAAATCTCATCCATGTTCACGCACCCTGAGGATGTATCGAAATAATGTACACATAGAAAGGTTGTACTGAAAAATCCGCTAGGGCGTTTTATATAATACATACCTATATAATAACCCAGAAGCGTCCTTAATGTGTCACGCGTAGGGAACTTTAAAAAGAAATTGATACACTACAAAGGATCTCAGTGTCAATTTCGTGTGAATTTAAATGGGAGTTTTTCGGCATCGAATGGACATCTTTTGAATAGAAAACAAGCAAGTTCTTTTCTACGATAAAAAAGTGATGTAATGTTACTGTAACGTAGACAGTCTACCGGTATTAACTTCTCTCCAATTTATAAATCACGCATCCACCTGATTCCTTCCAAATTTCTCTATGCATTACACGTGGAAGGACATTAGGATTTTATGCACAGTACGTCTTATGCGGGTTTTACGTACACATTACACCGAAATAATCTTAACTGATCAGACAACCTAGCAAAATGGTGTTTCCATACTCGCATTGAAACGTGTGCACGTCCATCGTTCAGTCAATACTTCGATACCGGCTTACCCGATGCATATATTCCCACGTTCAGCGCTCCTAATAATTAATGAAGTAATTACATATAGTTCTGCGTGAACCGGCAGACGGTTCGGTGTTCCACGAACGAAGCGTTAATACCGTTATATATGTCCGGTATGGTCAATGTGAAATGACTTCACGTCTCTTTTACAGATATGTTTAGAGCCGTGAAACCTCTCGGTATCGCAAAACTAACCAAAAACAGAATGTCTTCGGGTGTATGTCGCGCGTGCGTGAAAGCGTATAACGGTAATATATTTTATTCGCAAAGCAGACCTTCAACTAGAGCACAGCACTATATCTAAATGTGGAAATAGGTTTGAAGAATTCCAAATGTGGTCCTGGAGAAGGATGGATAGAATAAGCTGGACTGAAAATATTACAAATCTTCTGAGGAATGTACTAGAAAAGAGGTCCACAGTCTTTTTCTTCTTCTTCAACGGCACTACATCCCAGGATGGGATTTTTACTCCTTCACAAGTGCTCTCCACCGACTCCAGGGCCAGTCTTCTCCAGTTCTGCTCCAGTCTTTTTCCACGGTCAGCCTAGGTCGCCTCCACTGGGGTATCCACTCGGTCACGATCGCAGTTTTTGGGACCCCTACAGAATCTTACAATTGTTAGATCCATAATAAACATCATTGAAAATCAAAGCAGCCATCCGCAGACTTCCTAAGAAATGTAATTGAGGAAGAGGACAGGGACAAAGCCCTACACAAAATACATTCGCCAAACGAGACGAATGTAGGCAAGACAACTTTCGTACCTGCTTTTACCGGCAAATCTCTAAAATGAGAGATTGAAGTGTCGTCTGCGGACACACTATTTCCACGCGAGACATGTTCGAGCCATCGCAAATATGATCGCGCGCCGTGCGCATCTCTCGATCGACGGAAAATTATACACGGTATCTATTTAAAAATTAATCTAAAAGTTATTCAATACCTACCCTCGTTTTTACACGACGCGGAGGCGAGCGAGGCTGGCGGAAAGCCGGTGGATAAAAAAGATTTTAGCCGTCCTTATTTACGCCCCCGCCGTGTAGCGCGGAGACACCGGCATCGGGAGGCCCGGCCCTCGCCACCCGAGACGCGTCGCCCCGCACCCTGCCCTCGCCGGCCCCCGCCGCCGCGGCCCGGTCTGGGTGCGAGCTATCGATCGGACCACAGCTGGTTACAAATCCTAAGATGCGTGTGACGTCACCGCGATGCGCCGCGTCCTGAACGGCTAAGATGAAACTAGGATTATAACAAAATTAGTCGGGATACAATAAATCATGTTTTGAATTGATGTCATGAGTAAACCCGATTAGCGATATCGTACGAAAAATTCTAAAGAAAATGTTTTTCTCCAAATTATGAAAATTGAAGGTCGGTGACTCGACCATACGAGTTGAGTAATCGAACTAAACCTTGAAATATACAATTATTATTATCGGTTTCAAATATTGGATTTTATAAAATTATTTTTAAAAAATTCTAGTATCTGGTTGGATAAAATATAAAATTAGTACAATTAAATTAATGCAATCAGAGAGAGCACTAGAATTTTTTTTTGTATTTTTTTAAATCATGATTTTTCCCAAACCGGTATGCTATTGTATTTACCTTAATTATGAAAATTCTATCACGAGGTAAAAGTTTTTACAAAAATGGCTCTATACAAATGATCCAATATTATTATTATTATTGATTGGTCGTAGTTACTTCGTAGTACAACACGATTTATTTAATAAAGTAATCTCTGTACTATACACGCAACTGAATATTATTTTCATCGCGACTATACTTTTGAGAGATGTAATCTCTCTCATCAACAGGTGTAAATGACGACTTAATTTAATACAGTCGGGTGACCTCCTGTTCTTCAGGTAGAGGCGGGCGAGGAACGGGGGGTGGGAAGATTTTGCGGTCTTTATTGGGAATATTGAAAGTAGGGATGAAGTTATTATTTTCTAAAAATACTTAACCCATTGTAGATCTACAGCCGACTTTTAAAAATAACCTGGATTAATAGGGTCTCTAAGAACAATGCAATAATTCAGATGCGAAAGGAAAAATATACCCTATATATATATATATAAAATCCCGCAAATCGTATTATTTTGACGTATCATGATATACCCTATGTAGAAAAATATCAAATCCAGCAAGACGAAGAAACCCTAGAAGACGAAGAACATCCTGGCTGAAGAAAAAATCCACAATCCAACTATTTCGAGCCGGACTATAACTATAACTGGACAAGCACTTTAAGAAGAGAAGAAGAAATTATTTTAATAATGCAAGTACAGGGTGAATATTATGTTCCAGGCCGATTTTTTTTGGCCGCCATTTTGATTTGGCAGATATTTGTTAGTTTGCATTTAGTAAAGCATAGAGAGTAGTTGATTACAATTTATTCCTTAATAACGCATATTATCTATATAATAATGGCAATGCTGTAACCAGTAATGGTGATCGCTATCATCACATGTTGGAAAACTTCTCGGTGGCCGAATTGGGTCGATTGGGCCTGCGACACATGTGTCATAATGTCAAAAAGTGGTGATATCGAGTGCCTCCTCGACCATCTGATTTAACGGCTCCCGACTATTTTCCGTGGAGGTACTTGAAAATAAAGGTCTACGCCAATAAGCCGACAACAAATCCGATGCTACAGGACAATATTCAAAATGAAATTGCTGAAATAACACACAAAGTGTGCGAGAATGTTATGAAAAATATGAGCACGCATTTGTGCCACTGCCAGAGGCAGCCACTTGATACCGATATCATATTTCCATAAAATAATAATAAATAAAACCAAATGAAAAAAATTATTTCATTTCTTAGTTATTCAAAAACAACATCGGCCTGGAACATAATATTCACCCTGTACTAATGCTTCGTACCGAATTTTTACTTTGACAGCACAATGTATTTCAAAATGAGAATACCTGCGCGGCAGATCTACTTACTATTTCGGCATTATTAGATACCGAATTATAAATACAATAAAAATACATTATTTTAATAAACGCCCGATAGAAAATATGAGGCGATAGTTTCTGTATTATTTAAAGTAAATGACATTATATTAAGTGTTCCCACTGTCAGGCCTAAATAATGTTGGCATAACTCATTCCATTGGAGGGGTTGCCAAGTCCCGCCAGCCTCTGCGGCGACCAAACAATGGAGGGGGTGAGGAGGTGCCGGCCGGAAGCTCGAATTATCGCATTTTTTGAATTTGTACGAAGTTAATGTCCACTGAAAGTCGAAAATGAATTTCTCGGATACACAAAATATATAATTATCAAATTTTTTCTGCAAATTTAAATTCCTTATAAATTGATTCACGGCTTTAGTTAGAAGCAATATAGAATATTCGACAATTTGGTCCCCATTCTGTAATGTTCATCAATTAAAAATTGAAATGTTTCAATCCAATCTATGCCCGTTGAACAAATCAATTAAGATTTTTTAATGGGCTTTATTAACTAACTTGTGTAGAACTTTTGTATAGAACTAATTTGTGTAGAACTAGTATTTAACTAACTTGTGTAGAAAAACTTTGAACAATTTATTCTTTGAGCAATGTTTTTATATAAAATTGTTTACCGTGTGCCTACGCGAAGTACTAGGTCATTAGATAAGTTATTATGTATTTAAATAATATCTTATATGTACGTAGGTAGGTAATGATGAATACTTTATTATCGTACACGTATGTACATCTTTCGCGGCCGTCCTAGGAAGGGTTTTAAACATTAGTATTCAAATACTCCTTAAAGAAAATGTAATAAATCTCCCTTGTGAATTGTTCCATCTTGTCTCAATTGTTATAATACAACGTGAAAAGCGACCTCTTAAATTATCCGTTTTGTTACTGAGTTTGTACTTCCTGAAGGGAAAAGAATGCTTTTAAAGTAAGAGGAGTATTTTGTCTGAGTTAAATACTTAATTCAAGTTACGTTGTAATGCAAATTAGCCCGCCGTTTGGACAATAAACCCTTAATGGTTTCTTCGAAAACATAACTTCCTTTTAACAGACTTTCACAGCATTTCAGGGATAAATTCGTGCCTATCTTCAGGGGCTTCGCAGTACCAGCGCATTTACTTCGTATGATAAATTCATGTTTCGTGGCTGACTTCAAAGTCGTCTGATAAACATATCCACATTTTTCAATTCAAATACAATAAATGTATACTAATATTCAATTTTATTTATTATCCCCGACCGCGTTAAGTATATCGAATATAATATATTAATCTAATTAATGGAGTCTACTCCATCCCACACTATAAACTATAATAATAGCAACATAATTGTATATTATGTTGATCGTGTTATATTATAATATATTCGCCTCTGTTACAACAAAAACAGTGTCAATAAAGTCTAATAAATAAATAAATCCTGCCTTGAGAAGTATTTCAGAAGAGTTATGTATTAACTTTTTCAGAAGCAACGGGTCTCTAATTTTAAAGGCTTAAAACAAAAAAGCCTTAAATAATAAAATATATGAATTTTACTTTTTTATTTCTGCATAAAGCAAACAAAGAAAGGATTTTTTTGCTCAGTGGACTGATACGAAGGCACATAACACAATTTTAAAGGATACTAGCTGAAACACACGACTTCATTAATCAGCGAGAATCATCTAAAAATTTAACAAAGCTACTAAAAACTCGTTCTTGAAATACTTTCAATACTCTCCGCTACTCCCTCGCCGGTGGACTCCCCGAGAAGCCATGCCGTCGCAATATATCATATTTTAATACGGGACTAACATTCGGGCGAGAGCTGCTAAATCTTGTAGCCATATATGTTGTAATATGCTATGAAAAATCACTTTAAAAATACATCTTTATTTTCCATTTTACAATGATACAGTTCATATTTTGTTGCATTATATTTGAATTTTTTTCTAAAAGTAGCTGTGTTCAGACATTCGGTCAAGAATATGAATATTTCTTGAATATGGTGGAGACTATGGCGAAGGATGTATATATATATAGACATAACTCTGAAGAATTCTTTAAATCTTTCCAAGTTTTGGATAAGACAACTGTTTACCGGAGCAATCTTAAAACTATTAAAAAAAAAACTTTACTTCCACGATTCGATTCAAAGAAAACTAGGAAAAAAACCTTAGGATACTTTTCAGTGCCAAATTTAATACCAAAATCGCTCAACGAACTTTCTTATTTTGCGCTCCGCGAATATTTAACAAATTGCCACTAGATATTAAAGGGTCTAAAGTAATTAACGACTTCAAATCAAAAATAACAAAGTGGTTGCTCGATGCGGGTAGAATCTAATTTGTCATTTGTGCTATCCTAACTACCTACATATTTTAGTCTCCGACTATTGTATATAACAGACAATAATATTTTTATAACTTTTTTTCAATAATATTTTTATAACTTCAGATTGTACTTTTTTTACATAACTTTTTATAACTTACTTAACATTATACTTACTTACCTGTAAACGATTGCAACTTTTAAAAACTGTACAGGTAATTGCTTCAGAACAGACCGCGTCTAGTAAAGTAATTACCTGTATTTTTTCATATGTACTATTTATGCTACAAAAAATAAATAAATATTTTTTTAACTAAATTAAACTTTGTTCTGCACATACGTTGGGTTCTGTCACTACTGTAGTTTCGAGAGGTGCAATCCCTCTTATCATCAGGTGATAACTAAGCTACAGTTTGATATTATAATCTCCTTTTAAATACACTCACATTTTACTTATTATAATAAGCTGTATATTAGGAGGTTCCTTGACCTCAACCAATTATTACATACTAAGTATTTAGTTCCTCGTTGATAATAAAGCGAACCATGTGCAAAATAATTTTGGCACTCAATTTGCAAAATGATAAACGATTGAAATAGTTGGGTTTGGCGGGGCATCAAGAATGTTGCGCGTAATCGCACCAATAAACCAGCGAGTATAAAAACATTACTCACCGCTGCTTCCTCCGTCGCTTGTCTCGGTCGGAACGGAGGTCCGACGCTCGGCCAGGTATCTCCGCGTGTCCCTATACCGCATCGCGACTACCGCTTCTCCTCGCACAGCCGAGTCCTCGTCTTGTATTACAATTCTTCCCCGGAGAAACTGGTGAAAATCACGACCCTCTGCAAGGCAAACAAATGAATTGATAGATTGGACAATTATTATCTGGGCAGCCAGGAAGTGGATCCAGGACCGCTACGCCCAGCAATGTACAATGGACCACAGAGAGAGTACTTCGCTTTCTTAGTACGAATAGTTAGAAGCTACAAGAATTGACACACGTACCGGAATGTCAGCAACTAAAATATTTTTTCAATAAATAGATCTTTCTAGTTGATTCGATTAATTTTTATAACTTATTTTAAATTAATAAATAATTTCAAGAAAATCAGATTATTTTTTAAGTCCCGGGACTCGAAACAGTAAAAAACTATGGGATTCCCGGGATTTTATTCCCGGGAGACACAGAATCCCTAGGGACACCGTGTCTCGGAGATTCGCCGTCTCGCGCCTTACTTCACGCACATACGTTAAACGTCAAATTAAATTTTCCTCACGTTCGTAAATTGAGTGATTTTGTGTTAAAACGAAATCATTGTTTGTAATTGAACTCCTTATGTTAATGTTCAGTTACTTATATCTAACTTTAACAATAATTAAATGTAGGGATCTATGGTAATTTTAGGTGTCATTTATGTGTACGTATCAAATCTCGGCCAGAAAGGACGCCGTGTACAATGGATTGAGCTTGAGTCACTTTCTAACAGACTCAAGCTGATATCTGAGTTTATCTCCAAAAAAAATCTCATCACGTATACATGGTATTGAGATATATCTCAATTGAGTCTATCCGTGGACACGAACCTTTATATCGATGTGCTCATGAGTGAGCGTCGTGGTCCTGTATTCTGATTCTACAGCGCGAACTGCTCGCCTCCATTCTTCGCGATCGTGGGTCTCGCTACTCGTTTAGTGCAACGTGTAGCGAGGCTCCGGACTCGAGCTGTCCATCTTATTGAAGATGAACCTCTCTAAAGATGAGATAGATATATAACGCGAGTATCGATGAGTGAGACGAGAGAATTGTGTTTCAGGGCAGAGGAATGTGGCACTTTATGCGCTCTGCCAACCCCTGCAGGAAAATGGCAAGACGGTTCACGTAGCCTGTCCGTCCCCATCCCCATCCCCCTTCTCGTCCCAGCCCCAGCCCTAACATTCTGAAAATAACCCATTTCTTCCCCTCTCAAAGAGATACAACTTTAGTTCGGCAGGCATTAAATCACGCCCTCCCCTGTAGGCGAGTCGGTGCGGGCCGGAGAAAATAGCGAGCGACTTAAGAAAGCAAATTTGGCCCGAAAATAGAATTGTGTACTGCCCAACTTTCGGAATAACACCAACTCCCGACATTAATGTCATCGATGTTTAATAATTGTACGCAAACAACTCCAGGAAGTCTAACAATCCGATCACTTATCTTCAACATTTTCCTAACCTAGCATTTTTCTTATTAAATATATGTAAAAAAAATACGTAATATATACTTTAAATATGAATTAAATATATTAATTAGAAAGATATACATACAAAATCAATTTTATCGAAAAATATTGTTGTTGCGCCACCGGGATTCGAACCTGGATCTCTTTCCAAACCGGGGAAGGTGCATTATCCAACTATGCTACATATTTTTAGCGACAAATTTACGAACCTATATGTTACCTTTTTGATATTAATACATTTAATCGTTCCTTTATTTGAAAGACCCATCTACTTTATAATAATAATAATGCACCTTCCCCGGTTAGGAAAGAGATCCAGGTTCGAATCCCGATGGCGCAACAGCAATATTTTTCGATGAAATTGATTTTATATGTATATCTTTCTAATTAATATATTTAATTTAGTATTTAAAATATGACAGAGCGTCTGTTCTGAATAATTCCAACTTCACAATAAGAATGTGTTCTCCTAAAAATATACATATTTCTGAATCTATTGAGACAAAGAACACCACCGCAATTAAACAATACGATGGTAAAATTTGAATACAAAAAATATTTTATTTTTTAAAACGAATCGGATTTAACAAAAATGTTATTCGAAAAAAAAAAATTACTGTCGGAAATTTCTATTACCGATTGAACAATGGCATCCCATAGATCAGATATTACATTTTTGTTATTTTTTTAGTGAGATATCTATTTATGCCTTTTTTGGAAGCAACCGTAAGTTTAATTGCGATGTTTCTAAATGCCTTTAAATATAAACTGATAGATGATGCCAGGACATGTTATACTTATTGCCAGATCACCATCGATCTGCCAGCGACATAGTATTGCCATTACATACATTTATTTAATTTGAAATCAAATCATTTTATTACAATATAATGCATAAATCAATTAATGTGCACGTACCTATGTATTATTTTAAATAGTCTCGATTGGTGATTTTAAAGAGGGAGATACGCCACGCTTTCGACACGGTATTGTGAGCTAACGCCTGACCGTAACGATAACACCGACCATCGACGACTTCACCCCTGATGATGGACCCTCGACGTCAGCCACAGTAGTCGGATGCAGATAGCCCTGAAAACTTTGAACGTTTGTGGAAACTTAGGAATTTTTTTTAAAGTTTGTAAGTTTCTTAAATACACACATCGATGTAATGTTTAAGAATCGCCGGTTTATAACTTTCAGCGTTAGAGTATTCGGAAAGTTCAAATGTCGCAAGTTATAATATTCGCCGGTGTTTGAAGGTTGGACCGTAATGTCTAGACGTCGAGGGTCTGCGCGTCATAAAAGCCGACATTAAGGGCGATCGGTTAGATAGTACACAATAATAACGAAGGTCTTCATTCCGCAGAGTTCCAATTTTGAGGTATTTAGAACATTAAATATCAGAGTTTTTCGTGAAAATTTAAATTACTTTTTGAAACATATTTTGAGATACTGGAACCGCGGAAATTAAAAAAGGCGGTCTACTTCACCCTTCACCATCAAACGCTCATTCTCATTCTCGAGTACTTGCGGTATCTTAACAATCTAATTTAATATTAATAGTTTCTTCAATAGAGTCGTTCTCAGATATTCTTGAAACCGATCTTTCCTCCATAATAGCGGGAAGAAACACGATGACAGATCTTCGGGCATCTCGCGAAGCTTATTGCGGTGGGCCAAGTCGAAAACAGAGAGGAAGATGAAGGTCCTCCGTCCGTCGAACCGATCGAGTTTAAAAAGCAAAGAAAATGACAATCGTCAGATTCCCAGGATGGCGAGAAAAGAGGAATATATAATGAATAGGGCGACGGGAATGATGATGATGGATACATTATACTGACTTAACGACAATCGCAACCTTAAGAGAATAGATTAACAAATTATATTCGGTACGTTTGTGTATGAGTCGTTAGGATTCTAAGTTACAGGTTCAAATCGAGTCTTCGCATAAATCGAGGAGGTCAATACTGATTCGGTTCAAGGTGTAACGCGCGCACATCGTCACGGTGGTCGCAGCCGCTGCGCGATGTTTAGCGCTATCCGGTGGCACTCGCGCAGATACATTCTTCCCGACCTTTACGTAGGATACACCGTTTCTTTGTTAAGGTAACCGTGCAGTCTCGGCGTCGACTTCCCTCGAGGTCGCCCGAAGAACGAGCGACAAACAAATAAATCCAGCCCGCCGATGGAGCCAGAACGCGAAACTCGGTAAATTGTAAAGTTGCCGATGCTTGGCTTCCCGCCAAACAGGCGCGAATATAGAATCCGAGGGGTTTCAATTATTGAGAGTGCGGAGGCATTTTTCCGGATTTTATGGTGTTTGTGAGCGATATTTTTCTATAAAGGTAATATATATAGCCCCAGGTATCGGCGCTCGGAGGCCGTTCTCGGGGTGAGGTGGATGGAGTAACCTCTCTTGATATTTCTGCTGTTATTTATTTGTTTTTTTATATTTATACATTAACAGATGAATCAGTTCATAATCCCGATACACTAAAGTGCGATAATGGTCCGTACATATCATTTGTTTCATTCTTTTGTTCGTATACAAGATCTGAAAAAACAATTTAACTGGACCGATAGATGGTCTAACAAAAGTCTAGTACCTGTAAATTAGTTTTTAACAAAAGATTCTTATTCACGATAATACTACCTCGATGTAAAGTGTACCTATAGTATATGCATATACTGTAATTCTCTAATTTAAAATTAATATTCTTAGTAGAAGGATGACTACGAACGTGAAAAAATAATATACATGGGCATCTACAGGATGAATATTATGTTCCAGACCAATGTTGTTTTTGAATAACTAGGAAATAAAACATATTTTTCTATTTTGATTTTTATTTATCGATTACATATTTGGTTTATTACAGTTATGTATAAAATATGTCATCTGCCGTGTGACCGCCTCTGGCAGCGGCACAAATGCGTGCTTTTTTAACCATACTTATCATAACATTCTCGCGCACTTCGCATGTTATTTCAGCAATTTTATTTCGAATATTGTCAGGACAATAAGCCAACAATAATTCGGAATTGTCGGGATCGAGAAGGTCAATCGATATAACCACTTTTTGACATTGCGTGTAACGTGGCACCGTCCTGTTGAAACCGCACGTGTTGCAGGCATAATCGACCCGATTCGGCCTCCGAGAAGTTTTCCAACATGTGACGATAGCAATCACTATTAACGGTTTCAGTATTGCAATTATTATTTACATAAAATGTTGTAATGACTGTAACATATTGTTGAAACGTTAGATACTCTATAATAAATTGCAATTAGCTATTCTCTACGACTACCAAATTCGAAGTGATAAATATTTTCCAAACTAAAATGGCGATCAAACAAAATCGGCCTGGAACATAATATTCACCCTTACTTGCATTATTACAGATATTATAAACGGCTAAACGAACACGTGCATGCTTTAGTGTTATGTACTCGGGACGGAATTCCACGTTAATGCCGATACCCGTTAAAGTACCTAAGAATAGGTGTATATCGGCATATTTATGTCACATCCGCCACAAAAGTAAAAAGCACGTAAGACGTGAATTTGCCTATATAAGGACGCAGTAAATACTTTAAGAACAGTTTTTATTGACGGAGTACATTCTCAAATCTTAATACAGAACCTTCACGCATCTCTCGACAAACATATCGGTCAATTAAAATCATATGAAGATTAAAAAAATAACTAAAAAGGAAATAGCTCAACAATACTATTATTTATTCATCATTTCAGTAAGGCGCACTTTGTAAAAAAAGTGACAATCTTTGTTCGCAAAATTTTGCCCGGTTTTTACTATCCCATGTTTGGTTTTTAATTAGCGATCGTTGTCTGGCGACTGCAGATTCACCATTTTTAGATTTTTTATTACTGTGATAACTACCTTGCATCCTTATCGCGTTACTTTAGCGGCGCCACTCCGGCGACCTCTCAATGCTGCGCGATACAGTATACAATCCAATCAATTTCTATACACACGCTGACTGGTGATCATTGAACTGTACAAACATCGTTACTACTCGTACAGCAATGTTAGTACCCTACCTACTAACAACCGAATAACCATTCTCCTCGCCTATTTTGAGAACGCTCATTCGAGATAGTACCTCGTTCGGGTTGTACCGCTACTTGCCATAAAATCCGTCAGTATCGCGAACTCCAATTATTTGTAATGTTTAGTTTAAGAACGTGGTAACGTTTAAGAGTCGATCGGTGAACAGTTCTCATACGTTGCGAAGTATGTATATTAAAAAATAACATTATATTGTTGAAAAGCATTCCGAGCGCAAAAAGATGTTCGCCGAGGGTGTATACGTACCGTTCACCGAGGACTGGAGATCTGGGAAGGCGGAACATCAATTGATGGAAATCTTGGATCCAATCCTCATAACTGCATACCTAAATTAAAACAACGTCATATTTAACAGAGTAGAAAGAGAGAACATCCCGACGAGACTCAATATAAACAATAATAAAAGCGTTGAAATAATCTAATTCAGATAATATACTCATCGCAAGATGTGAAACAAGTGTGGATCGACCATCGCTGACCGCCGATTCGGGTGATGTGAAACCGAATTTAGTACAGCGAAGAATTCGATGTCGAACCCAGGCAAAATCTGGAAGAACTCACCAAAATACGCTTAATCAAATCCTCGATCTTCTCCATATCTTTAGACGCTACGAAAAACTTGTTAATTAATCCGAGAGACAAAGGATTGACGTGTTCAAAACGTGGTGTTGAAGACGGATATTGATAATACCCTAGACGGTTAGACGCACTGACCGTATCGCTCGTTCAGGGCATTCTCGACAGCCCTTCGAAATCTTCGGACTTAGCGCCGGAAGACGTGGATAGGCATGCGGTGGCCGATACTAGGGTCGAAGGTCAAAAAGGAAGAGGGCGACTTCCCGAAGAAGAAGTTCGAAAGCACCGCTCGCCACCGATAGGACGTGCCTATTTATCCGCGATTTAATAATTCCAACACCGCTTCCGAGTATCGGACTACCTTGATCGATTGAAAACGTAAAGATCTGTACCGCATTCTCCCCCGGGGGTTCACCGCAACAGCAGCAGCACTTGACCCACAAACGGCGACGTTATCAGCGCTGGTAATCGACACGCCACTGGCTCCGGGCGTGGCTCGCGCCCGATTCTCTCGGGAAGGTCTTTTCGTGTGCGGTAGGGTAGGTACTCTAGGCACAATTTTTTCAGGACTGTCAAGTCACCGTTTCAAAAGTCAAAAAAATATTTTACATTTTTATTTTGAATTCATTTTTAGAATTCACGAATGCACATTACATAATCTCGAGCGTGTCCCTTTTTTCGACGATTTTCATAATTATTTATTTGGTATGTATAGTAACGGACACAATAGCTCGCGATATCAAGACTGGGATTCATTTTGGAGATGCCCCAAAGGCCTAATATCCTGCAACAACTCTTGTACTCGGCGGAACTACGGGGCACGGGAGGACACGGAAGGGCTAACGACGGAACGCGATCGATGAAGGCCGTGCGT
Organism: Eubasilissa regina; assembly: GCA_022840565.1. Classification (NCBI taxonomy): domain Eukaryota; kingdom Metazoa; phylum Arthropoda; class Insecta; order Trichoptera; family Phryganeidae; genus Eubasilissa; species Eubasilissa regina. Next base: position 996,297 of record JAINEB010000021.1, on the reverse strand, counting down.
TCCAGCTAATGAGCGAAAATCTTTGTATTTGATAGGTAGCCATTATTTCTATGATTAACCACCGAGATTTTCGGGTTAGCTTTCGCGATACCGGTGGCGTCGGCAACTCGACGGAGAGACCCACACCTCTGCCGTGACTCAGGGACGCCATGAACAATTGGCGGTCCACGGTAGGAACGCGGAAACAGTTTTGTGAAAAGTCGCCAATATAATGATGGACCTAGTTAGGACTTCGATGGAGAGTCCGCTCACGGATTGCACAAGAAATACCGTAGACTGTATTAGGTAGCCACAGCTGCTAGACCGTGACCATCACTGCTCTCACTGATAATAAAGCGAAAAAGTAGAAAACATACTGTACCACATCCACACCTAGCTGTGGGGATTGGTGTAGTCATTTATTCAGTCAGAAGATAGATAAAATAAGGAGAAAAAAGAAGTAAGTGAAGACGTAGAGTAGAGGAGCGAGTCGGCAGCGCTCGATCTCGGTCCCGCCGTGGCGGAGCGGCGAAGAGGAAGATCGGGCCAGACTGGCGCGGCCGCTCTTTGCTGCGGCCAACGTTCTCAATCCGAGTGTCGCTCGCGTCGTTCGTCAGATAGAAGCGGCGATACTGGCGGTATATTTGAATCGCCGCCCCTACATAACTATACATTCCGCTTAGTTACATGTACATGTTTTCTTATTTTGTCATCTATACTACACTCCATTGTATTGTTATTATATATGAACTGTATTATAATCTACTAATTAAAGTCGAACCCCTCTTAAAGGAACAGCGAACGGTAATTACATATATCTTCGCGGTTACAATCGGGATGTTTTGTTGAGAGAAACTGATATAAGAGTAGCGGCATCTAAAATAGTTTGGGGGAAGCGTTCGAGCCGTTCAGTGCGCTGGTAATTAATTCCAAAATATTAGATGCCGCCCTGCGAAGTTGCGGTCCGAGGTCCCAGAAGTGCCGACCGGTAATTTCTAACATTATTCTTATAATCGCCTAATTATGCTTTTAGTGTCGATTATTTTACAATCGCGATTTCAGCTCGCCGAGTTTCCTGATAGTGATCACATTACAACGAACGCGGTACACAGGTATGCGATTATAATCTACCTGTTAATGCACACCGTCACGCTACAATCCACAAGGATAGGCAGAGAAAATCGAATGCGATCGATTCCTCTCATTTCTATTATTTTACATCCATTCACCGTTTTACGCAAGGTTCGAATTGAAAAACTCAATCAACCGGAACGGTCGACAATAACACATTTTTGCCATTATAGGATTTTTTAATTTATTTAAGTGACTACCAAAAACAATTCATTTTTCAATAGTTGTCCTAATTTACAATAGTTTATTTTGTGTGAGCATCTAAAGATCGTTCACTGTCTCCTTAACTAAACCAAAGTCTGCGCTAAAGGAGACAGTCTTATCCTCCGTATCCAACAGAGCAATCTTAACGATAACAATAACACTAAATTCACTCCCAATAGCGACATTAATTTAAACCGATAGAATTGCAATAACTAAAGGTAAACCTGTAAATTTTTAATATTTTGTATTAAATCCAAAATAACGAACAGGAACAATATCATAAGCCGAACCTGTGTTTGCTAGAATCACACGAACGTTTTACAGGCGCTCGTAGATTTTCAAAACTACTGACGTCGCTCTCTTCTAATATTCTATTTATATGCGTCATGTTTTACGTAATTCATTTATAAGTTCGAATGACGCCCGTATCGAAGTATTAATATTAAATGATCGAAGCATCTGATTCCATTTTACGCTAACCTATCTCCAGGTAATTTGCCGCCCTCGGGCAAACCACAACTACCCGCCATTATTATATTTCTGTACACTGTCGTAGGTTTATTTTTATATCATAAAGTTTTCTCTTAAACAAATGTCCTATTTTGACTCTAGTCACCCGTCGCCCTCCTCCATAGAAAGGACCCGTGTTAGATTTCCGCTTCCTCCGTTTGCATTGACAGATTCGCCCCGACTACCGTGGGACTCTGTACGGCCTCCGTCCGCTCTCCAACTAATATTTCCAATCTCGAATTTCAAGAGTTGTGTGATCATTATTCAGATGTAAAACCTTACTACCTGTATATTGTGTTAACATCTGTGTACCGCGGTTCGCGGATTGCATTCATTACCATACTGTTCGACCATCGGTTGATCATCCATCACCATCAGCGAAAGCCACGCGTTATTCAAACCGACACGCGCCCGACGGCAATCGTCTTGACCATCGCCATCGCCTTCTACATCGTCTCTCCGTCTGCACTTCTGCTGCGAAGGACTCCTCCATCCATCGATGGTCCATCGCCGGTCCCTTCCTGCTGGCCATCCCATCATCATCTCCGACTGATACCCGCAGCCCACATTGAGAAAGATAATCCGCGCTCTATTGGAGCTCTGTGCTCGGCTGCACAGAATTATTAATAATTTACATCTTATATACCTAACCTCAAAATCTAAATCTACAAAGGGTCCATCATCACCCGGTCTCGTTAGGAGCGGCAAAATAGCCGGTAATTGTCGGTCATAACGTCGGTCAGAGAGGTCGAATACGCACGGCAGAATTGCCCAGAAAACTACTCAGAAGATTCGAGTGAAAATCTGTAATGTAACTTACCTAATCCAAATCGAAGAAACTATATTAGCAGAACGCAAAATACTAAGAACTATTTATGAACCCGCACTGGTAAATCGAACTTACAGAATAAAAATGAATCATGAGCTCGAGAATTTAACCGAGTAAAAAACAATTGTAACATTCTGCAGTCCCAAATACTGCGATGGGCTGACGGTGTTGAAAGAATCCCAGGTGACAGGTCATTAAAGGTCGTGAACAAAGATAGGCTGACTGTTCCGTACGAAAAACAAGAATGTAGACAAGGGTGGATTCGCCGACCTTAGTCTCTCTCAACCGACGATGATGATGATGATGATTATGAGGTCGAAAAAAGTGAAACACAAAAGATGTTCAATATAGGTACACTACGGCTGCAAAATCAAGAATGACTTCCCGCCTGCAGAATACTCTGTTTTTATTCAGATTCATAACAATACATATAGTCACATTTGCAAGTACCTATATGGCGACAGGTCGCCGCTGTAATGTCTAAGACGTCTTTGTTTTACTGAAATATATCCCACGGGTTTTTTGGCGCCACGCCGATGATTACACCTTTAAATTATTAACGTGTCTTATCATATTAATTATATGACGCCAATTCTGTTGTGAAAGAGGACTGGACCGGGATGAGAGGGTCCGGGAACTGGAGAAGAATGGCCAGGAATAGGAGTCGGCGGAGAGCACTATGGAAGAGGCCAAATCCCACCCTGGGACGTAGTGTCGTGGAAAAAGAAGAAAAAAAAACAATTTATTTTTCAAACACGCGAATGTTTTGGCTTTTAGAACGTGTTATTTTTTTTTTAAATGTAAGTACACGTAAGATTGACTGTTGAACGTGCGAGTGTTTTATGTGATTTTTTAAAAATATTAAATTTGACCTTTACGGGTACAGAATAAAATGTGCAGTCACCGTGGTAACGAGTAACACATTTGTTTAACGTTTGTATTGCACACGAGATAGCGGCAAATAATATCCACTACAGAGAATAACGGACCCCAAAGTACCAAAAACGAAGAAGAAAAATAGTTATAATTTTACGATTAAAGTTATTTTTTCTGTTCATTCGGAACCGCCACTAATCTAATTTGGTAAGTAATGCGAATGGGGTAATATTTTACAATAATGGGTCCGACCCCGAGGGGCGAGTGCCGCGAGTGCCGCGGGTGCCGCGAGTGCCGCGGGCCGGCACGCGAGGTCGCGGGGGAAAGTGCCGAGACGGCAGCGCTTTCAATGTTGCTCGCGCCGCCAGCGCGACTTCTCCCTTAATGAAGCTACACCGTGTAGGTACTTTTTGACGAATAGCCCGAACCACTTAAGCCTAATGTACTTCCTCGTCAACGTTTTTTAAATTAAGTAAGGTAAGTCTAGGCCATGCGCGCGTAGGCTTTTTGAAACATGGATTAGTTAGTATAATACCGACGGTCTCTACCCGGCTATGGCCGGCATTATGTACAGACTTTATTTTCTTTTATCGTTATCTTTTCAGTTGCTGGTTTTGCAATTTTCATATGATTTTTTTGACTGATAATATTTGTAGAGTTGCGTGAAGGTTATTTGTTAAGATTTCAGGACGCACTCCGTTAACAAAAACTCAGGTTGTTACGCGTTATATTAACTGCACCTAAAATATTGACTATGTCCTTACATACGCAGATCCGCAACTTACGTGTCATTTACTTATCTGGCGGTCGTGACATAAATAGAACATCCTAAGAACGTCCTAAGAACATGTTCTTAGGACGTGAGATTCGATCGCGAAAACAGTTTGCAGGTGTTCTTTTTTAGCCATTACATGCGTCACATAAGATAATTTATACGCGATCCATCACATAGTAGTAGATGCACCGTGTAGGTGCATTCATTCTCCGATAATATTCGCAACACCCGGAATTCAGATTTAACTATAATTTTAAAAAACACATGTATTATATTACATCTGCATTGTATTGCTGGCTCTTTGGCCTTTCTTCAATTTTGTTAAAATATAAATGATAATATACATTTTATTGATTTGTACCTTATTTTACATTTCCCCCTATGTACAATAGCTACTAGCAAAAGCACACAACCTCTACGATATCACGCGTAATGTCGGATTTAATTATACGATTGTACGTGTGATATTTAATGTAACATCACATGTGTTGTAATGTTGTATGTAACGTAGCCATTAAAATCATCTACGTTAATATTTGTATATATAGCTAAATGACTAATACATTTCAGTGCGCATGTGTGCTCCGAATGCAAAGGACAACAAATAAATTATTTGAATGGTGCAAGTTCCTAATGAGTGCCGAGTTTCTACTTTGACAGCAAAATGTATTTGAAAATGAAAACACCTGCGCGGTAGATTTGCTCATCTGTTGTTCGATTGCCAAAAATAACTTCTTCACGAATCTTCTATCGAAGGTTACAATACACTGATTTATTATTTGCAAGATGTATGAGATCATCGCCATTTTGGAAACTGAACTACTTTCTGAGGTTACGCAGCCAAGGCAACTTCTTTCTACTATTTTCCTCTGCATTTGAGTAGTCTTTTTTCATAAGATCATATTTCTTAGTGCGAAAAATGTCATACGTCTTAGTGCCTTTTCATCGGTAATCCGGTCCACCTTGATAATCTCCTTCACTGACCATGTAGCATACACAGTCTCGACTTCCTGAATCTTTAGCCTCCGTATCCTCCGATTCCCGGCGACCGTCGTCCAGTTTAAAATCTATGCGACCTGCTTCACTTCCTTCATCTTCCGTGACATGGCCCGCCCATCTGAATCTCTAGATTGGTAGGACCGACCGGAAAATATAACTAAAACTACTTATTCTGAAAGAGGCATTAAATTGACAAAAATTTTAATGTTTTAATTGCTGCAAGGGAAATTCAAATTCACCAAATGGACGACAAGAACGTCAATAGACTAATATTTGACGCACAATAAGCGTGAAGTGAGGCGAACCTCCGCGACTCGGTGTAACTCATGATAGACTACACGATCTCATCCATGAACACGGGCCATTACGTTATATAATTGACCTCAGATTTTGTTTGTTTTTTGCTGCTACGCATCACGTAATAAAATTATGTATAAAGGATACCTACGTATATGTATAAGTCATATAATGACTTTTCCTTCATCATGCTCTTCGCAAAGCGGTCGTGATCGCTGACAACGCCGACACCGGCCAAAACTGGTGATGCGCTTTTGAAATGACCGAAGCAGTTGCGGTTACATTGTGGAAGATACAAATTGTTCAACATTTATTTATTTTCTAATAGTTCTTACTGGTTCAGTAGATTTCGATCGAATCCTGTATTCAGAGTTAATATACACAATCAAAAAAAAAATTGCCTACTATAATTTGACCTTTAATGAAACATCTTTAAAATTCATGTGTCATACCATTATTGCACAGAATATGTTTTTCTGGTTCTGGTTACATAAAAATCAGTATTATATACTTGAATGACATTTTGACATGTAAGTATCTAATTGGAGAAATAGCATGACGGTGTAAACGCAAAGTAAAAGTGTGTAGATATATAAAAATATTACAAAGCTTTCTACCCGCTGAATAAACATAAATATTCTACGTTCACATATTTTATATAATATAAAAAAACATTTTTTTATATTTGCCAAAAATGTGTATTTGTTACTTGTTCCGTTTGCTATATCTATCACAGATCATTATTAGAGGAAGAAGACGTTCGTACTTGTCTCTAATGCTATTTCAAAGAGATATTACACGTATCAGTCAATGTACTAGTATGACTCGACTACGTCACAAGTTTCAATATTGTTCGACGTACCGCGGTAGTAATAATATGAAATGATAAAAATAAAAAGTATAAAGACATAATGTTTAAGTCGCATGAATGCTTCTGCTGAAGACCTGGATAAATATGCAAATCTGACGACTCTTCAACTCGCGTCCTCGTCTCTCGAGTGGCTCTTCTTCCTGCCTCCTGCCTCCTGCCTCCTGCCTCCTGCCTCCTGCGTCCCCGGGACTCACGCTGACGATCCGGCTCACCGCGGCTCTTCCGTTCGACCTCGGCCCTGTCCCGGGTGCGCGCCCGAACGAACAATCCTATTACGGATGGAATTTGAAACGAGACCACTAAATGTCAAAATATGTTATAAAATACTTTGATACTCGCTATTTTACAATTTATATACAATTATCCCGATAATAAAACAGGAATTTAGAATTTTGCAATAATAATTAGGAAACGATGACAGCCAAAGATATCTAATTATTTTCATTAATTTTGTTTCACGTTTGAACGTAATTCGTTCGAAAGAAATACATGAAATTTATTTTTCACGTTTCGAAATATACGAGTAGGTACTTGAACCATGAATTTTCTCGCCACTCTCGACTCGCCGGTGTGACTGTGATTAGTGTCAAATAATCAATGATTCAAAACTGTCATTCTAATCACCGTTTCGATACTATTTACTATTTTTTAGGTACGCAATCCATATAAAATAATATCAAAGCCTGCCAAATACGGTTGACAATTTATTTCATATACTAACGTAATCCAAAAACACAATTACAAATAGAATCTCTCGGAACTACTCGTAGATTATCTGTCAAGAAATTAATAGATTAATTATTAATAATTAGAAATTAATCATTCTTTATCGTAACTGATGTGCCAATAAACTAAGAGGTTTAGAACATATGATATGTGCAGGAAGGACCTAGCGTCAGTCGCCATCAAAATGTTCCTTAGAACGTCTACACATCCCATCTCGATCTCATGACCGAGAAAATGAAGTGAAAAGTGACGCATGTCGTGTTAGCTCTCTAACAATTAACATCAACTAGCAAATTGGTCGCCGCTAGGCTCTGCGAGTGATCGCTGCGCACCCAGGGTTTCCGTAGAATACATCCCTTATTATACTGCTTATTATTACAATGCACCATGTAGTGTAAACAAAATATTAATAAACTGATACATGTACTACTATATACATATGTACACCTAGAGCGATCTTAAATTGATATGATTATCGTCAAAATGTTAATGAAACCATAAACACGAAGAATATAGTAAACTCCACGAAATGACAGGCAAAAATAAATTTACTTAAAATCTTAAGTGAATGCGATATCTTAATCAGTGACATCTATTGCACAATGTAAATGAATATTAAAATTAATTTATTTTTTTTGCTATTCTGTGCTGCCGTCTAGCGTATTTCTAAAAAAAAATGCACTAACAATGAAGGATGCAACGAAGAGAAATTAAATTATTAGATTCTCACTCATATTATATATAGCTTCATTCCTTCACTTCTATTTTTTGATAATAAATTTTGTTTACAGCTTTGCAAAATAGATTTTATTTATTTATAAAACGCATCACAGCAGCTTCGGTCTGGGAATTGTGAAGCTGCTCCAACAGTATCTTATAATTTTTAATGCTTAGCTTATTTTTATTTACTTTGTTATTATTATTATTAATGGACACAACGTTACTCAGAGCGGGACGGTTATACAGGGTGTTACGGAAAAGCCTCATGAGCTTACAACCATATCAAAGGTAAATCCAGCACTGCCTTCACGGTCGGAACTCGATCATTAGCCGCACTGCCTGCCCCTACTTAACGAGTGCCACATTAGTCAAATTAATATGTATACAAGTGACCCAAAAAAAGTGAGAACTAATTACATCAAAATTAATTTAACTATATCAACAATAGCTCAAATAGTTTACTAATTTACGTACTTACCTATATTACGTTTTATTTAGACAATTTTCGGTCGCCATCTTTGTCAAATTGTTGCCCAGAATGACAAAAATCACTGCAGAAGACCGTACTTTGATCAAAAATTTACGAATTGAAAAACGTCGGGGTGCTAGGAAAATGATCAAAGAGTTTCAAAACAAAGCCTGGAGTATGGCTAGACGTTACAGCAGGATGCAGCTTCATCTCACACAGCCAGAAATACAATCAACTGTCTTCGTCGTGAGAATATTAATTTCATCGAGCCAGGCATGTGACCACCGAACAGCCCAGATTTAAACCCAGTAGATTATGATTGCATATTGATGGGGTGTTTTGATGATTTATGATTAGCTAAATATTGTGCAAAAAAAATTACATTAATAATTATATTATGTTTTGAAATAACTCATGTGTTACGATATGTTCTCACTTTTTTGGGCCACCTATATATATCAATACTACATTGTTTATTTTATAAGTTAGACTATCAACTAGGACGAACACACCAGCCCTCCCTGTGCGGCGTCACCTCCGAGTCGGCGATAAGTGTCGACCACACCTAGGAGGAACACAGATAAGGCCGAGTGCCTGCGGACACGCTCGCAAGATGGCGCCGTGTGACCGAGTTTGGTATTTGTTCGGTAGGTCGGTCGGAAGGATATCTTCGCCGTCAATCTAAATTAGCTTTGTGGGGTGAGCGAGATAAGACATTGTTTTCTTTTACCTTTTACTCTTTATTATTGAAGTAAAAACTATTCTCGGCGCCTAAAATCATTTTCGCGCTGAGGTAAAATAGATTGGTGTGGAGAATGTGCGAGACAAAAACAGTCAACACAATATATGTACGTCTTTAAAATTAATAATACAGTTTTTCGCCGGGGGTGAGTGAGAGGTGTATTTAGTATGGCAGCCGTGAGTCGTCACCCTGTTGCCATGTATGCCAATAAAAAAATAGCAACGTAATGGCGAATGAAAAGGACTAATATGGGAGCTACAGCTCATAAAATGAACCTGGGTACCTCTCACTATATGTACGTCTTTAGTATATAATTTTTTTATCTGATTTCAAAATACATAGGAAAGTGGTAAATGTAGTTTACGCTTTACTTAACCTTTACCATACCGTGATATAAAATACCCAAACGCAGCCATGCTGTCAACTCGCGTTACCATAAAGAATTAAAGTTTTTTAACATTTTAAAAGATTACCTTAAATGGCTTTAAATTGTCAACACTGTAAACTTACTCTAAATATTGAGCATTCATTGGGAAAATGGGAGCAATTTCACAACATCATTCAGAACATTCATCAAGTCCTACACAATACGACCTTTTTTCTTATCTCTCTTCATTTAATTAGTGAGAAAGAGAGATGATGTATTCGTGTGTCTGTTATTCTTATCATTGTGAAATGAATGCGTCATCCTGCAAATGGTATTCTATCAACGTATTTATTTTACAACAGACTGAATTGAAAAATAGTTATTTTTGTAAGATTCGCATTACATAATTGATTTTTCACTAGTCAGTTCTAAGCGTAAATGTTTTTCTTAAAATAACTAAAATAAAAAATTTATGTTGGATATATTTACCGAAATATTACACATTTAATTGAGGAGGTAGAGTTGTGTCACTGCATGGTTTTGAAAGGTGTTAATGGTGTTTGAAAGGTGTTAACCTACCCAGTTTTACGTACAATACAGTTATTACTGAGCGTGAAACTAAAAATCAACTGTTTAATTTTTCTCTATTTGTCTCCTACCGAATTATAAATACACCAAACCTATTTTTATTTTTATTTATTTATTTACTTAATCCTTGTTACAATGTGGTTTTTTTATAATTTTACGAGTGAAATAGTGTTACATAGCATATTAAAAATATGTAATCTTATATTTGTTGAACACCTCGTGCTTGATGCGTTGAAGGTCCATGAGAAACTCGTATGTGACAATTAAATATTTATTATAAGAATAATACAATGATGATACGAGGTATATAACTAGTATCGAAGTCAAACGATAACGCAGAAGAGAGGCCGCTCCTTGCGCGCGTCCTTTATTATCCCCGCACACACACACACACACACACATATATACATCCCGCCCCGGCGGTGCGACCCTCTGACACACACATATCTATACAATCACATTTAGGTACACTTTTAATCAGTTTATGGGATGACTCTGCTCAACTAGGCGACGCCTGTATCAGAGCTGCCTGATTGTATACTTAGCTTTGTTTCATTGTAATTCATCATTCACATTGATAAAAACACGTTACATATAATATAAAAGAGCGTATTGTTGTGTAGGTAATAAACATAAAATAGAACACTCATTCTAGAGTGAGTCCATTTCGAAAGGTTAATTTCACGTATCGTGTAAAAAGGAGTAATTTCTTTTATTGTCAATAACTAATTTTAAATGTTAAATATTTAAAGTTCTAATAAAGAGTAAATTTTCAGTTTCTTTTCTGCCTTATTTTATTAACAAGTCGGTGATTGTTTCTTTCATTTTTGATTGTAGATATGCTCTTATCCAAGGGTTAAAAAAATTACAGCTACACAGAGTACCTAATTCGAAGATCGCTAAAACTTCAAGGTCACTAAAAAAGTCCCATCGGTATAGAAGCATTGAGTTGGCTTCGGCATGAAGATCAGATATCGCCATTATGGTTAATCCTTGATTTCCAATCTCGGATGTTTTACACGGCCGCGTCTTTGCCGAGGCTGCGTCATCCGTCCAGCAAAGTTTGGGTCGTCCCTCAGGCATCCCTCATCATTATCCCGTGTCCCGCTCACCTGAGTCGTGAAATTTTGATGAACTTCTCGACATCGGATTCTCGGAACGTGGAGTAGAGCTCGTTATAATACGGCGTCTCCATACAGTGACAACAAGGTGTTTCGGTGATACATAATTGACTTTTTGTATCGAATTTCTGACAATATTTTTTTATCTTTTAAACTAATTTAGATACTGCTAGTTTGAATACAAATAAATGTATAAATTATATTATAATATGTAACGTGGCCGAAATCTGGAATCGATTTACTTTAATACTGTAAATTTTTTGTAAAAATTTCACCTCACGGGCGATGAACCAAACTCTATTGAAGAAATTGTAAAATAATAAATTGAAAATAAAAATTGTATAATTTCATCTTCCATTTCTTCAGCACTGAAATATGGCCCGAAAAGTCGACTACGACAAAAACCCATCCGCGGCAGAGGAACTCTGAAGAAATTTGAATATCATAATATAATCATCATTACTCTGTGTTTCTAGACTACTGGATATGGACCTCCCTCCGAAGATCGCCGATTCTATATGTCTTCAGTTTGGGCGTTATATGTTACAGAGCCGTCTCTTCGACAGATGCAACTGGAGCATGCTTATCGACACTTTGGTTCTCTAATGAAGATTTGCATCAGATACTCGATCGCTCACAGCTCCCGGCTCACGGTCCACGTCTCGGCTCCTTAAGTAGACAAGTACTGAAAGTGCGCACTTCGGTTTTGGTCTTCAGAGATTGAGGAATATGGGCTTTGAGGATATGTTATAGCTTTTCAAACGCTGCCCAGCCCGACTGAATGCATTTGTTTATTTTGTTATCTCGATTCCGTCTCCCCGGTTGTATCTGTAGCGACCGGAATTCAAATCCACCGCCATCTCAGTCGGCATCGACGCTAGCGACGGCGCTGCCGGTTGCTGCCACAAGCCTGGCTCAAAATTCACCGCCAGGCAGTATCTCCAGTTTCAGCGTTTCACGACGGCGGTCTCGCCGGCTCGCGAGAGCCGAGCGAGACCGCCAGCCCGCTTCACATCATTTCATTTCGTAATACACACGCACCTTCTACATCATTTCATTTTACATTCATTCATTTCATTCTATGTCTTTCTTGTTTTCATCATAATGTAATAAACCTCAAAACGCGCAAACAAACATATCTTTCATTTAACCACCGACATAACCCCCAAATATCTTTTGACCTAAGTAAATATACTCAATAAATAAACTCAATGTCCTTGTTCGATATCCTTACACGTTTGTTAGTCGCGTCTTATTTTATCATACGGTACTATTACTAAAAAAAATGTACAACACGAGGTATATAAATTGAAAATAAAACAGATATTTTATTTTTAATGGCATGTATTATGCAAAGATATTTGGGATCCGTCGCAATATAAAGTTGATTGCTTTTAAAAATGGAATAACAGATGAATCAATTATGAAAAACTACAGAATATAAGTTCAAAATTTATCTAAAATGTAATTGCTCGATATAACGGAATTGGTTAACACGTTTCCCGGGATAAAAATAGGTCCAGGTTCGAATCCCGGTAGCCACCAAATATCTTTTCACATATGTGAAAATAATATACTTGTTTTTTAATTCTGCTCCTTTAATTTACTTGAGACGCGTTTCTCCTTGTAGGGGTATTGTCAATCTAACAATTTAAATCAACAACTTGTATTCATATCTATAGTGGGAGACAGCTATACAATTTTGAGATGAATGAAATGAAGAGGGACAGCATTAGTCATCGGAATTTAGAGTATTTCCAAACATTTTGAAAGCTTTTAATTATTCCAAGTAACCCATTCAGTTTCATCACGATTGTCGATAATTTTCATCAAATTTCTTCATTTTTCGACGTGCTCGTGGTCTAGAGGTCGGGGGTTCGTTCCTCATTCTAGGAGGCCATCAATTTAGTCTTATTTCCATAGCACAAGCATTTAGTTTGAAAATAATACGAATACTGTACGCATCTTAATTTTTTTTTAAAAAAGGAGAATTTTTCAGTAAATCTTTCTAGTTGATCAATTTTTCTTGTATTAAAAATACCACAGAACTATGTTTTGCAATGGCAACTTCACAACAATAATGAGTTTTTATTAAAAAACAGGTCTCCCTCTTTAATCGCATTTTAATAAGCCGAGGGCGTGATGATGCATCTCGCTCTCGCGCGTACCTAGCATGCAGTATAGGTACATATAAAATTGGTAAGCGTTGATCCCCGCTCGGATTTTAGGTCAAGGATGCGAAGGATGAGGAGATAAAGAGACTCGACCAGTTTCAGTGCACGTTACTTCTCTGTGACGTTCTTTACGAGTTTATTTTAAGTTTACGAGTCCCAGTTGAAGCTGCAAAATCAATAGGAAATGCTAGTCTAAAAAGACACAAACAAACTCAACCTGAGGATCCGCCTTCTTTGGCTGGGGCTCAGAACGACGTTTTATTTTATTTTCTTTTATCTACTGTCGAATCGAGTACGGTGTTTGAAGTAACAAATGTGAACCGACGAATACATCACTTTAACATATGAATATCTTTTGAAAAAATTTAAAATACTAGTGTTTAAAACCAGTCCTAAAAAGGGCGCAAAAGTCATTCATAATTTAGTAGGACATCATAATTGAAATAATTACCCACTTACAGTATCGTAGCAGTTGTACAATTATCCAATTTCTGACAGTAGAACTGAACACTTCCACCCAAATTGTAATGCATAGAAAATGGACACTTCACTCGGATGTAATATCGAGTTGTATTCCACTTTAACCATATTTGGTAACATGTCATTTGTAATTCTTCAAGTAGCGACCGGTACACTAGAAACTAAACCTCCAACAGTTAAATCTTACTTACCGATCTACTAGAAGATATTATAAACAACTAGTATTTAGAACCCGTCCTGCGGAGGGCGAGAGAGACGAACATAACTTAAACAATCAGGACGGACTCGCCACTCGCCCAGGATCGATGCAATAAGCCCGAGGCTCCTACCTCGGTCTTACTCAACCGCCGTCGGGTTGGCATTTTTTAATGCTACTTGGCAGCTGTTCGACAGCGCCCCGCATATATGACAGGGCGATACCGCACAGCTGCCAAAACATAATTTGCCCTCATCGTCCCCGGCTGACTCGCCTTATTAGTAAATAAGATATTTACAATACATTTAAAGAAAGTACAAAACATGTTTATACATAAAAGTGATAATATAAATAATACAATTAAAATAGAATAGAATAACACGGATAAATAGTTGACAGCGAGACAGAGAAGGTGTACCAAGGTCGGGGAGCAGAGGGGAAGTGAAGAGACACTCCCTTCCGGGAAACGAGATGGCACAAAATAAAAACATACAGGAAACTCACCCTCCGCTCACCACTGCCGGCAGATTTAATCCACAAGAACAGTACATCGCACATCATATTTGAACAGAAAGTAAAAATATAAATAACAAAGTGAACAAAATAACGGTTGTTCACTATGTTCACATATTAGCATCAGTATCTTTTCAAATTTCCCTACGCTAGCTACCACATAGAAAGACTTTCAAATATTATCTACATACAAGAGAAAAGAGAAGATCACGCCATCTCCCTCATCTGATAATCTCGATTTCCCAAAGATTTATTGTCCAAATAAAATTGTTGAAATGCGAACTTTAGTCGATAGCTCCACAATCGGTAGCTTTTCTGCAAACTAACTGCGACATTTCGGTTTGAATTGCCGCCATTTGTTTCTTAATGACGTCATTTTGCTATCGAATTTTGTTATGCCTCATAACAACGCCATATTTTCGGTACATTGTTCCTCCGAGTCAAGGTGTTATTACTGCGGGGCTTCTGGAAAAAATATTTTCGTGAATCATTTTTCAGCAGTCACCTTGTCAACTTTTAAGTACATTATTGTATTTTCAGTGGTAGAATTTGTTGTTAAGCCTTTCCGACTTTCGCGAAGCGCGTTCACCATTTCGCTGTACATTCTTAACAATTTTTTACCTTATATTATGTAATCTTTCCAACTGACACATCTTCCCCGGATAGGAAGGGTAATAGAGAAACAACTAAATATTTTTTAGATATATATATATGAATTGTGGTAGAATGTAACTAAAATTTATTTTTTGCAAGTAAACTCAAATTATGAAATCGCATCAGTTGACAGATAAGCGGGACCGTGTTTAGGTAATATTTATTATTTTATATTTCAAAATGCATTTCTTACACATCTTCGTACGCTTACGAATGTATAACAATTTGAATATTTGGCTACGTATCGGCGAGGAAGCACTTACGGAATCGGTAAGCGACGCGCCGCGGTCGCTCCCGACCGGATATGGCAGCAGCGCTCTTCCGGTGCCGGATGCGCGCGCTCTCGCTCGCTTCCGGGTGCACTTATTAGCGTGCAGAGTCAGAGAACTCATTCCCTTTTTGTGAATGTAATTTTTTTACGGTACCTTAACTTAAATAACCCCGCGGGTGCAGAAAAGAGCCACTCTTCTGTCTCGGCTCATGGCAAACCATTCTTGCCTCGTCCACTTTCACAGCTTCTCGTGAACGCTCTTCGAGGTCAATCGGACCACCCGAGAATGAGATGGACAGGGATGAAGATGGATTGCAGGGTTCAGGTTGGAGAGATTTGAGACAGTGTCTGCCCATAATATTGAGAATACAAAGTTAATGTTAGTATTAGGTTAGTACGAAAACAATTACGGTTGTTGTTTCTTGAATCTTCTTAACTTAATTTAATTCAACGAATGTGACATTTTATTATGTTCATTAACGTATCATTTTAAAACGCATGTTTCTTTATATGTTTTGTTAACGTAAAATGCAATTAAATATCAATTATATTTCAGATTGGGCGACCGAAGTAAAGATGGAAAAGATGCAAATGAGAGTGAATTGTGAATTCAAAACGGGTAGTGAAGCAGCTGAAACTGCGGGCGCTCTTAAGGAATATATATTAAGGTGCTACGGTGGTTCCAAATACGTATCCTCCGGTTGATAACGACCGACACGAGGCAACTGAAGTTGAATCAGAACCGCGCACAACGTTAACCGAGAGTTAACTACAAAAGTTAGGTGTTAGTCATCCGATAGTTCTGGACGAACTGAACGAAAACAAAATAAATACGAATTTTGTTTCACACGGTTGAGCTATGAAACATTGCCTCATTCACCATACTCTCCACACATCTCGTCAATAGATTTCACATATTAAAGCACTCTTACAGAGTGAGATATTCAACAACCAAGTACCTGCTGAAAATGTATTTCGAATTTTCATTGCAATACACGTAATTGCATAATTTCATTGTTATTCGAGCGCTGTCTTATGTAGCACCTAACCGCAGCCGTACAGAATAAGACAGCATCCGAATTGTAGCCAATATTCTTATCGCACGATTGATAGTGCCGTCGTGTTCTACCCGGTAACTGAATATATAATACAGATTTATGAAATATTCACAATTTGCCGTTACCTCCCCCGGCTCGGAGGCACTCTAGCCTCGCCGCCGCGGTGTTTCTAGCAGTCGGAGTCGCTTTTTCTCTTTTGACCGCTTCCGGTCAATCGCGAAGCGGAGTTAATGGTGTTTCCGCTTCGGTCCACCGTAAGGTTGCGCCTAGTACCTGTGACGTCACGCGATAGCAACATTTCTATATCGGTCTTTTAAAAAAAGTTAAGAGAGACGTCGCACCGCGTGGCATAGCGATTAGGGCTAAATTATTACGTTTATAGGTAGGTGTCATGTGTTATGACGCAACATCCTAATTTCAATGCACTCATCGACACCGCCCTCCGTTGATAAAATATTTAATATGCAAAAAAGGCAGAAACGATGACCATATCTTATTTAAATACCGCGAAGTTCTTCCGGTCAAACAATTATATTACTACTTACTATTAGAAAATCATAAAGCATTATGAAGACGAAAAGTTAATTGTAAAAGGGAACCGCAGAATTCGGCAGATCACAAATTCTTCAACTTCTACGCAGACTGATGAACAGAAATGGAAATGGAGAAACCGTCACCCGGCCGGCAAGGAGATGGAAGGAATTACGGAATTTCTTACTAAACAATACAACTTTTGGAATATGTGAATAAACAGTTAAATACTACCTCTTATAATTACATTTTATAATGATTACCTGTTATTACTTTTATGAGCATTTACCGGCCATGCAAATACCGTGATGAGAAATTGACAGAAATCGACTTGTTCAATATTAGCCTTACTGCGCTTAAAGGGTTCTTTTTATGAACCACCTCAATCTCAATTTTGACTAATCATCCTACCTACAAACAAGTCTTGTTCTCCCTTTACCGCAACAATAGTTGCAACCTCAACACCCTTTCTCCCTCTTTTTATTTATCTTCTGCACCTAAACATACTTATGTACATAAACATTTCTGTGGATTTATTAATGGGTTAATTATTATAATAAGTGTCAAAATCCCTCAATACGATAAAATAAAATAAATAAAATGATGATGTAAGAATAGATTAAGAAACATGCCGAAACAAGCCATAACGGCTTGGAAACTTTGTAAAAATATAATATAAAATAAAAATAACAAATTTAACGGGACTTTTGCATAGTTCTTAACAGATTTCGATCAAACTTTTCTTAAAAATTAAACTAATAAGATCCCTCATCTAACTTCGTTAACCATCCTGCTCCGCCGTCTTATTTCAAAATGGTATCTGTTTAAAAACTTTAAGGATTCGTATCTCCGTTAATATTCGGAGAGAGATTAATATTCCGTAACACTACATCGGTACATTTCTTTGATACCGTCAGGTTTAATATTATTTTATTCTGATTTTTCAGGAGTGCCCGGAAGGCGTGGTGCACGAAGACTCTTTCAAAGACATCTACGCCAAATTCTTTCCCCATGGAAGTAAGTTACCTTTTTACATATTCATCATTTCTTGATACTCATTATTTACAAATATTTACAATAAATTTCATATTTTTACATCCTCATTGAATGAACCTTCACCGCACTCAAATGATTTTCATATTTTTTATTTATTATCTTAGTTGATTTTCCGTTAGAAATATGAGCTATCTCTCGTTTTATCGGTATCAGTACGCTTGTATGCGTAAATCAAATACTCTTCAATATCTTCTTCTTCAATGACATTATTTTCATGTATCCTTGACCTCCTGGAGCCTTCCTTCTATTCTACACGGGATGTTTGATCGTTAGTAAAAAATATTTATTTCTCGAAAATACGTTCCGTAGTAAACTCATTTTACTGTAAAAACGAGAATCGATAATTAAATATGGCGGACTTTTCACAGCTGTTTCAAAAGTCATCCGTCACATTGATACTTAGAAAGTTGCACTATACGACGTACGATACGTATTGCAATCAATATCGTTGTTTAATATACATTATTACACGTAATACGAAAAAATTTCACCACCACAGTGACAGAAATCGAACGCCTAGGCGAAAAAATCCATAGATAATACATAAAATAGAGCATATTTCATGAATATTTATCACGCCTATAGACATCTCTATCTGCGCTTTGACAGTAGAAAATTAGATGTAACGACAACTATGGGCGTTAGTTAAAAGTTATTATTGATCGCACAACCGGCCCTAGCTATTTATTTCTTCCTAATAATGAAAATAGTTCGTTTTCTCGCTTTTGCGCAATGGTCCGCATCAGGGCATGAAATGGCGCGCAGTGTTGCGTAGCGCAGCGCTCTTGAATCATCTGAATCTGGACTGGTTATAAGAGATGTAGTGTTAAACTATTTTAGGCCCGTTCGCCACGAGCGGTACAGAATACTATCGGGACAATAAAATGACCAAAAAAGCCACGAAGGTTCGTTACCCAATCAACCGACTGTACTAAGTTTAAAACGCTCTTTATATATCTATTTTAGATATCTAGCGGTTCCGATAGACACCGTACTTGTCAGTACGGGTGCACGCTAACTGATCCACAAATAAAATATCAGTCGCGGTAGGATAGTGACGGTGGAAGATGACGACATCGGAAACTACCGACGATTAATTTCTTTGCATATTTTATTTATCGATCAGTTAGTGTGACGAAGGTACAGTAGTATCGAAACCGGTCGACGTTAAATTAATCAAAGTGGTTGATGCAAAGTTTTTAGTTCTTTTATATTAATAATTATGTCCAACCAATAAAGTTAACGCCATAAAAATCAAAAATATTATTAATAATAATCAACTGCATAAGTATACTATAACTAGCATTTTACTCTTCCTCATCTCGAAAAAGCTGAGCGCGAAGCGAGCTATGGTTCATTATCTGTCCTAATTTGTACATAGATTAGAATTACGCAACTGACATATACCGACCTTTACCGATTAATACCAGGGATCAAATTATCATCTTTATTATAAACGCACCGTGAAACGCGAAGATCCTTTAACATCAGAAAAATTATTGGGACAAAATAGAAGCAAAGCCAAAGACGGGGAGTCAAAAAAAAAATTCAATACTGGATGTAAATCAGCAAAAATAGAAGATTAAAAAGTGAAAATTTACTTTGGAGAGATGTTAAATACTAACAGTAGCAAAACTTTTGTAGCCTTAAAATCGGGATAACGTAGCACGCGCGTCTTAAAACCTGTAAAATGCAACTTGAGCTTTCACTTTAAATGATGAAATGATTTAGATAAGTTTCCAAAAAAATGTTGCTAACTATTAATAATCTATAAAATATTTTTAATTTATGTCAGCAGAAATGAAGTCGTTCTTTTTTCTATTTGAAAATGTACATCCAGAACAAAAAAAAACACAAATCCACTTAATTCGCACTTCTAAGGAAATTATAATTTTACTCCGATGTAAAGAATCCGTTTCCTTTTAAATTTGCCTACATATTTTTCCACAGCTCCCTGTCTCTCGCGGTTAGCTTCCAATTTTGGCCAACAATATAAATACGAATATAAACATTCTTCTCGGGACTTGTATGTTATAATCGTGAACTCCGATTTATATGTAGGCCGAACCGATATAGATTGCGCCCGACATATATCTGCAGGTGTTCAGTAACGCCAACTTATGTCGGCACTCTTGTATGGGCGCTAATAATGAAGACGGGTAAGCATTTTTTTTTTAAATAGAGATGCGTACACGGAATACGTGTCATATCAATGTTCTTACTGTTTTCAAACTGAGCTAAATGCTTGTACTGCTGGTCTCCTAGAACGAGGTGCGAACCTCTGACCACTAGATCACTAAGCGTCTAAACCACTAGATTAATAAGCTACTCATTAATGATGGAGAAGATTTTGCCTCTGTGATGATGTTTGAAGAGCACGAAGAGTTAATATGCTAATGAGCGAGTTAGCTAATCTGTTTACTCGGGAAGCAACTTCCCCGAGAGGCGAAATATGGTGATTCCACTAGGACTGCTAGGTCGCGGTTACAATATATGGAAACATTGTGACACTATCATCTTTTTATTATTGTTGGTATCGTAATCAGTGAAGCTGTAACCGATTAGGATTTAAATTAAATAATATTTTATTTTTAGGAAAACACAACATCGTTGTGAAGTTAAGTTATAAATGTGATCGATACGGTGGCCCGTTTTTGTTCCCGACCATGTTGCAGATGAACACCGGCGTGTTACAACTATTTATAGCAATGATTGCGCAAAATAAACACGATGTTACAACAGCTGATTTCATTATAAATTCAGATCAGTCGCAGCCTCAGTCTTTTTTCTTCTCCCACCTGTTGTATTTGTAGTTATTTCAGTAATAAAATTGTTACTGAATTGTTTCTGGACTTTTTGGTTCGTCTCTGGACTGTTATCTTCCGGCAGTGGTGCGCGGATGACTGGTCAGGTCGTTTTAATTTTTTTTCTGTATTTTTTCCCCTCAAGTTTCTCCTCAAGGCTTCCGATTCAAGTAGCACATGCGCTTATTTTGATTTTGATTCTCCACTATGTTTTTATATATACTGTAACAACTTTTGAATTTAATTGCCTTATTTTGCTTACCTGAACTTATTATTTACAAGCTTAGTATTTTCTTACTCCGGTATACTTTCTTTGTAATTGTTTGCTCAATCATGCATAAATAAGAGTTCGGGGACTGTGAGGGTTTTGAGATGGCAGCTGTTCGGCTCCGTCTCGACACTGTACGAGACGAAGTTTGCGCAACTGCCTATTAGCATTTTTTAAATAATGCCAACCGGACGGTGAAAAAGTAGGACCATATAGGAGCAATCGCTTATAAACGGTCCTGGGTAAGCGGCGAGTCCACCCTTACAGCCTCAGTCTCTCTCTCTCTCTTTCTTTTTAAATCATCCCGCACGGAGCTTCTGGGGTTTTGTCTTAACTAGTCTAGACTTTTGTTTCGTGAGATGGAGCGTTTCTTCAAATTTTGGTCAGTTTCAACACCGCAAACATGGCCATATCACATATGAACAATTATCCACAAAACTTTTATATAAACGTTAATCAGTGTATACATTTTATACTGAAAATGTTACCTTTCAAGTTCGGGCTGTAACAATATTTTTCCAAGAAAAGTTCTGGGAGGGCGCAGGGAGATGGGAGCGGGAGAAATAGAGAAAAATCAATTAGTGGAAATAAAGTCAGTATTCTAAATTCCACCCCCGACTCTGACCAAACAAACAAAGGGTCACTTTTGAAATAAAAAACTTGCATTGTGGAATAATTAATATTCTTCAATTAATTAAGCTTTCTTTTAAAACATTCGAACATCTTCCTTGATAGTTAAACAAAAACAAATCTCTCAAATTAGGAGCTAATGTACGTAGATATGTTTGTAGAATTGTCGTTTGAATTAAAAGAGTCGATGAGATGGTTTAGACACGAGGAACAGAGATCGGAGCAGAGAGTGAAGAGAGGTTGTAAATAAAATACATGAGATGAACGTTGATTGCGAAAGATCTAGCACGATCACGTAGACCAAATATTAGATGACGGCTCTGTTCAAATCCCAGAATTTAGAAGCAAAAATGTATAAAAGTGGCGATATAAGACTGTTATCTCGAGACAGAAAAGTGTGGCGTTCTATCCTGCGTGTCGAACTCTGTGAAGAAACAGCGTGATGATAAGTTGAGATATGTTTAAATACGAATACATTGTTGATAAAATGCAATGGATAAATCTTTCTTCCAAAAAAACAGAGGTGTCATCAGGGCTCGTTCAGATCAATTTGTAATTTCTGTCGGAAAAGGGAGATGTTTCACTAAGCGAGTGAAGGGCAGCCGAGCCTCGACGCCATTCATGCTCCCAAATCTGGCCAGAATGTATATTAATTGTAATTATAGTGTGTTCCTGTTGTCTCTTTTCCCAATTTGTATCCAAAATGCGTTAATTATTAAATTAATGTTTGTTTTTCAGATTCCACGAACTACGCGCACTACGTCTTCAAGGCTTTCGATGTCAACTGCAATGGAGCCATCAGTTTTCGGGTGAGTTTCTGCCACTGGTACTTTTAATATATACTCTTGCGTTAAACAAATTAATAATAAATGGGGTTTTATTATTCATTTATCAAAAGTCATGTACTAGGTTTGATCATTTTTAACTATATATCATAACTTAAAACATAAGCTTTATATTCATATAAAACTAATAAATTGAACAAAAATTATAATAATTAAAACGATATTAGCGTTAATTGAATGACCCCCGATCATTAAATTCATTTTCTTTATACCAGAAAACTCTCTAATTACGGAAAACTCTTTTATTATATATTCCAATAATATTTTCTTATAAATCCACAGTCAAGATTACGAAAATTAATCAGTACTAAAAAAATTAAAGAATATTAAAAATGAATAGAGTTATAACTCTTTAACTAATAGAGTTATAACGGTTTATAGAGCGTCAAATTTTCACGATATTATTTAATTTCTTGGTGGTTTTAAATTGCTTTATATTCTATAAATAGGCAATTTAAATTAATTTTTATTTAAATTAATCACACGCTTTAGAGCTTCAACTTCTATTTAAAACTAAGATTTGTCGTTTAATTCATAGAAAACATTATATGGGCGTCATTTTCATAAGTCTGTCGGAGTGTACAGTTAACATTAAACTTTTAAACTAAGCGATGTATATTTAACTTTTAACAGAGGAAATTTAATTACGAAACAAACAAATCACTTTAAACAAAAGCAGAAAACGAATCAATTGTAATAATTTAGAATGTGGAAAATTATTTTTAAGAACACATTATTATTGTGAAGTTACAGTTTTTCAGAACATAATTCTGTGGTATTTTTAATACAAATTAAATTAATCAACTAGAAAGATATACAGAAAAAATATTTTAGTTCCTACCGGGATTCGAACCCGTATAGGGAAAGGTCCCAAATCGCGAATCCCGGTAACGACGACAATAATTCTTGGGATAATTGATTTTTTCCGAATATCTTTCTAGTTGATCCATTTAAATTGAATGGACAGTCTAGGTGTGTTGGAACTTTGATATTTTTAGACTGATTTCAAAACATAATTATGAATCGGAAAAAAAATTAAAATAACAACAAAACGTTTGTTTTAAAACAAATTGACGGAGAAGTTGCGTAAATAATTTTTAAAAATAGTTTTCTTTTCGGGACATCTGCTCTTGTACCGGATTTATAATGCGTCCACCAAAATTAAAACTTAGGTATTTCGATAAAATATTAAATTTTCGATTAATTAATTCAAATGACAACATTACACATCACTTAATTATTACGATAAACAATAGAAAGTAGTTTCTTTCGACAGCTTGTCTCGAATGTGAAAAATTTAACCATTTTATTCTCGTCCCTTTTTATGAAAACCTTTCATTCTAACAAATAAATTAGCTATCAGTGTCGCCTTGAAAGTATATGGAGTATGCACAGAATGCCACAAATTTGAAAGTGGAAAAGTATAGGAATACCCTCAACACGCTTCGCACGTCACGCTAATTTCGCTACCTACTAATCGGTTATACTTCAGCGCAAAAAAAATACCGGTACGGCTAAGAATGTTTCGTACCAGCGAAAGGTGAGTCGTATCGCAAGAAAAAATAATAGATGAATTTATTGATTAGAGGGGTGCGTGTTCGTGGGGCGGATGAGTCTTTATCCAAACTACAGAAAGGGACACATCAGGATTGACGCGGAGCGAGTCGAGTCGTATTTTACCTCCGAGAAGCGGGAGTATTCGAGTCATCATCATTATCAGCCCTTTTCTATCCACTGCCGGATGAAGGATGAAGGCAGTGGCGTAACTATAAAAATGAGTGTCTTCTCATATAATATTTACACTTTGCAAGGTAATTTATATCCGCTTGCAATTTCAAAACTACGTGCTTTAAGGCGATTTTCTCTTTGCGGTAATGGTCTGGTCCCTATTATATGCCCCCTGGCGTATTAGAAGGCCGCGGCGGTGGGCGGGGTACCGCGGTATACATCGTTAATACTTCCACTTGTTTTTGGAGGACACGCGAGAAACTTTCAAATGTTATAATTCCATTTTTTGCTGTAGATTGCTATTAATGTTGGGAAACGATATATCACGTATAACGATACTCACAAGAATATCCATTTCAAATGAATTATAAGACACGAACTTTTCGGGCCCCTGTGTAAGGTGGGCCCGAGTGCACTGCATTGGATGCATTGGCATAGTTACGCCACTGGATGAAGGAATCATCTCACACAGTACAGAGACAGGTAAATCGCACCTTCCATTCAATTCACCTTTACTGCCTGCAATCATCTCACACAGTACCGAGACGGGTAAACCGATTCGGAGGCGAATTACCATTCGCGCGTTATCCTTCTGACCGCGAACCCGAAGACGTAAACCAGGATTATTTTTATATTTATCGATTGAACGTTCGCTCTCTCTCAGGACCTGCTGGTGACGCTGTCCACGCTGCTGCGCGGCTCCATCTACGAACGGCTGCGCTGGACCTTCCGCCTGTACGACGCCAACGGGGACGGCTGCATCTCCCGCGGGGAGCTCACGGACATCGTGCAGGCCGTGCACGAGCTCATGGGCCGCCGCGCGCAGCACGTGGAGGACGACAGGAAGTGCAGAGACCAGGCGAGCCCCTCCTTCCTGTTCCCCCCTCATGATTTGAGGGCGCCGCTACATTTCTCTCTCGACACTATCTGATCTGTTTTTCCTTTAACTAATTAGCACTGCCTCATTAACGTAAACGTTGATTAAAGCGTTTTCAATATATACCCCCTCCCCCTCCCCCCCCCCCCTTCCGTGCATGTTTAGGCATTATATCCGAGTCCAAGGCGTCACCTCATTAGGTATTCATCAAAAATACCCTCCTACACTGACCGCACCATAGCACCGGAAGAGTAAACAACAAGAATTCACAAGAAGACGGTAAGACGGTAGGAGCGGTGGGGGTGGGGAGCGGAGGTATATGTATCGATACCAAATTAGCGCTGATTTGGTCAATATTGTATTTTGCGAGGTTGCAATTCTAGAACACAGATGTTCTATATAACTATATAATTTAAAAAGAGTTTTCTGTTTATCATTAGTTAGCACCTAACCTAACCTTGTGCGTTTTTGTACCTTTAAAATATCCATGTATCAAATATTCATTGGTTTCATATACGCCCATTGACATGTAGTTTTTTTTTACATTTTGTGCTCGCAATATTTCTGCGTGCACGTACAGTACGTGTTATATACTCGGAGTGCACGTACAGTACGTGTTATATACTCGGAGTGCACGTACAGTACGTGTTATATACTCGGAGTGCACGTACAGTACGTGTTATATACTCGAAGTGCACGTACAGTACGTGTTATCTACAAAGTGTAGTCTTTGTAAATTTCCAAAATTTCTCAATTCTTAGAACAAAAAAGGTTTAAGTCTCAGGGTTCAAATTCGGTGTGTGAAAACGACTAGTTCCCACCTTTTTGTCCTACAAAAAAATCTCCGTGAAGATGGTACTTTTTAAAACTAAGACAAATATGAGCTAAGATATTTCAGTTAACGCAAACCCTTAAATAATGGTCGTTTCGAACTTCCAACAAGTCAGGGTGATCGCACAAAAACCATGAAAACATTTAATAATGGTCCAGTAACTATTTATTTAATTTCTGGACCATTTCGTATGGAATGACCCAGAGCTATTATATGTTAGTATTAACGAGAGTTTCTATAGTTATTGGTTTCAAAATTTCCCTTTATGTAAATATGAATATGAATCGCGGAAATAATAACATTTTCAACATTTTAGGTGGACAGGGTGTTCAGAAAGCTAGACCTGAACCAAGATGGAGTCATCACTATCGAGGAGTTCATGGAATCCTGCCTCAAGGACGAGGTGATCACCCGGTCGCTCCAGATGTTCGACGCGCCGATCTGATGAATCTCTTCCCTCCGTCCTTTCCCGATTCACCGCCCGTTCATCGCAGCGATGTTCGCTGACGTCACCCCGCCGGTGGCGCGATGTCCGCCGACGTCACCCCGCCGGTGGCGCGATGGCTCACCATTCATCACCTTCACAATAATTGTCTAACCTAAGGGCTATTTTACGAAACCTCTCGATGTTTTGAATATTTAACGAAATAGTTTTGCAGGTGAAATGATCTTACCTCGCGAATGGCCGGTCCGTCCCGAGGACTGCGCAATTTTTTAAGTTTTAGATGTTTCTGTGTGCAATAGACGAATAGATGTACGCTTTCGACGAATGTGTGTACACTCGTTCAGTCAACTAGCGAATGAAACAACTAGTGAGTTTTAACCCGCGGTAATATTCTACGAGAAATTGTTTATTTTAATTCTTCGACCGTTCTATTAACGCTTAGTGTTTGAATTGATTGCGTATTGATATGAATTATATAATTAAGAGATGTTCATCTCGCGAGCGTGAAACCGACCCTCGGCCATTCCTTCCGAAGGTATCCGCGCTACGACTGACATCCCTTCATGGAACGCCAAATCTCATTCGCAAAGCTCGCATGCGAGACAATATACGTTGTACGACTGCGGTCTACGGAGATATCTAGCGAGTCAGTGCGGGTACTCTTATGTATTTCCTTAGCCCCTCGCCATTACGACAGAAAGTCGCAGGTGTGAGCTAACTCTCAGTACGAAGGTTTCATCTATATTTAAAATATGTATATAACTCCAAATACATAACTGTTTCTCACTCGCGGAGCTCGCGCGTGAGACTGTTTACCTGCCCGATAATAGACTGGCTCGCAGACAGGTATAAATTGTAAAATATTCAATAATATCTACCCATATCACATCACTGTAATTTTACACGAGATTATATCGGATGTTATGGGTAATGACATCTGCATCATCAAATTCAACATAATAAACACTCAGATCTGTCCGGAACGCTCTGAACTTCACCCGAACTGAAAACGATAGTGCAAATCCTCAAAAATCTAAAAACAGATGTCCCAATAGCGAATTATTGTCGATAATAATTTAGACAGCTCCGATTTATAATAGTAAAGAACGTGACCTCGGAACACCAAGATATCATTTGACAATATTTTTCCATTTAATACTTTGCTTATTCTGTTTAAAATTTGATAACACGTCAAATTTCCTAACAGTTTGGGAAGTGACAAAAAAGTTATATTTTAGTAGCACTTGTAATATTTAAAAATTTCCAACCCAACTCTAAAATCCGAAAAAATCTATAAATCTAAAAAGCTCGATATCTCAGTTTGATGTAAATGATAGTTTGTCGTTCCGACGGCACGAGTTACAACAATAAATATTCATATTTTAAATTGACTACCAAGTGTACTCCCTCATTAGTCGATCATTCTAGTATGTAGCCAAGGGACGCACTCGCACGTGAAAAGAATATTTGCTATCTGCCATGTTATTCCATATATTTTTTAGATTTCAGGTTAGCTTGTGTCCAAACGGTTTTACCGTGGGGCGATTTAAAAAACTCTCTAAAATATATTTAGTCTATTCTGGCCGGAGAATATTGTACTTATGTATATTTATATTTTTGCAAGCTGATAAGATATAGGTGTGCTGTGTTTCCGATGTTGATAATAAAATCGAGCGCGGAGAGGTGTTAAGCTAAGATGTCGAGTCATTTAGTTCTGGGTGAAGAATTAATTATGTCGATTTTTATAAAAATGAAGCAATAAGTTTGTCATATCACAAAATCAAATATTATTTTTTAAAATACCGAAACAATTACGCATAATTATTATTTTTTTAATTATTGTGATGGCGTGAAATTATTTGTAGATGTTTAGAAAAATGTTCTTGTGAAATTATCGTATCGTAATGTCTCGATGATGTATTATGTCAAAAATGATCATTGGGACTTGCTTTTTTCAATTTACATAAAATTTTTAACCTTTTTCATAAATGTTATAAAAACTTGATCGTCTATTAACCGACCTCTCTCAGGTATACTTATTATAAGTCCTAGGTACTAGGTGTACTATAAGTGTAATATTTGCGACTGGAGAGTCACTGAAGCGGAATATTTTAATTAAGAGTGTGTACCATGTAACATTACATCGCACCTTATCTAACCTAATCCTACCGGTGTCTGTATTGAGCGAGTCACTCATTTGTGACGGTCTTGATAATTTAAAAATTAAAACTCGTACAAAATTTTGTATAATGGCCCGTGTCCACGGAATGAGACGAGTCTCGGAGATTTAGTTGAGATAAATCCCAGTATCGCGTACACGTATTGACATTTTGATTTGAAGATAAATTCAGAAATCACCGCCTGAGATTGCTGGAACTGACCCGTGTACACGACGTTCGATTTGATAGCGAGACTAGAATCATAGATACAACTTTTTATTCTGAAAAGTTAAAGAAACAGAAGGCATTAAATTATAAACGTGCATTCTGTTTTAACTGCCGTAGTGAACATCAACGGTTGACGGACTGACATTTGATCGTACAACGAGAGTGAAGAGAGGCGCATCTCTGAGACTCGGTATGATTCTCAGACTGCGACAACCGAGAGTTATCTTTAAAGAGTCTCACTGGAGCATAATCTCTGTCTCAGAGAATGAAAAAATCATCCGTAGACCCGGGCCTTTAAGATGTATGTTCATAAATGAGACTAATCTCGAGACTCGTCTCGAAACACGCATAAAGGACAGTACATAGTCGAGCGCGGATCGAGCTGTCATTCTCTATGTATTATATTTTGTACGCAAAGCAGAATGACTGACATCATCGATGAATATTACAAGAGCTGTAATAATGCGTGAAAAATTTGGGAGACAAAATTTCCAAAAATATTATATACATTAAAGTGTTTTAATTAAACGTAAATATTACGAATGGCTACACAGTGTGTTTACTTCAGATGTTTCAAATACGTACACGTCC
The DNA here is from genome assembly GCA_022840565.1 of Eubasilissa regina. NCBI lineage: Eukaryota > Metazoa > Arthropoda > Insecta > Trichoptera > Phryganeidae > Eubasilissa > Eubasilissa regina. Next base: position 966,753 of record JAINEB010000021.1, on the reverse strand, counting down.
ACAAAACACGTTTTTGATACACTGTTTTAAAAATCTCATAAAATAAGAATTATATTTGTGACAGCTTTCGAATCCACTTTTTACTACTGTACCATGTCCTCAATGTCCAACACAGGGTTTTTGTTGTATCACAACATTTGCAATTTATATCATTTACGTATTAAGTATGTAAATTTATGCATGTCAACGTAATTTATGAATGTCAGTAACGCATCAATTTTCATACAATTTCAACCAAACAAGTTAATAACTGTTAAAAATGTGCAACAAATCAAAGTAATGAATATAATTCATCGTTCACTATGATGTGTCTCTAGTCGAGAATGCATAATTTACCAGTTATCTTATGTCTAGTTGACAATTTACCATGTGTTTCTGATCGAGAATGTATAATTTACCAGTTATCTTATGTCGAGTTGACAATTTACCATGTGTTTCTGATCGAGAATGTATAATTTACCAGTTATCTTATGTCGAGTTGACAATTTACCATGTGTTTCTGATCGAGAATGCATAATTTACCAATTATCTTTAAGTCCAGAAGACACTTTCTTAGACATCTCTTGACGAGAATGCATAATTTAGCATCCACGTTAAGTTGAGAGCGTGTACTTTATTCTCCATAAAAAAGCTACAGTGTCAGGAATTTCATACGTAAGTAATTATATATTTTATTAAAATCATAAACACAAAAATTTACTTCACTGACTTATGTCAAAAATGCACAATTGTTGATCGATAATTTAATGTTTATACATAATGCGTGGAATTCATAATCTTGTTAAAATATCAGAAATGTACTCATAATAATGTCGACGACACAATGTAGTGTGAATGCGTGTGCACGTATGAAACTATTGACTCGAAACTCACGTACAGAGGTTGTGAAGAGCGATCAGCTTTCGAGCTCTGAGTCGCGAGAGAAAATTTTCACCCGCACACGCGTATCCCGCAGACGAGGAATACTTGCAAAACTATTTTCAATGTGTTTCCATTTATTGCCACATTATGCTTTGAAACACGACAGACATTATGCTTTGAAGATATATTTCAAATTAAATTTTTAAAAAAACTCGATACCCTCTGATAATGTTGATAAACTGTTGATAAATATGTAACTATTTAAGTAAGTTTAAAAAATTCTTATAAAACAACGTTTCCCGTCCCTGAGTAATACCTACATTTATCTTCTTATTTTTTAACATATTTCCAAGACTCGATATTGTAAGAAATTTTTAACTACCGAAGACAATCTTCCTGCAAACCAGTTTCCGAGCACTTTGAGAAACTTGTGAAAAGTTTGAAACATAAAATCAAAGTAGTATTACTTAATAAACGTAAAACCGACTAGCCGTTGCCTGTTGCTGTTCGCTTCAAACATTACAATGTCCGCTTCTCGGCGTCTATTTAAATACACCGTGTTCAATATAAGGCACTTTAATATTGGAACTACGATCGACTTCACGACCGACCGCTCTGACTGTCTCTTGTCGCGTTTCTTTCCTTTCTTACATTGACAACTACCAAAGGGTATCTTCTCCTCTGGAACTACCCCGTATATCGTTTTGAATGCTCTGGAGTTCTCCGCCCGCGCAATATGATCTGAACTTCGGTATAACTTTATTTTGACACGGATCCCACGGCTAATAGGATACCGGATCAACCCTGCTCCTACGTGATGGTGTAGACTAATAGGATTGAAAAGTTTAATTAAGAAGTATTTGAGGTTAGTTAATTATCTGCGAAAATGTTAGAGAGTATTACTCGCTGCGAAAGACCAGTTTTTGTATTTTGTATTTGAAGAGCGTGTCTACCGCATCGTTGGCGAGAACGTTTGTCGGAGAGTCGTGAGACGAAATCTCAGCATAAAAATGCTCAGACAGGTGTTTGATGAATCAGACTGGTGATGGAATAGTACAATTCTGATCCGCTTAGACTGGTGCGGCTCTTTATTTAGTGTTTGTATATTCTATACAGCAATGAACAAATAAATGGTATCGGATGATGTCAGCGATTGAAAACTGCGACTGCGATCACTGTCGTTATTTACAATAATTATTATGTAATTCCTTCGAAATGTTCAATATCAGTTTCAAAACTAGTAAACTGAAATAAAATTTTAAGCCGAATCCAATAGACGGGTCCTTTCTTGTGCACGTGCAGGATCACGGTCAGATCAAATTAATATAAAAACTGTGAACAGTCAGCAATCACGCATATATATAGCATGTCACTATATGACATCATACACAATATGTTCAATCAAGAATAACGATATTTTTACGTACTCGATCACCGTTAGTGATTGTATATCAGTGATTTTCATACAATTCATAGATTTGAGTTCAACTCTAAACAGTTACTTCATCGGTTCAAACATTAGTTGGAGATTCATGTTTTCATATATTTTGAGAGACTACGACTCACGACCTTACGTGACTCTCGGTTCGACAGTCTCAATAATTAAATATATATATATAAGAGTCGGCTGTAAGTGACGCTGTAGTTAATAAATGTGCTGGAAATTTGTTTGCCTTTTAGTCTGCTATGCATTTGGACACATCTTAAGATATCTCAAAATTACGATAATATTAAGATGAATATATACACAAGGCCAGCCGATCGCACCTATACTTCGGAGTGATGAATGTCAAATTTGACAGAAGCTGACAGAGATTTAACAAGTGAGAATAAATGTAGAAGGTGAAGGGTGCCTTCCCGTGTCCCGCGATAGCGATCGACGAGAGAGAAAGACAACCTGAAGAATAATTCAGCAAATCCATTTTTACTCGACTTCCGAAGCAAACTATTTCAGGTTTAAGGAAGACCTTACACCGGGACCACCGCATCATCAGCATATTACTAATTTTCACTGTTCTGATCAACTTCAATTCTTTCGTATACACGAAACCTAAGAGAAGAGAATAATACATTATTTCGATCCACCGCGCTTGCGTGATCTGTATAGAAACGTCGCGAACCAATAGTTCCGAGACGGCGGACTCTTAATTAATAAATTGGCAATTGGAATTGAAAACGATGACAGTCTTTGGAATGTTATTTAGCTAAACACACCGTGGAAAGTTGCGGACATGAAAATATAAATGAAGTGTGATGAACAGAAAATGTAGAGGAATAAATGAAGCATTGAAACTTGCTATAAATAAAAATAAAAAATACAGCTTCAACGATGGCGGATAAAAAGTCTTGCCGTAGATCGAGACTACTGAAGCGTTTCAGATCAATGCTCCTTCTGATTGTTCCGCTTCCTGCGCGGAATAAAATAACGACAATGATTCGACAAATTTTTCCGAGCGTTGCGACACTTGAAATTTTCTAAAATTCAGACACCGAAACGACCTGAATATCTAGGGAATGATTTTAAGCTTACCAATAAAATAAACAGCGGACTTTATTAAGTACCGAACCCCTAAAATATTTCGAAACAAAGTCCCAAACGCGCGGAAGTTTTAATTAGTGATGGTAAACCGTTATGCTATTGTGATCGATTGGTAAGTGAGATTTAACTATTAACTTTCTAGTGTATTACTCGAATAATCATCCTTATAATCGAACACAATAGCGGTTTAAATAACCACTAGTTTTAATGATGAGAATAATAATTACCGTGACAGGGAACACTGCATTCACTGATGATGACAATTGCTCTCCCGAGGTCGTGGGTTGTGAGCCTTCTTTGAATACCAAAATATAATATGATGTAATTCTGGCGGGCGAATCTGCAACAGGCCACCTAGTCTAGCGTAGGTACGTCTAATGTTTAAGGAACTCGATGTGAGATGTTGTTAGCGCGTCACGATAATATTATTAAAATATTTAGTTAAAATATGTTATTTACTGTTTTATGAGAAAAATAATAATTATACCGAGGTTGTACAAAATTGTAATACGGTGAGTCGGTTCGTCGACAGAGCTTTTTGTAATCGTACCCGATCTGAAGAAAGAATTACGTCTCAATTATGTAAAATATTTGCGATGGTTTTGTAATTATATACATTTGGCGTTACTTCTGTTTAGTAATTTAGAATTGATATAAAAAATCAGTCACTTTGTATAAATTAAACTTTGTACTGAACAAAACTGACTAAAAAATGAAAACGGTCCAAGTCGAACATGACGACCGGAAAAACAAAAAGAATGTGAAACTCCGACGAGACCTGCGCGTCAGACGAGATGAAGCGACACTAAATGTATTTGAAAAAGGAATCTCAGTAGAATTTTCGGCGCCACCGTCAAAAAAAATACGGTGGAACGTAGGCGTTAAATCGTGAGTTGGTCAGTTAGTGCATGATTACCTCAGTCACTAAATTAGGGAGCCTTCGATGGCTAAACTGTGTAGAGCGTGCGAATGATGCACAACCGATGAATAGGGAGACCCAAAATGAGGTGGCAAGACAATATATTGTAAATAGACGGCCGAACTGCGGTCGTGACGTCAGCGGAGACCGATGGAGGTATATTCGCGGGGAGACCAGGGTACCGGGTGGCGGATGATAGTTTCGAGAGGTGCAGTCCTTAAAGTTTAAATAACAACTGATGTCATTTGCACTCGTCAACGAGAGGGACTACACCTCTTTAAATTGTAGTCGTGATAAAAGTAATATTTACCTGTGTGTGTAGTACAAAGTTTGTTTTAATAAAAAAAATATTTTAAAAATCAGTCACATTTTTCATATTTCTGGTATACAGAAATTACAAATATTTAGAAATGATTTTAATTTAATATGAACAACGTGATTTTAAACAATTATAACCCAACGTGATACTTAGAAAAACTGCGAAAATTGCGACACTTGATAAAATATATTCAACTAGCTGAAGTACCCGGCGTTTCCCGGGCTTTACGCAGAGTGAAGAGGCTTCATTTAAGGGGATGGGGGTAGTTTTTTTCAAAATCAGATGTAGACAGTATTTTCCTCTTAGTTTGAACGTCAAATATGCAAAATTTCATCATGAAGTACCAAAATTCTGCTTTAAGGGGCGGGAAAAGGGGACGGAGATGGTTTTTCGAAATCTCACGTAGTCAGTGACCTTTTTATTGTTTTTAAGGTCAAGTGTGTAAAATTTCATCAAGGAGTACCAAAATTCTGCTTTAAGGGGCGGGAAAAGGGGACGGGGATGGTTTTTCGAAATCTCATGTAGACAGTGACCTTCCTATTGTTTTTAAGGTCAAGTCCGGAATAAAACTATAGATTTGTGTAAAAAAAACAAACACATCCACCAACAGACACTCTTCTTTATATATATAGTTATGATGATGGTCAACTAAACTCAATTGATTCAGTTCACGAGTCAAAGTAAATTCAAAATCAAATTGTCAACTTAACGTACGGTAAGTATTTACACACATTTTCGCTAATAAGCTGATCACGAGGACTCGAACCTGGGACCGTTCCGCGACTCGACGTTCGCCAATTCTATATTATTACTCTACCGACATTCTTTTACCGAGACAGAGCAACTGTTAAACGCGACGTTTATCAGATTTAACTTTACACAAAATTAGCTAGATGGCGCCAGGATTTGAACACAACTAAACAAAAATAATTCTGACATCGGCTTGATCGCGGTCAGCTTTGACCTTAAATTGTGCTTATAAGTTTTCTTAAGCGTTCTGACGTTGGCGAAGTTTGTCGTCGTCCCGTCCTCGCGCTGCAAGCGCAATACTCTCATCCGTCTCGAGACATGAGAATGGACTAAATGAACTGTGCTAATTAATTAAATGACATAAAAGTTCCTGAATTTTATAGGAAATTCCGAAATACCAAAATGAATGTGAACTGTTCGGAATATATTTGACGGGCAACATTTGCGGTGGACAGGGCAAATCTAATCATTAAAGCGGAGGAAGTGTAACGCTACGGTAGTATTAGGAGAAGCTCCCGGTGCGGTGAACAGTGCGGCACCTGCTGGTCTTGTGATGTAATTCTTTCTTTAATTCGATTGAATGGATTCTAATTAAATGGTGCATGTGACAAAATCACATTTCAAATGCGAGTATGATGAGATTTGTTCAAGTATTTGATGAGCTTTTCCACATTTTTAATGTACGCCACGATATTTGTACAGTATTTCATTTTTATGCTAAACTACTCAAATATATATGTTTAATTTAAGGATCAACTGGCGTCTCTTCTGGGTTAGATCGCGCTTTCTGTATACGGTTTCCTCGGAGAAACTTAGGCCGACGTTTCGGCACATTTTGAAGATATGAATTTACCAGTTAAAATAATTTTTACCCGCGTAATGTTTTGAGGCAACGCCCTGACAATGGCACGCGTTACCGTGCCGATATATTTAATGGGGGGGAGCTCCATTTGGATAGTTCATCCCGTACATATGTTTATTTTTCTCTTATCTAATTCAGAAGAAACACTAATTCCATATACATGTAACCCTCGGTGGGGTCTTGTGACTGGACTATGTCTACACCATTTGTGGCACTGCGATATCCCAAATTCTGGCATTTTGTACAATGTAGGTCAGTGTTTTGAAATGGTATCTCCCAGCGTGCCGCCAGATTTTCTGAAATAACATAACAATGACAGCAAAGCTTCCAACAATCCACACCCGTGACAACGACTGCCAGCCAGGTGTGATTATCGCTTTTCCCGGACGTAGGCGCTAGGAACCGTGTCCCGCTCTATTTGACAGTTCACCAACATAAAAAGTAACTCCTAGTCTTTTGTTCCTCTACCCCCGAATTGCCGTAAACAGTGATGCCAGCCGAAGCAGCGCAGGATTGACATATTAAAAACACTGATCTGGGTATTCCTGCTATTTTCATAAATATCCATATCTAATCGGCTTCATATCTCTCAAAAATTGGCAGCATGGTAAAAACATAGATAATTGGACCTAGGTACGCTATTTTCGTGCCCTGTTATATATAATACATTCGCAATATAAGGGTTAAATGTCACATGTACCGTTCAAATTTCAGACCATTTAATGTTGGTGTCGATTTGATAATTAAATAATAAATAATATGGTGTGTTTTTATTAATTAGAATTAAATGTTTTAAATAATAATATATATAGCGTAATATTGTAAAACAAAATGTTGTTTACTTCATGAACTCCTTCACAATAGTGTAGAAATATAATTGTTTGTAGGGTTTCTAGGGCATGCACGTCCAGCTGGCTCCGCGACCATCGCTAACTAGGCACAGTGATCGGATAACTCTCAAGGCGGTTAACGAGTTAAACTGTGATTGGTGTTGGATCATAACGACGATTGGTGTCTGCGATTTAAAGGTTAAAGGAATTGCTCGCCAAATTACGAATAATCACAGTTTGTCTTGTAACTACTGTCACGTGCATTATACCCTAACATTAACCGAAACATACGTGTATGTAGGGATCAAATATTTGTGGTAAGATTTCTAAAGCAGGATACGCACTTAGGCTACAAAAAAACCTATAAATGTGAAAAACAAATGTCTTCTTCCGATATAAGTATTTGAATCCATGTGGTTATTATGTAATTGTTTAGAAAATCTGTATACTGATTTCGGAAAATACAATTTTGTAATCTCTTAGATATCTAAAAAGAAGTTAAGTTGATCTAAAAATGTTTTTTTAAATATCCTACCGAGGCCTCTGATAACAAATATAATTATTTTTAAAAGAATCTCCATTCATACTTTTAATTTTAAAAACTATATAACAACGTTCGGTTGATTAAAAAATATTACGGTAATCTTCAGTTATACGAATAGTTAAATGTTAAGGAAAAATATTGTTTGATTATTTTTACCAATAATTAAAGCATTTTGATCTATAATATATGGGACTAAGATTTAAAATATATAGAGATTATAGAATTGCAGTTTCAAAGGGATATTTGTAAACCGATCATATTCAAAAGCTACGTGTGTGGCCTGCTTTATATTCCTTAAAAATATTATGTACAAATACAATATTTCTGAGAAAAACTGTACTTATGTCAATGTCACAGTTCACAGAAATCTGCAACGTTTTGGCGAATTCTTATGAGAACTTGTTATAGTAGTTAATACTCAAAGCAGGAGAGTTCCTTGGAGCCAAATTTAGTGGCTATTTAAGCTTCCAGTGTTTAAAAGATGTATTTTGAATACGAGGTATTTCTTAATGCAGTCAGCCTCCGCTGCTGCCGGAGTGTCAGAAGTCAGGAGGCTCAGAACGTCCCCGGCGCGCGGGGCGCGAGCGCGGGGGTGCCCGACGACAACCCTTAAGGAGTCACGTTTATTTTATCGTGTCGGAGCTACCAGAAATGTTTCTCAACAGCCAACCTTCTGGCCGGTAGCTGACAAAAGAGAAAAGAATATTTAACATTCATAATTATTCCTGATGCAGTACCAAAAACAACCATTCAGATATCTTTGTTAACTGTCAGACCCCACGCCGACTGCTACATTTTGTTCGGAAATACTCCGTGAGTAATTTTATTATCTCTTCAATAATCAATATACTTGAGTCATTTAGAAAACGGCAGGTATGAATGGCGCGACGCTATTAATTGAAACTGCTCACATCCGAGCGCTCGCTTCAATTTTCATGAGCACATCTTTTATTTTGCATTCAAAAAAGATTCGTAAAATTATTTTTTTCGGTTGACATTAGAATTTTTAAACAGTAAACAAACTCGGAAACAATTGTACACTCGGTGATATTGTCGAAGCGGGCGCCCCTGGTCTTCGACGTGTTTTATTATAAGAAGCTTAGTAAAGGAAAGATGTTATTTTATTAATGCTAAAACTAATATCAAAGAAAACTGAATTTATATTGTACGAGAAGTGGTTTGATAAATGTAATAATCTCCGGTATTCTACGGTGTGCGGCGGCCCCGCCCTTCGTCCGGCACCGATGCCGACCCTGCAGGGGATTCACTGTATGTGTTAAACAAAAAATACTACTGTCAATGTGTGTTAATTTTAATTTTAAAAAGTCCGCAATGAACCGTTGCGGAACAGAAATAAGATATGTCGTCTTTGTAAAAAGTAGCGAGACAGTACTGGGAGCCAGATATTATTGTTAAATATAATGTAAATCCCTTTTTACCTGTGTAAGATATTTGTTCAATAAATAATGAATAATTTCTCACTGTTTAAAAAGGATTTTATTTTACTCGCTTTAAAATCTCCAAAACTTTCGTACTAAGTTGAAAGTTCATCTACAGTCATATCTCATTATTCCAAGTTTCGTCGATGGACGATTCAATCAATCGACGCTCTCATATTATGTTCGTTAATATAATATTGGTTCGTTAATCGACGACATTTGATGGAACTGATTAGCGTATATTAATGGGGTATGATCGTATATTCAAATTTTTTTTTTTTGTGAATTATTCAATTCACAATACCATTTTACAAGAAATAAATATTGAGCAACGTCTATCTTCACAATACAAATACACATACTAAATTATATAATATATATACGGATGCAATAAAGAGAGGTAAAGGCAGAATCGAGGGAACCCGTTCTCGTGGAAAAATGCCGACCGGATGGACGGATCTGATGATGCTATCGATGGCCTACTTCAAGAAGCCATCGAGAATGCTGCAGATCGGGGATGGCGCCGAATCGGCTATGGTTTCATCATTATCACACCGAGCACGACTTCTCTGCCGCAGCACAACGAAGGAGAATATAAAATGGTACCAAAATTTAGGAAGATAATAGAAAAAGACGCGCGCATGGCTAAAGATCAGTAGGTACACATTTAAGTCATTTACTTTACATGGCGAAAAGACTGAACCGATCGATATTTATCTCATTTTTACGTTGTCTCGATTGCTCGTGGACTGAGTATTATTTTAAATTTATGGAGAGCCGATTGCTAATTGTTTTCCACATGTTGCGTGGTGACGTCAAACCAGATAAATTCATCAGTGAACAGTTCACAGTCGACAGATGAGACACCATCTAAGCCGCAAAGCGGATGTGACCGCGCCAGTATAGAACGACAGTATACGACTGCACATCACCTATAGTACGTGCTACAACGGACGGAGAGACGAGTGTTTCATTTAAAGATTGATATCTCTGAGACACTTGAATGATGGATATCCACATTGTTATCAGGCTTCAAATCAACCCATTAACCCTAATCACCCACAGGCACAGGCACAGGCACAGGCACAGGCTTCTACTCACCCTCCACCCCAGGGTCACGCGGTATCACAGTCTGGCTCCACTCGGTTCAATACTTAATTTTAATATTTTGTCGATAAGAATCATTCAAATGACATCGCGTAATCTGTTGGTACCGCGGTACGTACAGCGCAAGTCGCACTGACACTTTCTCTACCTCGCCACTAGCCTAAATTCACTGCACCAGATTTAAATGTTCGTGGATTGTTCAGTAAATAATATGAAAACCTTAGAATATCGAAGAACACGCGCTGACCAAATACTTATATTTAAACTACTGCGAGGTCATTGACTGTCCCAGCTAATTAGAACTAATATCCTTCCACATGCCATGTTCTGCACAGCTACCGGACCGCGGAGCGCGACTATCGAAGATCGAGAAAGCGCCGGGCGAAAAGTCTATCTTGTCTACTTTACGGAAATATTTCGCCCGGCTCTCCGCGCTGCTGGAATCCCGACGCCCCTGCGCGCTGGCGACCGGCGACGGGTGGGAGATGACGGGCCGCAGACGAGGCCCCGCCCCCGGCGCCAGCCAAAATCATGTATGTTGTTTTGTTGATTAACTCATGTTAAAAAATTGATATGTATGATATGAGATTTGAAATAAAGAGAGTCTGTGGAGGACGATCGCCCGGGAATAAAATTAAGCACCTTAAAAATCATTTAGATAGTCAAATAGAGTTTTAAAGTTTAAGGTGCATTAATAAATTCCCCGGGCCATCGCCCGCGGTAAAAACTACCAGGCATCGCGAGGCAGGTCAAGCTTTGTAATAAAAAATACTCGCGATGCCTGGGAATTGTCTGTCCGAATTTTGCGAGACTAAATTGCGGACAAAAACGAGTTCTGTCGCCCCGTACGGGACGGCGGAAAAAATGACGAGAGTTTCGGAGTCTGGCCGCCAGGTAGTGGCGGCGCTGGACCGAATCGGGATGGCGCGGGGGATGTCTGTGCCCCCTGATTGGTTCCCAGCATCATGATGGAGACTTAAGCTCCCAGAGATGATTCTCCTGGTTAAATAAACGGTCCAGCGGTTGCAAAACTCACTTACCTCGTTTCTACTTGCACCGCTGGATTTCTCAAGAAAAACTGTGTTTTATTCATCCCTACCTTCGACTCTGCTATTCACCTGGACTTTTTTCTCTGGATTCGACTTTTGGCTGTGACATTTGGACTGATCCCGGAAGATTCTACGACTCTGCAAACTACACTGGACAAGATTTGGACCCCCCTGGACCACTGCACGCAGCTGCAGCATATTAACGTTCGAGAGACAGAGCGACGAGCCATCCCCTACGCGATTGCTACAGTTCTTGTTCCTGTACTGAACATGCCATATACAACAGATCGTCCCGGCAGTCTGTACTCTCATATTCCTAGAAGTAGAACATCTTACACACAAATCTCGTTTATTCACCGTTCATGCAAATACCATAATGAGAAGATTATAACAGAAATTGACTTTTGCAACATTAACCTTACTACGCTTAAAGAGTTATTTTTATGAACCACTACAATTTCAATTTTAACCAATCATTCTACCTACAAACAATCTACTACAACAATAGTTTCAACCTCTCCACCCTTTCTCCCACCTTTTTTTTTATCTTCTTAAACTGTTATATTATGTGCCTGAACATTTCTGTAGATTTTTATAATTAGTATCATATACTATATTATATATCATGTTAGTTATGTTACATTTGTTCACACTGTTAAAATCCCTTAATTAGTTAAATTTAAAAATAATAATTTACATATCACATTCATGATTCCATGACAACTGCACAGAAGACATATAAGACAAGTCTACTCAGACACCTGCACATTGCGCGTTTAAAATCATTCTTAAGCACCTTTTTACTTTTTAATCTTCTAATTCAACGACCTACGCCCAGTGTTGAATATGTTCGCTGTCCGCGGTTCCCCGTCCCTTAATGCAACGTACATATATATTTATTTAAAACTCAAACAACCCTCATAGGACGGGATGCAGGCTAATACATCGTGAGAATGTTAGTGTTTCTAGAAACATTAACATTACACTTTGTGTAACCGGTTCCCGGACATAAAAATAACCGAAAATCTATTAGTCAATTTAAGTGAAAACCCTACGCTATACCAAACAAACTTCGAAAACCCCTGAATAGTTATGTATTAAATGCACACTTTGTCTTCTACAGATGTCAAGCAAAAGCAATCGGCTGTTCCAGATACCCCCAACTCCCCACCCCCCAGGAGGGTACGCCGCGCTTTATTGACCCCCACTTACTATCACTCAGCCAGCTTTCTCTTCCCTTAATATGATATAATGTTGACCGGGAGTCGGGTTGAATGCTTCCTTCACCTCTCAGCTTCGACCTTGTCTAGATCGAAACTTGGCGCCGTGAACCCGAAAACTCGTAATAAAAATTATCTACATTTCATGCGATTTAGTGATATCACAGTGGAGAGACTATAAATAATAAAAATGATTTATTTGGTCATCTTTTCTTAACATTATAATAAATATTTATTTGTTACGCGCCAAATACTCAAAGACCGCATTCCAGAATAACTACTACAAGAGATTACCAGGATTGCCGTTAGAAGGAAGGACGCGCAACTAACTTCGGGGACATGGCACTCTTCTTACCGCCTTTGCCGTGTGTGTCGTTCGTAGTCTGAGCGTGCCTTGAAAATAAACCCATAACGTTCTTATTAATCTTACGCAACCTAATAATAGTATTTTAATCTCTCACATACCAGATATACATATGGCGCGAGATACCAGGTTACAGTTCGTCGAAAATAAAATCTCGAGCAAGATACGATGATTAAAGGTTAAAGATGTTGTAACTTCAGCAACGATACGACGCCCCCGATATCCTGAAATTGAAAGTGAGGAGGTCGCAGCGGGCAAGAGTAGACGAATCGCGTGACATGCGCAAAGCGTCATGTCAGGACGGACCTGCAGGAGGCAGACGTCTGTCATCTGCAGAGGCATCTGTCACGAGGACTAGGACGACTAGGAACAATTATTATTGGTCAAGGTTATCGTGACTGTAATTGGGTCCGATTGTAATCATTACTGACAACTAATTATTTCTAATTAATTCTTCGAGCAATCACTGGTACACTAGAAAAAAGCTTCCCGAACAGTTCACCAGCAGACGCTCCGTGTCCTGTTCGTATCTTACCTGTTATTGTGCGTCTATCCGCAATAGACGTCCACCAACTGTAAGTTACAATCTTATTTGTCCAACCTTCACGCACACATCTACACACGCACTCCGCGATATCACCCGTAAACGAACTCGGTGGAGTTGGGGGAAATAGGGGACATTCTGATCGACACACATAACTTATCCCACAATAAATCCCTTAAAGTAATGCACACACTTTTATACTGTACCGCTGTAACCCCGTCTTTCCCGTACATAATGCTTGTTTGATCACAGTTCATCATCAATCCTATCCTCCAAATCCTATAACTCCAAAAATTCAATTACCGATTGTCATTACAATCACAATAACGATTTATCCATCACTATTTAAAACAAATCTAATTTTCATGCGAAGGTATTTTCTATTTCGGCATAAGATAGTATACTGCGCATGGCGTGATAGTGCACAATGGCGAACATATTGATGCAAGTGCAGCATGTTTGTTCAATAAACACCGATCTCGCGGCTTGCCGGCTCGTGGAGATCTTCCTGTACCTAAATAGACCACGACCACGGGTGTTATTTTTCCTCATCGTCTTTTAGAGGGACACGCCAAGGCACTGACGAACCCGTGACCCGCGGACCGCGGGTGACCGTTAAATAAAAATATTGACCTTTCTAGGCGACCATCATCAGGACTGATTTCATTTGTGACTGTCGGTGTTGCGATTAAGTACTGGCTTGCAGCACCGTGTCGAAACCGAGGTGGGTCGTTTTTAAGTACCGGCTTGCAATACCGCGTCGAAAAGTTGTATTGTTTGAAACGAGTAGTTATGTGTAAGTTCCATCTACTGTCGGATAACTATACGTGCGTACTCTTCGACTCTGTGGCTCTGAAATGGCGGATACTACGAAATTTTGAATTTTAGACCGTGAAAATCTAAAAATATTTCTAATGAAATAGATAACATTCATTTCCAAATTACAATTTGCAACTGGATAAGTTGAATGCCATTTGGCTTTCATTGAAATTGATTTTTTTCGTGTCGTTCTATGACAATTGCATCTTTATATTACACCTTTATATTTGTGGTGACATTGGGAATATAATTTCGTTTTTTACAGGTTAATATTGTATGATCACAAAAAATGTACGCTAGGAGAAGAGTGGGAAGACTCCGACTCAGTAGAGCTGCTGCAGATTCCGAATGTTCGGTGATGGTACGGATGTTTTTGTTATTTCCAGTATTAGTAATACGCGGACGTTATTTCGTAAGATTCACTTTCAATTTTAAAAATATGTTGACGCAACAAATGTTCAACTCTTCTTAATTCTCTAGATGTTTGAAGACTTTCTGTCACCATTTTCTTTAAAATATCATCAGCAACTACCGAAGATCTACCAGGATGGAGTTTTTCACAGAAACTTCTTAAACCTACATTGGGATGTACATTTTATGTTTCTTGAGATGAAACAGTTCTTTCAAATTTTAGTCAACTTCGTCACAGCAGACTCGGCCGTAACAATTCTTCGGACATTCACTTCTCACCCTCCATTTCTAGAGTCAAGGTCTGAGAAATATATGTATTTTAATTACCAAACCGTAAAGAAATTGTGTCATCTGCGTGTGGCAACTTTATCACTAAAGTGTAAGTAAGTACCTACTTAGATGCTAAATTTATAATTTATTTATATTAAGAACATTCCTCCACTTCTCAAGTTTTAAATAGGTACATATTTAATATAATTTCAAGACGAGACTTAACAGTTAATTTACAAATAATATCAACTGAATATTAAAAAACTTATGATAAGGAGAGTGACTGCGAGGAATAAAGTGAACAGCGCTTTGCTAATGGGAACTTGTCAACCGAGGCAAAACTAGAGGTACACGATAGAGTCCTATGAGAATGTATTAAAGTGAGGCCTGGAGCTGGCAGAAGGGGAACGAAAGTAGACTGAATGCAGTAGAAATGAGATCACTTAGGCTTATATGTGGCAGATCCATTTATGATAGAGAAAAGAAGGAAGAAATTAGGAGAGAATGTAACGCTGATCTTAGCATAGTAAATAAGATTAAAAGACAATCGCTTACGTGGTTTGGTCATATAGAACGGATGAATGAGAAGAGAATACTAAGAAAGATATATGACGCAAGTGTTGTTGACACCAGAAATAGAGGATGTCTGCGGAAGACTTGGCAGGACCAGGTAAACCAGATTCCGGAAGATGATCCTGTTAGAAGGCTCAATAATCAATGAGCTTGTGTGAGAAGATGTATGAATGTAGATAAGGCAAGAATTGTGTGTCAGGACAAAAGAGCGTGGCGATCTATCCTCTCTGCCTAACCCCGCAGTGAAATGGCGCGATGATAAGCTATTCAATTTGTCAACCGATGATGAAAGACATGATTAGATAAAGTACTTACCAACAACTATATAGATACGAGAACAGACGAGCAGTTGATTTGATTGAACACGCCAAGAAAATGAATTGGTTATGGACAGGCTATCGCTCGGAAGATGGACAATTGTTGGACAAGTCCATCCATCCAGTGATATCTGTGGGGAATCAATAGGCCGACAGGCCACCCTGTAACCCACTGGACTGACAAAATCATAACATTTTCCACAAATATATGATAGCAAATAAAAATTGAGAAAAGTAGGAGACACATGGGGAGACCTTCATCCAGCAATGCAATGTTCAAATTCGCAGTTTATCCAACAATAATAATAAAATCAAATTATTACAATCAATCAATGATTAATGGCGACCAGATTTAAAGTCGCCTTAATAAACAAATAGAAAAAATATCCAAAAAATAAATCTCCAATCCAACTTAACAATACCAATCTTGGTTATTTCTCTCTTCTACATAGAGCGCTTAATTATTATAACGAGATCTCATCCATCAACTCTAACTTAGATGTATTATTCAAAATGCAAGCTGTCAGCAAAATTGTATTTCATTTGGTTCATACCCATCCGAGCCTGCAATAAATGCTAACCATACAACCGAGTTCCCACTACTCCGTAAACACATTTATATACTAGTGCAAACTCACTGTATGGGAAACGTTACACGTTCGGACGTATATCAACCATATCTAACACACCTTGTAAAAGGCACACACCATAGTGTATCACGTGATCTGATATCATTGACCTTGAAAATTGTGTGCTTTAAATTGCATTAATTATATTTAAGATATTTTTTTATTTCTCCCGAATTATAAGACTTAATTTTGTTAACTGGTTTAGTTATATTTTGTCACAATTTCACCTATGTTAGCTTTAATAAGACAATCTATACAGATTATTAAGCTTTATGTATGTTAAAAATGTTTCATTAAAATAAAAACAGTATTCATAGATAACTAACTATACCCACTCAGTATATAATCAGTTTGAACAGTGCACGCCGGCTCACTTGACACCTTGACACTCTGACACTCTGACACTCGTGCTGATTCTCATTCAACACTGATTGCATTCTAATATTTTTAGGTGCGTTTGAATAAACAATTTAACAAAATGATTTTCACTTATCTATGTATGATATGGGATAAATTTCAAATGTAAAGCATTTTTTTTTTAATTACATTCTTAGCCAGAATCATATTGTCAACGCTGAACTAAAGAAATTAACAAAATCTCGAAAACTGCATACATACTTAAGCTTTAAATCATTAAATTTGAAAAAGCTTTGTGTTGTAAAAACATTTGATTTTAATTAACATATTATATTTACTCGCGTGCTTCAGGGCATCAACTTCTATTTAAAACCTACTTCCGAATTAAAATACGATGATTTACCTCTAAACAATATTTTGATCTGTTTTCCAATTATTTTATAGCATTTCCAGGTTTTAAAAGCCGCTCGAACGACCACTGTTAGATGTTATTATCTATCGCTATTATTTGGAGAAAAATGCACATAATATTTTTCAGCACATTCTAGCTACAATATGAATTAATAAACATGGTCAGATGCGCTACAATAAACAGCAAGTGAGACTTGCAAACGGCGTGTTGCGTAGGGTTAATGTTATTTTTATGATTTTTATTAGACTTATTTATATTACACCTTGGTTTTTTAATAAAAGTTAAATAGACTAATTATATATTGATTTTAATTATAATTTTGATTTAGTTTTCTATTTATTGTATTGACCTGTAACGAATTTTCCCTAAATCTAATACTGTGTTTTACCCAAGATAAGACCGAGTCTTATATTCATTTTTGCTATACGCATTAGGGCTTAATTTCAGGGTGTCTTATTTTTTCAAGAACAACAATCTACATTTATTCATGTACTAAATTAACAACATTTATTCATTTACAAAAATCAACATTTATTCAAATAGTCTTCTGGAACATAGTCATAAATCTTCAAACCCCGATTTATGGCCCGAAATTCTTGCAATTCTATTTCCTGTAGAACCACTGGCCTCGATCTCATGTCCAGCAACAGAGCCCTCCTTAAATGACCAATTCTTGTCCGCATAGCCTACTCGTTGTGCATTGGCAACACAGCTGTCAGTGATTTCCTTGAACTCTCGCAGGTTAGGCTTCACAAAGTTTCCACGCCGATCTCTCTCTATTCTTTTTTCAATATAGTCATTGATTTCTATACGCAAATGGTCCTTGAATCGCTTTTTTATTATAATATCAAGAGTCTGGAGATAGGCAGTCATTCCTGCATTCTTCTCTATTCAAGAAAGTTATTGTCTTATGTCTTTAGCGCGGTGAGTGCTGGCCGAGTCCTAGACTAGTATACGTCTTCGGCCACCTCTTAAAACAAGCGGCAGCATTAAATCAACCTACTTCCTTATAACTGCTTGTGTGCACCAGGCTTTTTCGGATTCATGAATATAAATGCCTGAAACGCATTCAATCTAATCTCTCTTGCCCTCAGAATGATTAGAGGTGCGGCTTTCTCTCCATCTAGATGAATTGCCAAAATACAGGTAACACATGCACTTTCATAACCACTTTTTGGGGTTTTGTATTAAAATAGCACAGAACTACATTCTGAAAATGCAACTTCACAACAAAAGCGTGTTCTCCTTAGAAATTGATTAAATTTAAACCGTTAGTATTGTCTCAAAATAGTATGATGAAACGTGCAGGGGATATCTAAAAAATTAAACTAAAATAATGAACGAATAAAACAAATAAAATTTTATTTATAATTTATTTAAGAATCCAATTTTGTTCAGACACTTGGCGTACTTCCATTTGATATAATCATTTTCCTTTATAATACAAATAATATTAATTGTATACGACTAAAAACAAAAAAAATAATAATACAATCATAAAAAGCACAGTAAGATTTTTATAACAAACAAATTGAGTAGTACATAGCTTTCTAAAATGGTTCAATTAAAAACTGTTTAACTTATTATTGCTGACCAAGACCTAATATAAATATATATCTAAAGTAAATTATGTACATCTCTCATCTTAAAGAATTTATGAATGTGCTTAATATAACTAAGATGGATGGTTCGGATAAGATAGATCAATGCGTAAGAGAATTTAAATATTTGTCTGAAAAGCAAACGTCTGAGGTTTTTCACAGCCTCCGTCTTGAGAATCTTATTTCCAGTTCCCTGGGCTATTGCGCCGGCAACACTGGCAGCACTCCCGACATTGCCCGCTAGGCATTGGTAAATAACAACCCTGTTATTTAACAAGATGGATTCAACACGTTGACTGTGAAGTCATCTGACGTCATTTAATTAAAATAAATATTTTGTCGCAGCAGACTTGCCTTATCAACCATCATCTCGGATCACTAATTACCACTTGTGTTACTCCAATTACTATTAATTACCTTTATTAAAAAATATTCAAATGGCTCACTTTCAGGAAATGTTAACGAATTTGTAAAAATATTGACAAATAAAAATATTAACCTTTATAAATCGCTCAAATATTTTCTAAAAGATAAGTACGCATATCCAAGGAATGCTTTTAAATGTGAAAACCCGATTTGGATTTGAACTTCCTGTATACTGTAAAATTAAATATATTTTGTGTTCTCGATTGATTTAATGGCATTTAAATTCTCCGCAAAGACTGTCATCGATCACTTTTCGAATCTAATATCTTCAACAATTTAAATACTTAAATAAATAAATATATAATTTCTTAATAATGGCACTTCACTCTAAACTAAATACAGATTAAAAACATAACTTATACCATATTCATACAGATATTATTTTTTGAAATACTGAGGAATAAAATAATATTTTGTATTCATCAAAATCAGAATCATAAAATGCTCTGTGTAGAAGTTAATATTAAACCAAACTTTGGCATCTAATTTTTAAGAATATTGTATAATATATTGGAATTATAATGAAAACTACATGGTGGTTCTCGAGATATAGGAGGTTTACAAAAGATCGCATCTGCAGTTTTTCTCCCTCAATATCTCTCGGAACAGTAAGTTATGCGGGATCGATTCTTATATATTGTCTTAACTAAAATGAAAACCTGTCGCTCTTTAGAACTAGAATCAAATACTTTACAGCTTTTATTACATAAATAAATAAGAAATGCAGATTTTTAAAATCAAGTAGTTAATTAAAGAGACTTCTATACAATAAATACAGTTGAATATTACTATATCATTTAATAAACTCCCTTAGAAATGACTGAATCGTTTGCTGTTTTTTATAATTATTTAAATGATGCATTTTTTATATATATCACTCGATTGTAACATACGGTGAAACCGACACGCGACAACCCGGTGAGGAATTTCAATCGGTTCAGTATGTTTGAAGCCAGTATAGACTGGATATACAATTCAACTTGTCGTCGAAGACGGTCGCCGCTCGGTGGCTTAATCATATGTATATGAACAAAAGTAATATTAAGTTCAGTCTGTCTACCTCCATCAGCTAATACGTAGACGTAGACATTATCAACCGTTCAGTATGTTTGAAGCCAGTATAGACTGGATATACAATTCAACTTGTCGTCGAAGACGGTCGCCGCTCGGTGGCTTAATCATATGTATATGAACAAAAGTAATATTAAGTTCAGTCTGTCTACCTCCATCAGCTAATATGTAGATGTAGACATTATCGAAAAACAATTGGACATTAGTTATTTTCTCAGTAAATCCATCTCCATATGAACCATTTTAAAAATTGTCCACGGCGGCGGCACACATCTTAGGGAATTAAGCAAATCTAATACTAGGAATGTTGTGGCAACTATAATATCGTCATTTGACTTTCGGAATAGCTATTTGTATCTGAATCTGCGGCGGCGGCGGAGCGAAAAATCTCCAGTGAGTCTCCTGGTTTTTCTAATAAATGAATTGCTATCTGGTTTTAAATTTCACATGTCGACACAGAAGTACCCAATATCGTAAAGGCACTCCTGTACGAACTCCAATATATTCTAGTGTCGCGTTTGCAAGGAAGACAGATGTACACGGCTTTGTAATAAAGATGTCGATATGATGTATTATTACATATCATTGGCAAAATCTTACTATGAAACTTCAATAAAAAGATTTCTTTTCATTCGGGATCACCCGGGGTTCTCCGAGGCTGACCTGTCACTGCGCCGCATCCGGTGGGAAATATTTAAAGACTAATTGTACCCGGTGCACTTTCATTATGTACATGCGTTTATATACATCAGTCTATTAAACCACTCGCAATATTCACCGACTATAAATTTGCTAACCGTTACAAAAGTATCTGTGAATCCAGTGTCGGACCTCCTCCTGAGTAAAGGTATAATAACTCGAGTGAGGTAACTCTCGACAAAATTCTCAGCCACATTCTAACGCTTTCCACTGGCCTTCAGACTCTATGTACGAAGAGTACTAATGCATTTTATGTAAATACAGAATGATACATATTTACTGGCAGGACGCAAATTGAAAAATACACCGAAAACTCAAAATGGGGGCATTTTTTTACTAAGTTGTCATTTCCAAATATGATGTTTGCATTTTTAGTACAAATCACGTATATTAACAATTTTCATATCTAATGTTGAGACATTTGATATTAAAATCATTAATAGATCATCCCAAATAAACACTCCTAGACATCCGACAAGTGTTCATTCAGCTATTTTGAAAATGCTGCGAATGAGACAAGATCGAGACATTCTGGCACCTCGATATCCACCGAGTCCGTGAATATTTATTATTATTATTTTTCATTATGTCAACGGAGGTGAAGTTGAAACAAAGATGGTTTACGCGAAATGAACTGGAAATAAGGCATCTCATGACATCAATAAATCATTACACTCTAATGCAGTCTTTTCTGATAATCTTAACAAAACTACAGTGCTAAAATGAAAAAATAATTCAATTCTTCAGAATAAGCGAATAAAGGTCTACGGACGGACATGTAATGAAACAACACACTGGTCCATTCTGTGAGTACAGCAGCAGTAAAGATGAAAGTGAGTCAAAATACAATATTAGGCTAGATAAATCATGTTTACAACAAATGGAAGAGTTTACGCAGTTGTAATGTGTATGTAAGCTGACATGTACAGAAGAGAAGCTAAAGTCAGGCCACTTTGAATGCATTAAATGCTAATGGAAAATTATCATTCATAGTTCAATTAGCAGTACGCAGTATGCAATTGAGTTTTGTTACTAATAATACTAATAGTAAGCCATGCTCAGAGACAAAAACGGAAGAATCAAATTGAATACTGAGCGCGTGAGTGAATGGAAAATCTATGTACAGTGAAGAATAAAAGGGAATCCAAAGGTGCGGCAAATTTTTTTTTAAAAAATGGGTATCTTGTGTAATTTGGTTGTGCGGAACAGACAAATGAATTGTTAGGTCGGTATGACAGATAGAGATAGACCAGAGTATCGATGGAACGATGGCAAACGGCATCCGTGAAATACCAGGCACAATTGGGTAAACCAGGTATTGGAGAATGATTCCACTAGGCGTGCCACGTGCGGATGAAGCGAGAGTTGTGCCTCAGAACAGGAGAAGATAGGCCATACAGAAAAACAGCACGACATTTTAGGAAGTCAGTGGAGTCTGGCGAGAGAAAATATAAATAAATTACGAGACTATCATCGCAAATAAACAAATTTGTTCGCCGGTGAGGATCGCTACTGACTTGTACATTTGTTCCAATTCAAAAACCACATATCCAATATAATCCAATAAGAACGGATTATTAACACCACAGTTTGAAGACTCCACTTTGTAATACTGAGGCCGTCTCCATAAACAATCTTGTAACATTATTTACTGTACAAATAATACACCTCCCAGAATGATATCTGGAGGAACACATCTCTTAAAGGTGTGAAGTAAAATAATTAAAAATAATTTTCTTTCTATCTGAGAAACATTTGGTTAATTTTATATACAGTACCTAAATAACAATACGACTAACTTATTTATCTCCTCTTACGTGCATATTTCAGATGATTGTAAAATAAATTGAAGCGAGAACTTCATATTCAACTGGTACAAGATCTTACTCTCGGCGACTACTGACTACATCATGCACATTGCTGCCGTGATTTCACACACCAGTCAAGGAAAATGTAGTCAAAAGAGCTAAACTTTGCGAGCATGCTCGAGGCCATTATTTAAAAGATATTATTTTCAAAATCTGTTTTAATTTTTGGCAAAAGCAACATCTTATTGACCCCCCGTACTTTACTGTTAATAACTTTCGCATTGTGACTAAAATTAGCAATATTATTCCATTTTATTAGCACACATTCATTTGACAGGCAATGTTACATTTTTAATAAATATCATTATTACAAGATGGATTATTGTTTAGATAATACGATGACTAACAATTTGTGACAACGCGTGATAACATTTAATAATTAATATTTTTGTAGAATCAACACACGAGAACCGATTGAAGGGTTTGCCAAATTCGTATTAAACGTGCAACTTTATTGAATCCTGTGTGAAATTATCTCAAAAAACTTACTTAGTTATAAGCAGCCCATTTGCCATACTCAAATAGTTTTTCCTACCATATTTATTTCTAACGACGCCACCTTTACGGAAGTCGATTCATTAGGTTTGCGATACTGTCAGTCGAGACTGCCTGAGAAAAAAAATTGTACTCATGTTACCACCATTCTCTTACAAACATCCTGATATTATTCATTTTAATTACACCATGATCACGATGATGATGATGACATTTCCGCGTGATCGATGTCAGCTCGACAACAATCAACCGACAATACTGTTTCTACATCATCATTTTCATCATTTAAAGATCCTACTAAAACACTTTCAAATAATTTAACTTAATACTTCGCAATGACAAAAATAATTTAGCACATTTGGGTATTAGAAAAATACAATATTGAATGAATATATATATTTATAAAGATATATATTTACATATTTGGCGTTGCGGCACCATCCACAATTATATCCGCAGTCGCATAGGTTTTACGACTACCGTTTGCCCTTTAAGCGCAACAAACAAATTCGACGATATCAAAAAGATAACTGGCCCCGCCTGACATTAAACAGATAGACCTATTAAGAAAGCCTGACACAGAAGCTCGCTTGCAGCAGATTGGCCCATCACTCTCTGGCCAACTTATACAATTGAACACTGAATTAATATTCTAATTAATAATTACTTAAGTAAATCAATGCAGAACCCCCCATCAGCGATGGTCGCCCTGTCTCTTCACAAAGTAATGCGGACAAAGTAGGGTGGCCTAAAAGCGCACAAATGACTAACAGGGCGAGCTTTATAAATAAGTCTAAACAAACCACTTAAACATGGCCATTTTAGGCCGACCACTACATGTTAAAGCACTTTTCGCCATCACGTCTCGGGCTATCACGCCTGTAACAAAAATTTTTTGTTCGCATAGATGTCCCGGAGAATCGTGAATCTCAACACTCTTAATGCCCCATCACGAGGTTGTAAAGCTCAATAAAGAGCCGGTTCTACCAGTTGGCAATGTGATTGTCCTTCTTTCCAAATATCAGGTCCGAGCAGCATTGTAAAGATCCTATGAATCAAGATCAATACGAATGATCAATATGGTATTAAAGTTAGCCAAAACGATATATGTATATATATATTTGTAGCAATATTAACATAATAATAAATAATATTAGCCTTGAAGGTGGCAACTTGGCCGAGATTCGAGATTCCCCAGTCAACCTTAAACAATTGGATATTACTATATCCCAAACACAAATGATTAGGAATCACAAATTCTCCACAAATAATATATTTCTAAAAAGGTACTCTATCAGTCGGAATTTAAAAATAACCCGACCAGTTTTCTACTAGATATTTTAGGCATTACAGAAAAAGGCCTCAATGAAATCCCTTTTGCTCGGGATGAATCCCTAAAATTTCTCCCCAACAAGGACACGAGTAATAGTCTGCTTGTAGACAAGACAATCCCATCGCAACTAATGATTTTTCAATGATGTAATTTTGAAACATTCAACAAAAGTCAATATGTACTCGATACATCACATTTATTCTGACTGCACAACATATCCGCTAACTGCTCGCAGACTTCTTAAGTCGGGGAACATCAAAATAAACAGTGAAAAATGGGATTTTATGCTAAAAATTTCACAAGATATGATTTCAAACACACATTTGTTACTACTGGGATGAAGAGTGAATATTCTTTTCTTATGCATCTAACTAAGCCATAACTCCAAAAATTGTAACATATAATAACAGGCAAATAAACATATTTGAGCAACTCTGATCGCCGTGTTTAATAGTATACAGTGCAGGGTGCAACACATAGTTTACAGATAAATGGAAATGGAATCTGCTTTTCTATTAATGAATGATTCGACATTAATCAGAACGCTTTTAATAATTTTGAAACTCGCTCATCATTTATTAAGATCTCGCTATCAGTTGAAATAGACAATAAAAATTATCAGTCTAAGAGGTATTACCGAACTAAAAACTAAATGTCACACCCTACAAAAATTAGTAATCAGAGTCAAGTATTCGAAGGGTAAAAAACACAAGGAACGTTAAAAACAGACTGCCTTCACACACTTTCAAATACATTAATGCCGCATTACAATACATAGTAAAATTCTGAATAGAAAGTTGTTACTTATTGCACAATATCAGTCCGACAATGCAAAAAAATATTAACACAATAGGAGAAATGAAATGAGTTTGACATTTTCTTGTAATATTTTTCATGTTAATTTTATCAAAAGACCAAAAAAAAAATTATTATAATTTGCAACCTACTCGACATTGAATTTTATAAGTATATTATAAACTAAAGAATGTCCGCTTGAGATTTGGAAATACACACGAGCACAACAGAATCCGTGCCCTATGAGAATCTATTGAAGTATTCCTGAAATGATGAACTCACTAAAGAATGATGACATTTAGAGCACAAAAGCATTTCCCTTTCACTAAAAATTAGCTTACCCCCGGCCCGGGAGCGATATGTTGAGGAGATTGTTTATAATTTAGGCACTAGTTCATCTATACCGCCGAACACCGGCCCCAAAGAGTCAATGTACGCGGTATCCAAG
Organism: Eubasilissa regina; assembly: GCA_022840565.1. NCBI lineage: Eukaryota > Metazoa > Arthropoda > Insecta > Trichoptera > Phryganeidae > Eubasilissa > Eubasilissa regina. Next base: position 940,882 of record JAINEB010000021.1, on the reverse strand, counting down.
ACACATTTACATGCACAACACACTCCACTTTTGTTCAAATTACAATTTACACTTTGAAAACAAAAGATATTATAAACCTTTTAGTTATTTTTCAATTTGGAATGGAATTTTTCTTCAGTTATTTATTTATGGTTTTTATACTAATACATATTTGACACAACATACTGTTTATAGGCGCAGTTTGATATTTTCAATAGACGCTTACACCATTAGAATTCATTTAAATGATTAAGTATGAAGAGTTTATAAATAAATGGTTCCATCAAACGGGCGAATGGATGAAATGGATATTGTATATAACGTTTACACACGCAGGAGAGATAATTGAGTGCATCATAAACACATCACATGTATTATTCAAAAGACACCACACCAGTGTCTGTGAGTTTTTACAAGTGTGGAATAGACAGTGCTTACGCCTATTGAGCAGACATTCTGATTATACTTTTACAGCAGATATTCAACAGTTGATTAAAACAACGGAATAGATCAACAGGAGCGTATATTAAAAGGTAATCAGATATTTGAATATGCCTTTAAACCAAACCGTCTATATTTCATTTGATGTCATTTGATAGTCAATCGCGCTTTTGAAACTGTCATTTGATAAATCCTTAAAACTTTTCTATATGCCGCTACACTCAATAAATAAGCTCCCAACCTTACAGTTTCAATCAGGTGATCCACGGTTGATTACACCATTTGAACTGTTCATCGACACTTACGCCTTCCCTAGAGGCGATTATACCTAATGAATACAATCTTTGCCAAGATTCACACCAACGCAATGTGATCATTTTAAACATAGCTTTATTTTCGTCCTCATTCGGTGTACGTCGATGAAAGACTAGATCTCGAGGAGTACAAGTGGGGGGGACCGGACACGGCGATTGACGAGGCGCGAATCAAACCCATGACACACGGCCCGTGGATCTTATCCTGCTCCTCCAGCTGGGCAGCAAAATCCTCCTCCAACGCCTGCAAATTTTGAAACACAATAAAACATTATGAAATGAACGGATGCCAGTAAGTGATACGGCTGGTTCTTCAAGGTTTGACAAAAATCAAATTAATCTCTTAATCTTATGCTCGACCTGCATTAGAGATGCACCACTGCCATTTGGATCAGGCCTAAAAATGTCAAAACTCAATCGTCAATTGCTCATCGGGTATTGTTATTGCATGATTAAGTCTTTATTATATTACAATAATCATCCGCGAAACATTCCTTGAATGTTTAAATAATTCAATTAAAACCTGATCTTCAATTACTTTCAGCTTTACATTTTTATCTGGCAGATACCTCGTATAAAAAAGGTTCAGAAAAGACGCACAAAGATTCACACTACGCACAAGAGTGATCAACGTGTCAGCTTAAATAAGCCATCTCTAAAGCGTGAAGTTTGTCTTTGCAGATCAGATTTAATTTCTTCCTTTCATAATTGTGAACATATATTTTCTTGCGCATGGTTGATTATATTATTTTATTTTATTTTCATTTCTCAGCTTGGCACAAATGAAACAATGGTTAAAGCATGAGTATAATTAAAAATGTATTCCCGTACCACTTGCGTGAATTAGTTGTGACAATCCAAGGCTTCTGAAAAAATCATCATTTTCAAGAAACTATATATATATATATAAACTAAATTAAATTATAAACATACCGCTATTAGCACTTCTCAAATGCAGCTCTTAGAGTGTACAGTGTGGCTGGATCCAAGATCATGCATTCTTGTATACTCCGGCGACAGTTAGTGATAGAGGAAGGAAGAAAGGAATAGTTAACAAAATTGCCCGAGAACCATCTGACCACGCGGCGAATGATAAAAAACTGTGAAGGATTATTAGATGATAGCAATGTTAATCAGGGCCATTAGGTGTTGAGTTTACAAGTTCACAGTCCCTCGGTGCTGCACGATTCGCTCCATTATTGGGAGATCGTACTAATCTCACGTGAGGCCAAATGACATAACCAAAAGCAGTACTTGTATAGTCATCGGTCTTTCAATATCGGATCACAGGTTCATTTAACACCGCATGAAAATTATTCAATGAAAAATATATTATACATATTCACAAATTTCAGCAGGAAACCAGTTTTTAATAAATATTGTGTTATAATTTACAGAAAGCTTTTTTTTACAGAGAATATAAAACAGACAGTATAAAAATGTATCTGGAATATAAATACAGCCAAATGGAACTGTAAATTAAATAAATGAAAACAATCTTTACCAGAATAGACATAACCCACAACACAACAATAAATAATTCATCCATTTAAAGGTACACTAAACAAAGATAATAAAATACAACTCAATATTAAGGTTTGTAGCTTAGTCCACATATACGAATACAGTAAAAGCTCCTTAATACAAACAACTTTATTTCAAAATTATTTATAATTTGAAAAATTTATCACATGTCAAGTTGAAAAACTCTATAACATGAAATAACTTTAAGCGCCGCTGACTCAGTCATGTCCAGCCCCTAATCCCCACTGGGATTGTCCAATCATATCATAAGTTGAAGGAAAGTAACACGCATCAGCGCATTCGCCTGGCAAAACACGAAGAGCTGGAAAACAGGCTGTTTGAATCATTTTTCTCAAATTTGTGTGGCTAATATTCCAATTTCTGGCCCAATTCTCAACGATCTCTCGCGTTCATCGGCCAATGAATTGGGGATTAATGATTTTGGAGCTTCCGATAGTCGGCTCCACAGATTTAATTCAAGGTTCAACACAACATACTTGTGTATATGAGGTGAAAATCAAAAAGTTTACATAATAGAGGTGGGAGACTTTGACAAAAATTAATACAACGTTGGCCAAATACATTTATTTAAAAATGTTTTGAGAAAATTGTATATTCGAAGTACATCTATAAATATTTATAAAATATGCTGATGTTTTGAAAACTTTCTATGAAATTCTACTAATTTCTAATAATTTTTTTAAAATTTTAGTTCCCTCAATTTCGTACTAAAGAGCTTTTACTGTAAATAAAAGTAGTATGAATTCAAGTGCTGATGATCATCTGCTTGGGAACTTTGGTAATTAATCCTTATTTTTACCTGGCGACAATGCACAAAATACAAGGACAGTATACACGTAAACATAAACAATAAATTACAAATGCACACAGATTCAGTAAAAAAAAAAAAAAAAATTAATAAATATTCTAGAGTTGAAAATGCATACAAATTAAGATATATATAAAAATGGGGAATGCAGTATTCAAAATCAAAAACATGAGTTATGAACATTTATAGTTAACAATTACATTCAGAACACTACAACATGTACTTACCCGTGTACATCACCCATCCCAGGAAAGTCAGAAGGAATATATTTTGTCTACATTTTATTATTTATATATTTTCTTGACAGAAATACCACACATGAAGAGTTAGGCGATAAATAAAGAAAAGCAGAAAAATCGACCCTATAAAAGATGACTAAATGCGCGGAATTTGGCCATCTTTTACAGTGTGAGCATATTATTTTTTTTTTTTTTTAATTTTTTTTCTTGACTATTGAAATAGAGAAATACTAAAGAATATTTTACATAAATTCCGAAGATGACATATCGAGTTGTCACCTAAAAAAATATTTAATAACATAATAAAATAAAATATTATGAAATGGATTGTGCCAATTTTGAATGCATCAATTTTTTGGTAATGCCATACAGAAGCAGAATTAAATCAACCCATCAAGTGCCAATTACCAATTAATTGTCAAACTTGATGATCACTACTGTTATTATATTATGATTGTAAACTTTTGCCACCTAAAGCCTTAAAGGTGCTTATAAAGGAAAAGCAACGAGAGTAAATCCAAAACCCATGCAAAACAAAATATATTACATACTATGTATATTATAAATGATAATAAAATACAATATTGTGAGCAAAATCTCCACACATGAACGCAAAGCAAACTGCCCTGCCAGCCTTCTGTGGCTTGTGCCGCTCAAGCTCATTGTGTGGAAATATTACTATACATGTAAGCATCTAATTGTAAACTATATAGTAAGGGACTTTTTAGGCAGAAGATATTTTTAAAAGACTCGAATCGAACCTGTGTCCTGATGATACAAAGATATTATTAGTAAAAAAAAAAAAAAAACTGTATGCATGAAAGATTTAAGAATAATTTAATAGAATCCGAAATAAATTAATACAAAAAATAATTATACTATAAAAAACTATTAGAGAATTAAATTACTTACTATTACATGTTTTTGTTTTAAATAAATAATGTTAAAATTTAATTAAAATATTAGGCGGCCGAACTATCTTCATCCAAATTATTTTTCAATTGGAGCGGTTCTTCAGACTGACCACTATTTTGAAATCTATTCGAGCCGCCACCTAGTCTCAACACCGAGGGACCCTCGTCCCAGTTGTCTGCACTAGGCAAATTCAGATCAGAACCATCACGAGCAATCGAGAACCGCCCATCTTCCGGCGAATTCATATCACCACCGAAATAAGTATCTTGGATAGATGGTACTAATTCTTGAGCGATTTTCGACTCATTCGCGCCGAGCCTGACTACAGTTTTATACTTGGGTGAAGCTCCGAAAACTAGTTTATAATCATTTGATTCTGTTGATGGAATAGTGACATTATTAATTACAGATTTATTAACCATCTTGTTGTCCATTGGAATGTCGACTAAAATTTTTGTAATTCCTCGCACATCATTTTTGCCATCACTACACTTAGTCGGATCTGATGGTTGTTTATGTTCTTTTGTTGATTCGATTATTGGGTCTGAATCTGACTTTACTCCTTCCTTTTTGAGGGTTGTAAAAGATGTCGACTTGTTAAACGTAAACGATAGGGCATTGGAAAAACTTTTTGCGTTACGCGCTTGCTTTTTATTTGATTCGCTCGACTTATCCGTGAAATCTTCATATGAATTGACAGACTTTACATCAGAGATTCCGCTGTCACGTTCGACATCAAATAAACGATTACCACGTTCCCCGTATGCCAAAATGGGCGTTTGATTATTGGAAGAGTAATCGAATGCCGAAGTTGAATCAACAGGGCTTATGCTGCGTCTTCTGACTTCTGAATCGACCCCATCTCTGGAAGGGAAGTTGAGCGTGGTGCGCGAACGTGTAAGGGTAAAGGAGCCGAGAAGGGAGGAGCGGGAACGCGGCAGGAAGACTCTGGTGAGGGCGTTCACGGGAAAAGGTATTTCCACAAGCCGCCGCCATTCGGCCTGGTCCACAGGGCCGAATTCATCCTCATGATGGCGAACCTCGCTCTCGAATCGGTCCAACAATGCCTGTATCGTGTACCAAGAGTATTATATGACCAATTTTTAAAGTTGCAATCTGATTAATTCTTAAAGCCATCAGAAATAAACTATATGAGCAATATAAAAATTTAAAAATACACAAAATGTAAAAATTACTTACAATAAAAATACATTTGAATAAACGTATATATTGTTAGAATAAATTAAACAAATAACATATAACTAAACTTTAAAATTATAATTTAGAGAAACACTCAAACAGTAAACAAAAAAAATCTATTAATAAAATAGTTATAAATCAGAGAAATCATAAATAAGAGAGCACAGATTAACCAGCTGTATTATTAAGAAGAAACAAAAAATACATTTTTAGTGCAAAACAGATATTTCATGCTCAAGTTCCGTTCCTCGTTATATACAGCATGCCTGTTAGCAAGCAATGCTCACAGATGCATTACCTCCTACATCCAGAGGATCCCTTGCACCATCGCCCTTTCTGAGATCAACACACTACATGTGAATACATACCTAAATACATTTACAATTGGTGAGCACTGTAGTTGTGCATCCCAACAAGGGTTTATTAAGGTGTAGTTTAAATCATGTTATGGGCATGAATTACCTTGACATGGTAACTATCGACACCTCATCACCCAAAAATTGCCTTATAATGAGTCTATATAAACTCATCACTCCCTGTCGTTGTGAATCGATTAGGATCAAAAACGGTCACCTCTAAAAAAGTACTTTTAGAGAAATTAGCAAAAAAAAAAACAATTACGGCACTGTAGATTTGCAGCAAATAATTTATCTTATAGAGTTAAACCGCATAATTAAAATTTGATAACTATTTTGTACTTCAGCTCATTAATTACAGATAAATTAAAGTTAATTATTTTGTATTTGACCATTACTGTATGGATTTGTTTAATATTGATATTCATGCATAAAGGATTTGACCATTTCTGGTACTCAAATTTCACAATGAGATCCATTTGCGATTTACTTTCTCATGCGACATTTTTGTAATCGCATTCTTTTCATACTAATATACATATTGTGGATTATACTTCTGATACTGATACCATTTTTGTAATCGCATTCTTTTCATACTAATATACATATTGTGGATTATACTTCTGATACTGATACCATTTTTGTAATCGCATTCTTTTCATACTAATATACATATTGTGGATTATACTTCTGATACTGATACCATTTTTGTAATCGCATTCTTTTCATACTAATATACATATTGTGGATTATACTTCTGATACTGATACCATTTTTTACACGCTTTTTTCGATGGATTTAAATTTTATTTGACTGAATTTGAAAGGAACATTGTAGACATTTCAAGAAAGAATAAATTGTCACTGCTAGTTGAAAACTAGATTTTTTCAGATTTGACCAATTTGAATCCTAATCAACTATGTACAATACATCAGCATTGAATTGAATAATGGCAATGTTCTAATGACACACCTGTTTTCCTCATTTATTATTTGGTGTAATATTCCGTAGAACAAAATTAAAGCAGTAATGTTAGTAATGCAAGTCACCTGCTTGCGGGGGGCCAGGTGCGCCCGCCATTCGCGCAGCTCGCCGGCGTAGCGCTCCTCCAGCTCGCGCAGCTTGTGCGCTTCGTGCTCTACCAACGCACGCCTCTTCTCGTTCTGCAGCTGTTCCAGCTCGCGCAAAGCTCCTTCACCAGCCGCGCGTAGCTCTTCACGCTGCCGCTCCTGCTTCACGCTGAGGCGCTGCTGTTCCGCACGGTAACGCTTCTTCTCATTTTCCTGGAACTGTCCGACCAAAAAGATATTTTAAATAAACATCCAACATTTCTTACCCTCACCGAAGACAATGTTAGATACTCTTAGTATTCTCAGCCCTCGCACAGAATTCCGTAAGTTCAACTGAATGAACATCTTAAGTTTGAAATATCGTGAATACCGCATTAACATTCATGACAAATAATTGCGATAGACTACCTTCTTTAGGCGTTCCCTCTCCTCCGTAGGGTCGGCCACATTGACACTGATACGCAAGCTCTCCCGAAACATCATCTCGCGCGCCTTCATCTCCTGCCGGATCCGCTTGGGCAGCGACCGCTTCTCCAGTGTCTGCCCCTTTGTCAGTTCTTCCTCCTTGCGTGCATTCATCCTGCAATAACATAAAATGCATCAGTATCCACACACGAGTACTTGTAACTGATTATATATACGGTAAGACTCCGCTAATTTGTAAATCATGGGACTGAAATTTTTAAAAAAATCCGAATTACGAATAATGAGAAAAATTTTTTTGGAGGTAACATTAGAAAGAAATTTTTAAAAACGCTTAGCCAATTTACGCGTTCGCATTTTTGCGTGCGCCGCCGCTGTCAACATGGAGACTGTCTATTACTTCAGTTTTTTATGTATCGAAATGCTGACGCAACAAAATTATTAACATTTTAATTTGATTAGCAGTTGAACTCACCTTTTCCATCAAAATTGGGTAAGAAATCGTAATATTAAAAAAAACCCTTGAAAAATAATGAAAAATTTTAGAATTACTAATACTTCGTTGAAGCTATTATTTGATGTGATTTTTCACGTTTGAACTCGGAAAGGTATTCGGGATAGAAATTTTCCTGCTAATTTTTTCTTTGACATCAATTTTTATCAGTTTTTAAAATAAGTAAAAGAATAAGAGAAATAAGAGAAATATCTGTATAAATATTAGTGTAAATTAAATAATTTATAAAACACGGAAGTCTGATGAACTCAACCACGTATTAGCGTTTGTATAACAATATATACAAACGCTGTGTACCAAAAATAATGATGGTATTAATACGGAACAGAAGATTGGCAACCACTGACAATCACAGAAACTTTGAGAATTACGGTACCTGTAAGGGCGCATTTGCTATCTTTTTCTAATGTAAAGAAAACGAGTGAGAAAAAAGCATGCGTATCAATGTGCCGCAGTAAGAAAGATAAAGATTAAAAATCGAGGATGCACTAGATATGCTTGTCAACTTTTTTAGAACAGTAAAACCTCGTTATCACAAAATCCAAGGGATCAAAAAATAAAAATTCGTAATAACGAATTCCAACATACAGCGAAATAAAATAAAAAAATTTCTTAATATATTAATATTCCGCACGCGTCGTAGAAATAAATGTAGCGTGACTTTAAAAAAGTTAGTAAGTTCCGCAAGCGAGACACCCATTATCAGTTTAATATGAAATATAACATAATAAGGCATTCTGCAAACAATGGAGGATTTTCCGTATGAAGAAAACTCTGAATAATCTATTTAGATTTGTTGTTTCAACAGATAAGCAAATGGATAATAATTAAGAAATCAAATTGAAAACATTTTATGAAACAATATAAGATATTTTTGGAAATTCTAAAATGTCATGCAGATATAAAACAACATTCAATTTGAACTGTTTAATTGTAGAGCCGCTACGAGCATTCAGAGTTTTGCATCCATCAATCCATCTTCCTATTTCTTTAAATCGTACAGATACGAATTTGGAGTTATAGTTTTTTGTCGAAGGTTAAAATTTTGCGGGAATTATCACGACCTGAAGTCATTTTAGGCTTCCACAAAATATTAACAAATGTACTTTAAAGAATAAATTACGGAATGCTAGTACATAAAAATGTCGGCAAACAAACACACAAAAACAATTGTCAAAAAACACATTAACGAAAATGTCGTCCGCAATATTACCGTTTATTGGAATTGATGTAAATGTTCAGTTATAATGATATAAGTTGACGATGATAATGAAGATAAAAAGTGAAGATTGAAGATAATAATGCACAGAATTGTGGTCATCTCAAGCTTTGCGGGTGATACCATATGCATACTAAAGTGTAACGTGCCAATCGCGATTTCGGAGTTTTTTATTTTCTCCAGCTTGTCTAGATAAGACCCGTTTTTAGATGTGTGAACACGTGTATACTTCAGAGCGTGGGAAGGGTGCCATTCTAACCTATTTTAACTATCGGTAATAAATCCAACCTTGGACAACGTGAAGATTATGCCAAATGGCTTTATAAGGGCCTATTATGATCCCAAGGAGAAATTTTACAAGGGCGCAGCAGGCCGAGCAGGCCGCCTGCACCGACCGGTCTGCTGCGCCAAGGTAATAAAACAATTGACAAACATAACCGTAAACGGCCGAAATATATTTTGAAATATTTTTATTGTAAAAAGATTTTTTTTCGTTATATATTTACAAAAATATATTGGTATTTTTTCATACGGGACAAAAAAAATTTTGTTATACATATTAACAAAATTTCATTATATAAATTATTTTTTGTATGAAAAATTGTTTATAAGGAATTTTTTAATTATGAAAAAAATTTCAATGTGTCATTTTTCAGTATAGTGGGATTTTGCAGATTACTGACAATTGACAAAAAAAAATTAAATTATGAGAAAAATAGTTCGACAAACTCATCTAACAGGGTCCAAAAATAGCTTTGAATAACGATATTCGATTTATAAGTAGAATTTGGTATGAAAACTTTTCAGAGGGATCATATTCTGCTCCAAAACTCCAACTTGTGGCAAATTTCAAATAAACGGGATTTTACTATACTGTTTATTACAATAGAGAAAAAGTGAATGCCCCCACTGGTCACATACATTAAAAATATTTAGAGAAAATACACTTGTTGTACACCTGTACTTGTAGAAAATGTCTTTGTTGGGGTATTGAAAATGTTTTAATAAATTCTGTTATACAATTCAAATAAACTCTTTAAAATTTTGATTCCCTGAATTTCGAATTAGAGAACTTTTCCAGATTAACTTAGCCCCACCTCTTAATCTGCTCCAACTCCTTGTCATGCCGCACCAACATCTGGTGACGCTGCAACAGGAACACATCCTTCAGCTGTCGCTTGCCCAGCTGGAACTTTTCATGGATCTGTTTCTCCTCCAGCTCCCACAGAGCGGCTTCTCCGGTCCTCATTATCTGCAAGCCAAAATTACTTTGTAACGAATCTCTTAAATGACAAAGTACATTGTAGGGTTTTGTCAATTGCTGGCATAATATATTGTAGAAATTCTCCCCCCAAATCTGTGTTTAAAAAAGGTGGAAAAGAAACATGAGGATTGGAAAAAAAAGAAGAATGAAAACTCCAAACAGATTAGAGAAATCGTGTATTTAACTGGCAAATAAGCAATTACTTGCTGCTAAGCCCTGCGGGCGGTTATTGTGGCTGCCACGCAATCACTGGTGACCACTGTGCGGCCAAGGTCTCAACAGAATCAATATTTTAATGCGAGAATCCCGTATTATATTAATATAAATAGCGTACTTTGTAATTATTGCCAATACGAAAAAAATTACTACATTACGAAATCATACTTTCTGCGTTAAAATTAGTTATTATAAACTATTAAAATATTAAATTATAAAAACCCTGATGGCGCTTTACCCAAAATTAAAATTATTCTACCTGTTAGCTATCAAAACTAACAAAAATGACATCTATATGATATGATAATGGGATGAATGTTTTTCTCACTCAACCTAGAACATTAAAATTTTTGGTTATAATGAATTATTCCCGTGCAGATTTTGATAAATATTAGGTCATATATACAGTAAAACCGCGATATAACGAAACCCGATATAGCGAAAAATGACGTATATCGAAAAAAAAAATCGAAATTTAGTCCCTAAAACCAATTTTTCATACAAAAATGCATTTATGTAACGAAATCCCGTTAATATTTATAACAAAATCATTTTTGTCCCGTACGAAAAAATGCCAATACATTTACGTAAATTTATAACGAAATAAAAAAATGTTAAAAGATGAAAATATTATTTCGCACTTACAAAGCCGCGCCGATGCATCTGCCGTATGCGAACGGTTTTATGGCCTTTTCGGCAGTGCGCGGCGGTCGGCCGACAAGGTAGTAAAACAATTCAAACTTCTTCTTGGGTTCATAGTAGGCTCATAAAACCATTTGACATAATTTTAGCGGCGTTCACTTAGACACGTTTTACGTACGCATACGCCTCTAATATGTATTGCAATCCCAGACCCAAACAGCTGTAAAATACAAAAATTAACAGGAACCCCCCGAAAGTTGCAGTATATACTTATTGGAAATGTCAGTCTCAGCGCAACGTCTGTAGAGTTAAGTTTGTTCAGCTTTTAACGCGATTATTGCATGACCGAACTGAATATTTACATAAATTCATTTTCATTTGACTTTATTGTTTTCGTGTGAACTCGTCAATAATATAAATAATTCGTTAAAATATTTTATGGACTATTTTGTACGGCATTTTGTATTTCTATTAACTATTGTTTTCGTGTATTTTAAATTAACAATCTTAACGATAATTTTTAAGTGAACAATTTTAACGATTATAAATATATTTTGAAGTGGTTGCCGCCGTTACCGGTAAATACCTTCGTAATTTATATACGACTCATTTTATAAAAATGCCGCGATTCAACTGTAAAATTGTTATTTTTGAATTATTTTGTATGTTTCATGCCCAAAACTATGTTTGAAGCGGCTCTACATTTAAACACAATTAAAATATTGTTTTGTGTTTGCAATATTCTGGAATTTACAAAAATATCTTCCAATTGGTGTTGAATAGATTCTGTTCTTAATTTAATTCCTTTGATTATCCATTTGCTTATCTGTTTTAATAACAAAAGTACTAAAAATATGTAGGTATTCAGTTCCCTATGGCCTTTTTCCTCCTTTGTTTGCAGAATTTGCGATCTTTTTTAAAGCCGCGCAACATTTTTTTGCGACGGCGCGTAACATATAGTAGGTTTTTTATTTTTTTCTTTATATGTGGGAATTCATTATTACGAATTTTTATTTTTTGGTCCCATGGATTTCGTTATATCGCGGTTGTACTGTATTAGGAAATATTAACCAAAAATTATATTATCATAACCAACAATTATTTGCGGCTTCTATACATACAATGCGAGATGACAATAGATAAGAGAGATAACAGCATAAATAAGAAAAGAAGATGACAGATGGTTAATATTCTTGCCAGTATTCAACTGGCAATTACACTACAGTTCGAGTCCAATACAGTCCAGTAAGTCAGATAAATAATGGTAAAGCGCAATATTATTATGGATTATCTAAAGATGACAAGACTATGAATCGAGCGATGATTAGGCAGTTCAGAGGTCGATTTGCAGCCGGTCCCTTGAAAAATGAGAATTCTTGCATTCTCATTTCTCAACATGGAAGCCCACAGAATCAGGAATAACCATACAGAATAAATTTTATATTAGGAGTTTTATAAATTGTATAAATGTGGAGGGTAAAAAGAGTATCATGACAGGTCCGCAAAATAGTTTAGCTCCCAAATCAGACCTGCTGACGCTGCTGGAGATGCTGGCGGTCGGCCAGCGCCTGGCGCTCCCTGTGCGCATCCTGCAAACGAGCCATACACTGCTCTTGGGCACCCGCCTGCTCCTGCAGAAACAGACGCTCTTTGTCCTCATGCTCCTGGTCCAAACGCAGCTTGCCCGCGCGGAAGGCCTCCTTGCGCCGCTCTTTCGGCAACAATTCAACCTCCTGAAAAAGGAAAATATTAAATTAATCACAATGACTGTTTACAACTAGCGCACACTAAAATTATTAATTTTTTATAACTTATTTCATGTCTCAAATTAATGTTATCAGCATTGACTTTTGTATTAGCTGCCTGCATGATGTATGATGCATCCCTCAATATGCAAAAATTCTTGCACTGTATAAGTGGCACAGAAGATACAGAAGGGTTGAAACCTAATATCCTGACACACGTTACTTCTAACTCTTACTATATTCAGGATTCATATGTCAGGACACGAACCTTAACCTTTTCCCTGCTGGCCATGTAAAACTTAGATAGTACCCACACGCCGGGCATTTTACCATTAATAATTTTTAATAAAAATCAATTAATTATAAACAGTCTTGATTTAAAAATGTGAAAACTCACTAAGTCACAATGTTTTTCGATAAAATAGCGTTTTCTTCACTAAAATCACTAAAATTGTTTGAACAAAATTTATAAACAAAATTTGTCACAAGTTCACAAAATAACACATAATGTATTTATTTTTAATCCATATTGCAAATCTTATAAAACTTTTTTTTTTACTTATAATTTTCCAGAGAATGATATTGTTCAAAACATGGTTCAACACATAGAGCTATGTTACATTGTTTACACATATACCGCAATTCCCGCCTTTTCTTTTTTGCTAAGCACACAATACAACTTTAGGTTGCTGTTGGTTTCTGAGCAGTCGCCGGAAATTTCCATATGAAGTGTCTGTCTACTAATCTTGACGATAAATCAGATTTCCTTTTCCTTGAAGACCCTGCTTTCGGCTCTGAGAATTGTCGGTGTCTATAAAAAAGTTGGCGTATCACTTCTAACTGAAATTCTGTTCAAGGTCTGCGTTTACCGGTCTTTTCGCGGTATAAGGCTTGTGCATTTAGAAGATAAAGGTCTAAAAGATGGAAAAAAATCTTCTTGTACCATCTCATTGTCTTCCTTGATGAATGAACTGATGATATGACCATGTCACACTTATCGACTGCTCCCATATTTTTATTGTAATCATTTATGCTCTCGGGTTTCAAAATTGGTTCATTTGTAGCGCAGTGTAATTTACCGGTTTCTGCAAGCGTGCTTGGGTGAAGTCGTAAGCATCGCATCATCTCTCTTGTCCTTCCATACTTGCGCGGCCATAGAGTCTGTGTGGTAAGCTTCTATTTCACCCTTTTTTAACTTTGGCATGTGTTTCCTATTTTTCCGGACAGTTCCGCGTGCATTTGTTTTATTATCAAAAAGTGATTGAAATAATAATGGGCTTATATACCAGTTGTCTACGAACAAAGTATGCCCGCGATTAAGGTATGGATCCATCAGAGTCATAACGATACTTCCAGATATTCCCAATTCCTTATGTTGTGTATAAATAACGGTCCCGTATATACAATAAAATTCAAAACATATCCCATAGCACAATCGCAAATTACAAATAGTATTCCGTACAGGAAACAAGACTGTAGAATCGTGCAGGGGTGGCTCGCCGGTTCGCTCTGGTGCTCGAACGTCGATGTCTACAGCGGCGTGCAGTGGTTCAGGGGGGTCCAAATTGTCATCCAGTGTAGCAGCCAAAGTCGTAGAAATTTCCAGGATCGGTTCCAAATGTCACAGCAAAGGTCGAAAATCCAGGAAGTCCAGTCGAATAGCAGGGGTCAAAGCGGAAATGAATGAAACACGATGTTCATCAGAGAAGTCCAGCGGTGCAGATGCAAGCGAGGGAAGTGATCTTTGCAGCCGCTGAACCGTTATTTATTCAAGAGAATTATCTTTGGGAGCATAAGGCTCCCTCATGAGGCTGGGAACCAATCAGAGGGCGCAGACATTCCCCGCGCCACCCCGATTTGGTCCAGCGCCGACACCACCTAGTGGTGTGTCATTTTTTCTGTCGCCCCGTACGGGACGGCAGATTCCATTTTGCGCTTCAAAAACGCTTCTTATATTTTTATTTTATAACCCTCAGGCATCGCGATTATTTTTTATATAGAGTTTAGCCCTCCTCGCGATGCCTGATATATTTACCTTGGGCGATGGCCCGGGGAATTAATTAATGCACCTTAAACTTTGAAAATCCATTTTAACAATCTAAACGATTTTTAAGGTGCATAATATTATCTCCGGGCGATCGCCCTCTAAAAATTCTTTTTATTACATTACTTTTTATAGCCACAATAATTTTATACATCAAGTTATTCAAAGAAATAGTGGTTCGTAATTTTGCTGGCGCCGGGGGCGGGGCCTCGCCTCGGCCCGTTATCTCCCCTCCACCCGGCCGATCACCGCGTACAGGGGCGTCGGGATTCCAGCGGCGCGGAGTGGCCGGGCGAAATATTCTCGTGAAGCAGAAAAGATACTTTTCGCCCGGCGCCTTTTTCGAGCTGCGGTCCCGTAGCTGTGCAGAACAAATAGCTTTGTCCCAAAACGATTTGCTTTTGTGGGAATAAATTGTTTAAACATGAGGCGACCTTTGAATAATATTAAACTTTCATCTATGCACACATTCATATATGGATACATTTATTCTTGAAAATTGATAGTGATCATGTCGATTATTGTTTTTTTTTAAAAAGCCTATCTCCAGACGGCTGTTCCTCATTATTGCAGAAGTGGAGCATTCCTAATAAAATTTGGAATCGGTTTATTGGCATTACATCGGAAAAAATTGGCGAATGTAATAAAATATCTGTCGACCAATGCTCTTCAATGGTGTTCCTAGAATTTCTTGCCATCAGTATGCAAAGACCAAGAAAAATGTAAATTTTATCGACAGTTGTATCAACCCATTATTACATTCTGTAGCTTATTGAGGAACTTTTGTTTTTTATAATAGGCGTATGCATTAATTCATGCGTTTTTTTTTCGAAAATTAAGGCTTTATTGTGAAAAAATGGTTATACACTCAATGATCAAAGTATTGTCCATCGGAAGCTACAACATTTGCCCATCTTTCTGGCAGTTTGTGGATTCCATCCCAAAAGAACTTCTCCGGCTTGGTGGTGAAGAACGAATCAAGCCAATTTTTGATACCCTGTTCTGAAGTGAAGCGTATTCCGGTGAGGGCATTCTGCATTGATCTGAACAAGTAGTAATCAGAAGGGGCTATGTCTGGGCTATAAGGCGGGTGAGGTAGAACTTCCCACCCACTGTTCTCCAAATAGTTTTGAACCGGTCTTGAAACATGTGGCCGAGCGTTGTCATGATGGAAAATTATGGATTCGTGTCTGGTTGCATATTCTGGTCGTTTTTCCGCAATCGCTCTCTTCAAACGAATTAATTGTGTTCGGTAGAGGTCCCCTTTGATCGTCTGACCCGATTTCAACAGCTCATAATACAACACACCCTTCTGATCCCACCAAATACAGAGCATTACCTTCTAAGTTGAAATCGCCACTTCTAAACCGTGCAAACCACTTCTGGCACGTTCTTTCAGCTAGAGCATGGTTACCATAAACCTCTACTAAAATACGATGACTTTCGGTAGCACTTTTCTTCATGTTAAAGTAATGAAGAAGAACTCCCCGCAAAAACACTTTTTCTGGCACAAAGTTCGACATGTTCAAATGAATAGAAAAAAATGTTGTTTACACTTCAATCAAATGACATATACTGAAAAAGACGCGCAATGACAGTAGCTTTCAAATGAATATAGTCACGGATGAACACGGCGCGAAATAATACTAGTAACACCCTCTCTTAGAAAACCGCATGAATTAATGCATACTCCCAATACATTTATATTGGCGGTTAGTTTCAGTAACGATTAGCTCAACTAATTTTTGGTGAATAAAAATTTTAAAGAAATCTACCTCTTGCATACTTTCATCGATGCACAATTTAGCGCCGGAAAAAGAAGAATCGAAATTGTGCACTTGCGGTAAAAATGGATCACTGTCCTAATGAAATACAGGACTTCTTTCAACACCACTAGTTGAACCAATATTATCTTCCTCAATATTAGCCGATTCAATATTATCTTTGTCGACATTTGCCGATTCATTATTGTCTACATTGGGCTCATAAATCTCTGGCAATTCAAATTCCACGTCACTATTATCAGATTCGGCAGTTAGAATGAGTTCGTAGTCATTGTATGTAAAATCTGCCATTATAATATACTAAAATTCAAAAATAATGTTATAAAATCTGACAAAATGCAACAAACAAATGAAGCAACTCCGAGATAATAAAATCACTACACAATAATCATTAAACAGCTCACTATGAATCTTGAAAAGTTATTTATGATAATATACTACACAAATATCTCAATACTATACACGAAAATAAAACAAATGTGAGATAAAAAAAACCTCGCGATCTCCAAACAAAGGAAACGACCACTGACGCCTGTGGGAACCCCTGTAGAAACTGTCTAAAGTCATGACCCTAGCTTGTTCTGCCGGCTGTCAAATGGAGCACTTTACAAAAATACAGATTTCGTCATTTTAAACACACAATGAGTTGATTATAAGGTCTTAAGGCTTAAGGTTATCCCCACAGATGGCAGTAGGAGATAGAATATGTGACAGTCAAAATATGTGTTTATTTACACGCTCATGACGATGTAAATGTACGCAAATTTATTCGCTCACAGCGTGGCGGGACCGGCGAGCTAGCGCGCATATATTCGCTTACGGCAGGGAAAAGGTTAAGAATATGTATTCTTTATAAGTACGTACATAAGATAAAACAGCACACAATGGCTTATAATATACGAGTCAGTATTTGACGTATTCAATGATTAAACTTTCAACGTTAAATCGTTTACCTGTTTAAGTAATCGCATCTCCTGCTTGAGTGTCTCGCGGAAATGCTTGATATCACGGTCGTGCTCGGCACGCAGACGGCGCTGGGCAGCACGCAGCTCAGCCTCGCGTTGCTGCGCAGCCCGCTCGGCCAGCGCACGTTGGTGACGTGACAGCGCATCCAGCTCCGCTTCCTGCAACCTGCCCAGAC
This sequence comes from Eubasilissa regina, assembly GCA_022840565.1. Lineage (NCBI taxonomy): Eukaryota > Metazoa > Arthropoda > Insecta > Trichoptera > Phryganeidae > Eubasilissa > Eubasilissa regina. Next base: position 923,023 of record JAINEB010000021.1, on the reverse strand, counting down.
CCTGCAGCTCCTGCTCGCACCTGAACACCATAAAAATACATACAGGCCCGAAGGGAGGGTGGTAAGTACTATCCGGAGTAGCAACAGTGAACGCAATGTGAAGGAGACAAATTTATTTAAAAAATAAATATGAACATTCCTTTACCACTTAAGATCGGTCACATCAAAAATGTTTTATTTGCAACTGACCTCTTGTCCTGCTGCTCGCGCAGCGTGGCCTCCTTGGAGCTCAGGTCTTGGAATTGCTTCTGTTCCTGTTTCTGCAGCATTTTAAGCTCGCGCAATTCTTGCTTGCGCAACTGGTGGTCATCGTATGTCCGCCCGTTCTCATCATCGCCCCAAATCACCTAAAAATGTAAAATGCGATCAAAAGTGTACGGTCCCATATCTGAAAAAGTATATATGAATGGTAGAATCAAATAACGCACTGTGTACCATGACTGACTATTTGAGGAATATTTCAGTTTTTAACAGATATTTCTTGAAAAATCTGTATTATACATCCTACCTCTGTTTTCTACATAAAAACTAAAAGTAATAGTTTTCTGTGCTTCCTGTAATTAAATTACGAAAGATAAATTTTAAACTCCTTAAAGTACCAAACACTATTTCTTACGAAAGGCACTAAGTCCACCATCTCTGTAGTTTAACATTAGCTAAGTACCACTGAGGTACTAGTTTCTTTCTATGTTCATTATTTTTATTGTTTACTATTAAATTTTGTCTTACTGAAACAAAAATAACTAGTTAAATAAGATAAAAATATTATAAAACATATGTATTGTGTTTAGTTTTTCAAACATATTTTTTAATTAAATTTTTGACAAATTTTGTTCATTTTATAACATAAGGTAAATGCTACTGATGTCATCTACATACAAAGTATAGTCTGTATTAAAAAATAGTAAGAAAAGTAATAGTTATTGACGTTAATAAAGTTAAAAGTTTAAATACTACTACTATTTAAAAATTAGTTTATTATCAGAAACACAAAAATCTTTTTTTAAATATTATATTTCCAGTCTTATGAAATATGATATTATTAATTAACTCTCACAGTGTTAGTATGCCGTTCAACACAGCCACGGCAGTCGTGAAATCTGCGCTCCGATAGATTTGAATTAAATTTGCCTATAAACCACATTTTAATACAAATTTTTACTACAAAATGAATGAATATTATACTTATTCTCAATACCAACTGCTTATTTTTGTAAATTGTATGGTTTTGAGCTATTTTTATACGAAAAGAGATTATAATTTTGACATTTAAATATTAAACATACATCAAACTTCATGTCACCATTCGTAATGTTTTAGAAACTGACAGTGCATGCGGTCATGTTTTAAAATGACAACGTTGTATTTACGCAATGTTGCCGTGAAATATTCGAAGATGTGAAATTAGCGAAGCCATGATTTTTTTGTTGGGTTTGGTTCTCATTAAAAATCAATAATATATTATTATTATACACATCATTGTTCTGAAATGACTGCCTCCTTTGACTCAAGATGCCGAAGGTCAAAAAGTATCCATTAACAATTCCATCAACCAGCATTGTAAGTACATAATTCTTTTGTACAGTCTGTTGATTTTATCTTTTTACATATTATCACGTTAACGAATCTCAATTCAACATTACTCAATATATTTTCTTGTTTGTGGATAAAACATTGCAACTACAGTAAGATCCCGTTTATTCGAAGAATGTTTATAGGTTATAAGTTTTAGAGCAGAATGTGGTCCCTCTGGAAAGTTTTCATATTAAATTGTACATACTTATAAATTGAATATTGTTATTCAAAGCTATTTTTGGACCCTATCAGATGAATTTATCGATCTATTTTTCGACTAATTCGATTTTTTTGTCAGATGTCAGCAATCTGGAAAATACACATGCGCTACGCGATGTGTCTGTCCAAAATCCAAGACCATCAAAACGGGTAGTTTCGCCCCTATACTGATTCACGACGCATAAAGTTAACTCTCATTGTTTGTTTTCTCGCTCACTCTCAGTATACTAGAAAAGATGACAAATATATCTTGTGCGTCCTCGATTTGAAATATTTATTTTCTACCACGATGCATTAACTTAAGGTCGCATGCTTTTTTCTCTCGTTCGTTTTCTTTACATTAGAAAAAGATAGCAAATATTATCTTTGCGCGACAAGTTCGACTATTAGGTTGTTATTTAAAATGGCGCGAAAAGATAGTCCATTATAATAGTGTTTTTTTAAAAATAATATTGTGATTTGTTTTCACCGTATTTTGACAACTTATTTGTTAATTTTAAATGTGTGGATATAGGTGTATATAATTACTTCGAGTTGCTATGAAAAAAGTTAATATGTAAAAAAGGATCGAATTTTTGAAATTTTTACATTCATTATCCTAAATCGTTATTCAAACTTTTTTCTTGATTTTCGGTCCCCTCAACTTCAAATAAACGGGATTTTACTGTATATGGTGAGGTATACTATGTTAATAGACATGGTTTACATATCTAACCAATGGTGGCATCTTATATTATTAATTAATTATTATTAATCAAATTCTTATTTCAATTTTAGATTATTGTATATAATATAATTTAATAATATTATAAATTATTTTCAGGTTGTTCTCGAACTGAGCATTGAATGTGTGAACTTGTGTGAACCTCCTAAATTGAATGGCAAAAGAGTGGTCAACATACACCAATTCTTTTTTCAAATTAATCAAATTCCCTCTCACAAATCGATGTTTGGGTGCACATGAATGAATATTGAATATGCGAGGACCAAATTTTGTTTTGAATATGTGTAAAGAAAAAAACAACGAAATTCTGAAGAACGATAATGTGCTCGATGAACAACTAATTATTTAACAGTGAATAATAATACGTTTGCTTTCTTTAGGGTCACTGTACGTACCATTTCGCCTTCGTTTAATCCGTACCATATTTATTAAGCTCATCAGATATGAAGCTTGTTTTTCATTATTCTGAAGCTTGCAGAATTCATGAAATAATGTCTGTTTTTGGTTTTCCCCTATTTCTTTGCACTTTTTATAAGCATTTGAACAAATTTAAATCCTGGTCAATCATAAAATACATTCATCCTTCTAACTAGTATTCTCTGACTAGTATTATCTACTTTCCTACTTTATTCTTCAAAATAAATAATAAAAATATCTTCAATCATAAAATACATTCATCCTTCTAACTAGTATTCTCTGACTAGTATTATCTACTTTCCTACTTTATTCTTCAAAATAAATAATAAAAATATCTTCAAGCAAAAAAAACATTAAAATATGAATTTATTTATTGATATCTACATTACCGATTCATCCATTACAAATAGTAACTAATTAAACTTAATCCAGGTGAAAATGTAGATATCAATTAATAATATCGCTAAACGTGTGCCATATTGCACATCACTAACCCGTGACATGGCACTGGGATGAACGTTAATCCAAGAACTCACCTGACGCACATTAGCAGGCAATGGCATTTAGTGCCATTTTTAAATGAACAAACAGCATTGCAGGGACTTAATGCATTATTAGGGTTATTGATGATGACATATAGAATCAAAGTGCATACTTAGTTTGAAAAATTTAATATTGGTACTTAGTGGCTATTTGACTTCCACCATTCATATGTACCGCATATAAAAATAACTTAGAAATAACGCTGCGTCAATCAAATAATTAATGATTTACCTTAGAGGTGGTTGTTGTAACGATGACTCCATCAATTTCGAACTTTCTCGTTCTCTTCCGTGTCTTCTTCTTCAGGTTAGCTAGCTGAATGTCTTCTTTCGACCTGAAGGCGAAGAAACCAGTAAACAAAATGGAATGTGTCATATAAATGATCTTTCTTGAAAGCCCATGTCCAATATTTGATGCCAGTCCCGCTAGCCCCGCAGGCTTGTAAAGTGAAAATAATTCAAAACAAACAATTTTGACAAACCTCTGCATTCTGCTGACAGCCGGGTGATCCTGTCTCCGCCTGAGCACCACCTGCCCGGCCTCAGGCTCTGTCGGACTGGCCAGGGTGCTGCTTCCCTTGCCATTGGAGCCGTGAGAATCCTAAAATATGACGATATGTGACATTTTACACTACTTCTCTAGAAAGGAGTTTCAGACCTGTAGTACCCTAACCGTGCATTGTTCACCTACAAAATACATTTTTAACCAACTATTTCAATAAAGGAATACTTTTCTTTCAAGTGAACAAACCATAGTGATTTAATTATATTTTTAAGAAAAAATATTATACTTCAAAAAATGACATTAATTTTAGTTCCCGAAGGAAGCGAGCGATCCTGGTTCACTAAAGGGAATTGAAAGTGTTCAACCCATTGACTGCCGGCTTTTTGCTGGAACATTAACAAATGCCAATTATATATTATTGCTCAAACACACATCTGCTACGCAAGGGATACCGGCGACATATTAATGCCAACAAACACGTATAGAAATGATCCACTATGAGACAACGTAATAATGTGTTGAAAGCACCAGCAATTGAATGTATTCTTATCAAAACAGCAATCTTTCAGTTTTCTGAGACAACTAGCTTTCTTTATCGAGTAGTAGTAGAGGTTTGCACAACGGACCGACTAAATGAATAGTTACTTGAAAATTGAAGTCTAAATGTCAGAAAAATTTACAAAACATGGAGGCTGCTTTAATTGAAAGTGACGCTTACCTGACTAATGGTAGTGGAGATGCTTTCGGCATCTGACCTGTCCATGGTACCCTTGGGCGGTGTTAGATGACCTCCCGAGGACGATCTGATAGAACCGCTGTCCGAGTGCGACCTGTCGTGTAACAAAGTTGCAAATAATTTTGTTCAGTTAGGTGATTATTTGGGTGGATATGCAGGAAAACTAAGTTGACAAAAAATACTTTTTTTCCCAATGATAATTTAATTTTTACTAATTGATATATATTTTTTGGAAATACAACCTTACGTTGTCGCATAATAAGTTTAATTTCCTCACAACAAAAACAGCGCTCGGTCACGAGAGGCGTGAGTACTGTTAATATAAAATAAAATGACCACTAAAATTTGCACACTAATAATTTTTATGTTATTCAAGGAATAGTAAAAAATTATCACCTAGAATCTGGTGTGTTGGAGCTGTCTGGTGATGAACGTATCGGGCGAGGAGGACGCCCATTCACCTGCCTGTCTCGTTCCCGAGAACCCCATGACGATTCTGAACCTGAAAATGTAATATCTGATGACATCATTTTTGAGAATATAAACCTTATATAGAATACAGCTTCTGATGCAATGGAAATAAACTTTTAACATTGAAATGCTTGAGAACCAATTGTGCTAGACATTGAACAACATTTGTGAACTGACCGGTACCTTAAACCCTAACATTTAATAACCAAAGTATAACAGAAAAACCCCGTTTATTCGAAATTCGCCGCAAGTCCAAGTTTTAGAGCAGAATGGAAAGTTTTCATACTAAATTGTGCTTATAAATCCAATATCGTTATTCAAAGCTATTTTTGGACCTTATTAGATGAATTATTCTACCTATAATTCGATTTTTTTTGTCAGATGTCACTTATCTGATAAATACACATGTGCTACGCGATGTGCCTGTCCAAAGTCCAAGACCATCAAAATTCACTATGCGTAAAGTTAATTCTCACTCACTCTCAGTATACTAGAAAAAATGACAAATATATCTTGTGCGTCCTCAATTTGAAATACAGTAAAACCGCGATATAACGAAATCCATGGGACCAAAAAATAAAAATTCGTAATAATGAATTCCCACATATAAAGAAAAAAATAAAAAACCTACTATATGTTACGCGCCGTCGCAAAAAAATGTTGCGCGGCTTTAAAAAAGATCGCAAATTCTGCAAACAAAGGAGGAAAAAGGCCATAGGGAACTGAATACCTACATATTTTTAGTACTTTTGTTATTAAAACAGATAAGCAAATGGATAATCAAAGGAATTAAATTAAGAACAGAATCTATTCAACACCAATTGGAAGATATTTTTGTAAATTCCAGAATATTGCAAACACAAAACAATATTTTAATTGTGTTTAAATGTAGAGCCGCTTCAAACATAGTTTTGGGCATGAAACATACAAAATAATTCAAAAATAACAATTTTACAGTTGAATCGCGGCATTTTTATAAAATGAGTCGTATATAAATTACGAAGGTATTTACCGGTAACGGCGGCAACCACTTCAAAATATATTTATAATCGTTAAAATTGTTCACTTAAAAATATATTTATAATCGTTAAAATAGTTCACTTAAAAATTATCATTAACATTGTACACTTAAAATACACGAAAACAATAGTTAATAGAAATACAAATTACCGTACAAAAATAGTTCATAAAATATTTTAACGAATTATTTATATTATTGACGAGTTCACACGAAAACAATTGTCAAACGAAAATGAATTTATGTAAATATTCAGTTCGGTCATGCAATAATCGCGTTAAAAGCTGAACAAACTTAACTCTACAGACGTTACACTGAGACTGACATTTCCAATAAGTACATTCTGCAACTTTCGGGGGGTTCCTGTTAATTTTTGTATTTTACAGCTGTTTGGGTCTGGGTTGCAATCATATTAGAGGCGTATGCGTACGTAAAACGTGTCAGAGAACGCCGCAAGAATTATGTCAAATGGTTTTATGGGCCTGCTATGAACCCAAGAAGAAGTTTGAATTGTTTTACTACCTTGTCGGCCGACCGCCGCCCACCGCCGTAAAGGCCATAAAACCGTTCGCATACGGCAGATGCATCGGCGCGGCTTTGTAAGTGCGAAATAATATTTTCATCTTTTAACATTTTTTTATTTCGTTATAAATTTACGTAAATGTATTGGCATTTTTTCGTACGGGACAAAAATGATTTTGTTATAAATATTAACGGGATTTCGTTATATAAATGCATTTTTGTATGAAAAATTGGTTTTAGGGACTAAATTTCGATTTTTTTTTCGATATACGTCATTTTTCGCTATATCGGGTTTCGTTATATCGCGGTTCTACTGTATTTATTTTTTACCGTGACGCTTTAACTTAAGGTCGCATACTTTTTTCTCTCGCTCGTTTTCTTTACATTAGAAAAAGAGCAAATATTATCTTTGCGCACTTATAGGTAATGCAGTTCTCTAGTTCTCCCAGCTACTAGCTGCAAATGTCTGTGCTTGCCAATATTCTGTTCCGTATTATTACCATCATTATTTTTCTTTACGTAGCGTTTGTATATTTTGTTGTACAAACGTTAGTAAGCGGTTGAGTTCCTCAGACTTTTCCGTGTTTTATAAATTATTTAAATAGTGTTCATTATAATACAGACATTTCTCTTTCTATTTAAGTTTAGTGTCAAGGCATTATAAAGAATGTGTAGTTAGCGTTTCTCAGATTTTCTCATATCTTGTTAATTATTTTATTGCCATTGTTTTATATGTAAAGAACATTATTTGTTTTTCTCTAATATTTACATGTTAGACTTTTTAAATTCGCGAATGCGTGGTTTACGTTCCTTAGACTTTTCCGTACTTTGACTGATAATTTTATATTCTCGATAATAGCATTAATACGAAACTCGTACAAAACTCCAACAGTTGCTAAAAATTGAATTAATACAAAACAAAATTAATTAATAATAACAAAATTACACGCTCCGTTCCGGTCGGAGCGTAGACGAGGCAAGGAGCCTTCGTATCTCTTCCTGGCCAACTTGACGAATGCACATTTAAAAAAAGTACTGTTTGTAAATGAAAACCTTGTTCCGCACAGCAAGGCGGCCGCGGATAAAACCGCGGCAAAAAAGGGGCTTAGCCAAGACACAAACCCGGCCGCGGAGAGCGCGGCGCCCTGGCCCGCGCACGCGCTTAGCCAAGACGCAAACCCGGCCGTGGGCTCGCGCCGCCGGGTGGTCGCGGGGGGCGCAGCGCCCCGATCCAAACACGCGCCGGGCCGACATGTGGACTTGGCCGCTTTAAAACATCTTCGCGGTCGCCACACTACGCCCGTGGGAAATCGCCGCCACTGCGGGTACCGTGCGGCCGCCGGCGGAGCGGGGAGCGGGGAGCGGGCCGCGGACCAGGCCACGCCCCGACCGCCGCCAGGAAATTTAGAACTATGTTTTTGTTCAATATCTCTTGTTAAAAAATTATTTTAGATATAAGAATTGTAAAGAATAAAAGAGAATTGAGAGGGCGATCGCCCGGGAATGATGTAATGCACCTCAAAAATCCTTTGATAATAAAGAATGATGTTTTAAGGTTTGAGGTGCATTTACAAATTATCCGGGCCATCGCCCGCTATAAAAACTACCAGGCATCGCGAGGCAGGTCCATGTTTGTATTAAAAAATACTCGCGATGCCTGGGGCATGTCAGGTTTTATAAATATTAAAATAAACGTATGACAAATAAGGGTTCTGCCGCCCCTTACGGGACGGCAGGGAAAATGGCTGTTGTTGCCAGTTTTGGCCGCCTGGCGCTGGCGGCGCGGGACCGTATCGGGGTGGCGCGGGGCCTGTCCTGGCCCCCTGATTGGTCCCCGAGTATGCTGGAGCCTTACGCTCCTGCATACAGCATGTCAAGGATAAATAAACGGTCCGGCGGTTGCAAGGTCACTCTCTCTCGCACTTCGCTGCACCTGCACCGCTGGACAAGAATTACATCTGCCTTTTTTACTCTGACCCCTGCCTTCACATTGGACTTCCTTCCCTCTGGACATTTCGACTTTGGCTGCACACTTGGACTGATCCCGGAAGAACTCCTACGACCTGGCACTACTACTGGACACGATTTGGACCCCATTGGACAACTGCACACCGGCAGAGAATCGTCGTCCGAGCGACGAAGCAGCGACGAACTTTATCAGCACCTTCAGAGTTATACAGTCTTGTTCCTGTACCGAACAAACCTGTTGGACTGCATATTTAAAATTTATCCCTTTTGACGAGTTTTACATAATTTACCTGTACACTCGACATATCGCCTTGATCAGTGTAATTGAGACATGGAATACTCGTCCTTACTGAATCTCAGTTCAGGGAAATTATTGTCGGCATTGACTTCGACGATGGCAGGTCCGAACTTACAAAAATACGTTAATAGTATTCTTGTCCTTAATTTTACGATTAAAATTTTTTAATTACAAATATGATGACAATATTTTTGCTTTGTTTATTTATTTCGTGCTGATGTAAAAAATCAAACAAATAGATCAGCTGGTTATGTTAATTCAGTTGTCAGTGCCCTGTGGTTTGCTCTGTTCTGTTTATTTGTTAATAAATTTTCAAATACGTATAGGTCGCGAAAATAAATAATTTGGTTATTTTAGTTGTCAAGAAATATTAATCAAAGCTGAACCAGAAGTAGTTAAAATGAAACAGCTCCCAGTGAAAGCAGTTTCCTGAGGTTTCTCCGAAAACGGATGTTATCAGATTTCGAACATAATAATTAAAATATTTTTTTTTATGAGTTAAATTGATACATAAACCGCTTTCGAAAAATTCCTTTTCTTTCATGCAAAAAACATGGTCTTAATTAGTTTATTTGACATTCTGATGAAGGAAAAGATATTTTCCGAAACCGGTTGGCGTATTAAATTTAACTCATAAAAGTGGTTTTAAACAAAATTATAAATAATGTATGTTTAAATAATTTCGTGAACTACAAGTGAGGGTACTAGTTGCAAAGTCAGCAACCTCCATTATTATTTGTTCTAACTTTTAATGCAGTTGTCTTTTCAAACTTATCTCATTTTTATATTTATTGGTCATTCAAAATTGGTGTTAGTTGCAAAATCGGTTGCTTTTGCCGCTGCCATTTATATTAGAACTGAATCAATATCAGTCTTCGTTACTCAGAAATTTAAAAGGCCGTCAGTATGGAAACTAGATTATTTTTGGAAAAATATGTTGTATTTATTATGTATTTCAAACCAGATTACGAAAATTATTATTTATAATAAATATATTGTTCTTTATGCTTCTATCAGATTTCATGTTTTCTCCAAATAAAAAATATGGAGATAGCTGAGATTGCGACTAAGTAACAATAATACGAAGAAATATAAGCAGTTGTATTAAAATTGTTGTAGTTGAACATGTTCAAGGAGTGTGTACAAATTCTATACCGTTACAGAAAATATTATGAGATTTTTACAAAATCATGTTAAGCTTCAAATAAATTTACTTCGAAATAAATATTTGCGAAATTGATCCATTATTATTATTCCATTATCATTGCTTCAGGCCATAAATCATCTAATAAAAAATAGTCTGGCTGCTCAAAGCTCAATGACCTTTATTTTTTTATAACTAACTAATTTACCATCACGCCGTTTCTCCGCGGGAGTAAGCACAGAGGATAGAGCGCCACATTCTTCTGCCCTGAAACACAATTATCGCCTCATCCACATACATACATATTCTCATACAAGCTCGTTGATTATTGAGGCTTCTAACATAATAATTTTCCAGGATCTGGTTTACCTGGTCGTGCCAAGTTTTCCGAGGACGTCCTCTATTTATGGTGTTATTAATACTTGCGTCATGTATCTTTCTAACCATTATCTTCTCATTCATCCGTTCCATATGACCAAACCACCTAAGTGATCCTTTCTTAATCTTACTTACTATATTAAGATCTCCTTTACATTGTTTGAAGTGTTAGGAAGAGTATATTATCCAGAATAGTAGTAATGGTTAATTTTATCACATAATATTTTTACTTGATGTATATATCCTTAAGCACACATTACACTTCGCAGGTACTTCTCAGAAATTCAAAATACGCAGTTAATTTTTTTTTTCAAATTTGAATAATTAACTCCGTGAATTCCTACTTTCTTAGCATAACAAGAACGAGAAATTAAACGTGAATAAATGCTCCTTTCAAGATCAGCTTTACATTCTTTCTTTATTTCTTCATTCTTTACTCTGTCATAAATAGATCAGCTGCATATACACCTAAGCTATCCCATTTTCACTGCATTCAGTCTACTTTCGTTCCTTTTCTACCGACCTCGCTTCCGTACATTGGTGTCAGTACCGGGACTTCATTGAGCGCCTCGGTTGACAAGTTCTCATTAGTTATTTTTTGTATTCAATACATAATTTGGAATCAATAAAATATTTCAATGAATCGAAATAATCGCATAACTAGGATTTTTTTAAACACTCGTATCACTGGCATGATTGAGATTAGGTACAGCACATGCAGCTTCAACATTTTCAACTTGTATTTTTAATTCATATGTATTTACCCCTAAAATATAGCGTTCCACTCAGCACACGTAATAAGATTACATAAAATTTATTCATTCAATTATAAACTCAAAATTTGACGAAGCAATTCGATACTTGGAATTCCCTAAATAAATTGAAGGGTCAGGCCAAACATAATTAGGATAGTACGGGCAAACAGATGAAAATAAAAATGTCGATGTACTACATATTTTGTCTATACGTTATTTGAAAAAACAAGCTTGTGCTAAAATGAGTCCTAATTCAATGAGGATCATCGTAAGAGTTAAGTAAATTGTTGTGTATTCCAAGAATTTATTCTAAGGGTTTTTCTGCCTCCTAAGCAATTAAGAATATTTTAAGGTAAATATTAGTGGAAATAAAACAAAATTACCAATGCGGCTCTGGTATTATACATGTTGAACGTATTGTTTATGACAGCCGGGGTTCTGTTTTGTTGATTTTTGGGATTTATTTTGCTTGGGCACTATGTTTTAATGGCCTATTCAAATATTACCATTTTTTTAAATGGATAAACTTGTATGACACATGGAAAAACCCATTTAAAGAGTTCATTTTATTGCACCCATTGAAAGAATATCACTTTCATTTTTATAAATGTCAAACAAAAAAAATTCTGCGAAAAACGAAAAACAAGGGACATTTTGTAGGGATAAACTGAGTTCTGTCAGAAATATTTTAATTTATTAGGTGGGAAATTTATTATTTGGAAAATGTATTAAGCATAACAAAAATACGTAATTTGTATGGGACATTTACGGGACCGAAAAATGTAATTCTATTAGACGTGAAAACGTATTAAAAGTGATCGTATTAGGAGGGTTTCACTGTAGTACAAAACACACGTAAACTCACCATCCAATACAATGTGGGTAGCTCCAGGATTCTGGTGGGCAGACGAGTCTCGAACTCGGACACGCGTCTCTCCCACCGTGACTACGGAAACGTGACTCGTGTCCTATAGAAACAACAGAGGTAATGACATACAATAGTCTTCCACCTATGTAATCACAAACATTAATTATATAGTTTAATTTCTGCCCTCGCTCATTTTTTAATTTTACACAAGAATTGTTTTCGGAAACAATGCACGATACGGGACTAGAGCTGGTTTGAATCGAAGGCAACATGAAAAAACTGTCGAAAGTGCTGCATTTAATGCCAGTGAATGTTAACAGATGAGAGTATTTAAAACAAAACCATCAAAGTAAATATTCAAGAAGTTGTAACAAAAGACAATAAAAGGCAGCTCAAATGTACAATAAAGACACAAATGTATAATATAAAACATGAATTGAGCTTGCTCAAACAGTGTCAGAAATTTGTAAACAAATTTACATTGTGCAGCTTGAAAAATAATTTTAATAAAATGTTGTCTCTTTATTACGCTGGAAATTTTCAACAAAAAGAAAGTGATCTACGCATGATGGTATTTAGGAGGGAATGTCAATTTTGAAATCCTACAAATAACAAATAGATTGAATGCCTTGTCTCATGACAAACAATTGAATATTTATATACTGCAGCAATATTTGGAAACTAAAATTATCTCACATAGAGGACTTCAAAAAATGCTTTTCTACATTTCCTTTAAAATTATACATTTCTATCTTAATTTATTTTTAAAAAAGATGGCCACCCGAGAACGAGATTATTGACTAAAATGATGTTGTTAAAAGGCACATATTAACACCCCTACCGATATATACCTGAAACGCATGTTTTTAATATTTGCATTACATAGTTTGGCAATAAATTGAAATTGATTCTAGAAAGCTACAAACTAAAAATGCAGAGAGCAATATTATTTAAGTGCTAATTTTGTGTCTAATTTCGGTTTAATTAACTTTTATTTTACAAGGAAGTTAGAAATATCTCAGAGTTAAAGCTCGGTGAATCAATCAATATCAGTAGCACGCGCAGTCTAAATATAAATACAGCCATCAGAGTTTTCAATCACCTATATCATGAAATACCAATTACACTTCCTGCGAGTTAAGAGTAACAATTTATATGTTCACTGAAGTCAGAAAATTTATTTCTATACTCTTCGTAAGTAGAATGCGGCATAATGATGTCTAGGTAATACGAGCTTGATACACTAGTTGAAGAACAATACAAAATATAATAAAAGAATTAGATATTACCTGAAGATTGGCTGTTACACTATCGTCAAAGACTCCGGAATCTGAAGTTGCGTCTGTTGGTGAAACAATCAGCACCTCGCTACTGTCGAGCCTTCTCATTTCACGTACAACTGTCAATACACAAAGAGGCCAATTAAAGCCAGCCTACAGATTAAATAATAAACCGCGTAATTTAAACATACAATTTAACATGATACACCCGCCCACTTGCATCAAAAGAATACACTGCATCTAAGCACGCCCAAAAAACACTGGAAATCCCAATTGATGATGTGTTCTCAGATTTCCAATTTTATTTTCTGTTACATATTATCAATTTCAAATGAAAAATTATTTTAACACGCGTAAGAGTGGTTACCTCCGGAGCTACAATCCAAGCTATCCAGTTCAGGGAAACAGTCCTCGTCGCTCGAGGAACCGTGTGGCGGGGTAATCCTGGTGGTCTTATTAGTCGCATTGGCCAATATGACTACCTGATCCTCCTTGCGCAGGGGTGAGCTTATGGTTACGGCACCAGGAGGTATCTGTAAAATTGAAATGTAATTTTTAAGAATTACCCAAAAACATAAATCAAATAGCACATGATTTAATTTGAATGAAACCCGGATTTCACATTTTCTCACAATTTGCATTAAAATTAGCCAGTCCCATATCAGTTTCATACAACCCAGTATTATAATAACCCGCAAACAATTACACACTTTCAATATGAATGCTTAACAATTTGACAAATAGCACAAGAATTAAATAAACCCCGTCTTTGAACAATTTAAAAATATGGGAAAAGCAAATTACACTGATGAATAGGCGCCGCATCAACTCTCGAAAAAAAACTATTTTCCAACTAGAAGTAGAATTTCATAGAAAGATTTGAAAATACCAACAATATTCTAAACATTTATAGGTGACTTTAAATTTTAAATACGGTAAAACCCCGTTTATTCGAAGAACGTTTATTCGAAATTCGCCGCAAGTCGAAGTTTTAAGAGCAGAATGTGGACCCTCTGGAAAGTTTTCATACTAAATTGTACTTATAAACCGAATATCGTTATTCAAAGCTTTTTGGACCCTATTAGATGAATTTGTCTACCTATTTTTCGCCTAATTCGATTTTTTTTGTCAGATGTCAGCAATCTGGAAAATACACATGCGCTACACAATGAGCATGTCCAAAGTTCAAGACCATCAAAATGGGTAGTTCCCCCCTATACCAATTCACAACGTATAAAGTTAATTCTCATTGTTTGTTTCCTCACTCACTCCCAGTATACTGGAAAAGATGACAAATATATCTTGTGTGTCCTCGATTTGAAATATTTTTTTCTCTCGCTCGTTTTCTGTACATTAGAAAAAGATAAAAAATATTGTCTTTGCGCCCTTATAGGTAACGCAGTTCTCTAGTTCTCCTAGCTGCTAGCTGCGAATGTCAGTGCTTGCCAATCTTCCGTTCCGTATTATTACCATCATTATTTTTGTTTATGTAGCGTTTGTATATTTTGTTGTACAAACGTTAGTACGCGGTTAAGTTCTACAGACTTTTCCGTGTTTTACAAATTATTTAATTTGTATTCATTTTAATGCAGACATTTCTCTTTCTATTTGAGTTTAAAGAATGTGTAGTTTACTTAGATTTTCTCATATCTTGTTAATTATTTTATCGCCATTGTTTTATATGTAAAGAACATTGTTTGTTTTTCTCCAATATTTACGTGTTAGACATTTTGAAATTTGAGAATGCGTGGTTTGTGTTCCTTAGACTTTTCCGTATTTCATTAAATTAAAACATTTTTATAATTTTGACCAATAATTTTATATTCTCGATAATAGCATTAATGCAAAACTCGTACAAAACGCCGACAGTTGCTAAAAATCGAATTAATACAAGAGATTGACAAAAAATATTATCCAAAACAAAATTAACAGAAAAATACGCGACCCCATTAATGAGGTTGTCGACAATATTAAACATCATGACAGAAAGAACTTTAACGTTGAAAGGCGAATGCCAAATGTCACCACGACCACCACAAAACAAATGTTTTAAAAGCGCTGGAAACCTTTGTCGCTAACTTCAGCGGAGAAATGGCGGGTTGACAAGTTCGACTATTATGTCGTTATTAAAAATGGCGCGAAGAAATGTCCATTATAATAGTGTTTTTTTTTTTAAATAATATTGTGATTTGTTTACACTGTATTTTGACAACTTGTTTATTAATTCTAAATGTGTTGATATAGGAGTATATAATTACTTTGAGTTGCTATGAAAAAATAATCAAATTTTTGAAATTTTTATATTCATTATCCTAAATAGTTATTCGAACTTTTTTCTTGATTTTCAGTCCCCTCAACTTGGAATAAACGGGATTTTACTATACATGTATTTGGCCAATATTGTATTTATTATTGCCAAAATCCACCCCTCAACTTTACGACTTTCACCACTTATTGACAAGCATGTTATTACAAGCAAATTACACCTTGAATTAAATCACCTGTGGAGCCAACTAACCCAAAGTTACTAAGTATTGTTTTAAAAGTTGAAAAACACAATGATAGGCATATAAAAATTAAAATGTAAAACTTTAAAACTTCTAAACTCCAAAACCTATGTGCAGGATTTCCATCTTGGCTAGCCCGCAGGCCGTTGGGGAAGTATTTACTGTTAAACAAATGGTAGGGATTGGGGGCCGGCCGCGGTGAAGCCGGTGCAGGTATAAAAATACTTTAATTTATGACATGTTAAAAAAAATTGTCTTAAAACTATTTATGAACTATGGAGTTTTTCGAGTTATAGGTACATTTTTTTTATGAAAATTCATTTGAGGGGGATAAAATATAAATAGGGGGATACATTTTTCAAAATAAAATAAATAAACTTGTTTGTATTAACAAGCTTTTACTGTACTGCCAATGTTTATTACGAACAGGTGGAACGTTTAGCCAGACTCTAAACAAGAAATGACCAGCCACATGCAGCAATGGCTACCATATAAAAAAAGTGATACATAAAATGGAAAATTTTGATGCATTCTCCATATTCAGTAGGCGTTGCACCTTCCAACTACCACCTGTTCCGGTCACTTCTACTTATTTTAGTGGACAAAGAATAATCCCAAAAAGAAGATACTGAAAAAGACATTATAAATTCCATCGAGACTAATTATATAAAATTATAATAAAATAAATTTAAAAAAATTTAATACTTTTTCAACATTATATTATCAAACTAATATGTGTATATAACTACCAAGTTTAGCCAGTCTATAAACAAACTACTAACTTATTAACCAACTCTTTTATATATATTATACATATTTTCTAGATTCACATACGTAAATAATATATAAGTTTGCCGAACAAACTAAATGATAAATTAATGTACATACTATTTAAGGGTGATAAAGAAAAAATTTATTAATGATGAAAATAAATATTAATAAAATATATTAATAAATTAAATAAATATATTAAATAAATAAATTACATCTCGGGCGTCCATCAGTACCGGTGGGTGCGTGGTGACGACTGTGACCTGGCTGGCACTGCTGGCCAGGCTGTTGGAGGGATCCCCGATGGTGACGGTGGAGGGGCCAGGCGCGCGCCCACGGGTGCCTCCGATGGGGATCAAGCGGCCGGTGCTCTCATCGCGGATCTCCACCACCACTTGGGATGGGGGCGGTCGATCAGCACTCACCTCATCTGCGCTAGAGTGCCTATAATTTACCAAATTATGTTAAAAAAATAATGGTTCACGTACAGTAAAATTCACTCGCTCAACTCGACGACGGACAAGATTCCTCCGAAACGGTGTGATTTTTAAACATTACAATACGTTCATGCAAAATTTTACTTATCAACACTGTACAGCAACCCTCTATTTTTGTATCACAGTGTACGCATAAAAATTATTTAGTGCAATTTTAAGGACCAATGTTATTATTTGTGCGCTGAGGAAAAAAATAAGAAAAACATGACCATACCAGTATAAAGCTACTGGTTACTGGTAAAGCCTGAGTTGACCACATTACTAGGCCAAGAGAACTACTCATTATGCAGGGGACGATAAAAGGCAGCAGAAGGTGTAACCTCAGAAAGTGGTTCAGTGTCCAAAATGTTAGTGAGGATGTATGAACATACTGCAACATGGCAGCCTTTATAGAAGGTGGCATATGAAGAAGTCTTCTTAAAAATTGTGTGCGCGCTATATTTTTTGTTGTGTCCTATGATGTCAAATGGTCCAATAAAACTGACTGCCCTGCTTGCAATAATATGTAAACAAAAATAACAGCAGTGTGCGTACTGCGGCCGATCATCACATGAGAGCCTTATTATTACTGCTAAATTTAAATTAATTTTCCTAAGTATTTACGGCGCATAATAAGACAGAAATGTATAACTTCATTCACAACTATTAATATTGAACATGATTTATTTTTAATTATTCATTGGATTTAAATAGCTCATTGATACATCCCTTGCACACAAATAAATAAGAGCGATGTGACTAACCTGATTAGTCTATCGGTGACGGCCTTCTCCGCGTCTCTGCACACCTGCTCCACCAGCCGCCTGCCACTATCTCTGCTCTGTTGGGCATCAGCGTGTGAGTATCTCCGGTTCCTCGAGTGTTGTTTTTCACCATTGTCTGGGTCACCGGATGTGTCATTCATTATTATCCGTGTGTCATTCTGCGGAGTTCTCACGTCATTTGTAGTTTGCATGTCATTCTGTGAAAATCTCACATCATTCGCTATGACTCGCGTGTCGTTTGTGGTGATCTTGTAGTCATTAGTTATAATTCTTGTGTCAATTGGTGAAAGTCTTACATCATTTGTCGAAATTCTCGTATCATTTGGCAAAACTCTAATATCGTTAGACTTAATTCGGATTTCATTCTCCACTATCCGCGTATCATTTACAATAGTCTCGTCGCTTTCTCTTACGGTGTTAGCCATCAGCCTGTCAGCTGTGACGTCAGCTGTGACGTCGGTCATGACGACATCTCCGCTCCCGTCATCCGCAATTTCTTTCACCTTTTCTTCATTTTGTATATTTTCTAGTCTTGTAGTTACGTGTGTATCATTTGTAGATTTATGGTTAGCCAGCTGTGTGTCAACATTTGATGTTTCGTTTTCTTTATTAATGGCGATCTTTGGCGGTTTGGGTGCAGGGCTTTTTACATTTTCTTCTTTCTTTGTCTTTGGACTTGTCTTTTGCTCCTTCTGTGACTCTTTAGTTGTTTTGTTTGAATCTTTAATTAATTCCTTCTCTTCCTTCTCTATAGGAGCCGCGACCACCGGAGGCGGGCCGGCAGCCGCGGCCGGCGTAACGGTAGCGGGTATTTGATCGGCCGGCGCGCCTTCTTTGGGCGGAGCGGCCGGGCCCTGGTTGGCGGGCGGAGGCGGGGCCGGCCCCTTTTCTCTTTCCGGTGTGGTAGGAGCACTCGCAATTGAGGGGGGACGGGGAGCCGGGCCTTTTTCTTTTTTGGGAGGCTGAAAATGACAAATAAAAACATATTAGTAATAAAATATTAGATTTATATAATCACTGAAAATACCACACACTGAGAATAATAGTTCTTATCAAAATACCTGCTTTTTGTCTGGGGTGGCGGGAGGAGGAGGGGGGGTGGGCACATGGTCAGTCGGCACTTCGGGCACTGCAAAACAGAAAAACAAAATTATATAATTATTGCTTTTCTATGACCTTATTTTAATAATTAACCTTAAAAATTTTCAAATGCGACACTTTGTTACAAGGGTCACGCTCTCCAGATGAAATGTTTGTAAAAAATAAATCAAGTTCTCACTCTTCAGTTCGCTGGATCTGACAGATGTGGAGTCATCTTCCATCTCCAGCGGCAGTTGAGAGCTGCGATGCTCCTGCAAACCAAATATAACACAAATATTACACACGGAATGTTTCAGGCTGGAAGAATACAATTCGGTTTGGCTGTGGATTAATTTGAATTAAAATGAAGACAAAAAACAAATAAATGTCCTAAAACTGAACTAACCCCGCTACGGCCAGTGACTTATATCAGTCGTGATATATATACATAAATATCAGATGTGGCACCGCGCTTATTTATCTCCAATATTATAGTATTTTAATATGGCCGTGGTGGAAAGTTGTCCGGCGTCCGATATATCAGTCGCTGGCTGTAGAGGGGTTAAGTGTGTGTGAAATTACAGTATAATGAATTGAATTTTTGTTCAATACTGCTGCAGTCAGATTTCTGTAACACAGATGAGATTCTGGGTATTAAACCGATCATGTTCAGTATAATTGATCATTCATCATCAATCCTCGGCTCTGAACTGCCATCGATGATGGCAAACAGAGAGCGCTCTTTCACACTTTCAATGCGGGATCGGCAATAAAAAAATAATTATTATGGTAACGCTTTTACCTTCGACGCACCAGGATGTTCTTGAGGCTGATCGATTTGGCCGCATGCAATTGTAAAATGCACACAATTTTTAAGGTTAGGTGTCTGTCAAATTATTTTAATCCATCACCACTACAATATAATACCGCAAGGTTTTAATTAACATTTATATGATCATTATCCCATCATACTTTTATATTTTTGTGAAATGCCAGCTGAGCTCTGGCACGATTTGAGCTGAGCTATCTCTCGCATACGACCGATCGACATATCATTTTCTTGTAAATAATGTAATCTTTATTGTGGCGACCGATGCATCTGTCAGTGCCCTGCCCTACCAATGAAGTATGTTCAGTTATATGTTCAATGTAAATGTAAATGTGGCAAAAGATCAAAGTGCAGGCTGGTAAAGTGCAGTTCCTCGGTATGAGAGCCATTACACTACAAGTGTCTAGAAAGATCTACCACATTAAAATGTGTAGGATGTATTGTAATAAGTATATTTTGATGATATTAATCCTATCAGTTATGATGTATGCCTGAAGCTGTTTCAATTTCAATTTTTATCTTTCAAACACCTTTACAATAGCACACAATATATATAACACAATAGTTTTCATCTTATCTAGGTACATGCTAACATAATCGGCTGTGACGAAGATTAGAAAAAAAGATAGATTATTATTTCTTTTGAATAATACATGATTAACAATATAAAACATTATTTTATGAGTTGTATTTAAGGCGCCACTTGGAATAATAATTCATATTTTCGCACTTTTTACGAAAATTTGGGTTTTTATAATTCATTTATATCAGAAGTTATTCAATAGATTAGACTTTTTTTTCAACTATTACTTAGATTGGACCTTTACATTCATATAAAACTAATAAACTGAATGTTATTTGCCATAATTATGACGATACAAATATTATAAAAAAGACCGCGACCATTAGATGCATTTTAGGCATGGTACGAAATTGAGTCAATACGCTAAATTAATATATAAAAACGAAATATATTTTCTTATAACCTTGACGCCAAGATTACGGAGACAAATCCATAGGAAACCAAACTAACAAAATGTTAAAAATTAATAAGAGTTATAAATCGCAGTACATTTGATGAATTTTTGACGTTTTTAAAATACTTTGTTTTAGTAAAAACATACATTTTTAAATATACTATATTTACTCACATGCTTTGAGGCTTCAACTACTATTTAAAACTAAGTTTAATATCAGAATCACAATAATCATTTTTTAAATTATATATTTCCAGTCTTATGAAATATGATAATTTTAATTGTCTATCGAACTTTCAATACGCTGTTGGATCCGGCCACGATGGTCATGAGATCTGTGCTCCGTTATATTTTCATAAAATTTGCCTATAAAACACATTTTAATACAAATTTTTACTACAATATGAATGAATATTATACTTATTCTCGATATCAATTGCTTATTTTTGTAAATTGTATGATTTTGGGCTGTTTTTATACGAAAACAGATTATAATTTCGACTTTTCAACATAAAACAAGTCAAAACCTATGTTGCGGATCGGAGCATTAAGAATCTGACAGCGCATGCACGACTAGCAGCGCATACGCAACCAGCGCATGAAATTCATTCATTCACAAGATTCAATGTGAAATTTGCGAAACTGATTTTTTTGTTGGGTTTGGTACTCATTTAAAGTCTAACATATTTTATTATACACAATTATTGTTCTGAACTTACTGCCTCCTCTGACTCAAGATGTCTAAGGTCATAAAGTATCCATTGACACGCTCTAGGAAATTTTTCAACAAAATTTTAAATGGTTATAAACTTCTTGAAAAAAAATTGCGACGTAAGTTGATAATTTTTACCATTTCTGTAACAAATATCTATTTGATTTAACAAAATAAATTACATAGTTCAATATATATATATATATATATATATATATTGTAGTATATTTGTAGTGCAGATAAATTATTTTTTATTGGAAATACATATCCTTAAAGATAAATAATTTTATCATGACAGACCTGTCTGATTGATACAAATGTATTTGTTATAGTCATATAAATAAATAAACACGTATTTTAATATTTTAGACATAAAAATACTGATAACTAAATAACAATAATAATAATATTATAAATTATTTTCAGGATGTTCCCGAACTGAGCATTGAATGTGTGAACTCGTGTAAACTTCGTAAATTGGATGGCAAAAGAGTGGTCGACATACACCAATTCTTTTCATCAAATTAATCAAATTTACTCCCACAAATCGATGTTTGGGTGCACATGAATGAATATTGAATATGTGTGGACTAAATTTTGTTTTGAATACGTGTAAAGAAAAAACAACAAAATTCTGAAGAACGATAATATGCTCGATGAACTAATTATTTAACAGTGAATAATAATACTTTTGTCATATTTTCATTTATATTTTAATATTAACTATATATGTAATTTATTAAAACTATAAATAAATATTTAAAAAAAAACAGTATTTTTTTATTACAACCGGAGTACGATTATTATATAATATTAGCATAAATAGTTTTCTTTTCACAAATACAGCTGCTTCAACAGTTATCAATATTATTTATCAGTATGAATTTACGTCAATTTTTCCTTATAAATCGGGGCAAAATTGTAATATTTTATAATCATATGTTTATCGACACAAACAATGGATTTTATCATAAACATAACAATTCTTAGGTGAGAACTTTAACAAATTATCTCATTTTCGCTTGATAATTTCAAATGGCAACACATATGTATTATGAATGAGAATTTTCCGATAGCTTTATTACCTAGGAATTTAAGAAAACCAACAATTGTATACTTGTCCTTTTCTATTGATACCTTTCACTCTAGCAATATTTACATAAAAAATAATGCACTTTTATGTTTACTTGATATTGTAAAAGAATTAACTATCAGTCTTATCTTGAAAGGTGTGCAAAAATAGCTTAAAATTCAAATTGGAAAAATGAAAGTTGAAATATTAAATTAATTTTATACCCTAATATTTATGATTTCAAGTACTATGCCATACACAAATTTGTACAGTAAAATCCTGTTAATTTGAAGTTGAAGGGACCGAAAAGCAAGAAAAAAGTTCAAATAACGATTTGGGATAATGAATACAAAAATTTCAAAAATTTGATTCTTTTTTACATATTAACTTTTTTCATAGTAACTCAAAGTAATTATATACACCTATATCCACACATTTAAAATTAACAAAAAAGTTGTCAAAATACAGTGTAAACAAATCACAATATTATTTTAAAGAACCCAATTATAATGGACTATCTTTTATCTTTATTAATAGTCGAACTTGTCAACCCGCCATTTCTCCACTGAAATTAGCGACAAGTTTCCAGCGCTTTTAAAACATTTGTTTTGTTGTGGTCGCGGCGACATTTGGCACTCGCCATTCAACGTTCAAGTTCTTTCTGTCATCATGTTTAATATTGTCGACAACCTCATTAATGGGGTCGCGTATTTTTCTGTTAATTTTGTTTTGGATAATATTTTTTGTCAATCTCTTGTATTAATTCGATTTTTAGCAACTGTCGGCGTTTTGTACGAGTTTTGCATTAATGCTATTATCGAGAATATAAAATTATCGGTCAAAATTATAAAAATGTTTTAATTTAATGAAATACGGAAAAGTCTAAGGAACACAAACCACGCATTCGCAAATTTCAAAATGTCTAACACGTAAATATTGGAGAAAAACAAATAATGTTCTTTACATATAAAACAATGGCGATAAAATAATTAACAAGATACGAGAAAATCTAAGTAAACTACACATTCTTTAAACTCAAATAGAAAGAGAAATGTCTGTATTAAAATGAATACAAATTAAATAATTTATAAAACTCAGAAAAGTCTGAGGAACTCAACCGCTTATTAACGTTTGTACAACAAAATGTACAAACTCTATGTAAACAAAAACCATACGGAACAGAAGATCGGCAAGCACTGACATCGCAACTAGCAGCTAAGAGAACTAGAGAACTGCGTTACCTATAAGGGCGCAAAGATAATATTTGCTATCTTTTTCTAATGTAAAAAAAACGAGCGAGAAAAAACCGCATGCGACCTTAAATTAAAGCATCACGGTAAAAAATAAATATTTCAAATCGAGGACGCACAAGATATATTTGTCATCTTTTCTAGTATACTGAGAGTGGGTGAGAAAACAAACAATGAGGGGCGAAACTACCCGTTTTGATGGTCTTGGATTTTGGACAGACACATCGCATAGCGCATGTGTATTTTCCAGATTGCTGACATCTGACAAAAAAAATCGAATTAGCCGAAAAATAGATCGACAAATTCATCTGATAGGGTCCAAAAATAGCTTTGAATAACGATATTCGATTTATAAATAAAATTTAGTATGAAAACTTTCCAGAGGGACCACATTCTGCTCTAAAACTTCGACTTGCGGCGAATTTTGTATTAACTTAACCTTCGAATAAACGGGGTTTTACTGTAATAAGTTAAATTAATAATTGACTGCCCCCAGTAACTAGGTAAAATGAGGCGATTGAAAAAATCTTTGGTGGTAAACGATATCAAAACATAATAATAATACTGTTTTATTAAATAGAAAATTAAACCAATATTTTACTACACTAAATAAACGACACCTAAAATAGATTATGAATTCATAAAAAATCTTGCCATTTATTTTTAAATATTTAGGTTTGTACACAAAATTCAAATTGACAGAAGAATCCATCTGCCATATTATTGCAGATACAAATAATTATGAGATTCTAATTTATTTAATGTAAAAAACTGTCACATATTCGACTTCGAAATTCATAATTAATTGAATATATAATAAACATCATAAAATAGTATATAATTATTAGCATGGTCTTTGACTTTACAAAAAAAAAAACCATCAAAGAAGCCAGAATCAATCAATCTATTAATCAGTGTTGCAAGAAAACACCTGAATCTCATTAATTTTTTCTGACCCCTTTAAATCCTAATTTGGTGTATCATGAAATCATTAAAATATTCCACAACCTAAATTATAAATTTCATTCTATAGAAATAATGTTTGAACACTTTTACCTACAGTGGAACCCTCATTTTACATGCTTGGAATTTTCTTTTTCTCTCCATTTATGTATTATTTCAGCAGTCCTGTGTCATTTAATACATTAAAAACCCTATTTTACGTTTATCTTTCTTGCGATTTACGTCTAAAATTTATTGAAATTCGTTCGTCCAGTTCATAATCCGTCATAGGGCCAAGAGTGTTGGTCGTATGCATGTCGTTTATACGCATTTTTCATTCTCATACCTATGTAATTTTACATTTTATTTTTTTATTGTCTCTTACAACCTGGAATCGGCAACAAAATTGCATAGACAGTATAGATAACATTGATGGCTGGGAAAGAATTTATGAATAACCCTTGCAGACTTACTTAGACAATGACTCCGACTAAATAATATTGAACATAGTGGAAATTGATGAAATAGTGGAGTCTTATAAACAAAAACTTTTTTGAAAAAGTGGCTCATCCCATAAACCCAGTTCCTACAAAGGATGATGCCATGAGGCATATTGAAGTCCTCAAAGCATATTTTACTAGTATTAGTAATGTACCACCAAAAACCTTTAATTTATAATATTAAAAGAACTTTTTAAAAACAACAAAAAAAACATGCAGCAAAAAAACATTGTTTGATTTTATCAATAAAAAATTAATTGAATTGGTTTTTTTTAATACCCCCAATTCACATTTTCTCTATTTACATTTTTTTTTTTGTTGGTTCCTTTAAAATCGGGGTTTCAGTGTATTTATATCCATCTCGCAAGTTCATAGTTTTTTATTTACTTTAACATCACTGGTGCACATTGGTATTTTGCAATTTCTATACCAATCTCACCATGTTATTGTGAATCAATGTCAGTTTCTTGAATTTCCAATTAATGAAGTTCTAATATAATCAAACATATAATTTGTTAATAGCAACTATCAAAAATATACAACTAACAAGCAGAAATAGCTAATAATAATATTAAATAATGTAAAATCTAAAGGCACTTGATAAAGTAGCCCTTCAAGTGTAAAACAAATGTAAAAAGAGATCATTTTCAATTGTAAAATTGGATTTAAAAAAAAGCTTTTTTACATCTGGTATGTTAACACTCGGGATACTAACCAATTCTCTGATACTGTCCTTTATTTAGCTTCTTGCTCTGCCTCTTACTACCACACCTCTGATTCAACTTCAATTTCTGCTCGTAGTTGATACAGCAGGTATTTATCACAAGATAAAATTGGCAATTGAAATGATTTTTTTCATATTGTAAACAAACCATGGTAACATTATTATTAAAATAAGAAAGTGAAATTTGGTCAGAGATGAGGATATCAAAGACATTTCGCAAGAAAGGCAAGTTTGAGAGCGTGAAAAAAGCACAAAACACACGTGTTAATAATATAAAAATGTCAAATATTGAATTCATTCAATTTTTACACACTGGATTTCCTCATCAAACCTTATTTACTTAGCCACTATTTTGAATCAAGCATCGACTTAAACCGTTTGACCAAAATACAATTAAAATAGCTAACATCAAGTTCACTTATCGTTTAGACGTGGCAGCAACCATTCAATACTTAATATTTCAGGATATAATGAGTCGGTGACGCTAACACTTCTTCCTGCAGCTCTCTGACTTTACATTACAGAATGTAATCATTTTCAGTTGGGTAAATAATTCCAAAATTAATAATTCATCATTTAGAAGAGAATTTAACGTTATGTTTTTACACTACACATGCACTTCCTCACAACCGCTCTGTGGGTTTATTAACTGCGGACAAATTTACATTTTTAGTATTTCAAATTTGTTAGTAAAGCGTA
The DNA here is from genome assembly GCA_022840565.1 of Eubasilissa regina. Taxonomy (NCBI): domain Eukaryota; kingdom Metazoa; phylum Arthropoda; class Insecta; order Trichoptera; family Phryganeidae; genus Eubasilissa; species Eubasilissa regina. The sequence continues at coordinate 896,279 of JAINEB010000021.1, read as the reverse complement.
CTAAATAATAAAATTATAGTCATTCTAGCGCACTCCCTACAAACACACGCAAACAAAGGCTCTCACCTCGGAATCATCGTCAAGCAGCTCCTCCTCGACTACCTCCGCCCTGTACTCCAGTAACAGATCTCGCAGGGCCTTAGAGTCCAGCTCGCCAGCTACAAATGGGTGCTTGAGTAGCTCTTCAGCCGTTGGCCGATGAGCCGGGTCCTGGAAATATGATAACGTTAAGTATGACTAAATTGAGTTAAATATGACTAGGCGATCGGGTGAACATAATAGCAATTCGTCTCTCTACGATTTAAAGAAATAGGAAAATCGATTGACCCATGTAATACTCTGGATGCTTGTAGCAGCTCTACAATTATATATTTGCACGACATTTTGGAATTAATTTAATAATTGTATCCAATATAGTACAAACAGTTCATACCTAATTTATTTACTCTCCATTGTATCGCATTTCCACCGCAATCTTCTTCATTCTACTGTTATTTATAATATTCTTTTAATTTTAACCTGCAGAGATGTCGTTCGCTTTTGTTCATTTAAATATTGTACACTAATACTATTTTCATTTTCTTTTTATAAATTGGCGTTTCACCCTTATGGAGTGTTCTTGCCATTACCGAGTAATTTTATTTGGATACATTTAATTTTTACAAGTTTATTTCATTGGCATTTAGGAACCTCGTTAATATTTTAAAAATGGTTTGATTGTTAGATGATAACAAAGTTGGGATGTTGATGGGGAATGGAATTTTGTTGTTAGAAAGATCTTGGATTAAATTTGGATACTGGTCATTGATAGGGCATCCTAAAAAAATATGATTTAAATTTTCCTCTTCTAGTTGACATTCACACATAGGAGAGTCTCGAATGCAGATTTTAAATAGTGAGAATTTATACAACAATGGCCGATCCTCATACGGCAGATCGAGGAAGTTTCAAACTTATTTAATTTCGTTTTGGAAAACCAGGGCCCAGTAGGAATCTCTAGCTGAATTTCCGCAAACCATTTACCTTTTACAAGTTTAGAAGTTTCCCATTGATCTCTCCAAATGCAGATCATTTTCTCTTTGAGAATAGGAAATATATCAGATATTGTCACATGATTATGTAAAGGGATGCCAGAAGTAGAGCCTTCCTTTGTTAAGGCATCCGCTTTTTCGTTTCCCGGAATTCCACAGTGACTGGGAATCCAAGCTAAAGCAATATCCATGTCTTTTTGTTTCATACTAAGCATTAATTCTCGTATTTGGATACAATGCTCATCTTCGGCGTATGAAAAGGGACACGATTTTAATTTTTGTAGGACGCTAAGAGAATCTGACTGGATCAGGCTTTTATTACAAATGGGTAGATTTTTCTTTTGGGTAGGTCTCGAGGATTGCAATGGCCTCAGCAGTAAATATTGAGGTTTCTTTTGGTAATCAATATTTCTGTGCAAGGTTTTCTGAATCACAAAATGTTGCTGCCCCGGTGTGACTAGTTAAATCTATTTTGGAGCCATCCGTAAAGAAAAGTTTCCAGCCCGGCCACTTTGATCTGGTAATATTAATGAAGTCTCTTTTGGCTCGGGGGTTATTCTGGATTCCGAACGATGGTAGTATTTTGGGGGTGAATGTATGGGTTTGGAAATGAGTGGCATATAGGGGAAGAAGGTTTTGTCTTAAAATTTTGTCAGAATACGTCTGAAAAGTCTTGAAACTATTGGTCAGCAGTGGGGGACTTTTATTTTTCCAATATGAACTAATTCTAAGTTGATCTGTAAGAGTTTTAATTTTTGGTATTAGAGGATAATCTTTTTGACGCATACATTTGAAAAGAAATTTGTCAGACATAAACTGTCTTCTCAATTGAAGTGGAGGATCTACTGTTTCTACCTGTAAAGCATTAATTGGGGAAGACCGCATTGCTCCAATTATTAACCTAAGACTTTGTGACTGGATACGATCTGGCCTTTGTAGATTTTTTTTTGAAGTCGGTTCCATAATGAAAGATGCATAATCTAGATGACTACGAACATATGCGTGATAAAATAACTTTTGGGTGTATGGATGGCAGCCCCACCACACGCGAGATACTGCTCTCATAGTATTGAGACTTGCTTGGCATCTATTAACAATTTGGTTTATATGGGCATTCTAGTTAAGTTTGGAGTCTAAAATAACTCCCAAGAATCTAATTCGGGATTTAACGGGGAGGGTTTGATCAAGGCAAGTTATATGTACAGCGGGGACTTTTCGTTTTCTGGTAAAGATGATTACACTGCTTTTTGTCACAGACAGTTCCAATCCATGTCCCATAAGCCAATCAACCAGATTGTTCACGCTATCTTTGAGAATTTTTTCTAACTGATTTAAAACTGGACCCGAAACGTAGATAAAAAAGTCATCAGCGTACTGCAGAATTTGAGAAAGAGGATGAATAAGGTAAGCTATGTTATGTATGTAAGGTATGTATGTTAAATAGGAGATGACACAGACCCTTGTGGTAGGCCTCTGGTGACAGTTCTGAATACAGGAGATGATCCTTTCACTTCTAGCACTATTAACCTTTGGAGAAAGAGATTGACGATAAAACAAGTTAATTTAGGGGGAATTCCTATACCTAGGAGTTTTTGTTCCAGGATACTGATGTTGACGTTATCATATGCTCCACTGATATCGATGCACACCCCTCTGGAATGAGCAATCTGGATATCTGTAGTCAATGTTGATATGCTTTCAACTGTGCTTTTCTTCTTCCTGAACCCGAATTGTGTGTTTGGGAGGATTTTTTTGTTTTCTACATACCAGTCAAGTCTTCTTTTTATCATGTGTTCGGTAATTTTAAGTAAAGTAGATGATAAGGCAATTGGTCTGTACGAGAGTCCCGAATTAGGATCTTTTTTTGGTTTTAAAATGGGGGCGATTATTTGAGATTTCCAAGATTGAGGGATGTTGCCAGTTTCATATATAATATTTATCATTTGGAGAAAGTATGAGAGAGTTTCATTACAAAGGTTTTTTAGGAAAGAGTAGGGAATGCCGTCGATTCCCGGGGCTGAGTCTGCTACTTGATTTAAAACTGATTTTAACTCATCCATGGAGAAATGTGAATCTATCCAGCTAGTCTCACTAAATAGATATTTGTGGGATGTTTCATTAAAGTTGGTCACACATGGTGGTGCCAATTTGTTCATAAATTCGTTAATCCATTCTGACGAAGATGGTGGAATTTTTGGGGGATGTGTGAGTTTCTAAATTTTCTTATTGTTTCCCATACTTTTGCTACAGGGACTTCAGGAGAAAGGGATGAACAGAAAATTTTCCAACAATCCCGTTTCTTTTTTTAAGGATGCGTTTGGTCACCGCCTTAGCATTTTTGAATTTCAGATAATTTTCAAGCGTCATGTTTTTAGAGTACGCTTTTGCGAAGGTTTTTCTTTCTTTGACAGCGTCAGCACATTCTCTGTCCCACCAGGGGGCAGGAGGTGGTTTCGTTTTATTTATCTTTTTCACAGGAATATATAATTTTGCTGACTCTTCAATACAGGAAATAAATAAATCATAACAAGAATTTATATTTTCATGGGTTGGGGATGGTAAACTAGTAATTTTACCATAAGTAGTTTCGGGGAATTTTTCCCATTTTGCATCAGATGTCTGATATTTTAAACGGGTAAACGATTTTTGGTGGTTTGTGAATTTCTGATTTTGTGGTAAGGTGATTTGGGGTCTGGTAGAAAATCGAATGTAAATGGGATAATGATCGCTACCATGAGGGTCATCTATTGTCATCCAGACTAAGCTGGGCGCCAATGCTGCATTACAGTGAAAGATCTACCGCACTGGGACGGCGGTTTGGGATGTGGAGACGAGTAGGGGATCCGTCATTCAGAATACAGAGACTGAATTCATCAAGCAAATCAACAATATCTCTGCCAGATCTATCGTTGGAGTCAGAACCCCAAATACTATGGTGGGAGTTGAAATCGCCCAAAATGAGTAACGGATTTGGAGGCGGGAAAGCATTGTTCGAAGTAATGATTTTGAGGGACGGTTAGATGGAGAAATGTACAAGGAAAGGATTGTGATACCATCAACCCTAGCAGCAACCACTTCGAATGGGCAACCGGAGGGTTTAACGTTCACTGGTGTAAAGGGGATGGAATTTTTTATGAGAAGGGCGGAACCGCCTTTCCCATCTTGTCGGTCATCTCGGAGGCAATGGTAACCCCGGACCTTAAAATGGGAACCCGGACTCAGCCATGTCTCCGAAATTGCCACCACTAATATTTGATTGGAATTTATCTTTAGAAGAGCGACAATATCATGGCTATTTGATTTGATACTACGGCTATTCTACTGAAGAATTCTCTCCACAGATGGAGCCATTAGGAAGAAGGTAGTACAATAATGAAATAAGAGTAGCAGCGTTGGACGGTAATGAGTTATTATTTGAAATAATCAATATGAGGAGCATAACAAGAGTTTGGATGAAAGAAGAGTTGTCAGAGAGTAATGATTTTGAAAGATTATTTAATGGTGGGTTAGAGGAACTCGAGGGAGTAGGTACATGAGTGGAGTTTAAGCAATGGCCATTAGGGGATCCTGATGGATTATTTCCATAAGATAGATTTGATGAGAATTGTGAAGTTGCTGGTCATAGCCAGGTAAAGTGAAGGGCTTGGATTTTGGTGTTTTATACACAAATTTTTTGTAAGATGATACTGCAGGAGTTAAGTTGGCTGAAACTGGAGTGATGCTGGCTAGTTGTGCGGTAGTCTCCGCAAAAGCTTTCTTAGAGTGGGCAAACATTTTAGATGCTTGAAAATATGACGTATTATTAGCTGCCATGTATTACTTAATGTTTTTTTGCCTTGTTAATTTTGGGCTAATGCCTTGACTAATTGCTGTATGATTGCCAGTGCAATTTAAACAGATGGGAGGTTCGGAAGAGTTTGGGCATTGGTCGGCAGGGTGGTTGTTACCGCATTTGAAGCAACGAGGAGGGGATCTGCAAGTTGGTTTGGAGTGTCCAAACCGACAACAATTAAAACACTGCATTGTCGGGAAAGCATAAAGCTCTACGAGTTGTAAAAGAGATATACATGTGATGGGAGGGTTTGTCCTTTGAAAGTGAGCACAACTGTTTGAGAGGGTTTCCAGATAACGCTTCCTGTGGAAGTGTCTTTGTAATTCAACCGCCTAACCTTTATAACTTTGCCTATATTTTGGAGAGTAGAGATAGACAGGATGATGTCGCCTTCAGAGCGGTCAGTGGAGATACCACGCACAAGACCCTGAATGAAAGCTTTAAATTTGTTATTTTGGGAGATTTCAAAAGATTTAACAAAATTATTCGCCTTTACTGCAGATGTGAATTCCACAGAAATTTTATATCTACCTTCTGCTTTTATACCTCCTGGGCAGATATCAGGAGTGTTCTGCTGGGAAATATATTTACCAAAATCAATTGGATGTATAGGTCTTTGCTCTGTTTTTTGGACACAAACAAGAAAAGGAGAGACAGCCGAATTTGGGTATAATAGTTGGGGCGGGGTTATATTGACAGGAGAAGCAGAAGGTAGATCAGAGGTCACGGTTGGGATTAGAGTGGGAGAGATGCTGGTTATTTTAACATTGTTCTTTGTTTTTTCCGACTTCCTTTCAATTTTCCTTTTCTTGAATGTTAAAAAAGTGGAATCGTCTGAAGATTCTGCATCTTCTGAGGCGGGTATTGAGGGACGAGAAAGATGTGATGGAGGAGGAAGAGGGTCTGGAGGATCCGGAGGTCTTAATTCCTCCATTGTCGCCGAAAATTAAATTAAATTAAATTAAATTGACAAAGATTTCTGACAAATGTCAAAATAAAACTAAAAATGTAACAATAAATAGACCCTCCTGAAAAAAAAAAACGCAAATGCCTAAACTGTAAGAAATATATTAAAGATAAATAATTTAAATTATAAAAACACGTGAGCTAAGAATATTAAAGTAAAAAAGTTTATAAATATCTGATTTTTTTGTAAATATCCAATTAATCCAAGGGAGCCTACACAAACACAACTGTCACTCTCGGAGTTATTGTTGCAAAAAAAAAACTTTTAATTTTTCATTAATACAATGTATATTCATTGAAATAATTAACCTGTAGACAACCTTCTAGTAATATGCTGTGTGGGTCTAATCTATTAAGATGTGAGAAAAAAATTGTGATAACAAAAATATCTTCTTTTGCCAATTCCAGTATATTATATGAATGACCCATTAATTCTTACACATGCATTACTTCCCTCATAAAAGGTGCATAGGATACCTTGACGAGGGCACGGGCGATGAACTGATTGAAATGAGCGCTCCACCGTGAAGGCTGGTCAAGCGTAGGCGGCTCGCTCTTCTGAATCTTGAGCAATACGCGCATGGGGGTCATCTCGTGGTTGGGTGGCTCCGTCTGCGCCAGCTCAATCAAGGTGATTCCCAGAGACCAGATGTCCACCTGAGGAATATGGCAAAAAGTCAATCAAGTTATTAATTTTGTAATGCCTGAACAGATTTACATAGTAGTAATAAACTACGCATCAGTATGCATGTGGTCTCTGCGAGTTAGCTTAATTATATTATAAGCAATGTTTATGATTTTTTTAAATTGTCACGTTACACAATAAATAAAAGTAATTCATATTTCAAAAATAATTCATATTTCCACATTTTTTACCAAAATGTGGGTTATTATTATTAATTTATATCAGAAGTTATACACTAGATTTGATATTTTTAAAAATATTACTTGGATGGGACCTTTACACTAATGTAAAACTAATAAACTGAATGTCTTCGCCATAATTAAGAAAATACAAGCATTATATGAAAGACTGCTACCATTAACACGATCCCCGCTATGCGCATCACATGATGGGAGAAGTAATCGCATCTCTCGGCGCGGCACGGATCATATGATGTTTTCGACTTATTTCGTCATGTACTATGTGACAGCGAGGCAAATCGAGCAGGAAAATATACCAAAAATTAGTTCGATCCGTACTGTTGCTGACATCTTGCGTTAGTCAAGTGAAATATTATTATTTATTTATATAAATCAATTTAAAAACGAAGACATCTTGAAACGCCGTCCAGTTATTTGAATCATCTTCTCGTCACGTGTTCGAGGTCATTAGTATTTGTCGGAACTATGCGTTGATAAGAAATATTTACATCGCGATCTGTATTTTGTGGACAATTGAATCAATATATTGTATCGTAAAATACATTTATTATTACTATGTGATCTTATTTAAAATGGTGTTTACATTTGAAATGTTGATATTGTTTTGACTGCATTTGTGTTTTGAGGGTGAACGGTTGTATTTTCTGACAATATTCTTTTACTTTTCTTTAGAAAACAGAAGCTTGTATTGTCCTACGTATATTTACCAAAATTATTTAAATTTAATAATTGTATATCTTTTAAAATGGCGGGCCGTAGACTTGCGGAGAAAGAAATATTAAAAACATTTTAAGATGTGGACTCCCGATTTAGAAATATGTAAGTGAAGATGAGCAAGATGAAATAATTAATGAAGATGTCAGTTAAAGTGAATCTACTCTTTTTGTCAATTGGGATAGTAGCCCTCACTTATTTGATTTTATGCACAAGAAAAATACTAATGCGTGTGGTGCAGTGCGTAAAACACGGAAAGGTAGGGCACATTTTGTAAATTAAAAAAATGTGAAATGTACAACAAATATCTTGGACCTCTTTTAACATTAAAATGGCGCGTTAAAAGGGGAGTCCACATTCCAACAACCTTGCATGACAATTTCATGGAAACGACAGCCGAAATACATTGGCCAACCTAATATTAAATCAAAATGTGTCAAGTATATGGATTCTGTGGATAAAGTGGACATGATGTTGAGTAGTTTAAATTGCTTACGGAAAACAATAAAGTGGTACAAGAAAGTGGTTTTCCATATAATTAATTTAATTTTATCAAACTCAACTATTTTACAAAACGATAACGAATAAAAATATTATAGCGGGTGAGTACCGACATTATTGTATTATTTATTACATGAGCATATTGGTACTCTTTTGTTTATTTATGTATTCCAAAGGACTTTATGAGAATTTAAAACATTATTTTCAAACAACCCAAAAGAAATGTTAAAAAAATACAGTGTAACTGCATATTGAAGATCGGCGCAGCAATCCGGTTGAACGACATGGCTATGATCAATATGATTGTATTGGTGACCGTATGATAATATTCGTAAGACAGCGGCTTTTTCGGAGGTCGATTATTTTGTTCAGTCAATATTTATATTATCTTAAGGATTTGAATATCTCAAGTGATTGTTTATATTAACAACATTATCTGTGAAACCCTATCAAGTAATAAATCGTACACCGGATGCCTTTATGGATGTCTAAATGTCATTTTAAAAGTGGTGTTCAACTGAATACACAGTTTCGAAAAGAGGCCCACATAGGGGGGTATACTTGGAGTACATTTGTTTAGCGGCTGAGAGGTTAAATTAATTTTCCGCGTGCCACAAAATTGCCTTAATATAGAAAGTTCTTACATATACAAAATATATTTTCATATAAACTTAAAACTCAAGATTACGGAGACAAATATGCATTGAACCAAATTAGCAAAGTGTCTAAAATTAATAGAGTTATAAACCATTCAATCATGATCAATTTTCGACATTTTTTGAAACACTGTGTTAGTGAAAACAAATTATTTTAAATAATATATTATATTTAATGAATGATATAAATGAATAATAAAAACCCGCATTTTCGTAAGAAATGCAAAAATATTTATTGTCTTTGAAAGCGCGCACTTAAGCGAATGTATTGTAATCTGTGGAATATTATCTGAATTTTTCAGAAGAGAATTACACTATGAATAATACTCATTCTAGTGATGGCAAAAAATATTATTTAACCTGTTAGCTGCCCAAAAAAATTGTAGGTGAAACAGCATCATGTCACCATATTGGTGCCAACATTTTTAAAAAATTCTAAATTTACAGACTAGCTTTTTCAAATTTTATTTTTACGAAAAAACCATGAAAATGTTAGTATAACTAAAAAAAAAAATATATGTGGGTACTATTTCACCATAAGCGTCCATCGACCGCGATTTCATACGGTTTTGAAATAAAAAAAGTTGAGAAAAAGGAAAAAAAAAAAAAAAAAAAAAGTTTATAGTGTTGTCAGGCCATAACAATCAGAACACTTTTATTTATTTTATATTTGTTTTTGGAAGGACGACATCAGATTTTATTAATATTATTGTTTAATGTGATGCTTAAAACAAAAATATATTAGCACGTCACAACTACGTACACATTACATATCGCACTTATATAGCACTAACAACACGCATAAAATGATGCAGCCAGCCACGGCAATGGCCGACGCTGCCTAACGGCGCACTCACTGTATTTATAGTAAAAATAATATCTTATTCACTTGAATAAGATATTATTACTATTAAACACTATTCAACTTATTCAACAAAAACTAGAACTATCGCAAACGTACGTCAAAATCTAGCTGACAATTTACTCAAATTGGAATGTTCCAGATATTTTCCAACTTATTGTGTCCTTCTCATCATTGGGCTCCGCGATAGTAATGAGCATATTGAGAATGTCTAAAAAGTCACCCTTCGCCATTTTGTAAAGTAAAAATAAAATCAAAAAAGTTTTCAAAAAGTCGATAATTCTAAAAATATCAGCACTTTGACGTCGACATGTGTGTTAAATTTTCAAATTTAATAAAATTGTGATCTGGCAATGCAAAAGTAAACACCAACTATCAATTTTGTATGGAGGAAAAGTGCCAATTTTTACACTCGATTTCAGGCGTAATTCATTATGTTTTTGAATAGAAACAGTATAATATCACTACCGGAAATAATAATTTGGTTAAAGATCCGATCCGTGGCACCGGTGATATCATGCTTTATTTGATGGTCATTTTTCACTTTTCATTTCAAAATAGACACCGCAGAATGTCACGTGGTTGTCCGCAATACTCACAATAGCCAACTTAAATTCTGACAGTTCTCATCCATCTCTTTCTCTGTCGGAAACTTGCGACATGGGCGGCCAAGGAGTTAAAGCATTATTGTACCCGCGATGGTGTTGGATTGGAACAATGATTATAACTGAGATTTAACTGTTGGGAGGTTTAGTTTTGAGTGTAGCAGTTATTGCTAGAAGACTTACGAATAATCAGTTACCAATCACAGCTAAAATTGAATAATAACAGTTTAAATAATTCTTTAACAATCACTAATTCTCACGCTTCTATACAAAACTCATGAATTATGACTTGGCCAGACCACTATTATGTAAATTGAGCCTACCACACCACAAGGTCAATGAAACATATTTTTGCATTAAATTAAATAAAGTGGACTCATATCATTGATTGATTTGGCAATTACTTTGTGGTGTAACATATTAAATTTTTTTATATATATAATTTTTATTATCACTTTGTACTGCACAAACACAATTTTTTCATTTTGAAAGTTTGTTTCCTCGTTTCTTAAACTGTTTTATCTGAAATCGAATTGTTTATATGAAATTAAAAAATTTACTAAACACAAGGCATGTTTTTGAATAAATATTTAAATTATAGCTCGAAGAATAAGACACAAATAAAATAGTTATAATTTCCCAATATCATCCGCGACCAGGTGCACAGGTTAGCTTTCTCAGTACATGGATGTCTCCCATACCTTAAAATCATAGGGGTTGTCCCTGAAGGTCTCGCACAGCACCACTTCGGGTGCCATCCAATAGGGGGTGCCGATGAAGGTGTCATGCTTCTGAAGGGTGGACTTGTTCTTAGCTGATACACCAAAATCAGCTGCAAACATTTAAAACCCGGTTCAACATCGAGGCATCCAAGATGATCTGACATTCTGTATAAATTATGTTTTTCCTGACCAAAAAGATAAGGCACATGACGACAATAATTACATTATTTTAACTTATTGACAAAAAGTTGGAAAGTTCATACAAGGACATGGTGTAGCTAAATATTTGTTTAACTAATTATAGAGAGTGCGTTTATGTATGCACTCTGAATGTAAATGACAGCAAATCAAATTTCATCAATTTTTCTGGAAACGTATTTGGTAAAAAATAAACCATTTTAATGATGCAAGTACCTATTGAGTTTTTAGTTTGACATTATCGTGTATTTTAAAATTAAAACAACTGCACAGTAGATCTGCTCATTTCTCGGTACATTTTGGCAGATTTTTTTATTGAGACACATGAAATCACAAATTTATTATATTTGTATTAAAAATCATGAATGTTAAACATATTGTGATAACTTTCGAAGTATCACCAGATTCCTTAGGGGTTCTATCCTCTGCTTACTGACAGATTTTTTTGGGTCCAATTCTTTGTAATATAAAACTCAGTATGTCTGGGTATAACAATATTAAGTTTATTACAAGTATTACAATAATTATAAATTATACACTTCAGAGATAGATTAGTTATTCAGGTGGAGCTGTAATGGAAGAGACCCGTTCCCCCAGAGACGGCCTCTTATAATGTTTGTCCCCCACCACTCATCGACTCACTCTCCTGACACACACACATACATGTACAAAGTGACAGTTCTCACACATATAAATTTCCATTTATTTAGCATCAGTCGGAGGTTCAATCAATCAACCTGCTACCATTCGTCAAAGTCCTAATTTTATAGCTAAATCCCTTATAATAGTCATATTTTAATATTAGTTTTTCAGAAACTAAACAATTAAATTTTATATTAACAGCGGTAACAAAAGTATTATCCATAACTCACCAAGTTTGACCCCTCCACTCATCGTAAGCAGCACATTGCCTGCCTTGAGGTCTCGGTGGATGACTTTGGAGGCGTGCAGAAAGGCGAGTCCGCGGCACATCTGCTGACACACATACGCGATCTGTTTCTCCGTTAGCCCCTTCTCGAGCTCAGCCATGATGGAATCCAAAGCGCCGCCATCACAGTACTCAATGAGCATCTGGGAGTGGAAAATTACCATAATCAGTGTAACAAACACACGTGTGCATATTAAAACATTAGAATTAATAATGAAAATAATGCTCATGAAAAAAATTTATAGATCCAATTTATTAGTATGAACAATATTTTCAATTTATAAATATTTAAAGCTAGGATTGAAAAGCAACTTTAGGGCGAGAGCGCATCGGCAAACAAAAATTGTGTCAATAAAAAGTTGCTCCATTAACCTGTCAACAAATTTCATGATTTTATTAGGCTGTCTCTTTAATTTAAATATCAAGTATAAGAAATTGTATTGATTTGATACTTTTAAAATGTTTCTTAATAATTTTGGGCTGATTTTTTGTAGCACAACTTATAGGAATGAAACAATCACTAATTTTAAAAATAAATGTTACATGGATGTGTTAAAAATTTTCTGGCATTTTGAGATATATTCCTTTACCATTACCAAAACGGATTTTACAGAAACTGCTTGCATATGTACCTTGATTGAGAAGGGAAATATGAAAACCAATTTGGTATGCATCCAATTATTATATAAACAGTTCAGGTAGTTGGTTGGAAAGTGGAGTCATATTCTTCAATTTAACAGTATGTTATTGTGATTTCTTTGGGATTACAATGCGTGTATGTCATCGTGCGAGAACCGCCTGTAGTATGTGTGTATGAAGAGGACTTAAAAAGTGACACGCGCCGAATACGGTCTCTTTCTATGCTTTCTGTATCTTATCAAGAATAAAAATATGCATGACGATATTATAACATTAATGTTACGCAAAACCACTTCCTCCATTCCGGTTGATAACAGTGGAACATTGTTTGTCAGCACGGACCGCAGACAAAGCTATCATCACACGTTCATCCCGCGTATAATTTGATTATCAGCAAAACTGCAAAGTGAAAGCGCTACCCTCTACCACCATTTCTATGATGCATTAGATCATCGACATCCAATATCAAAACTTTTAAAAAGTCAAAATGTAATGTGCACATTCCGCTGAACGCATGCGGTGGCGTAATTTGATACACAGACATGGACACATCCCTCATGACGGTGCAAGATGATCTTACTACTTCATAATTTTAAAATCATTAATTTACTGCAATTTTCTCTGTAATACACAACAATAATTTAAAATAATAAATAAATTCTTCAATATTATTATCATACTAAAAAGGGACGAATTGGCATTCAAGGAAAAAGTAGACATTTTAAATGCTTACAAGGGAATCAAATGTAGCATCTGCAAAATGATAAAAATATATTTTCATGGGTAAAATAAAAGCTTCAGTAATTTTGAAAAAAAATGCAGTATCATTTTTATTTTTATTAATATCTGCCCATTAAAGGTTTTATTGCATTCATTTTCTATTTAGTACAAATTTAATTAATCTTGCTCAAAGTACACCTTCGGCAACATTAGTTTAAATAGCTTAATGACACCGAAATTATATCGTTACTGAGGAATAAAAGTATGATTACATATAATGAAGGCGAGCGTACTAGATAGAGTCTATCAACCCCGGCAGACACATTTTATTGACCCATGACCCACGTGACCAAATGAGGTCAATTCCTGACCTTTGCAAAGTGGCCAATTGAACGAGTTCAGAATGGAAGTCACCTGTCACTACGTAGAAATCACATACAGCCGCCCGCATAGAGTCAGTATCAACTATTTAGATCATTTTTGGTCACGTGATCTGGATCAGAAATATATATCATAGGTAAATTATGATGTTTAGTATTGAATTTCACAAAATAATGTGTAAATTTATGGATTATTTAATTACTGCAAAACAGATCATTTGAGAAAATAATATTAAAACAATAATGCGTAACTCCGCACTTAACACATTCATCATTCAATATTATCCAATTTCAATTTGGAAAAGAATTGCAGAGTGTTTACTTAAATAACGGGGTTTGCGTGTTCAGCCATTTATACCCCTTTAAAAAATAGTAATCGAGTACACCGCGAAGGACACGACTGTACATCGCGAAAGACACGACTGTACACCGCGGAGGACATGACTATGCACCTGGCAGATGTATTAATCTAGTAAATATATTGGGCATGTGCAAATACACAAGATAGCACTACTATAAATAAAGATAAATAATTGGAAGACCGGAAATCACAGGATGCATACTTTAGAAACATCATTTTTCAAGATTGCATAAAAGCCCACTTTTACCATGCTGACTTTCCTAGAATAGTAACATGATGGTAGAGATATTCAGGGGACATGATTTTTACAATAATCCCAAGAAATGAGAACCTTACATTTGTATTATTATTTCAAAACTATTTTTATTGTTAAAATGGATAAAAAAAATAAACTATTTAAATAACGGACAAGCCGAGGACCGAGGTCAGTCGAATGCGAGGGTAAATACAAGGTCGGTAAATTGAAGAGCAGACAATGGTAGAAATGTTTTGCATATGCGCAATACACTGTCAGGTCACCCACCCACAGCTTCTGGTCGATGAAGAAGGCCTCGTGCAGCTCCACGACATTGGGGTGCCGACACTCGCTGAGGATGTCGATCTCGATCATGAAGTCAGCCAAGTCATCCTCCCCCTCCAGCAAGCACATTTTAGCCGCAGCCAGCTTACCGGTGCTCTTGTATTGCGCCTTATAAACCTGCGCAACGAGAGTACACATTAATCTTTTCATATAACCTTCATTAATATACACACACCTACCGTATAAATATAGTCGAGGTAGAACAGCATCTCCCTCATTCGAGCTCGAGGAGACGATGACATGATTCAGAGCACCTTCCATTAGAATAATGAGTGTGTGACTATTAGCTGGCTACCTACAGCCATTTTGGCGATTGCTCAAACTCACCAATGAACATGAAGATCATCCAAAATGAAATGGAAGTACATCCCACTTACAATCACGTTTAAGTCAGCCATTCGAACTAATAATCAATATAGTCAGTCCATATCAAACCGACACAAGTCAATTGTACATTTTTTAATTATTATTCGGTACTGTCTAAGAGAACAAGGACACACCTTTCCGAAAGCGCCATCTCCGAGCTCCCCGATCATCTCCCAGTACAGCTCGGGACTGCAATCCATACGGATGTTGGAGAACACGCGCTTCTTCTTGGCATCGTGGCCCCCGCCGCCCCCCAGGAACACCTTTTTCAGGTTGTTGAAGAAAGACATGGTGCCACACTGAAAACAAACGTGCGTCGCAACATTCCACAATCAATCAAAATTGTATATAATTGAAGCGAGCAAAGTAAAAATCTACTAAAAATGGAATATCTTATTTTCACCAGATAGTTGTGGGGAATATTAACTAAAATAGTTAGGCATTAGTGTTAGCAGCTCGGTCTAGCGGTAAGACATTCATTTAGTGAATAAAAAATGGGGAGATGAAGTTCTACTTCTCATAACTTCCCATTATTTCTACCTACAAACTTACATTTTTCCAGTACAGTTTAGTAAATGTTATTGTAATCATTTTTTCTTAGAATTTCAATTTCATTTTATTTATATTAAAATACGCACATAATTGCGAACAATATTAAAATAGATATGATACAAGAAAATACGTCATCGGTCAAACAGAAGCAAGTTTTACTTTCAGTAGAAATTTTGCCATGTTTTAACATTTAATTACTTTTAAAATGTTGATGAACAAAGCAGATTTACAATAAATGAAAATTTACAATAAGCAAGATAATGGCTCTCTAGTATTTGAAGAAGATAACAATCTTACCTCTTTTCCAGTTACAGGTAAAATTTATTTCAACAAAATGTTCTTCACTAAACTTTTTTCATTATATCTGTTTATGGTCACAACAAGTCTTCACTATAAACACACATTTCCACTTTTCCATGTTACAGCGCTGCTTCAATCCGCATGTTCACATTATAATCCAGGAGTTCATGTCATAATCTCCCTTTTTTCCGCATCTTCACATTATAATTTCACCCGTTGCAGCAAGATCGAGTAATAATTCCATCAAATTCTGCAAAATGGCAGTTGGCATCAAAATTAAAACAAATGATGTAACTAATGAACGGAATGAACATAAACAACTCTATTTCCTATCTCATTATTAATCCATCTACCGACCGTTACATTTTATAATTATATTATACTGATGTTAAGAAGCACTTTCTTTCTTTTCCACATTAAATCATGGGGTGGCAGGTTAACCATTTTCTCTTAAAAGTATTCTTTTAACTGCAGAATTGTCTTAGTTATGAAGGGTAAGTTATCGGTTATTTATATATGTTTATATTTAGAAGGAACGCCTATTCTGTTTAGAGATGGTGATCATTTTACCTGTTTACATTTTACTTCAATCAATCAATGGAAAAAATTATATTTTAAACAATATATAAATCACAATTTTAGTTTTCAGTAAGCATGATGAATGTACGGACATAGGTATAACTTGTATTACAAAATCGTACTATAACAAATGTATATTGAATGCCGTGTGTGGTACACGGACTATACTGAAATAGTACACGAGCAAATCAATTCTTTCAGGGGTTGTTTAGGCGATTCGAATAAGAATGTAACAAGACAATGGTTAAGTTATACGACGAGAGTATCAGAGGTATCAAAAATAAAAAACATCTGTTGATTGTTCATTGAAATATCTAACATAAAATAAACAAGATTTAGGTAAATAGTCCTGGCAGACGCCTCAACAATCGATGCACACCATACGCACCATACACTTATAGAGTCACCATACATCACACACAATAATTACCATAATAATGTATTTAATAAAACACTGATTTATTAAATATTTAGTTCATTATTTGTACATAGTAATAATATTATTTGTGTTGGAATTGTTCAGTGCTCCCAATATTTAAAAAGATTGATTATTATTAAAAAATGAAATGTCGTCAATGGGAAGCAACAGTATAGTTTGTCACTGTTTATTTTTATTTGACTTGCATGAAGTCAGTTGTTATATCATGGTATCCATTATTTGATAACATTTAGTGGAATCCAACATCATGTTCATTTTGTAAAAATATCTTTTATTATTAGAATTTTTTCTTCATTTCTAAATATTTACTCTTTGTAAAAATATTACCCTGCTAAATTCCATTCAAATCATTTACAATCGTCTCAAAGTATTATTTGAAAAATTTATTTATAAAATAAATCATTCCCATGTAACTTTTTTTTACATTAATAAATTACCTACATTCCTGATTTTTCAGACTTTCATTCTTATCTCACTGGCTATTGGCGCTTCTGCGCAATTATCATCACATCACTGTTTTGTGCTCGGATCGAAAATAACAACTATAACCATTGTTTGACCTGGTGTTCAACCGAAGGTTTGCAAATAGAAAGAGGAGATCCCGCAGCAGGCTACAACCAAATTCATTTATTAGCAGTCCACGCTTCTTCGCACACCTCAAGTTACCTGAGTTCACCTGAGTTATTTATTTTTGTAACAAAATCACTCTATACAACATCACTTTCACTATTGAAGGTTTCAATTCAACAATTACGCACCAAAACCCAAATTAATTGATAAAATATGTATCTCAGTGGGTTCCATGTGGTTTTGTATATCAAGGTCAAAAAGGTAAATAAGATATTAGGGGTACCAGTCGAAAATGTCGCATTTCGGTATGGCCCTTGTTTGATCCTCAGTCGCGTCCGTCTCGTCGAGTCGTCAGCACGTAATTACTTTTGTTCCTTAACATTTGGAGATCATCTTTCGAAAGTTATTTTTATTTTTGTTAGCGATACATTTAAAATGGAAGGGTTTATACCAGATAAGAATTTTGTGCGCAATTGCTTGATCTACGAGTTCCACCAAAAAAACTCTGCGAGGAAGGCTGCAGAAAAAATTTGCAGTATATACGGTAATGTGATATCCATTCGCCAATCGCAAAAGTAGTTTAAAAAATTTCAAAGTGGGAATTTTGACACGGAAAACCAGCCTCGAGAAGAAAAGGTCTTTAAAGTGGATGATGACATTTTAATGTGTGAAGTCGAAGCAAATCCAACAAAATCAATTCAGCAGATTGCAGACACACTCGGATACTGTAATCAACTAGACAGATTAAATGAAAAAATAAAAGTTAAGCGACCCAGAATGCATGCAGAACACAAAGTTTTTTTTCAACATGACAACGCAAGACCCCACACTGCAGCGATTACTCGAAAAAAAATAAACGCCTTTGGCTGGAAACAAATCGATCACCCCCCATATTCACCGGATTTAGCCCCATCAGATTACCATTTATTTAGATCCCTGCAGCATTTTTTATCGGGAAAAAATTTCAACAACTTAGACGAAATAAAATCTGCCCTTGACGACTATTTCCAGTCGAAACCAGAAACTTTCTATTCAAAGGGCATAAAAATGCTTGAAAATAGATGGAAGACTGTATTAGAAAGTAATGGGGAATATATAATATAAATTTTTTCAAATGATAAATGATTTAAATTTATATTTGCCTTTTTATTTAAAATGCGACATTTTCGACTGGTACCCCTAATATGTGCCAATAAATAGGACCCTGACTGTCTAAAATTTGATGACATTTATAAATATCGAATTCATAATAATTCAGGTAAAATTTGATTATTCTTGAATGATGTGAATTATAAAATGACTATTTACGTGTGCAAGCACAAAATGTTTGCACACCATTTAGGTTGGACTGTGCAGCGTGATATGATGATTAATAATTCATGATTAACATCAAGAGAGTAGCGAGACCTTTAGGTTGTCGAGGGAGGTTGTCGAGAGGAGAAAAAGGGTAGTAGGCATGAAAAATGTGTGACGGTGCTTTGAACACGGTACTTGATAACAGAAACACATAATTGGCAGTGTGAGATAATCACTGAGTATAGAAGTGAGGCGTGAACGAAAGTGGACTAGAGCAGGCAGAATGTAATGGAGATAAAATGAAGTATGAATGCAGGACTCAGATTACCATCCTTCCTACCACTGTATGTCTATACGGGTGATATCGCCTCAGTCACAAAATCAGTCACGGCAATGATAATTTTACAGAAAAATGTGTAATTTTCTGAAGATTGAACCTCGTACTATAACATTGAAATTCAAAATATGATGGGAAATACAAATTAAAATATTTTATACAAATCGAAGATTTTGAATTTTCACACATGCGACAACGGCAACGACAGCCATTATACATGATCAATAAATAATAAGTATACACATTCAGATTGCGGATATTTTCTTTCGATAGACAGTGCGAATCCAGAGATAAAATATAAGTACATATATTAAATTAAACTTTTAGACTGAAAATAACAATAATACGGAGCTGAAAGAAGTTAATACCAACATATGATAACAATATGTCGACAGTGTGATTCGTCATATGTCACATAGTACTAGACAGATTTAAAATCAAATAAATCTAATCTAATGTTATCATCAATAACTTTTTGATATTAAATAAATAAATTATTTGATGTATGCGACCTTGCACAAAAGATATATAAGACACAACACAAATTGCTCTCTTCAGTTCTATTAATTCCAAATATCAATAGCGCGGCCAAACGACACCATATGACTGCACATGAGCCGTATTATTAATAAGATTATAAAGTGGTCAGGCAAACCAGATACTGGTGGTTCCACAATAATAGACTAATGTGCACAGAATGAATATGAAAGAGATGTCTCACTAGAGATGAGTGTCACTAGCCACCACAGCAGTGAATTGGAATGATGATAAAATAAGAAAAAGTGAATAACTAGGATTGATAAACTTGGACATGATCATTTAATGAGCAAACATTGCAAAGTGATGGTATGTATGACAAACAAGCAATACTGATTCAATGGAAGTGATGTCATACTGAGAATACCTATTGATTTATATGCTAAATTAATCAAATACTTTACTCATTCTGAAAGTAATGCCCCACATATTTTCTTTCTCAGCATTATTGAAAAACCCTTAATTTAGTACATATTTTAAAACAAAGCCATTTTGGATTAGTTTTTTTTACAAATATCTAATTAGCATATACGTAAGTGTGATCAACTATAAAAATTAATTTTGTCTGCGAAGTGACAAAATAAGGTATTAACTTCGAATCAGTAGCTTGTTGGTCCAGTGGTTATGACATTCGTCGGGGTTTCGAGCCTCGTTCTGAGAAACTACCAAGTTAATCTTATATCCATAGCATAAGCAAATGAGTTCTAAAATTTAATTTTGTTTGAAAATACTAAGTATATCGACATATTTTTTTATATTTTTTTAAGTAAAAAAATATTAAATTAAAAAAATTGCTAGCACAATATAACAGGTGATTATTTTTCGCTCATGACGGATCATACAAATTCAGCAATTTCTTGGAAACCTTTGGCAATTTGTAACGAAGTACAATCACAGAAATAACAAGAAAATTAGGTTTTAATAATTTATTTTATTTCAATGGAAACTTTAAAAATGACATTTGATAATACCCACGAAGCTGTAGAAATTTTATTGAAACCCTATTATCTGATGCAGGAAACTATAAAAATACAGCGGACAAAATATCACTCACGCTAATTAATTGGTTTAGGAGAAATGTGACATTACTTTCTGAGTGAGCCTGGAGACAGAAATGTATTCTAAGCATGTATTTATTTCAAAGATCTGTTCAATCTTAAGAGATGACGCCACAGACAATCGCTTGTGTACTATCACACCGAGAATAGGCGGAGACTGGTATAACACCACATATTTACATAAAACTTTTGTCTTTCCACACTTGTCCATCATTTCACACAAACCTCAGAGATTTTACCTCGCAGTTTTATTTTTAAAAAGTTACCTTAAATCACACTAGGGGCTGGTTGTGTGATCAGTAGTAACTTTTTACTATAGTAAAAAAAGTTAATAAAGTAAAAAAAAAAAATTGTGAAAACGGGTTATTTGATCGTTAATAAAAAAATATTTACTTCTCCAAAGTACTTCCCGTAGTACTCATTTTACTCTGTGATATCCGATAGTAAAAAATGAGAATCAATGGTTAAATATGGCGGACTTTTTACAGCTATTCCAAAAGTCGTCGGGCACATTGATACTTTGAAAGTTGCAGTATATGACAATTAATAATTCAGTATCCCGCTATTTTAGTGTTGAGAGTTTGTCTGATGATGATCTGGTTGTTTAATATACATTATTACACATAATACGAAAAATATCACCACCAAAGTGAGATACCGAACGCCTATGTGAAAAATCCATAGATGATGCATAAAAGAAACCATATTTCATGATTATTTGTGACACCTACAGACATTTCCATCTATGCTTTGACAACAGTAAATTTGACATTCGAACAATCCGCAAACGATTTTAACCACGGGCGTTAGTAAAAAGTTACTAAAGTAAAAAGTTATCATAGTAAAAAGTTACTAATGATCACACAATGATGATTATCATATTCACATACAATATTTTCATTGACAATTCATTTGACAATATGTACACACAAGCATACGTCGACAGCAATGTTCCCTTTTAAGTTTGGATCACACATAAAAATATTTAGTGCAATTTTAAGGAGTAATATTATTTGTGCGCTGGGGGAGAAAATAAGAAAAACATCACCAACCCACCCAGGCTACTGGGAGGGCCTGACCCTGGCTCCACCACATTACTAATGAAGATATAGATGAAGACGCATAAATAAGTCAAGAGAACTAATAACAACTATCAAGGAAAGCTGCAACCTGAGGACACATCTCCACAATGACAGATATCTTCTATAGATAGAAGGCAGCAGAGCTGGTAGTGTAGGTAGAACGAGATTATCTTGGCTGAGTAACCTCAGAAAGTGGTACAATATTCAAATGTTGGTGATCTCATACAGAATAAATCAACATATAGTCGCCAATCTTCGATAGAAAGTGACACGAATAAGTTGTGTTAAAAATTGTGTGCGAGGTATATTTTTTGTATGATGCGCTATGATGCCAAATTGTGTACGCGCGCAACTCACACGCTTTAAAGTGAACATTGGTCGATAGTGTGATCTGTTGTATGTTGTCAGATTTGAAACTTAATAAATCTAATCTTATCTCATATTTATGAACATTATTGGGACACTTACCATTTAATTTAATTAATTCCGTGCAAATCATAAAATACAACAATCTGTTTATTCATTACTGTACTGTAGATTATTGATTATAAACAATTATTTCATTGTAAAAAAAAATATTTTAGAAGTAATGGAATTATTTGTGTGGTCAAAATATTCAGTGGTAGTGTCTTATAGGCCCTTATAAACTAATCTTACCTAAATATTAAATTGAAAAGTTAGGGTAATGAATCTATTTTAATTTTATATAATTAATTTGCAAATAAAATATCGAATAAGATCACTAGTTCTAAAATTGATTTCATATTTGCTTTAATTCTACACATTGAAATGAAATGTTTTACAATTGAAATGTTTTAATATTAAAATGGTTTTACTTATTTCTTATCAAGAAAGTATACAAACATGTCAGATTAAGAGATAATTCCATTACCTGTAAATTTGTGCATCTTTAGTTCCTACATCAAACTAACATTCTATGGGGTAGTAAACTACCCCCAAACTATTACACAATAAGGGTGTTATTCAGTGGGTAATATTTTCCATAATAGCACGGACTCGATGTATATCATTATATGATTGTACAATCATTTCTAAATAGCCGCAATATTAGCAAAACTAAATTTAAAACCATTCAGACGTGACACCAAAACACACAGCGAGTTTTTTCTAATGACCTGTATGTGTCATTCCTTCTAAAAGGTTAAAATATCCGCACAATTCCGAATTTGTTTTATAAAATACACATTGAACTGAAAATATACAAATAAACATTTCATTTTCAAACATCAGCAAGTAAATATTTGACATATTCAATATTAATTTGTTTTCATAATTAAATGGCTTTTAGGTCAATCGCGTCATACTTTTTCATTTGATGTGTGCATTTGTCACATTCACAGACCTCATATTTTCATTCTAACACAGTAAATTCTTACTTCATTTGGTAATCGGTTGCACGGTGAGTCATTTCAAGGATATTCTCATTTTTTTAATGAAATGTATTATTTTTACCGGGACAAATATATGAATGGAAAAATCGGTAATATTTTCGACGCGGGGCTACCGATTGACACGATTTTCGAACTGGTCATTCAGCACGACATCCGATGGACGTCCTTCGAACATTTAGCAATATCTTACGCATTTTCGCTTCGGTAAACATCCGACAACCCAACATTTGGAGGATTTGTGGGCGAACCAATTAGCGCGACCTGACCGCATAGAAATTAAACGTCACACTTCAATATGCGCCAACGGACGGGTTAACAAGGCGGATTGGACTCGCGAAAAATAAATAAATAATTATTCGATTAATCAAACTATGGATGGTCGAATCACTCGCGAAATTACGAAACTAACAACAAAAATACACGCGACATCGTTGCAGGGGCCAACACATAGCCGAGCACAGCCGCTGGCGAGTCACTTCGGTCACTTCGCGACAGGTGAAAGGGGGAAGGTTTAGGGCCTTACGTGGGTTGAAATACGCAAACACGAGGCATAAACACTGCTAAGTACGCACAACAATACACTTTCAAAACACCATTTTCGTAAAATAACACTAAAAGAACATTTACAGGGGCCACGCACGGCGAATCATCAAGAACGCTGCGTTAAAAGAAGACGGGGTGGCCATTTTGAATCAGCCGTGTCGGTATAGTAGGGTATACGCAGTTTTTAGTACGAAATGTGCCGCACAGGTGTATGCGCTATGTGGTTACAAATGTCCGTTTTGAGTATTTTGCTTTATTTAGGTTTTGAGTTGCTTGCCCGATGTATATCATTGTACTTAACACAAACAGAAGTATTATAACGATTTTGAGGAAGATGTTTAAATGCAAAACACTGCTCTGCTGCAAAACCACAATTTCGACACGTTATTCAATAATGGGATGCTGAGTTTGGTGACTAGATCTGAATAGCCAAGTTTTATCCCTTTATAATTTACACACATATATATATATATATCCTCTTCACTCAAACATACTTAAACGTGAAATAGATCGCATCTTGTAGGTAAATGTTTTGAAAAATTAAGAAAGGTACATGCGTACTTTTATTTTTTAGCTTATTTATTGCAAGAGAATGGAATAGTGGAATCAATTACGATACTATTGACTTCCTAAAAAATGTCATGCATAGAGTACGTAGGGCGAACATATTCGTGTAATCATACGCATAACCAGTATACGAAGACTAACATAAACTCGCATCTTGTTAATCTTTTATTAAAAAATTATATACATATTTAGTTCTACATAAATCAAATTTATTGTATTTAAGGCAATAATTTCATAGTAAATTTCAAACAATTAGAATTTTTGTTCAAATGTTATCTGACAAATCTTCACTCATTTCCTTGCTGTTTGCCGAAAAAAGTCCATCACTGTAGAAGATTTGAGAATAATTTTAGAAAAATAATACCTACGCTATTGCCATTGTAAATATATCATTAAAGCTCGAATGATATAACGACGGTCCCCAATAGCACGTATTCCTCAAAATTCCACTGCTGCAATTAATTAGAGTTATTGGGTAGCACGATGATGCCGTATTAATGGCGAATAATGAACAAGAATTACAGAGGCTAGTGAGTAGAATGTAAGATGTATGCAAGGAAAGCGGTCTTATTATGAATGTCAGCAAGTCGAAAATGATTGTAATCGAGAATACAAATACTTGTAGCTGATTAATGTTAGGAACAAGTAGATGAGTTTGTGTACTTGGTTAGTATGTTTGATAGAAACTGAAAGACAGAAAGATATCAAAAGGAAGGTGACTACAGGGAATATGTAAGTGAACGGCGCTTTGAATGGAATTATAGCTAATGGGAACTTGTCAACTGAGGCAAGACTAGCGGTTCACAATGGAGTCCTGGTACCGACACTGATATGTGGAAGTGAAGCCTGGAACTGGCAGAAGAAGAACGAAAGTAGATTGAAGCGTATATATGGTAGATCCACTTATGACAGAGTAAAAAATGAAAAAATAAGGAAAGAATGTAAAGCTGATTTTAATATAGTGAGTAAGATTAAAAAAGGATCACTTAGGTGGTTTTGTCATATGGAACGGATGAATGAGAAGAGATGGGTAAAAAATCTATATGACGCAAGTGTTGATGACACTAGATGTAGAGGACGTCTGCGGAAGACTTGGCACAACCAGGTAAACCAAATACTGGAGGATGGTCCTGTTAGAAGCCTCAATAATCATCGAGCTTGAATAAGAAGATCTATGAATGTGGATGAGGCAAGAATTGTGTCAGGACAGAGGAGTGCGCTCCATACTGTCTGCTTATCCCCTCGGATATACAGCGAAATGGTAAGTATTTCTACCTCAGTCGCCACTTGGTCTTTGGTTGTAAAACGTGCTGCCTGTACATCACGTCGTATTAATACTTTATTTAAATAATTCATTCGTATAATTTTATTTTGAGAATTATCTGGATATTTATCTGTTTGCGTTAAGTGGTCGACCACTTCTCTTTATTTGAATAAATTTTATTGTTAATATTAAAAAAATAAGTTTTATGATTATTAAAATCATGTCATTAAATGTTGTGGTCAACAGATTTGACCCACCAGTGTCTCAAAAATATATAATTTGAAGCTTTTTTGCTATTGGACTTTGCACAAGGAATACGTGGTATTTTATTTCATAAATTCGTAAACACTGACCATGCGCTTTAACTGCCGCCGGGCCTAGTTATCAATGTTATTTAGTCAACTTATAAATAAATGCCACTGGCATTGAAATTAAAAAATCACAGCAAAATTGTATTACATAGGTGCCGGTAATTTAATATGATTGAGTTTAACATTATTTGTCTGTGATTTTCTTGTTTATGAATATAAATGACATTTCACAGAAGAGAGAAGTTGTTTTGATTGTCAACCATGTGTCAACGTATCGTAAAATGTTGCTTTGACAAAATATCGCGTTTAGAATTAGGTAACGCAAAAAACTATCGCTAATTGATGTTCTCTACCGGTGAGTCAAAATCTCGATTTAAAATAATATTAATTAATTCATCTCAGTGTTCAATAATTGAAGTTGAGGCGAAAATCACTATTAGACTACATTTATTAGCGAATTAAAATGAACGGAATGAATCCGGCCGTTCTTTAACATCATACAGTATACTACACTTATTATAATATACACTTAAAATATTATAAACATACACTTGGAATTTCTACATCAACAGATAATGTTTTTTCTTTAACTATAAATACCAAACCCAACAAACTCTTCTTAATTAAAGTTTCTAACCCAACATAAGTAAGATTTTGGGTTAAATCATAATGTATACTATCGGTATGTTAATTATTCTTCTTTGCCAGTAATTTTTTCTCGTTACTGAGGATCGTGTTTATACCCTTGACAATTCTCCTTTATCTTTCTCTGCAGCCCGCAGTTCGGATAGCCGGTAGCTTCTTTGATCTGATTGGTCCATCTAGTTGCAGATTGATTTCTTCCTCTCTGGCCTTCTGCCTTTTCAGTTACTAGCAGCTTTTCCAGGTTATCCTTTCTGAGGGTGATGCATCCGAAAAATTAGGGGATGCGTCTCAAACAAATCGTGGACAATCTTTTGAATTCTTAATTGAGGCACTCGTGTACATTGCTATCCAAGGAGTTCTAAGCGTTTGCCTCCATCACCACATTTCAAATATGTCAAGTTTCTTTCTCACTCGGATAGAACTCTCAATGGAATTATTTTTCCAAAATGGCATCCAACTTGCATTTTTTGCCATCTCAATTCTTTTCTTGACTTGCACTTTAAAACCACCATTATCAGTTATAGGTATACTTGATATAAATGAAGTGATTAACAGTTTCCAAACTTACACTGTGGATAGTACTCCAACTTGATCCCATACGCCTACTTTCTTTTTAAAATCAATGGAAAATTTAAGCCAATTCTTCTGATTTGGCAATAAGCGTTGTGTTATCAACATATCTAAGATTGGAGAATTACACCTATAGAAATCTCTCAACTTTATCTATTATCATGGGAAAAAAAACTGTTTTATAATTCACATGTATTTATTTTTCAGATTAGTGGATTGAATTTCTCAACAAATTGGAATAATAATGATGGCTACTGAGAAATCTGTTGAAAGTTCATTTATTAAACAAGAGCTTGAAGATGTAACGTGCGGTGATGAAACAACCATCAATAATAATTGCAATGAAGGATTAATGAATGAAAATATTCATATTAAAAATGAATTTGTAAAAGTGGAATTGGATTGCAGCTTTGAGAAACCTGAAACAAAAATAATAAATGATGTTGGTGTCAATTTAGAGAATAGTAAAAAAAAAAGTATTAAATTGTACATGTGCCACGTTTGTGGATTTGCTACCAAAATACCATCGCGATTGCAAGAACACAAGAATTCTCATAAAAATACTGTTAATCCAGACGAGAGTAACGCTTCGAACATTTCAGAAAATAAATCCTGTAATTCCGAATCTACAAATGGTATTTTTTTAGAAATCGACAACCTTTCTAATACTTGTAAAATATGTGGAAAGAAATTTGCAAAAACTTCTTTGCTAAAAAATCACATGTCTGTGCACACTACGAAACGGGACTTTAAATGCCACATTTGCCACAGAGCATACAAGCTGCATGCCAGACTGCAGCGTCACCTCCACACTCATGCGGTATCGTGCACACTTTGCAAACACCGCTTCGCTCAATACAGTTTGTTGAAAATTCACTTGACAGACGTGCACGAAATAAACTCTCATGAAATATCTAAATATGTATGCCGCGATCGTGATGACAAATCTTTCGCAAGTATCGCCGCTAGTATTTCAGAGAACGAAAAGAAAATATGTTTGGGCGCTGATGAAATAAGTAAGGCAAGTGAGCTTCAGGAAGAAAACTTTGAAAATAATTCTTTACTTAAATTGGATTTGTCAGAGAAACAAGTCACGATCCGCTGTTACATGTGTGATACATGCAATAAAGCCTTCAGCGCCCGCTCTAGACTACGTCGTCATCTTTTTACACATATGACAAAAGGATTTGAGTGTGAAGTTTGCAACAACCGCTTTAGCCAGACTAGTTCATTGCGGCGCCACATGCAAAACTTGCACAAGGTTTCTCCCCAAGATAAGATTAATTACAAATGTTTTGATTCTGGTGTGGACAATGAGGTTTTAACTAAAATGTTAACAAATGACGCGCCTTCCACTCGACTGACACTTACGATTAATCCTGAAGTAAAGCAAGAAGTTTCTATAGAAGTTGACAGATTTTCGACATCATGTAAAATTTGCGGGAGAAAATGCCGCAATAACAATGTGCTAAGGAATCATATGTTTGTGCACACCACAAAGCGTCCGTTTAAGTGCAGCATTTGCAATAAAGCCTACAAAGTACATGCCACACTTCGCCGACACCTCGCGACCCACATGGAGAAAAGATTTGAATGTAATATTTGCAAAAAGCGTTTCATAGAACGCAGCTCGTTACGAAGGCACATGCGAACTTTCCACGATCCATATTCTAGTGAAAAGTCTGTTCATAATTGCGATAGCTGTCATAAAACTTTCACAACTCTGGCGAGATACGAAAGACACTCCCAATTGCACGGAAATCCAAATACAGAGTGTCCCGTTTGTTCAAAAGTTTTCCACGGACTTTCCCAATTAAAAGTGCACATGAGGATTCATTCCGGAGAGAAACCATTCACTTGTGAGATTTGCCATGTTTCCTTTACTTTTAAACATGTCTTGATTTCGCACCAAGAGAGAGTTCACCAGCTTTACACCAGACATAAGTGTAATGTTTGTTCTATCCTGTTTCGTACCAAAACGGAGCTAATTGTCCACACCACCACGCACGTTTTATCTGTTCCCTGTACTGTAGAGTCATCCAAATACTTCAGACCTATCAGAGGAGACAAAATTACATATTACTCGATGCTCTTACCTTACTTAAATTTAAAAGGGAATCCAAACAAATGTAACGAATGTGCGGAATCATTTGTAACGAGACGAGGTTACATGAACCACGTGATACGTCACATTGTCAGCGAATTTCAAATCTTGGCAAAAATTCCGAGTTATGATTGCAGAATTTGCAAGCAGGCCAACTTCAGGGGTGAAATTCATTTTAAAAGACATCTGCGCCGGCATGTTCAGTTGCCCAAGTGTGCCTTTAAGTGCGAAAGTTGTGGCAAAGAATTTCACAGTTCCGCCAAATATACGAAACACAAAATTACCCATCGAGAGTATTTTCAATGCGATTATTGCAGAAAAAGATTTCATGAAAAGTATCTTTTGATAGATCATATGCGAGAGCACTCCGAGCGGCCCTTTATCAAGTGTATTTATTGCGAGAAAATATTTCACGACACGGCAGATTTCTTGAAACATTTTGAAACTTTTCACGAAGAAAAAATGTCGGCAGAAGAATTTTTAAATGATGAAGATGATTTGGTAATTGTGGCGTAAATATATTAACTGTATGGGGATCAGAATCACAACACTTTGCAGTAGTCAAAAAAAGGAAAATTTTCATATCTCAAGAGCATTAGTCTGCGCATGCTTTCTTCACCTTGTTAATCTGAATACTGTTATATCACATCCTCTCCAAAATCTTAGCACCGTATGATCTAAACACTGAAGATTCTCCATTATCTGGGTACGCATTAATTAACTGGGTTGTGGGTTAATCGGGCAATAATTTTTTTTTTTAAATAAATACATAATATTATTTGAAATAATGTAAAAAAAACATTTTTAATTCATCTGTGTAATAATGTTGCCTCTAAAGTATGCCAGTATGCGCATGCACGTGATTTGGCATCGTAGCACAAAAATAGAACCATTTTTAACAAGACTTCTTCATGTGTCGCCTTCTTCTGTTTAAGATTGGTAATCAAGTTGCAGTGTCTTTATTTATCCTGTATAAGATGACTAACATTTTGGACATTGAACCACTTTCTGAAATTACGTCTCTACTATTTCTATTCTCTCCCCCTGCAGTTGTAAAATATGATATTTTTCATTACGGAGAATGTGTTATGTGTAGTGCTTTTATTTATTTATTCTCTCAGTGCACAAATAATAGCACTGCTCCTTAAAATTGCATTAAAAAAATTTATGCGCACACTGCGATCTGAAATCAGAGGGAACATTGCTAATATGTGTGTACAATCATTTTTTTTTGATTTGAGCAGATAGACGCATTGTGAATTTAAATTACGCACATGGCATTTCATTTTTACTTTTTAAATTACCCATATTTTATGTCCTCAGTTTTGTATTTTCACCACAGACCAGTAAATGAACGGACATGAAATAAAGTGTACATACAGGAGGGGTTTGGAACATTAGTTAGGGGACGAGGGGCATTCTACGCACATTCTTGGTGGAAACATAAATCGGATAGTTTATGACATATGTACACAACAGTAAAAGTATTTACTCTTCGAAAATTAAATCTTTGTGTAAACAAGATGTATTTTTTACATTATCAGCATGTAAATTTTCATTTTAGTCGAGTCATATTTTAAAAAAAAGTCGCGGAACTGTTTGATTGCATAAGTGGTAACAAAGTTAAAATATTGAGACAAGAAATTTGCATTAGTTCATGTCTATATATTTGGTGGTCTGTGATTTTCACATATTTTTCTTTCTTATTATTAGTTTTTTTATCCAGATCAATTTTTTTCTTTACAACTCCAGATAATCGAGAGTCTACTATAATATTATAACATACCTTTTCCAAAACAAAATATGCTATGATTTTTTGTGCACTCTGAATGCATGTCACATTCTTACATTTTTCAAACTAAGCTAAACGCTTGTACTATGCAATGTTTCAAGTAGGACATGCATATATTGAAATAAGTTAATGTAATTCCAATATTTTTAATTAATCACCATATTTGATTGTGATGTTCCTTTTAAAATTTAATGAGCTAAACCGTGTACAGCGTGTGACATTAATAGAATGAATGGATATTCTGCAGCTTGTGGCTCATAAATATCAGAAATCCATTTCGTTGCCTGAGTTTAAGTTACTTTTGTCTCAACATGAGATGCTTCTTTTTAATAACCAGATGAATTATCTGTTTTTTCTTCTTTCTATATACTACATATTTAAATTATTACATTACATATAAATATGTAATGTGTTATTTTTTCCACATTATGCAATCTGACTTTATTTAATTTAATAATTATTTAATTAGTGACACTTAGTTAATTTGCACGTTACAAGCGGAGAAGTTGTCCAAAATTGTATATATTCAAACAAAAAGCAATAATTGGGACATATTGCATTCTCTGTCTCTCTGTCATCAATCAATCAATGTGCTCATGTGCATTGTGGTTCTCTAGTCTTGTTCAAAACATGTAGCGAGCTCCAGTCATTTCTCCTTCCATTATTGATCACATGCCTAGTAATCAATTTTCAATTTGGCAAGACAGCCTATTGCTCTAGGCTAACACCATCTCTTCTAGCAACATACCTAAGATTTATTTTCCTACATATTATGGAGTGCCTTTCTTCAGTTCAGAGTTCCAAAATTCCGTTTGTTTGTCTCGCAGTCCGTGAAATACGTAATATATGATGCCAATATCACATCTCGGAAGAGTCAAACATGTTTATATATATATATATATATATATATGTAGCTTGAACATTATTGACACATATATTTAAAAGGCATAACCCCCTAAAGTATTGTGGACTATGTCTGGTACATGGTCTATGTATTCTTTACCACAGACTACGATATTGAAGATTGCTAAAATGAAGAAGAAAATTGTCAAACACCATTTTGCAGTGTGAAAAAAGCACATTGATATTAATAATAACATTGTATTTAATTTGAATATCAATATGATAGACTGAATTTAATCAAACTGACAATTAAAGAGAGGGATTGTCAATACTTAACAGAATATTCTAAGTGGCCGTGAAAATCTGTGAACATTTTTATTTATCAATTCCTGTGTGCCATATCCACGATACGTTCAAGTCCTGAAAGCCATTTCATGAAGAATTACTTTCAAAGCATAAATCTATTTATTTGCGTAATGTGTGTACTTATTCATCTATTTAAAAAGCATAATAATTAAATAATTTTATATTTCATTTAAGATTTTCTATTCTATATATATATATATATATTGTGTATGCGTACATATTCCTTATGATTTAAGAATATGTAGTTTGTTATTTAGGTATGAATTTCTTTTATAAATAACTAAAATGAAAAAATTGGTACTGTTGGCTTTTGTCTCCCTCGCTGATATCCTGGCTTTACCCCATCACCTCTCCAGGAGTCATCTAGGCTCCAATATGTGTATATGTATTAAGTAGTAAAAAAAATTCAGATCAATTCTAAAATTTTTGCAAGAAATTGTAAAATAAATTATCAATTTTAGTTGTTAACATTAATTATGCTTATTATATAAATCTTGTATCTCGAATGTATATATTTCTTACAACATGTTATATTTTCAATTATAAATTAAATATTTACAAGAAATTGTATGATTCTTTTTATATTAGTTACTTACATATTTACCATCACGCCACATTCCTCTATTCTGACACACAATTCTCACCTCATCCACATTCATACATCTCATACAAGCTCACCGATTGTTGAGGCTTCTAACAGAACCATCCTCCATTATCTGGTTTACCTAGTCATATCAAGTCCTCTATTTCTGGTGCCGTCAACACTTGCTTTTTATATCTTTCTTACCATTCTCTCCTCATTCATCCGTTCCATATGACCGAGCCACCTGAGTGATTCTTTCGCAGTCTTACTCACTATACTAAGATCAGCTTCACATTCTTTCCTTATTTCTTCATTCTTTACTCTGTCATAAATAGATTTGCCACATATACGCCTAAGTGATCTCATTTTCACTGCATTCGGTCTACTTTCGTTCTTCTGCCAGCTCCAGGCCTCACTTCCATACATCAGTGTCGGTACCAGGACTCCATTGTGCACCGCTAGTCTTGCCTCGGTTAACAAATTCCCGTTAGATATAATTCCATTCAAAGCGCCGTTCACTTTATTCCCTTCAGTCATCCTCCTTTCGATATCATTATCAGCCTTTCCGTTTCTATCAAACATACTTCAAATACACAAACTCATCGACTTGTTCCAACCATTCATTACCTACAAGCACTACAAGCATTACTTGCTTTCCTCTTTTGTTGGATAATTGCAATTCCATTAAGTAAAATTCCTTCTGGCACTGACTCCAAGAATCAGATAGATTTTTGACATTTTGAAACAAAATGGGGAGGCATTCATCCAGTAGTGGATAGAAAATGACTGATTTAACAAGTTATTTTGAGGTCAGGAAAGGTCTAAACCGAAAGACCCAAATTGACAAAAAACAATATACATACAATATTTTTGGGATTCCAATGACCTTGACAAGAAACAGAATCTTCCAAGAGGTTGGCATTACAATACAAAAAAAATACATTACACTGATAAGGGAGTTCTTAAATATGTAATTCCATATAACAAAAAGAATTTTAAAATATAGTAATACCCTAAGTTTTTTTATTGTCATTTCAAATAACAATTGATATCATGTTTTGTTTATTAGTGTGATGTTCGAGTGCTAGCATGTGGGTGTCCGTGTTAGCGCGGCATGAAGTGACAGGTACGTGTGCGTGGATAGTAATATAAGCAAGCGCACTTTGAGAGTGGGGCTTCTTTCTACTCCAACGCGAAATATACAATTTGTATTGTTATATCTAGTATTGTATTAGAGTATTAATAAACTGCTGTAAATTTTCACCTGACAAGTGTTTAATTAATCACCTGCCACTGTAAATACAAAAAGGATTTATTAGGAAATAAATCCGATCATAAATTCAGCAATCATAACCGGTAATTCAAATCACCAGCTAAAGTACATTACAATAAGCCTCTGCATTTCAAACATATTTTTTATAAGACTATCATTATATCAGCGAAACAAAGTCAATATGATTTCATTTCTAAGAAAATAAAGATTTTAAAATCAAAACATAACATTGGATTTATTTTATTTTCAAAATCCACAACAAAGGTTTACAAATCACAAGGTACAAGATAAAACAATCGGATGCTTATCATGAAGAAGTACTGTGCAAGAAGAAAATATCTCGTCAAACGACTTTGATGGACTTTATGAAGCCGTCAACTTCAAAATAAATCACGTTATTTGACTTACATTGTGTTTATTCATTATTATAAGATGATTACATAATAAAAACAAATTTTAATTACAATTTTTACATCTTGTTTTCTTAGTCTTCTTTGGTGGTCCCTTGTTACGTCTGCCATAGTTTATTGATTGTGAGTCCGAGTGTGGCTGAGGAGCACTATTCTCCAACTGCACACCCTTTCATATGTTGCACTCGTGCATCTGCTAGTCAAGGAGTTCTGAGTGATGGGTTTTCCTCCTTTATTCAGTAATTGCATCAGCGCTCATCCGTTGGCAAGTTTCCCCTGTCCAATGTACTTTTTGAGTATTTCCTTAGTAGATAGCCATCAAAGAGCCTGATATCTCATACCAGCCTACTTTGTCCTTGCTAGTCTAATTTATAACATAATTTCAGGGTATTACTGTAAATTTACCTTTCGGTCTGGTAGGAAACTATTCAAATATTCTGAAATGAACAATGGTGCTGTTTAAAAGTAAACTACTCCCTGATTGGACAGAAATCTGACTCGCGTCATAAGCCACGCTATAACCAATGATTAAAATTATTTACTGTTTCCATGGTAAGTTTGTAAAACTCCATAATCACATGCAAAAATAAAACACTTGTTTTTTTATTCTACTTGTTTATTTTACTTGAGATGCTGCTGCATTAATTTAAAAAATATAATTTGTGTTGAACGTAACTATTTTCAAGAATCATGCAAACATTATATAAATTCCAGAATACCAAAATTTTTTCTCCTTTACCGTATTGTCTTTTAAGATTGTAAAATTATATAGCTGTCCTTTCTTACAAATTACCCATGATATTAAAATATAATAAAAATAAAACAAAATAATGTTGTCCCTTTTCATTTCGTGCAAATAAAATTGTATAGCTGTCCCCCATTATAGTTATAAATACAAGTTATCTAGTTAAATTGTTAGATTAATAATGCCCTTGCAAGGTGAAATGCATTTCAAGTAAATTAAGCGAGTAGAATCAAAAAACAAGTGTTTTATTTTCACATATGTGCTAAAATTATTTTCTAATGGTTTAAAAACTCTTCTGATTTTATACTATTGACCAACAATCAAAAGGAAATCGGTGTGAATTAATTAGTTTTTTACTGTAATTTGTTATATTGAGAGTAGACAATGGCATTAGCAGATAACTGATGAAATAAATATAGTTTGATACTCGGACTTTCATAAATGTATATATTTTCATGTTAAAAAATACCATGCACCTCGCAAAGTGTACTGCTTCTCTCTCTCACATATTAGGGAAAGAAAAAAATTTCTTTGATAGAATGCGGGTGGTATTTCCAAGAAACCCCAATTGCTGCACAGCTCATTGAGACTGAACTCATCAGTTTATTCAAGTGTCGAAGCTTCCTACAAGGTTTGCAGCAACAACGTCCGTACTTTTTCCAGAATCTTATTCAAAGGCACGGGGAACAGGGAAAATCCGCAGTAAATCAGAATCTGCGATGCAATGAATAACCAGCGAGCGGTGTAGTCGTAATAATGTAATTATTTGAAATTTGGCATTAAAGGTCAGTATGTATTAGTTGATCAATATCAAACTACAATAGGCAATGAAAGAGAGCTCGCTCCGAAACCAACTCTACATACCCACTTTTGAGACGCGCGTCATTAGAGCGCGAGTTAATGATGAAACATTGCTCTCAAAACTCGCACACAGGCAATACTTAATGTTCAAGTCATTTTGTCTACTGTACTTGGTATAATGAACAGACAATTGATGCCAAATTTTTAAGATTTTTTTTTGCTAAAATACATAACTTTTTCAAGGCAACAATGACGTTGCAATCTGGATGTTCCACTGTATTTATTAAACAAAAAAATCCAACGCAGGATTAATTGATTCATAATTTCTAACAAAAAAATGAAGGATACTTGGAGCTAAGGTGCTTCCCGCTTGCTTACAGAATTTTCAGGAAAAATAAAAATGAAAAACATAACTTTCTTTGTACATCATTTATTTATAAAAACAAAAATACATAAGACTATTTTATTTAACTCAATTATATTATACACTACATGATGAAATGATGCACCACCTCGGAAATAAATTTCAATATTATACAAATAAAATATTTAATATAAAGAAAATTAGATTTATAATTCAAGGTAACTCAAAAACAGATAAATTTGAAGATGTCATTAGTATTGCACTCTGTTAAAAATATTCCAATTAACAATATAAAATAAACTATCAAATTGTAAACAAAGTGATATGAAAATGTGGCATTCACCACTTATGGAGCTGACAAACCCAAACAATCTCACTTCAACCATGTTCTATTTTCAGAACAATATTCTATTTCTGATAACAAACCAATAATTTCCTATTCAATTTAAATTGAGGGAACTATATTTCTCAATGTCAACTCCACTAAAATTTTGCCATGAATGTAGTTTTATAGTACCTGCATTCTTTTTTTAAATAGTGTAAGACGGCGTACGCAATATATTTTAATCTAGAAGTAATGAAAATATTGTTGAATGTAACAGTTGTAGAGTTTATCCGGAATGGGACAGGTACTCGTCGAACAAGAACAGCGCCAGGGAGCTGTCCTGGTCCTTGACGAAACGCTTGAGGTCGGATGTGTGGCCGGCCAAACGGCGGATAGTCTCAGCCTGCTCGTGCATGAACTCTTCTTCGAGGTAGGAACCCACCTAGCCGAATACACAAATCATTACGACATTATTTCAAATGCTTAATAATCTAACCAGCTAAATTTAAGTAGTCATGTGTTAGGTTCATTTCAATGAATGAGTACAGATGATTCAGGTCGGCGGTGATAAATAAAAAAAGGTTTTTTAAATCAAATCAAATACTCCACATTATGTCAGTCCAGGTGTGTAAAATAGTAAAAAAATCTCTTATTTTACTCTGTGTACATGTATGCTTTAATTAGGTCACAAAACCCACGCATTTTGCCAACAATATATTAAACCATGTCCCTCTTTTGCAGCTTTTTATAATAGTTTCATAGAAATTGTATTGAATACATATATTAGTAATGAATTATTTTTTATGCCTTACCTCGGGATCGTGGCTGTCCTTGTTGTGGCGAGTGGCCTTCCCGTGGATGTGGTGCGCTCTTTCAGCGAGAGACTTCTGCGTGTCCAGTGCCTTAGCCATGAAGCCCAGCTCCGACGGCTCGATCATGGGATTGAGCGCAGAAGCCACCATACTACGAGTGTTTAAGTCCATTTTACCACCTGAGCAACCAAAAAGAGTTATTTATTTCTGTTTTATCTACTGTCCTTATCAAATGGCACGAATACCGGAGGAAAAAGCGAAGCAATCTGCCTCTTGTTCCAGAAGAAAGACTGCTTGCCCAAATGGGATAGGGGAAAAAAAAAGAAAAAACAAAAGTTAAAATCCTTCAATCACCTTTGTAGCAAAATTGATACATTTTTAAAATAAGCAGTTGTCTGAAATTCTAAATAAAAAAATATTAACATTTTAGTATTATTATGACATAAAATACTATTACAAAATGACACGACTTACCCCTCTTAGTGATGTATTTCACAAGCTCAATGGCTTTGCCCCAAGTGTCATCACTCAGTTTACGGAAGAGTTTGGCAAAACCTTCGCGGTTTTTCTGATAGTTGCCAAAATGTGTGGCCATCAGCAGATATTCGTAGGAGCGCATCACATGTTCGTTAGCGTAGGTTTGAAGCTCAGGAGAGACGAGTTTAAAGGCAGAATACTGTGCATTGCAGTTCTTTAGCAGATCCACTTCTGAATATAAACCAAAGAAATAAGTAAACAAAAGAATGGCTGAAATATGAGTAAAATATGTCAGTTCCCTTAAAATAGATCGGATTTTA
This sequence comes from Eubasilissa regina, assembly GCA_022840565.1. Taxonomy (NCBI): domain Eukaryota; kingdom Metazoa; phylum Arthropoda; class Insecta; order Trichoptera; family Phryganeidae; genus Eubasilissa; species Eubasilissa regina. Next base: position 858,056 of record JAINEB010000021.1, on the reverse strand, counting down.
TAAAAACACCAAATATTAAATAGAACAATATACTATACATTTATTTTAGGACTCTTTCAGAGTAACACATTGAATAAATATAATTGAACTTATAAAACGGGAGACGAACCTGAGCCACTGAAGCCACAGTAGGTATCCACACCGTCGTAGCAGGAATCAGCGCTGCTCACAGCCAGGATGGCGGACAATATGAAAAATATCTTCATTCTGGAGACAGACAAAGCATTCGGTTAACATTCTACTACCCATTTATGTTTTATAGTTGTGCACTATCCAAATATTATTGGCAATATATGGACTAATTTATTTAAACAGTTAGGGCCGGTTGTTTAATCAGTGCCAAATTTTTACTATGGTGAAAAAAATTACTTTAGTAAAATAATTTGCAAAAACAGGTTGATCGATCGTTGATAAAAAATATTTACTCATCGAAAGTACAGTTACCCTCCAATATAGGATAGTAAAAACTGCAAATCATTAGTTAAAAATAAAAGCTGTTTCAAAAGTCATCTGTCACATTGATACTTTCCCACTATTTGAGTTATTTGAGTTTGCCTAATGATGATCTCACTGTTGAATTTATATTAGCATATAGACTAAAGATTTTTTGCCAGCAAAGTGACAAGATTTCGAACACAGGGGTAAATAAAACCATAGATAAAGTATACAATTGTACGTATTGCCATTGGTGAATATTTAAAGTAAATCAAATGTGACAACATATTCAGATATTTGATGATTATTTACCTTGCCACACTATTAGGCAGGATTGATTAGGACAGTAAGTATTGTTTAAGGACGTTTCCACCTTTCTTACAATCCTTTTGAAACTTTGAATACACATTCTTATGAGTGTCTTTTATATGTAGAAATTTTTTCCAATAATCCTTGCGGTAGTAAATTTGTAAATATTGACTATTAAAATTTGCATATTTAACATACGAACCATACCCTGATCGATGTTGTAGCGCACGTTTAATTGAATAGCGATAGTAATTTTCTTACCATTGTTTTGGAGAACTAAGAATCATTAATTGAAAATTTAACAAATATCTTTCTGTAAAAATAACTAAAACAAGCGGTATTCGTTTTGTTATAACAAATGTTAAAAGTGAGCACTTTTGACAGCTTTAACGTTTCCTTTTATAATTTGAATAGTGAGAGATAGCTACTTGGTAATGTGGCACTACGCGGAAAGTTTGAAACACTGAAAGGCGCAACAGTTTTTAATAAATGTGAGTAGCTCACAGATATAGTTTAACTGTAGGTTATTGTGAATGAAAAATCTATTATAATAATCTATTATAACAAATCAAATATTTATTACTATTCAATATTAATAAGCATTATGTTAACATAATAAATAATTATTGATTCTAAAATATAATCTGTAATAGAATTTTCATAAAGAATTTTATTTTTAGACACTAGTACTTTCTTATTACTTTTTTTTTTGGTTTTTAACATTTTATCTTTCGCAAATTTTGATTATTTAAGAAGTCTAAAACTTTTGTTATATTTATTTTTAGTTATCCGCACTTTCTTATCATCTAATTTTTCAGTAAACAATTGCACAATAGGATTTACACCGCTTTTGTAGATTTTTTTAAATGATCGCATGAAATGTCATTTAAAGCTAGTTTTTTTACACATACTGATAGAAATAATATCCTTTAATTGTGCCAACATTTGTAAATTTACTTTAGCTTTGTCTAACTTAGATAATTCTTGCAAATAATACTTGCATCTTTGGTAAGAGTTAAATAAATTACTTCGTAATTTTAATATGTTAATCAAATTTTGTAGTTCTCATATGGAATTTCACATTGAGCTGTTTTATGAAGTGTTTTTTGAATTTTTTGTTTTTTTGCTTCAGACATACTTGCTAAAGCTTTAGCTATTTTATCACCAGTCTTTTTTTTAACGAATCTTCCATTTTTTAAGCGCAAACTCATTATTAATAAACTATTTGCAATCTCTAATATAAAAGTAACCTCCAAAGTTTTTTCAAAAGATTGACAGCACATGTCTCCAGCGTAGGAATATTCAAAATAAGAATACCATATTGCCGGATCAGAAAAACGACGAAAAGGGAAATCTTTTTTTTTTTAAATATTGAGAAAATTATGAATTATTTATAATACTACCCTAGAAATGTTATCAGTATTGGTGTACACATTTACGTGCCTGTGGTCTAGTGGTTACGATGCTTACTTAATGATCTAATGGCCGGGTTCGAGCCTCGTTCCAGGAGGCCATCGAGTTAGTCCTAAAGAATATTGATGAGACATGTATTCTGTGTACGCATCTCTATTTAATACCACCACCTGGTTAAGGTATCCAATTAGAAATCGGGTTCCCTCTGGGAGCCCATGTACAAATCCTGCCAGTTATGCAAGTCTTCTTTTTTTACTTCGTTATTTTTTAAAATGTGAATTATTTATTCAAGACACCAACTGTTTTATTCGTGCTGGCAATAAAAGCCTAGCGGCAAGACCCCTACTTGCTCAAATGGCGATTATCTTATTTTTTTCTTTCTGTATTATCAATACCAGAAACGCAGCACCCACTACCTAGCCGAAGCAATATGCAATAGCCAATCGCTTTCTGAAATTACAACGTTGCCAATGCTTCATATTTATTATGATAACCACAGATAAGGAAAAAACACTCAGATATTGTATATAGTTCTAAAACATGCACTTTGCACCATCTGCAGGGCAAAGGATAGAGCACCACAGATTTCTATGACATTTTAAAATATTCCACTTTCTCAAGGGACACAACAGAAAAACTAAAAAAAAATTCCACCTCTGCATCTACTGAGTTGAATGTTTCAAAGGAAAACCACATTTTCACAATAATTATTCATATTATGCAGTAAGACTCTCAAAGATTAACAAAAAAATTTATTCACAATCAACATTTTTCTATGAATCTCATCATAAATTCTCATTTCATATCTCATGATAAAAAATATCTGAAAATACATTTCTACTCTAAGCACACTCAGCTATGAAGTGAACATATAAAAAGTTGTTCAATTAAGCAAATTCAAAGTTACCTTCATTGTCAGACTATCAATGCGATATGAGCAAGCTGCTCATTAAAAAGTTTACTTCAATGAATCGGAAACACTTCGCATGAGCAACTATAAAAAATAAAACTTGAAAAAAATAAAGTAATGATATCTGTGACGTCACAGTAACTAGAGCTAAGTCATTAATCAATCTGTATAAACGAGTTATTTCGCAATTATATACTTTAGACTTAATTATAAATTTCGTGGTGTAATGCTCACGAAAAAAAAAAATTTATGTATTCTTTTCAAAAATTACATTAAAAAAAAAACGTAACTAATATAGACACTTCTCTTTGAAATAGGGTCTATCTATTCAATTTATATAAAGAAATCCACTTATTTAAACAATAAAAAAAACGGATTCAATAAATTGTATTTTTAAAAAAATCAATGCTAAATTGACGCATGGCTGCATTTTTCGTACTATTATAGTTTTTACAAACTTACGTGTACATTAATGTTGTTTTATGAGGCCGCAAGACTAAAAAAAAATATATACAGGCTCCAGCTTGTAAATAATTATACAAAAAACCACTACAAATTATTGAAATTAGAACGCCGTTTTGACGTGCGTTGCCAAAATATTACACGAAAATATTATAGACAGCCAAAGACGCAATACAAATCGTACATCGCAATGGATGATTTTCAGGAAATTAAATCTGCGTTAAAACTGATGCTCATCAAATTTATGATCATTATTTACTGAAATATTACCTTATTCGAAGTATCTTTTGCAATCACAAAAATATCAGCTTGTAACAGACGATAGGAACCTTCGGATCACTCACGATTTGTGCGGAGCACTTCCAAAGAGCAACCTTTACACACACTGGCGTAGAAGGTATTACTTCTTCGGCGTGGCGTTGGCGATGAAACGTATTATATCTTTGAATCTCGACCCGAATTGGATCGGCGCGATAATGACGAGCTATCAATCAAAACAGCGGTCGAGCAGCACTCTTTGTGACGATTGACGGTAAGGCGGAAATTTGTCGGTCAACAACAATAAACAGTAAACTCATTTCACGAGAAAATTCTATACCACATGACCATGACGCATGCGCTTTGCGCAAGTAACTTTGATCAGCTGTAGGCGCGGTTCATTAAAAAAGGTATTATACTGCGCACGTATAATAAATCGTTCCATAAAGTTGTTAAAAATACGTGAATGTTTAATAAATATAATAATAAAAATTTTAAATATTTTACCTATTGATTTCAATATACTGATCATGAGTTTTGTGTGTATTTAAAAACCAATATATTTATTAATGTTTGATATCACCTCTACATGTATACATGAGTCATGTGCAGCTAGCTTCACGGACGTCCGTGGATGACAACACAAATCACAAATGCTTCATATCTTTTGAGTGGTGGTGTGCAATATACTATCGATTCCGCGTTACGGCGCGACGTAAATATCTGAATTCAGTCATAATCGCTGTTGTCACTAGTCGCCTTCTACTCCAGTGCGTGTAAAGGTTGACTTTGGTCAAGTTAATTCAGTCTCCATAAACATTCAATCGCTGATTGTCGACTAAATCGTATCAAATAATATTAAAACACGAATCAAGATGAAAGCGGTATTGTGCTTTTTGGCAGTTTTGGCGATTAGCGGGAGTTCCGCATTGCAAACATGTAAGTTAAACTATAATTACCCTGTTTTCCTACTCGTCAAATTTTGCTTGAACCATTTCTCGAAATCCACGAGTCTTGTCTTTTGTTTTTTTTTTGTATGAAAAATATTACTCTATTTTCTTTTTTCAATACTTGATTTTTATTTCAATACTTGATTTCAATATTTGAGTTTTAAATATTGACGAAAAAACCTACAATTTCGATGTAGGTATCGCCTTGACATTAAAACGTTTTTATTCCGTTTAGACGATTAATATTGAAACTACGACGTTGCCGAACTGTCAGTGCGACATAATTTTGTATTTATAAATACTTGAGAAATATTTCCTTTGTGTTGACCTCGTATCGCTTTATCGTTTTTCTTAAACAATAACAGATACCTAATTTATTGCACAACTTTTGATAATATTAGTCTTCAAACACCAATAGCATACATACTTCTGCAAAGTTCATAATATCATGTGATGTTTGTAGTATGTCTTGATTTTGAACAGTGTCATAACTATGCCAATGCGGTGCATTCGGGCCCATGCTAGGCAGAGGTCCAAAAGGTCCATGACCTGTAATAGGTATGGTATTGATACTTTTAGAGGTTGAAATCTTGAGACTCCCGGTGAAACCCTGAGAGAGCTGATCACCCTATCTGCATTTGAAGATTAAAGATCACTTTTATCATTACTTTTTGTCTTCAATATATCAATTAATGTCAATAAAAGATAGAAGATAACCAGAAACCTTCAATGCCACGAGCTTAGTAAAATTCTTATATCCTCTGGAACTGCTTTGGATTTTTACCATACAGCTCAAATATTTTCGGTACTAATTTCCAAAAGGCATCCATAATTTTTTATGTGCATATTGTTCCTGACAAATGACAATGTATAGAATAGAGGCGTACTACTTTCATGATAGTGGACCCAACAGATAAAGGTGAAACTAATATTTAAATGAGTGAAATTGTTAGAAAATTTTCCACTATATTACTCTTTTTATTGTATATGCCTACTGCTGTGCAGATTATTGTCCAAATATTATTTTTATTATCAGTTAATGGCCGCTAACAATGTCAATGGCCTCACCCTTCATAAGTGTCTACTTATCAGACATCTGATATTTGGGATCACTTGAAGGAATACAAGGCAATTATTTTTATTTGACCTTAAATACACAACTTATGAGATAATACCCTATTTACCTTGAAGATTACTTTGAAGCCTTCAAAAATATCATTTACAATTTACGGATTTTAGAAACAAACAGAATGTTTTTTTTCAGTTGTGAGTAGGTAACTTTAACAAATGAGATATTATGAAATATTAACAGAATAATAGTAGAGCAGATATAATAATCTATTTTATTCAGTTATTGCAGTTTTTGTCATATCTGATGTTTCATGCCACATTTCAATTACCATCATCAGAGCTAAATCATCATTCATTTTTCAAAAAGGTGTATCTCGAATTTATTGATTTTACAGCAGACGATATATTAACAAATTGTGTGGAGTTTTTAATTGTTGAAAAATAATTTTAAAAATATTATTTTTGATTTAAATACATTATGAGATGTATTTATTCCACACATATTACTTATTACTGTCATTGAAATAAGAGTACTTACTTACTTACCATCATGCCGGTTCTTGTGGGGGTAGGCAGAAAAGATAGAGCACCACACTCCTCTGTCTTGACACACAATTCTCGCCTAATCCACATTCATACGAGCTCGCCGATTGTTAAGGTTTCTAACCGAACCATCTTCCATTATCTGGTTTACCTGGTCGTGCCAAGTCTTTCGCGGATGTCCTTTATTTCCGGTGCCATCAACACTTGCGTCATATATCTTTCTTACCATTCTCTCCTCATTCATTCATTCCACTTGACCAAACCACCTAGGTGATAATCTTACTCATTTTACTAACATCAGGTTTACATTCTTTCATTATTTCTTCATTATTTACTCACGCTCTTTGCCACATATATCGCCTGAGTGATCTCATTTCCACTGCATTCAGTCTACTTTTGTTTCTCTTCTACCAGCTTCAGGCCTCACTTCCATACATCAGTATCGGTACCAGAACTCCACTGTGCACCGCTAGTCTTGCCTCGGTTGACAAATTCCCGTTAAATATAATTTCATTCAAAATGCCATTCACTTTATTCCACCCTTCTTTTGATATCATTCTCAGCCTTTTCGTTTCTATCAAACATGCTTCCCATATACACAAACCCATCTACTTGTTCCAAACATTCATTAGCTACAAGGATTTTGCGCTGTGTCTTGTTTTCCTCCTTCTCGAATACCATCACTTTTGACTTGTTGACATTCATGATATGGTCGCTTTCGTTGCATACATCGTAATTTTTGTTCATTATTCGCCATTAGTACTGCATCATCGGCGTATAATAAACAGCATACAATGAGTGGTCATGTTAAAATGTTTTTATGTATTATATTTGATATAAAATTGAGATACGCCTGTTTGAATGGATGATGGGTGTTTGGGCAATGTAACCCCAGTCGTCACTCAATTTTAACAAAAAACAAGATACGCCTTTTTGATAAATGTATGACTAAATGTTATCAATTGTGATACTGGTTTGTTGTTGGTCATATGTAATAAATATCACTACCTTTCATTCACATGTATAGCTGTAAAATTGAATTAACGCTTTGTTAAATGAATACTACATTAATTTGACTTGTGATTAACTATAATTGTCATCGGCTACTAGTCAACCAAAACATTTCTCACTGATAATTATTGAACTGTACATTAATGTAACAGAAATAATTTTATATTTGAATAACTGTTTATTGCAATGGATGATCAATAATTTATATTATAATAATAGATTATGACATATTCATATACAGCTTAGGCATTAAATGTATTATTATTACTAGCATCAAGCATTTTAATTAGGTGTATTATTTTGTAACTTTCAACAATCATTTTATAATGATTTTACACCTAAAATGAAATTGAACAACTCTTGCAGTGTCAATTTAAAATTGTGTAAATATTCCATAACAAATTTTTTAGTATGAAATATGCTGCTAAAGCATCACTTATATGAAGCTTTGATTAATTTAATGACATCTCAGTTCTATGTCGGTATTGTCTTGTGTTTTTTAATACACGGCTTTACACTGAAACTGAATTGAAAGTCGCAGAGTCGAAATAATATTTACTGTTAAAAATTAGAGATTATGCAAATAAATATTGTCAGTTCTACAGTAAACTCTCGATTATTCAAGGTGGTCGAGAAAAAAAAATTTGATAATCTTCAGACATTTTTTTTTTATCTTTTAGCTTAAGAACTAGATGCCCACCTGCTTAATGTCAAAATAACTGCGGTCAAGATAAACCTGGCTCCTAAATAACATTGAGTCATCTTTATAAGCAGATGTCACTATTCTGTGCAATGAGGTGTTTGCAGTTTTGCCAATTATATTAACAATTTGTGTTAAATTTGGTTAACATTATATTTAATGAGATTCAGATAAGTCACTTGCAAATATGGATGATAATATTTAAGGGGTTTTTACTTCAAGTTGTACCAATTCAGGCAATCTATATAGTTATTCATTTACAGGTTCAGTTTTACTGGCCACTGGACAATTATATTGTAGTGTATAAAGCAAGTTTTTAAATAAAATTGTGAAAGCCATTTTTTAGCGCCCTGGTAAATCTGCAACTTTGAAAATCAAGATTATACTGTATTTGTTGAACATACTATTTTGAAACCACTCAACCTTACAATGAATATAAGTGGAGGTAATATACGGAACATAACACAAGAATACAATGTTGCCATCTAAGATAGATAGATATAATCAACAGGGGCGCCTAGATTAAAATTAAACACACCAGATTAAGCCCTGATAATTTCATCAATAGCATGAAACTTCTAGATAAATAATTATTTAGATCACTAAAGATAAGACTGCCTATTTTTTTAAAACATTTATTTAAAAAAATGAACAATGATGGAAAGGAGTTTAGTCTTTATTAATAAATTGTCAATGAAACCGGACTACGACATTCTAAACCAAACGTTCTTAATTAATTATTCTAAAAGCATTCAAAGCTGTACAAAATAATCTGTCTTATTTGATTTAATTATCTTTTTTTTTTTGTACTATCTTAGGACTTTTCAATTCCTCTTAATTTTCTTCTAAATGGTTTAGGTAAATATATATATCTTATAAATTCTGACATGAAATCCCTTAATTGCATAAAAATGCCCACAAAAGTTATCTCGATTTAAGGCGTGAACTTAACAATAATATTTTATTTTTATTTTTTACGCTACAACCAACATTTTTATTTTTTTAATTGATTTGTTAATATATAATACTATGTAAAAATCTGTTCGGACTGTGCCTGTTTCAATTGTTCAATTAATTAGAATTACAAGTAGATAGAATTACATTTATTACTATATAAAAGGTGTACATGAAGAACAATTTTAAAATGGACTTAATTTTTGGATCACTTTGTAGCAATAATTAATACAGTTATGAGTCAATATGTTTGGGTGAGTGCACCAATACTGGCTCTACCCATATTACGAATCCAAGTTTTAATATATAGTTTCATGTTTTCATGTGGACAATTCAATTGATTTAAGTCTTTTAGCATTCTATTAAATAGTTTAGGTCCAAAATATTTGTAGTTCCTTTGACCAAATGTAGTATGTGCTCTTGGGGTTTGTAGGTTATTTGTATTTGTCTGTGTGGAAATTATGTTTTGAGTTATTTTAAAATGGGTCTGTTTGTATTTATATATGTATTTGAGAGTAGTATTAGCGTATATTTGTCTAATATCAAAGATATCGAATTTATTAAAAAATTTGTCAGTGCTCGTTGTGATTGGGGATTTGAGGATAACTTCTAATATAATTTTTTGAGCTGCTATTATTGGATTAATTGCAGACATAGTCGCTCCACCCCAAGCAATTACACCATGCTCTATAATTGATTGACAGATAGTGTAGTACGCCATTTTAAGAAGTTTTATATTAAGGAAATTTCTAATATTTCTAAAAAAATATATTGTTTTTTTAATTTTATTTGTAATGAGTTGTGTATGATGATTCCATTTGAGATAAGGATCAAATATAATTCCTAAGTATTTAATTTGATCAGTGCGTTCTATATAATTGCATTGACACGTATCGTCGTCTGAGTTGGAACAATTGTGAACTTTTATTTTGTAAGCATACGAGGGTTGGTATTAAGTGTTAAGGTGTTCTGGTCGAGCCATTTTTTAACAATACTTATACCTTTCTCGGCTTTTTTAAATTCTGCTGACCATGTATTAGCTTGGAATTGAAGAACAGTATCATCCGCAAAACAAGTAACGCTTCCGTTAAAAGAGATGTTGCATAGGTCATTAATATATATTAAGAATAGCATTGGACCTAATATGCTACCCTGTGGGACCCCGAAGTAAGTGGAAAGAGGATTGCTTGAAATTTCTTTAATACTAACTCGTTGATTCCTGTCCGTGATGTAACTTTTAAACATATCAAGTTCTTTGCCTAAGATACCATATTTTTTAGTTTTTCGATTAGACTCTAATGCAAAATTGTATCAAAGGCCTTGGTGAGATCAAGGAAAATTGATATACATTTATGTCTTTTATCCACTTTGTTAGTAATGAAATCCGTGACACAGGCAATAGCTTCAGTTGTACCCATATTTGCCCTAAAGCCGAACTGGTTTTTAGAAATAATTTTATTACTCTCGAGGTATTTTATGAGTTGAATTTTTATAATTTTCTCTAATATTTTAGAAAGGGAAATAAGTAACGTAATTGGTCTATAGTTATTGATATCACTTTTACTTCCTGCTTTGTGGATTGGGATAATTAAAATCCATGTTTTAATTTAGTGGGGAAGTGTCCGAGTTTTCGACTAAGGTTAATAAGATAATGCAAGGGGGTTAGCAGTTGCACATACATTATTTTAAGTATATTAACCGTAATACCATGTGTACCAGCAGCATTACTATTTTTTAGCGATTGGATTATATTTTTGATAAGTTTTAGAAATTTGTAAACAATATCCTGGTTTAGATTGTGACTTTCAGATCTAATATTAACCAGAGAAGAGGGAATTTTTTTTAGCTAAATTAGACCCAATATTAGTGAAGAAACAGTTTGCATGATTGACAATTTGGTCAGGCCTATTTTTAAAGTAGATTGATTTACTTTCTATGTCTAGTTGATTAAGAACTCTCTTTTTTTTTATCAGCGTTATTCCATATTTTTTTAGTCTCTGAGAGAATTTTTTGTTTATAGTAAAGTTCTTTGGCTTTTTTAATTATTAGTGTACATATGTTTCTATATCTTTTGTAAAAATTATGCAAAGTAATATCATAAAGGTTGTTACGTGTTTTTTTGTGTAATGTTTCTTTTTTTATAGACTTGATAATATTTTGCGTAATCCATGGTTTTAGGGTTTTTTTACTAGATGGGATGTGTTTGTAAATTATAGTTTTATGTTTGTTAATTGCATTTTAGTAATTCCATGCATTTTCAGAGTTAGTGATAAGGTAAAGGTCATTCCAATTCATGGTTTCCAATGACAATTTTAAGTTTTCATAGTTTATTTTCATAGTTGAATGCTGTTGAATGTTCCGCATTAAAGTTGTTATTATGAACAGTGTGTAATGAGACCATAGTGGAGTAGTGATCAGTCATTGTTGATTCATATACAATCGATTTGATACAGTTCTTAGTTTTGATCATAATGTGGTCAATGCAGGATTTAGTCTTTTATAACTCTCGTAGGACTATTAATGGTGCTAATAAACCCGTGGTAAGCTAACACATTGATATAATCAAGCCTTTGCAGGATGACCATTGGTCATGATGTTAATATTCATGTCACCGATTAGTACAATATTTTTTTTATCAGATATGTGAGATAGGTAGTCATTAAGCGACCTTAGAAAGGGTGAAATATTATATACTAACGGAGAGCGGTAAATTTCCAGAATACATGTATCATTGCTACTTATTTTTTTGCATTTCATTTACTGTAGCGAAACACATAACAAATAACATAACTCAGACTTAAGGAAACCACATAGATGTATTTTAATTTACCGGAAATTGAACCCAGAATTTCCGATATGAAAAGCCAGCGCCCTGCCCACTGAACTAACAAGGGTGATCATGTCGACAGTGCTTTTTTTTTTGCAACCTTAAATTGGCAATTTTCATTCTTCTCTCGGCATTACACATTACGGAGGACTGTGACTCACACGTGATGTCCTTCCATCCGTCCCTGCACTGGGCGGCCTTTACAAGCCCGTGGCTTCAATAATCCGCTCAGCTCAGATCATCATCTTCCTCTCCTGCCAGAATTGTTACAGGCGACATATTCAAAGAATTGGAGTATGTGCCTCAAGCAGACGATGGAGAACCTGTCCTGAATGTATAGCTTTTCCAATATGAAAGCAGTGATTTACCTAGTTGTCCATTTGCTTTCAAGGTCCATATCTCCTCATACTGGCATATGGAGAAGACTAAATCCCGATAGTTATGTTTTTCCAAACCTTGTCCAGCTTTGACATTTTGTAATTTAATATAGAATATGATTATTCAGAAGCTTCCCAGATAAATTGTGTTGGAAAACGCATTAAAGAGTGCAAAACATTTCATAGAATAATACGCAATGGAAATAAAATGAAACAACATAATATGATGTTTGAACAGTCCAATGATCTCTATACAGAGTGGAATGGGGAAAACTAGAAAACATTTTCTATGTACAGATGGTATGATGTCTTGAGTTTTAATGAAATGTTATATTTTCCCTTTAACTAACTCACTCACCCGTTGCGCATTGTTTGTAGACGGAGAATAGAGCGCCATACTCTTCTGTCCTGACACAATTATCGTCTCATCCGCATTCGTACATCTTTTCATACAAGCTTGTCCATTATTGAGGACCATCCTCCAGTATCTGGTTTACCTGTTAGTGCCAAGTCTTCCGCAGACGTTCTCTATTTCTGGTGCCATCAACACTTGCATCATACGTCTTTCTTATCATTCTCTCGTTATTCATCCGTTATATATGACTAAATCACCTAAGTGATCCTTTCTTAATCTTACTTTTCATACAGCCTAATTAATCCATTTTCAAAATAAATTGTAGGTAGTTTTGTGCATTTTGAAAAAATTGCCTAATCTACGGATGTTAGATGTCATCATGCAAATAAAAATGTTGAAAGTCATTTCCTCCGCAATGTCAAAGTATTATCACTCCACCGGTGTGTTTTTTAGCTGATCGGAGATTTAAAGTTTCTTTTACACTTCATTACTTTGTTGCAATGATAATATTTCAAGTGGTTTTTATTGGTTCTCTAATCTGGCACGTTTCAATAGATTTTGATCAATCTGAACGTGCTGATAGAAACATCATTATTCAGATTAAATCATTATTATACAGACATCACGTAGAGGTGCGTACAGATGATTAAATAGTGTCATTCGATAACTTTTAAATGTCACGCTTTGTATTCTATATCTCTAACTTATAGATATTCTGATAAGCAAGTATCAAAAGTAAACAGACTTAATATCAAATTTTAATTAGAAATCATTTTGAGTATTTTTTTTAGAAAATTTCAAGAAAAATATATACATATTTTTAATGAAACATTTTTATTTTGAAATTGCAATGCAGTTCTGCAGTATTTTTAATACAAATTAAGTGAATATTTGGTGACTACCAAATATTCTTTTGAGAATTGATTTTTTCTGTATATCTTTCTAATAGATTAATTTAATTTGTATTGAAAATATATATTCTTAACTCTGTTAATTCTTTGCCCAGGTTTAAAATAATTGGCGTGCTTGTTCGTCTAGTGGTAAAACACTCACCCATGAAGTGATCAGAAGTTCGATACCAATCTTTTTTTATTTTAAAAAATCACTGTTTATATACATACATATATATGTATGAATGTGTAGGGTGTAACAGACCTAGTCCATAATACGAGGGCTGTATGATAAGTACCCGTGTTGGGGAAGAAAACACATTTTTAAATTTTTTCATTTCATTTATTTCCCAACATAGTATCCTCTTTCACTATACACTTAGTCCAGTGATATTCCAACTTTTTTAAGCCATCCAAAAGATATGATTTGTTTGCTAATCAAGATATCATGGATTTTGTTAACCATATTCTCAATAGTCACTTCGATCTGACGGCTTGGGGGCTCTTCATAAAAAACCTGTGTTTGGCTATGCTTGAATTCATTAAACCAGTATCTGAATGAGTATCAAACAAAACTACTCCATAAATGTTAGAAATTTCAACAGTTAACATTGTTCGTAAAATGGTGCTAAACAATGGTATACAAATTTTGCATCATTGGCGCCATCAGTCGTTAAACACGGGTACTTATCATACAGCCCTCGTATTTTATGGGTGGATACTAGTGATGGACAAACCGTTATTGTGACTGTGTTCAATTGTAACGATGATTGATAACTGATTACTCGTAATTCTTCCGGCAATCTCAATCATCGTTACAATCGAAAATTATCAGTCATAATAATGGTTTACCATCTGTAGTGAATATTTGAAAATTGAGTCGAAAATGTCAAAGTGGGGTGTGTACAAATTTTGTATTACAGTAGACCCTCGATTTATGGGTAACTTGATTTAGGAGTATTTCGATATATGACCAATGTCTCGATATACAAGCAAATAAACGTATTGCGTAACATAAAAAAACTATCATTAATTTATGTAGTATGTATTCTTCTGTGCCGGAGATGTCACAAATAATTTTTTTTTTTCGAACACGACTTGTCGTGAGCCGCAGTCTACGCATAGGATGCATAAAGACAAGAATTCTCGTTACACTCTTGCAATGTGTTCACAATTTGAGCTGACGGTTTTTTCCATTGTTAGCAGTGGCGGACAGTAAGCCCTGGTAGAGAAAATAAACAAAAAAATAATAATTATTATAAACTAATGTAATATTTATTAATTGCTTACTATTCTAATGAATTCCAATCTGGATTTACATAATCTGTTTAAAAATGTAATAAAAATTAATGGCATACAATGACGATGCAAATTTAATTTCAGCGAGCCAACAACGCATAACAAATGCTGACAAACCAAATCAACAGAACTAAAAACATTTACCCAATATTTCTTGGGAAATTTTTCTATTAATGAGGTAATGATTTAAAATGCAACTTGGATTTTAATGTTTTGCTCGGGTTTTTCTAATAATTTCAGTACTTTACCATATAATATAATAATAGACATAATTATTAATTTAAACAAATACCATATAAGTCGTAAATTTTCTTGTCATTTTGAAACAAATATTAACTAATCTTATTGCCGAGTTGTTGTGTTTTGCTGTGATTTAAAAATATCTTCAAATACCAAATTTTATGATCTTAATATTAAACAAATGTCATATCAAGCCAGTATTTAATTAAAGATAGTGGAATTTGCAGTGATTCATGGAAATTTATATGCGAGAGTTCAACGGAAGTTGACATTGATGAATGATTAAACTGTCGGCAGAATTGTTAAAAACAAAGTCGACTTGTTGTAGAAACGCATTACGTTTTATATATTTTAAATATATTCTTAACTGAATAATACAATTGTAATAGCAAACTATAAAAACATATTTTTGAAAAACTTTTTACCTTTGTTTTTTTTTTACTTTGACATACCACTGTGTCTTCATCGGAATGTATGTACATTAATGGATCGTTAGTGACTTATAGCAAAATAATCACTCTATTTCAGCAGATGGTTAACTGATGATGGCTACTGATATATGGCCTGAAATATTGCCTACAACAAATACCGATACAATACTAATAATATTGTATGATAGTCTTTAGAAATCAATATTATTACTTCTGCAACCCAACGCTGAATATATCCCTTGCAAAATACTTTTCATCGTGGCCAGCTATCTAATAATCCGGCGTGACGTAATTTATTTATCCAACAAATATCCTTCACTTTGTATAGTTACACTTACCGGAAGCCTTACTTCAGCCTCTAAATACAAATATGCTTTTTTTTTGTTTCTGGTGGGTCCGGAGTTAACATTATACTGAATATATTCATCATCAGTGTATTCCTTTCTCGGACAGGTCAAGTGACACCGGCTTCTGTCCCCACCGCGTGGATCACCATGCAAGATCTGTGCGTCACGAGCATGAGGGAGCAAATCCAAAAGGAGATAGACGCATCCATGAAGTACTTGTCTATGGCAGCTCATTTCTCACAGGATGTGGTGAGTCACATTGTACAGATTGTTAAATCTAATTTCTTTATACCGGTGTTAGTATAATGATGGTGTCAAGAGGAAAGCGGCTGCTAAGAATTGGAGTTCTCTCCTATTGGAAATAAAAACCTGCAAAATGAATATTGTGGAAATATGTTCAGAGTTTGGATAGCCATACAAAAAAGAGTGAGTTCTATGGATAATCAAGTTTAAATTTAAATCAATACCATCCGAGTGATAAAAAATTTATTTTAGATGGTACAGTGTGTTCTTAGTTATATTTTAGTATTTAATACTAAACGTAACTGTGTCAGCTTTGGAAAGGTAAATGGGAATAATTACCCTCATTTTGAATAGATACGTATTTGATTTAAATATTTTTTTTTTAATTACTCACATTTTAAATGAACTTGTATTCGCTTTGAAATTAATTTAAACACAAGATATTTAAATTGAACATTATAAAATACAGAGTTTTGTACCCCTCCTATAAAATATGATGTCGTCGGTTAAGAGCGAAAAGTGGCTAACTGCAATTTCATCATTCTGAGATTAAGTTTTTTCTGGTCATTTTAATTTTGCATTAAACGGGATAAACTACCTGTATCAGGTTTAACCTATTATTAGTGCAAGTTTTGAAGAGTGCAGTTTGATTTTAAGTTATTTTTTCAAAGTTATAATGGAAGTGACAAAGGAGCATATTCCCCATATTTTTCTTTATGTGTTTAATAAAGGCAACGACGCAACAGAAAGTGCGAAGAATATTAATGCAGTATTTGGAGATCAGACAATAAGCGTAAGCCAGTGTCAACGGTAATTCCAGAAATTCCGAGCCAGAAATCAGCTTAGAAGACGAACCTTGTCCTGGAAAATATGTAAAGCTCATTGAGGATGTCCTGCAAACCCTGGTGGAACAAAATCCCATTGTAACTAACAGAGAAGCTTGGATTTGGTCATTCAACCATTCATCAACACCCGCGTCTCGTCGGAAAAGTCTTTTAGAGTCTAATCGCGTGCAGAGTGAATGTGTGCTCTTCTTTGCTGTCATGTCTCAAGAATGAACCTTTTTTGGAAACGATGGCCCACACACCATATTCGCCAGACATTGCCCCATCTGATTACCATTTATTCCGCAGTCTTCAAAACCATTTGTACAGAAAAAATATGAATTCTGTATACAAGGTCAGAACAGTACTGGAGTAGTATTTTTCATCACGGACTAGTGAAATTTGGAAGAGGGGACTTGCAAGTCTACTAGAAAAGTGGAATAGCACTGTAAAAAGTGAAGAGTATATTTTAGATTAAAAAAGAACTTGTTTATCTTAATTTTGAAAAATAAAAGTATAAAAAAAACTGTAATATTTATGGGATGAATTAGGATTAAATGCATCATATATACAATAATAAATGTTCATAAGAAATATAATCGCTTATCACGACTTACCCGCGTTACCCAATCGCTAAAAAAATTCCTGGATTAACCGGATTTTATTAGTCAAATGCTTTCCAGCCTAACAATTTTCATGCACTTTTTCACGATCCTCATATTTAAGATAAATTGCACTTGCAGACCTTTATTTGGCCCCATCAACTATACACTGTTTACATGCTTAGCACACTGGGGTTCGCTTACATTACCACCATTTTCTATTGCAGATCAACCGTCCAGGATTTGCAAAATTGTTCTTTGAGTCCGCATCGGAAGAGCGTGAGCACGGCATCAAGCTGATTGAGTACCTGAGCATGCGTGGAAACCTTTCTTCCCTTGCCAACGTTACCTCGCTGCTCACCATACCCGTAAGTTACTCTCATTTGTTATCACAATATTCCATCATCATGCACCGAGGTGCTGAGATCATTGATAAGCGATTCATTAAATAATGTAATGATAAATGTTTTAAACTTGGTTACGGCCTTATCCGCCATTTGGAACCTTGAGATCTGAACTGCCATCAATTTGGTCTATGTTTAACGATTAGTTAAATAAAATATGGTATGATTTGAAAATATTTTGATTGTGCTGTGGGATTCCCTAATTAAAACTCCATATTATCATATCAATATGTAAATGCCACAAGTGATATGAACTTGTTGTTGTTGTCTCGGAATTATTTTAATTTATTGACGTTATGTGCAGTGATGCTATCTGGCACAGTTATAGAAATATACTTTCCTCTCAAATAGTAATATTAATACTTTTTAATGAAATTCCTCCGGAGTTGTGGAGAATATACGTGATGATGAATTATATTCCTAACAGGGAAATATTAATTTGCTATTTTGAAACAGGAAAGTTTCTTAGTAAATCATGTTGTTACTGTTAAGAAGTATATTTTACACGCAATATCGACTTCATGCTATTATTTAATAAGATTTTTCCTCTTCTATCATGAAAAATTATTAATTATGTGACTTTCAATTCTACTGTAGTTAAATGTAAAATAAGTTAAGTGACATCAAAAGACAGATTTTGTTTATGACCATTGTTTTTTGTATTAATAATTACAGTAAAATCCTGTTTATTCGAAGAACATTTTTCGGAGCAGAATGTGGTCCCTCTGGAAAGTTTTCATAGTAAATTGTACTTGTAAATTGAATATCGTTATTTTTGGACCCATCAGATGAATTTTTCAGTCTATTTTTCACATAATTCGATTTTTTTTTGTCAAATGTCCGTAATCTGGAAAATACACGTGCGCTATGCAATGTGCTTGTCAAATATCCATCTAATGGGTAATATCCGCCCCTATACCGATTCACGACGCATAAAGTTAATTTGCATTGTTTGTTTTCTCACTTATTTTCAGTGTGCTAAAAATAATAATAAATGCGTCTTGTTCCTCTTTCAATTTTTAAATCTTTATCTTCCTTACTGCGATGCGTTAACTCAGCTTTCATGCTTTTTTCTCTCCCTCGTTCTGTTTACATTTGAAAAAGATAGCAAATATTATCTTTGCGCCCTTATAGGTAACATGATTCCATCAGTGCTTGCCAATCTTCTGTTCTGTATTATTACCATAATTATTTTTGTTTACGTAGTGTTTGTACATTTTGTTGTACAAATGCTAGTACGCGATTGAGTTTGTCTGACTTTTCAGTGTTTTTTTTATAAATTATTTAATTTGTATTAATTTTAACAGTCACTTCTTTTTATTTAAGTTTAGTATCAAGGCATTTTGAAGAATGTTGTTGACATTTTTCAAATTTTCTTATATCTCGTTAATTATTTGATTGCCATTGTTTTAAATGTAAGTACAATTATTTATTGTATAATCTCTAATATTTACGTATTAGACATTTTGATATTCGCAAATGTGTGTTTTGCGTTCCTTAAACTTTTCCGTATTCCATTAAATTAAAATTAAAACATTTTTATAATTTTGACTGATAATTTTATATTATCAAAAAAAGCACCAATGCAAAACTCGTATTGGACGCTAACAGTTACTAAAATATGTATTTAATACAAGAGATTGACAAAAAATATTATGGAAAACAAAATGAACAGAAGAATTCACGACCTCATTAATGTTGAACTTAAGTGTGGTTATAGGTATATAGGTTTACTACTTCGAGTTGTAATGAAAAAACAGCAAACATTTTTAACAATTTCTTTGCTAATGTCGCTAAAAACTTGGTTAGTAAAATCACTAAGAATAGCTACAATCACATAGCTACTTCTGATACAGTATATACAGGAAATAAAATTGAAATTTTTCAACCCACAACAATTAACGAAATTGAACAAATCGTAACATGTATGAAGGGGGGAACAGCACCAGGTTATGGTGGACATACTGTTAATACATTCAAATTTATAAAAAAACAAATATCCAAACCTCTAATGCGTGTAATAAATTTTTAAATTTTTTATTTTCGTTACTGTAAATCCTTATTCAAACTTTTTTCTCGATTTTCAGTCCCCTTATCTTCGAATAACAAATGTATAATGTAGCAACACTCAACAAAATTACATAATTATTCTTAATATGATTAAATTCCCCATCACTAATTCATCCTGAATGAAAACATCTAGCTTCGTGTGTATCCAATACCCACTTGAGTTTTTACTTGTTGCATTGATTAAAAAATGTATCACAATGTATTACATATAATGCTTTGTGAATTGTAGAAACTCGACAAGCAGGACTGGGCCAACGGAGTGAGTGCCCTGAAGGACGCGCTCGATCTGGAGACGGACGTAACCACAAGCATCCGAAATGTCATCAAAGTCTGCGAAGGAGTCAAGGCCTTTAACGACTATCATGTGAGTTTTGTTTCTCAACTTCATCTTCCACAATGATGACATTTTCTAATATCTTTTGACCATTCTTCATTGTGCAGATTTGTTTAGTATCATCTCTTCATTTTGCCGGCCTAGTCAATAGGGTGACGAGTGTCAAGCAGCATCCTTGTGTCTATTGTTTATTATCAATATTAGCGTAGTCGGTTAAAAGTTTAGTCATACACAAGAAACAATTTGGTGACTGTATTTTTCTTCCGTGATGCTGAATCTTTTCATGTTCATTTTGTCGGGATTAGAATGTATTTTCTTGTTAACCAATTTTCAAGTTAAATATTTTCCACTGTATTTAGTGCCCTTGAATATATACTAGACGTTTTAATTTTGTGTTGCTTACTTTTGTGGTATTATCATTGATTACAACTGACTAAATATTATTATGGGACTCCAAATGAAAATTTTACTTAAAAGATTTTCAACATCAAAGACTTGATTCACTTTTGAGTAGAATTGTAAATCTGATGCCCTTAATGCAACAAGCTTAACAGTTTTGCCTACTAGACGATCTAACCCCACTTTTGGTTTGCAGCTGGTGGATTATCTGACGGGAGACTTCCTGGAGGAGCAGTACAAGGGCCAGCGTGTGCTCGCTGGGCGCGTGTCCACCCTGGACAGGATGATGGCCAGTCACGGAGTACTCGGGGAATTCCTGTTCGACAAGAAGCTTCTCAGTGGAGAAGTCTAAACCTTCGCAAACATTTCTTTAGTCTAGTACAAAGATTCCTGTTTTGTTTGTACACTTATTAATTTCATCTTTTTTATTAAATATGTATAAATGAAATCTTACTAGTTTGTATTTCTAATAAATACTTTGATTTTGATAGCTATTGTATATTACCTTATATAAGTTTGTTTTCTTCGTAATATGCAATTTTACAAGAATAAATATTAATTCAAATAGAATTTTATCTCTCCTTATTGTAACTCTAGGTGCATAAAGGTTCCATATCTGTGAAATCCTTAACACCGTGGAGCTATGGTGGTAACTTTCTACAGTAAATAATATTGACCAGTTGCTGATCTGGAACATTTTTGGTTCGCCACAAAATCAAATGTGTAAAAAAATATCGAAAACCAAAAAAATGACTAAATACATACCAGTTCGGAAAACTTCTTTTTCCTAGAGTATGTATGTATTTACATTTGTGAGTGGCAACCGATAAAAATATAAAATCGGTGTATGGCATAATTAAATATTATTTTCATGAAATAAAATATAAAATGTCATTTTTATAAGCAGAAAGTTAACTAAAAAATCATTTAAATCAACAAGTACCGCTATGGTCTCCAGAGACATTTTAAATAGGAACTCCTCAATAAAAATCATCTTCAAACTTTGTAAAACTAATCTATACTGTGTGCTGGAACTTAACAAAAAATTATATTGGACATTTTTGAGAGGAGGGTTTTAGAACTGCAAACTTGGCACGATCTGGTAAACCAGATTCTGGAAGATGGTCCTGTTGGAAGTATCGATAATCGACGAACTTGCATAAGAAAATGTGTGAATGTGGTTGAGGCAAGAATTGTGTACCAGGGCAGAAGATATCTCCATATTGAAATGATGTGATGGTAAGTTAGTTAGCCAGGAAATAAATAATTTAACACAAACATTAAACTTCCAGCTATGTAACAACCATAGAAGACATACGACCTCCAAAGATTAATTAGAAAAGTTGGCAGGCCGAAGTTAAGACGGTTAGCTGTATGCATGTCCTTGAGCATTAGAAACTGGGGCAGACAGACTGGAGTGGAAACATTTCCTATAGGTAACCAAGATGATCTATTGCATCAATGATGATAATTTATTAGTGACAACTGACGAAAGATTGGTTCATGCAAATAAAGGTGACTTGTGGTCAGCGATTACCGCATGTGGACAAAGAATTCAATGGTAGATCTGAATGATAGCAAGGTTAGGTAGATTCTAATTAAATGACGGTTCACTTACCAAACCATTGTCTGTTGTGGAAAAATGCTTAAGGATTTCCCTGATAATCCAACCACTATTGACTATCATTTAGTGTTGATATAATAGCTTTCCTTTGTATATAGTTAACAAGTCTTTCAGATATCATTCTTTTTATGCTCTCGTAAAGCATCATTTTGATGAATGTAAACTGTAAAGGCGCTGCGAAATAACAGTGAATAATATTATTTTTGTAAATTTAATGGAGACATAATAGTCATTCAAATTAATGTTCCATCCTCCGGATGATTATTATGCGCTAAATTTTAACCATTTTTTGAAAAAGATTTATTAAAAGTTTTTCTAATTTACTGAGGTCCGGTTGCGTCATCTTCGGTAACTATAGCTGAGATTCAAACTCGTTTACTTTTAAACGAGATACAAATAATTTGACAGAAATCGAGTTGCGTGAACAAAGTTTATAGTTATCCAGTGTAGCAATTACATAGGCTTCTTAAAATCTCATTTTCAAAAACAAACAAGAGCGGCTATTGCTCTGCCCACTTTGTTCACAATCTGTGAAACAGTGCTCTTGTGTACACCAGATATATCACCCGTGCATCTTTGCATTGATCCTGTGGCATAGAAATGTAAAGTTATCGAGACCTGGTTCACAGGACGAACTGTGTGATTTCTGATCTTTATCAAAAATATTATTATATACCTATGGAGTACTTAACTTTAGATGACATTATATTGTCTGAAATAAGCAAGACCAGTTGCCTAACCATAATTTTGGACGGGCGAAATTTTGCAATAAAATCTATTTCTTCCCATATAAAATTATCAGTTTGTGGCTCTTGTTAAGGATGTATTGAACAATTATTTGATCGTCGGAAGAATCGGTATCAGTGCTATCTGACATAATAATCTTCATTTTAATAATACGACGAAAAATTTAAAAGAATGCTTTTAATGACAGATGTCAAGTGAATGCGCACAATGCAAATGTTCCCTAGATGACAAATCCAGTGGATGCAATCCGTTATTGGAAAAAGATTTTTTTAAAACCCATTTCTTCCCGCAAAAAATAATGTGCCGAGGTTCGAGTTTCACTTTTCCTGTTAAGAATATACTTTATAATTAGTTTATCATCAAAAAAGCCTGCGATATCACTGCTATCCGACATAATATTGCACATTTCGATACTACAGTGTCAAAAATCGAAAAATACACGCGCGAAAAATGGCTCGCGCGCAGTGCGCATGTGCATTAGTAAAGTTTACATTCAAGCGGAGATTTTCGGCAGTTTATAGTTGAAGTTAAAAGTAAGCGACAAAAATGAGATGACGCAACGCGTTTTCGGATAAACTAAGTTTAAAAGTAAAGTTTATGGTAACCGAAGATGACGCAACTGGGCCTAATAAGCCAGTCATGAGAATTATAGAACTAAGGAGCAGTTTAGTGAACAAGCATTTGCATTGGCAGACCCAAAAGCGTGGAACTCTTTGCCCTCTGTCATAAGGAAATGCATCAGACATTATTTAAAAAGAGACTGAAAATGCACCTTTTCAAAAAATCATATCCATAAGTTCAAATAACAATCTTAAGTACAAAAAAAGTGTAGGACTGAACAGTTCATGTGTTGTGTCCTTGAGGTAACTTTTTTTACGAAAATGGTGCTGCAAAAATTATCTAATATTATGTTATGTTACGGAATATTCTAGAAATAAAGAAAAAAATCTAATAAAATTTGTATTGCGCGATTGATTAAATAATTAAAATACACGAAGAAATAAATTACCGGAATAGCACATTTATTTCTACTGTTATGCCCCAACGTCAATTTATAACGCGGCGTATCAAATTCAAACCTATTAATTAAATAATTATCTAATTAATTAATAATTAGGATTGAGGTGGGCTCTACTCTACCGGTAAATAAATTATATATAATAATGAACGGTAAGGTAATAAAATTGCTGTATGTGCAAATTTAATTCTGTATCAGTTGTAATAAAATGATAATTTTATATAATAAACGATCAATCCGCACAAGAAAATCCGCGACCAAATATAAGATTTTGATGGACATTATAATTAATATGACAATAATTTGTTAATTTATGTGAAGATAAGATTAATCAAAAATAATTACAGGAAATTACGTGTACCGGATCGTGTACGTATCTACAAAAGTGTAAGGTTTTTTTTTAGGACAATGTTAAGTGATTACGTAATAAGATGAACAACATCAGTGATTATTCTATAAAAAGGGAATGGTCATAATTAATTATAAAACGGGGACGGGATAAGAGCGAAAGGATTTTAGGCCTAAGGGAAAACGTAGCGCCGCTGTTAAGATTGGACCAATAAGTATCGCCAGTTTCGGGAAAGACGAACCGTCGAGGTGGCAGAGGAATGCCCCCGATGCGCAGATTTCACCGGAGACAGCCGCGACACGGTTCGTGAAATGTAGTCCTCCAACCAACCCCGGGCTGCATTCTCCATCCGTACGAAGAAAACCGAAAACGCGAAGAGTCGAGCAAAATCGAGGCAGTTAAGCGTGTCTGCAATCGTCAACAGACCGGACAAATGAAAGAAATTGCAGAACGGAGCAAGCAGTGAAGAAAAAAGCCTAGCAGACCATTAGACGAGCTGATCGAGGGGAGACATGACAGCTGGCGGTCAGGGGCAGCCAATGGCCGTGGCGACCACGCACTAGTCCAACCAACACGCATAGTATACAGGTATTTCTAGTAGTAAGAATCTGCCTGCCCATGTAGTAGGAAATAAATATCTGATTCGTGTATTTTATAGTTTACCTGTCCCACTCTCATAATCATAGTGTAATAAAGATGAAAATAGTCGCGGAGCGAAATATTACTAGAGTTCGGGCAGCTCTAATAAAATGATTTAAAGCCAATCCTTATTTTTTATGAACCCCCACCCCCATCATTCAATATAAATCAATCATGCCCCCAGTTGTGAAATTAAATTATATGATGGTACCTGGAAACGGTATCTGGTTGGATAAAATAATAGTGATGTGCTATTTAGTTAAAGTATTTCTAGCACAGCAGCCATTTTGTGGCAACGGCTACGTAAAATTTAACATTACCTAAGAATAGACTTAGTGCAAAGCGTGGTAAAGGTTATTCTTGAATGAATATATGCATATGACCTGGCGTGGTTGTAGGTTGTACTATTGTAGGGCTTGTCGGCTTTTCGTGTAAAATCTAGTTAAAAGACACTTAGTAAAAATAATATATTAAAACTACGAGAAATTATTTGCTTTATATGGAATCTTTACTATCTTTTGAATCCGTCTAGCCTTTCGATTAGTTAGTGTACGCGTGCATATACTTTGTGTTTTGAAGTTTGACGTTTCTTTTCCGAATTATGAAGATATGAAGACAGCTTGCGAAAATCTCGTTAAAGCAATGTTATCATATAAAATATTCTTATAGACAGCTTTTAAAATGAAGCCCTCAAAACTTGAGAACCAAATCCCGGAGAGGAAACCGTCTTGGCAAAGCTCTGAGATGAAAAAGTCTTATAACCTTTGTGTGACATGTCTGAGAAAAGGAAAATTCAAAGGTGTTCATGACAAAAATCATAATTACGGAAAGCCAGAGGTGTATTCGCAGATGCTATCCTACTGTTTTTCATTACGAGTAAGTATATGGTCATCCTTATTCGGTTATTTGTCATCCCTTGAGCTTCAGTTAACGCTGAATATATATGTTTATGTTAGTCGATGTGTGACATAATCGTAAATAATAACTATTGAATTAACGTAAAAGTTTGTGTACTCGGGAAAAGTGTTTTTACAATACAGTAAGAATTTTGACAGGGATATTAGAACCGTAATGTGCAAGTAGTTATATGTATTCTTGAAGGTTTTTAAATTAAATTTAATTTGCCTTCTAACTTCTGTTTACTTTATTTAAATCATAA
This sequence comes from Eubasilissa regina, assembly GCA_022840565.1. Lineage (NCBI taxonomy): Eukaryota > Metazoa > Arthropoda > Insecta > Trichoptera > Phryganeidae > Eubasilissa > Eubasilissa regina. The sequence goes on along the minus strand of JAINEB010000021.1, from coordinate 831,862 downwards.
CTAAACACCAACACATAAGGTTGTTAAGTCGCCGCAAGGTTGGTGCCCGATATATTATATTGTACATATGAGACGGATCAATTTATTCCAGAAGGTTGTCAGATCGATCACAGCTCGCTACCAGTGAACCAGATCAAATATAAGGAATTAAAAGGAAGGCATCGTTACATTTATTAATCAATATCAACACATTTAGATTAAACCATTAATCTAATCATATCCTTCATGATTGATGTCTGGACGTCGGGATGTATGCCGTCACATGCTGTCCATAGGTATAATGTAATTAATGGAATGTTTACTTTCCAGATAGCTGATGATAAAGATAGTGGAAAGCTGTACTACATTTGTGATACATGTATTTCCAAATTGCGCAGTGCCACCAAATTCCGGAAGCAGATTGAAATTGCTCAAAACAAGTACAAAACATTGTATCGTAAGTTTCAGCTGTCATTTCTATATAGGATTCTCATCTCAGTCTGCTGTCAATAATTTTCCCATTAGAATCTCATTGACTTAATTAATGCTTTTTGAAGCCATCTCTAACTTCCTAACCCATGATTATAATCTGACGAATAATGTGGCAGTAGTTCTAGTGCTAAACAGTGGAGCCCCAATTTTAAGTTTTTGAAGAGACCAACAAAAAAAAGTAAACAGGGAAAATGTAAATTGGGGGTAATAAAAAACAGAAAAATAATTTATATTTTTTATTGAAAAAATCAAATAATATTTTTTGCTGCATGTGTTTTTTGTTGATGTTTTTGAATAGTTCTTTCAATATTATAAATTGAATTAAAGGTTTCTGATAGTATATTACTAATAATAGTAACTTCAATATGCCTCATAGCATCGTCGCAGGAAAGACCAACGTAAAACAGGGTTTTAAATATACTAAAATGACACAGGACTACAGAAATAATACGCAATTGTAGGGAAAATGTAAAACCGGGGTTCCACTGTATAATGAATTGAGTGAGTGTTTCTAATATTAGATTAATATTAAAAACCCACATTTATATACTTAGGGCCGGTTGTGTCAACAGTAGTAAATTTTGTACATGGTAAATTTTTACCATCACCTGTGGAAAAAAACATTTGCAGATTGTTGGTACATCAAATTTACTACTGACAAAGTCAATCCTACATAATAGTGTGGAAATCAACGTTCCCTCTAATTTTTTCATTGTGTGTGCGGCCCATCAACTTATCAGTGCAAGAAAAAATAAGTGTGTTTAAATACGCACATTCATGCGTATAATGTTAAGCTGGTGTGAAAGAAAGGAAAGAGCCGTTGAAAACAGAGGAAGGGGTGAAAATGACAGAGAATTTCCAGGATAATATAAAATTCTGGGAGACAGTCAAAAAAATCCCGATGTGGTGCTGAAAGCAGTAGTATGAAAGCCATTAAGTCAGTAAATGGAGAAATGTTAATAAATGAACTCGAAATAAAAGATAGATCGATGAAATATTTCCAGGAAAAGTATGAGAGTGAAGAGAATACAAATGAGGAACCCCTCGAGAGGCTCTCTGGGGTAAGTATGAATGACAAAAACAGTATGAATGGAATAAGTATGGAAGAAATAAAGTGTGCAATAAAGCATATGAAGAATGGTAAGGCTGTGGGGTATGATAACGTTGCTGCAGAGTATATCAAGGCTGGTGGCCCATTGGTTGTCTCGTGGCTTCATGCGCTCTTTAACAGAGAGCAGTTATTATGCCTTATACGGAAAGACAGAAAGATACAGAAAGGAGGATGACTGCAAGGAATAAAGTGAACGGCGCTTTGAATGGAATTATAGCTAATGAGAACTTGTCAACTGAGACTAGTGGTTCACGATGGAGTCCTGGTACCGACACTGATGTATGGAAGTGAGGTCTGGAGCTGGCAGAAGAGGAACGAAAGCAGACTGAATGCAGTGGAAATGAGATCACTTAGGCGTATATGTGGCAGATCCATTTATGACAGAGTAAAGAATGTAAAGCTGATCTTAGTATAGTGAGCAAGATTACGAAAGGATCACTCAGGTAGTTTAATCATATGGAACGGATAAATGAGGACAGAATGGTAAGAAAGATATATGACGCAAGTGTTGATCGCAGCAGAAGTAGAGGACATCCGCGGAAGACTTGGTACGACCAGGTAAATCAGATACTGGAGGATGGCCCTGTTAGAAGCCTCAATAATCGTCGAGCTTGTATGAGAAGATGTATGAATGTGGATGAGGTGAGAATTGTGTGTCAGGACAGAAGAGTGTGGCACTCTATCCTCGCATAATGGCAAGTAAGTAAGTATGTTAATGTCTGATAATGTTTCTTCCTATTGAATCCAGCAGGTTAATAAATTGGTGATATATTGGTACTAGTTAATAACATTTATTTTTGTAGCTACTGTTGTATCTGTATATAATTGTCTTTGAACCACAACACACTCATTTTTATTAAAGTTTAGTTATGCTGAATATATATCAATGAATCTATTCTACAACTGTATAAGATATATTTAATATGATATTACATAAAAAACTTGTAAATATTAATAATATATTTTTTATTTATTATCTTAGTTTTATTAACCACAATTGAGTTTAAAAAACATCTACCGGTTTCGGAAAACACCTTTTCCTTCTTCAGGATATGTCAAAACTAACTAAAAATATAGCATTGTTTTTCTATTTATCCAGAATCTATTTTTAAAATTTTTAAAAAAAAACAACAATTATTTAAAAACTAAGATAATAAATAAAAAATATGAATTTTAACCACCAAGTTAATATTGCTAATTTTAAAAGTATTATTAATAATATATTCAATATATGGGCTAATATATTTTTCTCTCCTGTCCATCCTGTCTGCCCTATATTTATACACTACGTCCGAGTCAGCGTTTCGTCCGGAAGAAATGTACGACTTTATTTGTAATAAACATTCTAAATGGTCAACGTTCATTCTGTTTCTTGATTTAGATCTTACAGAGTTCATAAGACTGAATTCCCTTTCACAGTCGGCACTCAATGCCTGGAATGTTCCTCAAATGTCTGATAGTAGGATTGAAATATCTGCAAAATTATCTTGATTATTAAGTGTAAAAGATAATAAATCCGTAAATGTGTGAATTGAACCCATTTTCACTTTTTCAGCAGCTATAAATTTTAAATCGCAGTATTGTTTATGCAAATTTTCGATCAAATCTTTATCACTGATCTGGGTGCCATATTTTATGACTGATAAGGGTGCCATATTTTATTATCAGTCTGTCTAAACTGTCTTTTCCATAATCAAAATCCTCAGTTATTCCTATTGCCATTTGATCAAAGGCGTGCCCCGGTCCATTAATTCTTATGGGAATCTTATATCCAAATGATCACACAGCAATTGAATAATTTTTAAACATATGTGTGGCTGCACACGTGTACATCTTAGAAAGAACATTGGTGACAATGCGAAATAATCATCAAATACATACAATTTTATGCTTTATATATGACTTTATTTACTCATGCATTCGAAATCTGTCACTTTGTTGGTGAAAAATCTTTGGTATAATTTATATAAAATTAAACAATGAGATCATCATCGGATGAACTGTCATCACCAAAATAGTGGGATATTGAATGATTTATTGTCCTATACTGCAACTTTCTAAGTATCAATGTGACATGACTTTTGAAATAACTCTGAAGAATCTGCCATTTTCAACTAACGATTGACAGTTTTTCCATTGAATATTGGAGAGTAAAATTAGTTTACTACTAAATGTACTTTGGAGAAATAACTATTTTTTACCAACACTCGAATAACCCGTTTTCGCATCATTTTTTACTAAAGTATCTTTTTCTACCATAGAAAAAACTTACCACTGATCACATAACACAGTTGTTTCCTGTCCTGGACCCTTCCAAGAAGTTGTCTGTGTTCACCTTGCTCATTATTTAGTGAATGTATTTTTGACTTAAGTTTTGGAAAAATTTAACTAGCACTGCCACCACCATATTATTCCAAGATCTTTTTGATGACAAAATTCCATTCCCCATTAACATTCCAACTTTGTTATCGTCCTATCATTTAAAAATTATTAACGAGACTCCTAAAAGTTAAAAATTAAGTATATTATATATAATTATACTAATGAATTTTCGTATAGATGTATAAAATTGTATGTATGTATGTGTATATATGATATTTTCCATTCCAAAACAGAATTGAAGTACTTTAACAGAATAATGCAAATTCACTATTAAAATCAAACATATAATTACTCTAATAATAATAATATTTTTATTTTTTGATTCATGGTACTGTACAGTGTGTAATAAGTGTAATAAGACATATGTTTGGGTACCCTGCCTGCTACACTAGTATTTTACTGTATTATAGCAGACAGTGCCTTTCCGGTATAGTAATAAACAAAGTTTACTGTTCAATATATAAATAAATATATATAAAGAGTAAATCAAGATGCGATTAGATACCATTAAATACATTGTAAAACTTAAAGTAAGTAAACGCATTATTCAATGTAGAAAAATATATAAATATTGCTATGCTATATATAAATATATAATAAATATTATGTTATATATAAATATTAATATGCTTTATACATATATTTTATATGCCATCTAATTGCATCTTGTTTCATTCTATCTATATATACATATACAGTAAAATCCCGTTTATTCGAAGTTGAGGGGACTGAAAATCAAGAAAAAATTTGAATAACGATTTAGGATAATGAATATAAAAATTTCAAAAATTTGATTCTTTTTTACATATTAACTTTTTTCATAGCAACTCGAAGTAACACCTATATTCACACATTTAAAATTAACGAACAAGTTGTCAAAATACATTGTAAACAAATCACAATATTATTTTTTAAAAAACCACTATTATAATGGACTATCTTTTCGCGCCATTTTTAATATAGTCGAACTTTTCAACACGTCATTTCTCCACTGAAGTTAGCGACAAAAGTTTCCAGCGCTTTTAAAACATTTGTTTTGTGGTGGTCGCGGCGACATTTGGCACTCGCCTTTCAACGTTAAAGTTCTCATCATGTTTAATATTGTCGACAACCTCAAAAAACCTTAATGAGAACGCGTATTTTTCTGTTAATTTTGTTTTGGATAATATTTTTCATCAATCTCTTGTATTAATTCGATTTTTAGCAACTGTCGGCGTTTTGTACGAGTTTCGCATTTATGCTATTACCGAGAATATAAAATTATCAGTCAAAATTATAAAAATGTTTTAATTTAAATTTAATGGAATATGGAAAAGTCTAAGGAACGCAAACCACGCATTCGCGAATTTCAAAATGTCTAACAAGTATTAGAGAAAAACAAATAATGTTCTTTACGTATAAAACAATGGCAATAAAATAATTAACAAGATACGAGAAAATCTGAAAAACGCTAACTACACATTCTTTAAAATGCCTTGACACTTAACTTAAATAGAAAGAGAAATGTCTTTATTAAAATTAATACAAATTAAATAATTTGTATAACATGGAAAAGTCTGAGGAACTCAACCGCGTACTAACGTTTGTACAATGAAATATACAAACGCTACGTAAACAAAAATAATGATGGTAATGATACGGAACAGAAGATCGGCAAGCATCTGGGACATCACAACCAGCAGCTGGGAGAACTAGAGAACTGTGTTACCTATAAGGGCGCAAAGATAATATTTGCTATCTTTTTCTAATGTAAAGAAAACGAATGAGAGGAAAAAAGCATGCGACCTTAAGTTAAAGTGTCGCGGTAAAAAATAAATATTTCAAATATATTTGTCATCTTTTCTAGTATACTGAGAGTGAGTGAGAAAACAATGAGAATTAACTTTATGCGTCGTGAATCAGTATAGGGACGGAACTATCCGTTTTGATGGTCTTGGACTTTGGACAGGCACATCGCGTAGCGCATGTGTATTTTCCAGATTGCCGACATCTGACAAAAAAAAATCAAATTAGACGAAAAATAGATCGACAAATTCATCTGATAGGGTCCAAAAATAGCTTTGAATAATGATATTGGATTTATAAGTACAATTTAGTATGAAAACTTTCCAGAGGGACCGCATTCTACTCTAAAACTTCAACTTGCGGCGAATTTTGAATTAACTTAATCTTTGAATAATCGGGGTTTTACTGTATTAGACAGCATATAAAATATATGTATAAAGAGTAAAACACAAATGCATTTAGATGGCATATAAATACAATATTCAATGTACATATATAAAAAGTTTAAAAATATTATATAAAGAATAAAACAGGAGCAATTAATAGCATATAAATATAACGTAAAACTTAAAGTAAATGCAATGTTCCATTTATAAAAAATTAAAAAACTAAGTAAAGTAAGAATAAATAAGTACCGTGAAATGCTCCAACATTGCCCGCTTTTTTCATAAAACTTGATATTTTTCGAAAAAATATTAAGGAAGGATATATTTTTTAAATGACAAGAGACAGTAACATGATCGCAGAATTGTATTTTTGAAAACAAAAACAGGAAAAATAAAATAAAAAAGGTCAAAATTCAATTTTTTTTATGTGGGCAAAATTACCTGCAATTTTAGCCAACTTTGCCCACTTCTTATTTTCATTAAAATCCGCCCTTTACATACCTATAGATAATATATAATGTAATTGTCCATGAAAAGACTAAGTTGTAAATAAATACGGAAGTTTAATTAACAATACGTAAGCCAAAAAACGATTGGGCAATGTTACCAAGCCATCTCGCCTTTTTTCATACTAGCGGCTTCAACAGATTAGGGCTGCCACCAAACAATTCTACGAACTGCAGAACAATAAAATAGCAGCAATATTGTCGATTCTACGAAAATATTGAATGAACGAATACAATATTAATTTGTAAATGAGTAGGTGGTAACTATAATGAATAATTTCGTATAACTAAGCTAAGCTAAGCAGGTAGGTAATAAAGAACATATTGTAATACTTCACATTTTCATACATGTATTTCACAAAAATCAATAACATATGTTTTATGTATTTTGTTTAATATATAAGAATTGTCGAAGAATGATCGAAGGAACTTTGTATTATATTTGCTTTCATTTCACAATATTCATACCCAATCAAAGTATTTTACTGGATATTAGATTATTATTAATGAACTTCACTGAATATTTAAATTATTCATATCATCGTTAAATTTTAGCAATCCTCGTCGCATGGCAATAGGAATTGATAATATTTTGACAATATCAAATAAATACACTCGAGACTCATCTTTAACTTGAGGCCAGTAGAATATGATTTTTTTTTCACATAAAACTTATAGATACCGTTTTATCAATATTTTTATACATTCGAGAACCCAACTTTCTTCTACTTTTCCTTGCCCGGATGCGAGGTTTATTTTTACTGGCATTTTGCGTTCTGACAAATAATAAAGGTGAACTAAAGAAAAAAACTGAGAGTAGATTTATTAGTATATCTATTACATGTTAATAAAAACCACGGTCTTGTGATGTTTTTATTAAACAAGGTTGAAAAAACACCTATTTAGCTCAATAGAAAAATGTATTAAATAAAGTTACGAGTGATAACCCTGCGACATGCTTTGTGGTTGGCAAAGGAAATGATGCTACTTTTAAACACAAAAGTTTTTACATACAATTGTAATTTAAATTGTATATTATTTCCTCATTCCTATATATATATATATTATATTTCCTTTTCAATTCAGATTTTTCCAGAGTGCAACAAAGATTAGGAAATAATTGTAACATTACATCAGGTGTCTTACGGTCACAATGTTAATAAGCTAATTTTGTTTTTTTATATGGAGTCTGAAACTGCAGATGAAATTTCTCTGATAAATAATAGCTTAAAAGTTTGATATCCGCAGTGATATTATTTTCCTTGCGCAGTAATAATTCACAGACCTCCATTTTGTTTGCTTGTTCACAAGGTGATAATTCTTGACAGATGTGTTTGCCCTGCTGCACAGCCCTGAGAAGAAGCGGCTGCAGATGGTTTCCGAGTCCGATAGCGATGGAGGGGATGACGACTTCCTGGACGAAGCAGACTCTGATAGCAGCGAAGGGCCAGACAAGAATGCCGAAATGGGGTATGAGAATATAATTTGTCATGTTTAACTCTTAATAGAACATATTATAATTGAAAAGATTTAATGCTGACAGTACCGACACATCACGCAGCTGACAGTACCGACATATCACGCAATATGAAGGGAACAAAGATGATGATGATACATTTTTTTCTCTACATAATGAATTATTTCTACAAAGTCTGAGAGCTGGCACACACTGAGGACAAAACAGTCGAACGATACGTAACACCTGCGCACGCTGGCGATAGTTCAGCAATAGCTATTTGGTGTCAGAAAAATTTCATATAGATCACAGCGTGTGCACTGATCATGCGGTCAAGAAAAAAAGAAGGCGATGTTGGGTGCATCCTAATAGGTTGGGTCATAAATAACTTCCGCCCAAATAGATGGTACCTACTATTGTTTACACACACAATGGGTTAAGGGATTTTTGTTTTCGTTACACAGTTAAAAGTTTGGTTAGTCTTTAAACATCAGTCTAGTGTTGTGCACATTACAAAAAAAAAAATACACTTTCGCCAAGGGATGCTTTGGGAATTTAAACAAGGCAATAGTGCTGCAGCCACGGCTCAAAATAAATACCGTGTGTACAGTGAAGGAGTGATAACCGATCGGGCAGTTAGAAATTGGTTTGTCAAATTTCATTCTGGAGACATGACTGAGGGCGGGTTGGCCTTCAGACTTCGATGACGACATTTTGAAGACAATATTGAAACAAAATCAACATCGAACAACAAGAGAGTTGGCAGAGAAGCTCAATACGTCGCAATCAACTGTTTGCCGCCACCTCGAGAAATTAGGGAAAGTCAGTAAATTGGGAGTATGGGTACCCATAATCTCTGAGAATGCAACAACATACGCATACACCGAGGGTGGCTCAAAATAAATTCTCAAACTTGGCTGGTCCGTTTCTTCATCCACTATACTCACCGGACCTTGCTCCAACAGACTTGAACCTTTTCTGCTCCTTACGGAATTGTTTAAATGACAAAAATTTCAATTCTGACCAGGCAGTAAATGAGGTTGCCCGAGACTTCTTCCAGTCCAAACCAGCCAAATTTAAAACAAGATGGGAACAAGTCATATCAAATAATTAATAATACATTTTAGATTAATTTTTCTGTTGAAAAAAAAACAGACGTTATTTATGACTCAACCATAAACCTCAAAGTTATTTATGACTCATTTAAACAGAAGTTATTATATACAACAAGAGATTAATAAAAGTCAAATTTTATACACTATGAAAGCCTTCATGATCACCCTACAATTTTATTTTTCACATTTTCGATAATTCATTACGCTTAATAAGGCTGGCAATATCGTACTAAAATTGTTCATTCATTATTACAAATGGCTGGCTGTTTCTCCACCAAATCTGTCAAAATATTTACGTCATCTTCACGCAACATTTTAGTGACCTTCTGTCTCAGAAAAATAACAAAACATATCGTTTTCATTTATGACAGAATTAGGAGAGAATGTAAAGCCGGTCTTAGTATAGTGAATAATATTAAAAAAGGATCACTTATGTTGTTTGATCATATAGAAAGGATGAAAGAGGAAAGAATACTAAGATAGTTATATGACGCAAACTTGGCATGGCCATGTGAGCCAGATACTGGAAGATGGTCCTGTTAGAAGCCTCAATAATCAACGAGCTTCTATGAGAACATGTAAGAATGTGAATTAAGTGGGAATTGTGTGTTAGGACAGAAGAGTGTGACACTATCCCCTGTGGAGAAACGGCGTGATGGGAAGTTAGTTAAGTAAATAAGTGTACAAATATCAAGTATCTTTATTAAATAAACATATGTGTCAATATAAATCTAAGGTGACGGATGGCTGTGCATTTCTGTACATCCAGTACATAATTGGTAGTTTTGGCTTCCTAAAGCTGCTCTTTATAAAGTTATGTTTGGAATATATCGCTGGCAGGAATATGTCGAGGTGAAGTATAATTTTTTTTTAACTGATCGTATTAGTTTGGAAGGCTATTTCAAGTAACAAAAAACTTATAAAATGTATCCCAACTGTGCAACAGTGGAAGTTAGCTCACTGGGGGTGTGTTCGGAGGATCGTCAACGGCGAATACATTCTTGACAGCGATTCTAAGATGCCAACGATTATAAGATGCACCCCGAATTCAGAGACGCCAAAATAGGAAAAAACATGCATCTTATAATTGATGTAATATGGTATTCTTATTATTCATTAACGACATTATATCTAATTACTGACTATAAAATATCACAAGATAAATAAAGTACAATTTTTGTCATAATAAAAGTCCAATTCTGTGCATGTACTCATTATATAACCTGTGTTTAGAGTGCCTTCCTGACATTAGAGATCTGGGAATAATATTTGACAAAAAATTTACTTTCGCAAGTCACACCAATCAAATAACTAACAAAAGTATGAAGACTGGGCTTTCTATAAAAGACTTTCATTCCATACAAACATTTAAATTCCTATACATGTCATTTGTACTCGGCCAACTGAAATACAACTCTGATATATGGTCTCCTCATTATAAATTCATACTTTCTCTATTCAAAGAGTGAAATGTAAATTAACTTACTTACTTACCATCACGCCGTTTCCCCGTGGGGGTAGGCAGAGAGGATAGAGAGCCACACTCTTCTGTCCTGACACAATTCTCGCCTCATCCAAATTTATACATCTGTCGTACAAGCTCGCCGATTGCTGAGGCTTTTAACAGAACCATCCTCCATTATCTGGTTTATCTGGTCGTGCCAAGTCTTTCGCGGACGTCCTCTATTTCTGGTTCCATCAACACTTGCGTCATATATCTTTCTTACCATTCTCTCCTCATTCATCCTTTCCATATGACCAAACCTAAGTGATCCTTTCTTAATCTTTCTCACTATACTAACATCAGCTTTACATTCTTTCCTTATTTCTTCACTCTTTACTCTGTCATAAATAGATTTGCCACAAATACGTCTAAGTGATCTCATTTCCACTGCATTCAGTCTACTTTTGTTCCTTTTCTGCCAGCTCCAGGCCTCACTTCCATACATCAGTGTCGGTACCAGGATTCCATTATGCACCGCTAGTCTTACCTCGGTTGTCAAATTCCTGTTAGATATAATTCCATTCAAAGCGCCGTTTACTTTATTTCCTGCAGTCACCCTCCTTTCGATATCATTCTCAGCCTTTCCGTTTCTATCAAACATACTTCCTAAATATACAAACTCATCTACTTGTTCCAAACATTCATTACCTACAAGTATTTTGCATGGTGTCTTGCTTTCCTCCTTCTCGAATACCATCACTTTCGACTTGTTAACATTCATCATGAGATCGCTTTCCTTGCATACATCGTACATTCTACTCACCAGATTCTGTAGTTCTTGTTCATTATTCGCCATTAGTACTGCATCATAGTACAATAAACAGCATACAATCAAATCGCCCATTTTTGCTCCTACATTCATACATTTTAGTTCTTTCACACATTTATCCATATACAAGTTGAACAGCCATGGAGACATTACACAACCCTGCTTGACACCCTTTGTAATGTCAAACCATGGTGTGAGTGCTCCATTGATTCTTACACACGCAGAACTTCCTTCGTATAGGGATGCGATTGCGTGTATAAGTTTACTATTCACTCCGTAATCAGAGAGTACTTTCCATAACTTTTCTCTTATAACTCTATCATATGCTTTCTGTAGATCTATGAAGGCACAAAAAAGTTTTAGGTTTTTCGCCAAAAACTTTTCCGTCATCACTTGTAGAGAAAAGATCTGATCCATGCATCCTCTTCCACCCACAAATGCCCCTTGCACATCCCATACTGTTTCTTTCGTCACCATTCTTGCTCTTTCTATTAAAATTCTTCCATACAGTTTACCTACAGAACTCAGTAGACTAATAGCCCTATAGTTACCACATTCCATTTTCGACCCCTTGCCTTTGTAAAGAGGCATAATAACAGCCCTCCTCCAATCTAACGGGGTGTGGCTCTCTTCCAAACATTGATTGAAGAGTGTATGAAGCCACAAGATAACTAATGGGCCACCAGCCTTGATATACTCTGCAGCAACGTTATCAGCCTTACCATTCTTCATATGTTTTATTGCACACTTTTCGTTTCCTCATTCATACTTACCCCAGAGAGCCTCTCAGGTGCTTCCTCATTTGCATTCTCTACACTTTCATACGTTTCCTGGAAATATTTCATCCATCTATCTTTTATTTCATCCTCATTCGTTAACATCTCTCCATTTACTGACTTAATAGCTTTCATACTACTGCTTTCAGCACCACATTGAGATTTAATTAACTTAATTTACTTTAAACATCATATTCCGATAGAAAACATAAATTATATCTTTTAATGAAATAAAACTTCATACACTATGGGATAGAGGAAGATAATAAATTCTACTTTTTACTGTTCTGAACTCTTGCATTTAATCAATTTGTGAGTACCTAGTAGGCAAACGCAGCACAATTCTCTATTTTATTGTTGTCATTCAGATACAAACTGACAGATCGGCTACACTCTGCGGTGGTGGGTCAGATTTAACCCAGGTGTTTGTAAAAATATGAATTACGCTAGAAATATTTGTTTAATGCTGTTTTCCTTCTAGCTAATCTTTTATTAAATATTTTCAAATAATTTGAGATACAAATAAATGTTATCGGACGAGATTCAAATGAATTATTGATAAAATGCTCAAAAACTGACCTAAAACATATATTGTCAATATTTCAAACGGGTAGGCAAAGGATACCAGGTATGCGTTCATGTATTTGTTTTCACTTATTTTCGTCTGGCGGTCCCTAGACAATGCCAGTAATATAATTATTTGAGGGGCATTGCGCCTACCTGTAAGTTTTATGACACTACCTGCTTAGGTTCCGACGAGAAGATCACGTGCTCAGTGGATATTTGTATTTTGGCTGTGTAGGGCGTCTGATGATGCGTGAGAATATGTACATTATTTGGAATATTTTTTCATTTTTAACTTTAATTTTTTTAGGAAAAACAATGCCATTTCATTAAATCATATTTAAAATGAAATATCTATAAAAAATCTCCCACAAAACGGTTGAAAAACCGAAAACTTGAGGTGGGTCTATAATGACCCACCACCGCGGGACGTTTTTGTTTTGACCCACCGGGCAATAAGTGTTAAGACATTAATTAATTTGTGAAAATAAAGTGAATAACGTCTGTAAATTTTTATTTATAATTGTCCTATTATTTTATGTAAATTTTCTATTGTATATTATTCCTCAATTATTAATGGTGCTGGGTACCGTATGTACACAAATAAATAAATACCTACCTAATGCAATGTTGTTGTAATGTTAGGTATAGAATACAATCATAATTTGTCTTTTCTGTGATTCGGTATAATCACCACATAACATGTCAAGAAACTTTTGCTCTAACTCAGTTAAGTTAAATGGGCAGGTGTGCCAACATGTTTTCATTCCGATACTTTAAAAGAGTTGCGAGCGAGTTGGAAGCCGCAATATGCTGACACCTCGTCTAGGCACATCTTCGGTGTCACTACTCACTGTTACTAATATTATCTATTTATCTACTATGCAACTATACTGAATGAATTAAATTATGACTTAAACAATATAGCAATATGGCTGAATAAAAATAAACAAAACTAAATCCATGAACATTGAAAATAAAAGTATAAGAATTACACCGAAAGAACCCCACTCTTTCCCGGAACCATTTTATGAGTTTGCGCTCATGTTTTGGTTCCACCCAGCAAAAGAAATAACTGATTTTATACCCGCATTTAACATTTATGGAATAAAAGATAAAAAATTAAAAATATTGAGAAAAAATTGATTTTACATTTCGTTCTTTCGGCCCCCTATGCGCTCTTCTTTATTAGTACAAATGTAACGACATACAAAAATATAAATAGATCATTACATAACAAGAAATATATGAGACAATACAATTAGTACACAAGACCAGAGTAGAGAAACAAAGAGGACAAAAATAATGTGTACAATTTTATAAATACTCGCTTCAAGTTATGTTTGGTTAAAATTCATTAACAAAGTAGACATTGGGCGACAGTTATCACATACAATCACATACATTCCCCCTGCGGGAAAAAGGACAATATAGATAGGTTTAAGTCAGGCTTGACACAGTCATATATCTGTTAAATACATTAAAATAAATGTTACAGAGCAACAGGGAGAAGGTAAGAGATTAACTCTCGTCATCTGTCGGTATTCCCAATGTTCTCCAGCGGGAAACCCTCACTTTAATGAATCCTCGAAAAAGACTCAAGCTCCATTCATTACGTATTAAATCATCCTTCCTAGGCGAACAATGATTAATATCAGTTAAGCCACCAATCATTTCCTCATGAGCATCCCCAAGAAGAATGCAATCTCATCAATTGTGTTCTGGCGTTTGCTTACCTCACACAATCGCAAACGCATCATGGCTCGGGAGCAAGTCTCTGGCGAAAATATGTGTTCAAAAACTGCAATTTCAGGAAGAAGGCTAAATCTCAGAAATCGGTGATGTATAGTGTGATGAAGATTTACAATGTAATACCAGATGATATAAGAAAGGAGAAGAAACTACATAAATTCAATATGAAATATGTACAATATAAATTTTAGTAAAAATGGATTTTGATCTTGTTTATATTAGAGCATGTGTATGCACTATATTAAGAATAAATATAGTTATAAGGTTGCAAATTTTGCATAACTCTTGTCATTTTTGTTTTAAACAAATTACAGATATTTAAGGATTTAGTTCTGCTTAGTTACACTCTGCTTAGTTACACTCTACTTAGCTACACTCTACTCAGTTACACTCTACTTAGTTACACTCTGCTTAGTTACACTCTGCTTAAGTTTCATAAACGGAATCAAATATTTGTCAATTAAGTTAGAAATGATTTTCTCTATGTTTTTAGTGACAACCAAAATTTGGAAAACGATCCACCTAAAACAGGGAAAAGCTCACCCACCCGTAGGGGCAGGGGCAGGGGCATGGGCATAAGGTCGAAGAAGGCAGCTTTGAAACTCAAGTATGAATAATTAAAGTTTGTTCCTCGTTGTTTATCACTTATTAGAATTGATCACTTACCACTTTCAAACTATATTCAAAGAACATCTTTATACGTGATTCTAAAGTAACAGGAATCTGTTAAAATAATTAACAATCATAATAACCCAAGTTATCATTGTTAAACATTCATTCTGATCAGTGGGCAGGTAATATCCATAAGCCTTTCATTGCCATCTCCATATTCTCGCACAGAGTGGAGCCTTCGGAGTTGCCACCGATACCCGTCAACGTCAGTCCCTCCAAGGAGCAGTTTCCTCGATGCCCCGTCTGTTACGAAAGCTTCCGCTCTGCTGATGAGCTGGCGCGCCACACGCGTATTCACGATGCGGCCATCTATCCGGGGCCCGAGTTCCCGCAGTTGCATCCCCGGCAGACCAAGAAGACGGACAGCTCTCCCACACAGAGGTTGCCCGACGAGTATGTGGTGGAGATCAACAGACAGCTCCAGTAAGTGGTAACTTATTGACCATTTTTTTAATCTTCAGTATGTAAATGTTATCATTCGTGACAATCAAACAAGCATCATGACAAAATAAAAGTGCATGTTCACCAGCCATTAATTTTCAAAAGTTTTCTTTACATATCGTATGTAGAGGATCAACTTGTACGAACCGATCATTGAGGATCAATCTTTATCTCTACTCTCGCTTGTCGAGACTCTGTTGGTTGTCGAGACCTTATAAGTTGCCCTCAAAAAAACAGACGTAATCTTCACTGCTATATGGTTAATCGAGGAAATCACAACTACATGTGCAAGAGACAATGTATAATGGAGTTTTATTATTAAATTGTCAAAGAAAACTTTGGATTTTGAGGCCTTTTGAGGCCTCACAAAAACTAATCAGACTAGTTCATAGTATTGTTCCTTACTACAGAATGGAGTTCCTTACCTGGACTTTGAGAAGAAAAGAAAAATATATGCTCAATACCTTTCAGAGTTATCCAAATACTTAATACATTAGTAGTTAATTAATGCTTCCATTTATGTACATATTACGCAGAAAAATAATCGTCGCACTGCCAAAGGACCTGGATAAGCTAGTGGTTACTGGAAATAGAGTGGGAGGATCTCCAGCACGATGAATCCAAAATATAGTTTGAAATGACCGGAACTTCATTAGTGGTTTTTGGTCAGGATTGAATGTAAATAAACGGATCACGTGGTATTAGACCATTAAAGGACCGTAATGCTTAGAATTGTGATTTTGACAGTGCAATGCTCGCCATGCGTCTCTATCCCGGACACCATTCTGTGCATTCATCTCGCTCATTATTTGTCTTCTTCCCTCATTTACATTTCTGAGACATTTATCCCTCTCTCTTCTCCCAGTCCAGCTCAATCTTTCATTCTTCTCCAGCATCGTAACTCGGATGCCGGATTGCTTCCAACCTATTTGTTCCAGATGCAGGTTTGATCAATTCCTTTTTCGTCTTTCTGTGTATTTACAATTTGAAGATTTGTTTTTTTCATATTAAAATTTATTTTACAAATCAAATACAGAAACCAATTTGCTAATATGGACTGGAATAACAATGCTCTTTTAAATATTTAAACATAATTTTGTCCATTCATTCATTCCATTTATATTTTTTTTTATTGTATAAACTTGTTCTTGTGTTATTCTATTTTTCAAATGAATATGCTGGCGGCATCCAACAGCCACTTGAATTAGCCAGTAATGGACCTGAGTGTTTTTTTGGCAGTATACTCACTCAGGTTTATGTTGCAAAAAACCACTTCAAAACCTGTTTGGAGACTTGACCGCGGGACCTTCACTATTCGGCCACTAAATTAGTAAATAAATTAATGGATAGGATTTTTACTCTTAGTTTGACACAATGTTATTGTTATCGTAGATAATAATATATTGGATAATTTTTATAGCGCCATTTTCGTAAAAGATAATTGGCTGTCTCCTAATTATTGAGTGATCATATCCAAGAATTATTCACAGCAGCTTTTGACAAATATAAGACCTCAGTGATATCTATTGCACAATGCCGAAAGATTGTAAATGATTTTTTTTTTCTAATCTATACTGCCATCCAGCGGATTTCCTTACTCAAACTGGCATGACACTTGCATGTACAGATCCGAATTCAATAACATTCAGATAAAAGTCATAGATAAAATATGATTTTATTGAGAACAATTAGTGTGTCGAGTAGAAACATGTAGATATATTTCACGGAAGATGCAGGAACGTTCCGTCTTGTCAGATTACTAATTAGCAAGCTCCCTTTAATTGAAAGGTGGTGTTGTACTCTGGGTGGTACAGAAAAATAAGAATGTCTTTTACCGTGAACAAATGATACTTGATACTGACAGACAGTTTTACGCACCGGAGAACCCATGATAGCCTGCTCTGGTACGGCTGATGTGCTTGTATTAAGACTCTCGGAGACCTGAATCTCGTCGGTGTAAAGTTTGAAATTTTTTTAGAATATCAATGTGATTTCCGTGTACACATTATTGAAAAGAACCGTTATATTATAAATATCTTTCTTCCGTGAAAAAAGCTTTGTTCACTTGAATTTTTATCCACCCAAGTTTTTATTAAATCGACTGAATAAGTAGTTTTTAAAAACTGTACATATTGTATTGCATTATATTGGATATGCCATTAAGTGTTGAGTCACACACCGAGATGGTGGAAGGACAGTTCATATTATCAAAATCATAAGTTATCAACGAGATGTTGTCAAAGGCACTACTTTTAATTATTGTGTTAGTTACAAAGTGCACAAATGGGGAAGTTCTTTGTATGAAGGACTCGAACAGCATCACTTGCGGGGCGGATACCCAAAACAATATCCTCAGTCGTGGCATTGTGTCGGATAACCGAGAAATTCAATATGTTTCATTGGTTGATTGCAATTTAGTGAATATCGATCCGGAGTCATTTGAAGGCCTTCCGGATCTAGAAAATTTGGACTTATCGATCAATAAATTGACGACTCTAAAAATAGGCATTTTTGACAACTTGAGCATGGTGCGATTTTTGAATCTGTCGTTTAATCAAATTTCTGGCATCGATTCACAAATGTTCAATCGGATGCTGGCTCTGGATAACGTAGACTTGTCGAATAACAAATTGTTGAGCTTGGAAAGTAACATATTTGATTTGAATCTAAATTTGGAAACAATCAGACTGTCGCACAATTCTTTCAACGAATTGCCGATTGGAATTTTCGAAAAAACGACATCACTCATCATTTTGGATCTGTCTTACAATGATTTGTCGAGCCTTCCGTCTACGATTTTCGACAGTTTGACAAGATTGAGCCAAATCAATCTCGCCTTTTGCCTTCTTGGAGATGCACCGAATGGAATCAACACGAATATGGCTCTTACATATTTGTCTTTATCTGGAAACGGCATCAGTGTGATCCCGGATAATTATTTCAACGATCTCGTTCAGCTTTCTTCATTGGACCTATCGAAGAATGCAATTTCATCATTACACGCCGAAGCTTTTGTCACTTTAACAAAATTGAAGATTTTAAATCTGTCAAACAATCTTTTGAGTGACTTCACACCCGCAGCTGCTTTGCAACAGTTGGTAACTTTAGACGTGTCGAGTAATAGAATCGACTTTTTGCCTGTGTATAATTTACCATCGGTGCGATATTTGGATATTTCAAACAACCGTTTGACCAATTTCGGTACGAGCGTTGGAATGAATATACCCAAGACGCTGAAGACATACAAGCTGCACAGGAACCCGTGGCAGTGTGCCTGTCTGGAGCAGGTCCTCGCCGTTTTAAGAAGAAGACGCATAAGCTATGAATATTCTTCATTCTTTCAAGGGAAGATTCCAGTGTGCCTGGTGTTGAAGGACAAAGTGTCCAAATGCTCCCGGGACAACACCAAAGACCAACAACTCAATACCCTGTATGGAAAAGCTTTACAAAAATACCCTGTTTTCTAAATACTTGTTGATTTAATAATTATTTCTTTATTCGCTGTAAACTAAAAACAACTTGTAAAGTATAATATGTATCGCATTCAACACAATCATCGGGACTCGCAGCCCTGTGATATTTGCATTATTTCAAGCCTGAAGATAATATGAGATCTAAATCTTAAGAAATTCATTATTTCCTTTATTGAATAGATTTGCAATTATGTCTGGAATGTAATGAAAATAATATTACAATGCAAGTTTTTCTGATCTATGATTTAATTTAACTAGATGAATTTTATTAATAAATGAGATGAGACCACCCCTGCAAAAACGCCGTATATTGTTTTGGGCAGATCTGAGTTGTATATCTTGTTGGGCATCAAATGGTATATTAAACAACCATTAAAAATAATTAAAGTACTACGACACACAATTTCTAAGTGATCATCCCCGCTACAACACTGTATATCATCCAAGATGGCCGACGGTCCATCTATCAACATTTGTAAAAACTGATATACAGTATTGTTGCAGGGGGATCTGAAATCTTGTTAATATTTATGGCAATCCCAATCCACATCAAACTCTGGGTGGTTTTGGGAAACTGCATCATTTGTAGTAATTTAAGTGCCCTTGAGGTGAAAGTTATTACGAAAATGATACTATACAAATTATCCAATATTATTATTATTATTAATTAGTTCTAGCTTCATCTGCACATCATACCTGAATCTCTAAAAATATATTTTCAAAGAGTTCCCGCCAAATTACTTAAATTCTCTATCCCTTCAATTTGAAAACATAAGACCGAGATGGCGCTAGAAAGCCATCATTCATATTTTATAAGCGGTACCTCGCTCTCAATTTAAAAATAAAAGTCACGGACCGTAATAGAGATGTATCTTCTGCGCTACTCAGTTTTGTTTGTAAACTACGTGACATCTATCAGGACTGATGTAAATTGGAAGCCACAATCCTGTGACACCATGAAAGTATTCATCTGTGCCACCAAGTTTTTATATAATTTTAGTGACAGCGTTTCTGAACCTGGCGCAGTCTTTTTAAAATGCTAAGATGGATGAAAGTGAATTGTAATTTTTTATAACGGGATCCGTGATGCGTTTTAAAATTTCATTAATCAAATACCATATTCGGAGCTTCTCCCGACTAATGACCGCTACCGTACCTCCCCGTGTGTAATACCAAGTTGATAATTCTCCTCGAAGGTTGTTTACGCCAATAAATTAATCTAACCAGTACAACATTTTGTTTGGATCTAGCGTTTAATAGAAATGACATAATATGTTAATTTCATTGTCGCGTGACTCGTTCCGAAGGCCGAATTCAAGAGCGGTGAAGAATGTATTAAACACATAAGAAATTACTTAGTTTGCAGGTAATCATTTTGCGACTGTAGGCCGAGATAATAATTTGGCAGAGTAGACTTTGAACAATTGTGAAAAATATTAAAAATCGAATGAGTCATTAATGAAGGCATTAATGGGTTCATTTTTTTTAAATATACACGAGCGTAGTGTTTTTTTAATAATCTTTAATTAATTTACAAACTTTGAAAGCCTCGTTATTAATTTCCTCTACCTGGATTTTCGCTTAACATGGATCGTCCGAGAATGCACCCGGTTCATCAGTATGTGTGAGTCTCGAGTATTTAATCGATTGGCAAATCTTTTTTTTTTACTTATAATTTATTTATATTTATTTGAAAGAATATTTATATATTGAACATCGCACTACACCTGTCTCACTAGAATAATCTGTATTATTAATGCGGGAAAAGTTTATATAAGTTAATTTTTCAAATCTAGTACAAAAAAAATGATGCAACTGATTGTTACAATCAAATTTCCGAGACTCTTAAATTTTCATCCACGGTCACGCACCCTCAGTGACTATAGTGGACTAACTATATTTAATACATTATTGAATGAAAAAATGTTCCAAATATTGAAATATAATGTCACAATGAAATGATTGTTGACTGTTGAATTATTTTAGTATATCCGTACTTCATTCTCACAGTACGATGGGTCGCTATGTCGGGTCGCACATTTTTACTATTCATGTTCTTATCATGACAATTCATTTATTGTCATGTGACAAATGTAGGTCAATCTTGTTGAAAAGTTGCCACCGCGGTCAGTTTTTTAATAAATCAAAAAGAATTTTCAATATTAAATCACATGACATCATAAATTGAATTTTAAAATACAATTTGTTGGAATCGATGAAATATTGAACTGGACCGATATCGCCTCGTCGCCACTAAACTTCAGATTCTAGACATGTGTTTTCTTCTTCGGTCCGTGTCCAACTACTGTTGGATAAAAGCTGCTCTCCGTTCCTCTCTAGCTTCTGTCCTCCGCATCCAACTGCGAGCTGGGGGATGAATGACCCACGTTTCAGTTTCTACTCTAGCACTTTTAGTAATAAAAATAAATTGACAGATCCCTTAGGTCGCGATGAACGAAAGGATGAAGGGTATCTGGTATGATCATATCATATCATACTGAGATATTGAGCTTTCAAGTTTGAAATATTCATTTTTCAATTTGTTTGGCAGAGTTTGGTGAAATTTTTACTAAAATGTCGCTATAATGAAATGTCATCTGTATAATTTAGTGTAAGTTGATTCCTGATTTTGAGCTCATTATATAATATATCTACTTTTTATTCAAATTAGCAGCTGTTCTAAAAAATACCATTAAAATATAACTTTGTTTTCTTGTTATCACCTAAGTTACTAGAAACTTTTACATGTCTGTAAAACAATTTTAAAGAGAAAATTGTTAGAATTTTGATACGAAGAATGACAAAATGTCATACGATACGGTGTTAAGGCCACAAAACTGTTTAGGAGAGAAAACTCGAAAATAAAATCGTTCTGTGCCCACCACTCTAATGCCAGCGTATTATTATTTTAATTTTGTTATCTCGGGGACGAGACAGCTTTATGTATCTGCTTTTGTTCTTTTTTAAAACTTGGGTTGTGATAAAAAATATCTGTCGGGTCAAAAGGTCAGTATTTTGCAAGATGAAATTAAAAATGAAACCGAATGAATCGGGGCACAACCTTGCAATGTACTTACTTACTTACTTACCATCACGCCGTTTCCCCGTGGGGATAGAGGCAGAGAGGATAGAGCGCCACACTCTTCTGTCCTGACACACAATTCTCGCCTCATCCACATTCATACATCTTGTCATACAAGCTCGCCGATTGTTGAAGCTTCTAACAGAACCATCCTCCATTATCTGATTTATCTGGTCGTGCCAAGTCTTTCGCGGACGTCCTCTATTTCTGGTTCCATCAACAATGTAGACAAACTAATTTTTGTTTACACGAGTCTGAACAGGTTTAGGGTTTTTCGAGATTCGTTTTGTCACGCAAAACAACACAAATATCGTAAGGTTTGAATTAAAATTAGCGAGTTAACTCGAGGTGCTAGGTGCTAGACTGCTAGGTGCTAAATGCTAGGTGCTAGGTGCTAGGTGCTAGTTGCTAGACTGCTAGCCACAGGAGATAACATTTCGAATGCGGTACGAGATGGTTTAATTTCGATTTTAATTCGAGTAATTAAGTGAATAATATATATTTTTTTATTAGAGTATATTTTAATTAAATTACACTTCGGGATACTTCTTCAGCGCACTAGTGTACAAGTTGTGCAACTGCTGGTCTTGGGAATTGTCTCTGAAGCATCGCGCGATCTTGTTCTTGGCTATCAGGCAGACGGGCTTCTCGCCTCCGAAGTAGGCGGAGAACTCGTACTTGACCCGCCTCCGCCGCAGGAGCCCGAGCACCTGCTCCAGGCACGCGCATTGCCACGGGTTCTTGTGCAGCTTGAAGACCTTCAACCTTTTGGGAATGCTCGCGCCCACGTTCGCGCCGAAGTTCGTCAGGCGGTTGTCAGAAATATCGAGATAGTGCAGGACCGGCAGATTGAACGCCGGCAAGGTCGACAGCCTGTTCTTCGACAGGTCCAAAGTCTGCAGTCGCTGCAGGCCGGCCGCAGGGGTCACGTCAGTCAACAGATTCGAAGACAGATTCAAATTCATCAAATTTGTTTGGACCGCGAACAAGTCTTCTCTGAGTCCCGATAACAGGTTTCTAGACAGATCCAAGTCTACTAATTTAGGTAATTCGTGAAGATGCTTGTGTGGTATAGCTTTAAGGCCATTTCCCGATAGTGAAAGTTCCGTTAGGGCCTCATTTTCGTCGAATATTCCCGAAGGCATGTTAGCGAAGTTGCTAAAGGACAAGTCCACAATGCTCAGCTGCGGCAGAGGATCGAAAATGCCCAACGCGAGTGAGCTCATATCGTTGAAAGACAGGTCCAGCTCGAGAAGACCCCTCGCCTTATCGAAGATCCCCAAAGGCAGACCTCGCAGCGAGTTGTGATCCAGGTAGAGCGTCCTCAAATAGACGGTAGGATCAAAAATTCCCAATTCGAGGTCCGAGATTTGATTGTTCGACAGGTCTATGTAGGTCAGCGAAGTCATCTGGTCGAAAATTCCCAGCGGCAGGTGCGTCATCGAGTTGTAAGACAAATTTAACGTTTGAACGCTGTTGAGGTTGTCCAGTACGCCCAGCTCGATCGTAGAGAGGCCGTTCGAGGAGATGTCCAGCGTTTCTAGGAACGGCAGCCCCTCAAAGGACTGCTCTCGTATGGACACCAGATTGCAGTTCACCAATGAAATGTACTTCGCGTCCGCGTTGTCCGATACCACACCGCGCTGTAGGGCATTGTTGTCCGAGTCCGCGGTGCAGCCCACGTACGACAGGGCCCGATCGCACGCCAATTCACATTTGCACACTTGAAAGATGTACAAAAACAAGAAAAGTCTCACGATTTTAAACATTTTTATTTTTACGTCGCTATCGCACTTTTAATAAGTCCGCAACACGATGTTGTTTAAAATACCGTCCGGACGCTCGCGCTCGCGTTCTGCGGCGGTTTTGTAGAAATAACGAGTTTGTTCATGTTTTTTTTTATTGTCTAGGAACAGTTACAATCTCGGTTTTGCACCGACCTTAAACCCGTATCAGGGGTCCGGAACAATATTTATACAAATACCTACCATTATTGACGAGAATAAAATGATGAGTAAAGTGAGTAATTAAAATAGTCGGCAACTTGCACCGGCGTCGGAGACCATCGTTAAAAGTAGATAATGAAGTTTGAAGTATAGCCACTTCTCACTTAACGACTAGGTCGTAAAGCGAATTGCTCGGTAAACATGTAAAATGTTATATTGTATACACAGCGTACGATCGTTGGACACACTGTACACTGACTTACCGACTGATTATAGATGATTCCCTGATGTCTTCTGCCGCTCACTTGGCGCTAGATGTAGACGACGCCGCACATCTTATAACATCGAGTTCATCTTCGCTGCTGACGATAGTAGCGGACGTAGTGTCGATGGGCGTACGATAACGGTCATAAGTGTGAGCGGTCATTAAACGAGATGGTCGTTAAGTAAGAGTGGGTAGTAGAAAAAAATCTACAGGGTTGTATTCTTTCCGTCCTACGAAAAGAAAATATTTAAAAATATTTTTAAAAAAAAATGCGTCGTAAAAGGACATAAACGGAACGAAATTGAATGTAATTTTAACGGACGTCAACTACCTTGTTTACTTGGAACTCCTGCAAGATGAAGACATTATGGCACGATAAAATTGGCAGCAGAAGAGGTCCTAGAAGAAGAACAGCCCGGCCGACTCGGTATGGCAGTAGTTGAAGACAGCATCAGAAGGTTTTCTAACGACTAGACTACTCCTAATGTTTTGCCCTACAAATCGAGTATTGGTATCGTAACAAGCGAGGATTTTTTCACTTGCCATTGCATATAAATACCTAAAAACCACTGACCAGTAAATCAATAGACATGAAATAAAGTGTACGCATAAAGTGTAGGAATGGGTTTTGGAACATTAGTTGCGTGATGAGGGGCATTCTACACACATTCTTGGTGGAAACATAAATCCGATAGTTTATGACACATTTATGCAACAGTGAAAGTATTTACTTTTCGAAAATTAAATCTTTGTGTAAACAAAACGTATTTTTTATACTAATGCATATTATATTGCCAGCGCTTAAATTTTCATTCCAATCGAGTAATGTTTTTAAAAAAAGTCGCAGAGCTATTTGATTGCGTAAGTAATACCAAAATGAAAATATTGGGACAAGAATTTACGTTAATTCACGTTTATATATTTGGTGGTCTATGCTAGAAACACTATTTTTTATGAGAGTTCGAATATTATAATAGCCAATTTTATTCTTACTGAATAATTAACAGATAATAAATACCTACTCCGTAGTCTATATCTTATACACACGGAGCCCTTCCATTTTGCATTAGGGTCCGTTGTCCGCTTTAAAGGAGCAACACAAAGTTGAACACTTCTGGCCGCCGTCCTTGGCTGAACCGGAGATCTCCGGGCGGCCGATCTCCCGACTGTGAGACCGTTCAACCATCTGCCCGGTCGATAAATATATTCTTTTAATTGAAATTGAACAGTCGTACGAATATAAATATTTAAAAACCCGTCCTCTGATGGTCGCGAAACTCGTGCGTTGTGAAAAATGAATTCATTTAAATAATCATCTACCTACAGGTCTCGTATTCACCAAATTATACAAAGGAAATCGACACTTCGCTCCGATGCGATGTATTAGTTTTCTTTCAAATTTCCATACGCGTCACACATAACGACAAGGACATTCAAATATTGTATACGCGATATAACATACAATGTTCATTCGCCTTCGATCTAGACCTTGGTAAGGAGCTTCTCGAGCTAAACCTCTCCAATACCATTCTTGGACGGCCTCGCGGTCGAGCCCCGGACGGGGCTTCTCACATTCTCGCTTCTCACAATATGGCCAACCAATCTCAGTCCCTTAATAAATTACCATATATGTGTAAATTGTGACCAGCCCACCTTAATAACTTGGACAATATCGGGTTCACCACATTTTAATTCGCTAGCTCGATGGGATGAAGTGAACTCGCAATAGATGGAAATTACACGCCTCACTGCATGCATTGCGAGACTACGCAGAAGCTCTATTTAAGGCAGTGTTCGCTCAATTTTTCGGCCATATTTAAGCGTCAATATGGCCGCCTAAAAAAGGAAATGATCGACGTCAGGATAAGCAGGTTAGTATAAGCAACCTCAGGGCAGAGGAGGCCTGGAAGAGTACCACAACAGAGTGAATGCGTTGCGTGAGGCCGGAATAAGTTGCGCGATGCCGACCCAGGATCGAGGCTTGTGGAAGCGAATTAGTGGGCATCTTAATAGAAGCCACTATGCATCGATCCTGACATGAAGGAGATGAGATTATCGTCTATGTAAATTCAATACCGCGTATGAGCCAATCATTTCAAAATACGTTTTTTTGGCGCTTTCAGTCGAACGTCACACGCCGCATCGATTGGCGCATCCAAATTTTGAAATTAACCGATAGAATGCTCGCACTCGACTAAAGTCAATACCGCGAATAAACTATCCCCACTAAAGAAGTGAGCCCTTTTCTGTCTCTCTTCAACATTTTGACAAATGGTTCTTCCGCATTATTGGACTCACACCGACGTTATGTATAATTATGACCCGTGCCTTTAAAATCAGATCGCTTTTATCGCCCGAGATTATTCATATCACAGGCATTTCGGAAAGAAAATAATTTAAAAATATACTACCAGAAAACAATCGACTATCGATATAAAACCTATTTTTCAATGTTGAAAAGGAGAGGTGGTTTACCACAGTTCAACATAATCAATTACGTAATCTACCTCTCCGGCGATGACGCGGCACACACGCTACCGTCGAAGATCAATGGCTGACCGCTTGTAAATTGTAAGCGAGCGTACAGCACAGCACTCGTGCGGCGTTTCGGCGCAATATAATTAATAATGCGTCTTTGAATTTGTTTCTGACATCTAGCGGATGTTATATTACGTTGGGTGATATCTGACGCCCTCTCTGTAGTTCAAACAGAAGTAATACAAAATTCGACCCAAAATTCCGCGACTCGGGTCAGATGAAACGTTTTGAGGATCTGCGGCGTCCGAGAGGGAGTAATATAAATTGAAGTATTTTCGTCATTTATTTGTAAAATAACTTCTCGAAAGATGTCAAGGCAGCCACCGCGACGAAGGGGGCAAAGCGTCGGCTCTAATGAATAATTGATTTGCGATTGTTTTTAAATATTTTATTGTAAAATTGTCGAACAAAGATGACGTAAAATCAGGCAATAATTATTTTTTTTACCTACTTTTTTTGTTGATCGTTTATTATTTTCGGCTTACAACTTTTTGAAATAGCTCCCTCGTATATTATTTATACTCGACGCTTTCGAGGCGCGGTGTTTGCGTCGTGCGCCGCATATATCGTGGGCTGCGAGACGAATGAGCCTCCATTTTTTAGGAACTTCGTACTGAAGAAAGCCTCTTCACAATATCCAGGAAAAAGATGCGAGAAGAAGAAGAGTGGAGGCAGACCGGAGACCGCGACGTTCAGACCTGAGAATGTCGACTGAAAGTGAAATTATGTTAAAGAATTATCGAATTAAATAGTTAAAGAATTCATTTAGAATTATGATGACTTGAGATGATTTATTTTTTCACTTTTTTATTTATGCAGCTTCCAGCACACCAGACTCTCGAGATTCCTTCTATCGCAGATGTTTTGGTTTAGTTCTCGGATTGTTTATTGTTATATATTGCGCAGCCTCTGTCGGGCGGTCAGGTGGCTGCAGTTCCCATATTTGCCGGCCAGATATGTAACAATATGTTAACGTGATATAGGATCCTGGTTCTTGATGATATTTGTTTCATTTTCCTCAGGTCTTCTATGAGGGATACCCTCGACAACATGAAGGAAGAAAGGGAAGATATGGGCGATATCTGCGAGGAAGGTGACATCATCCTGGTGGTCCAAGAATCCCCGGCACAGGACGAGGTATCATTCCATATCTGCATTCACTCATTCATTATTTTACTCTATTTCTGAGCAATAAAACATTGCTTTGCCTACTTAATATTTAAAGTCCGACCTGGGTATTCGTACAAACGCTATAAACTATTTTTTTTAGTTTTAATCCCATTTTGTTTCAGGATGAGGTGGAAAATAAAGATTCTGACCGCGAATGGGACGAGAACACGGAACACTCAGATGTGTCCGAATCCAAACCCAGGAAGAAGTACAAGCGGTCGGGCGGGCTGTATGCCTGTCCGGAGTGCCCTTACACCACGCTCAACTGTTCGTGCCTGCGCACGCACCTGCTCAAGCACGACAAAAACAAGCTTTTCCTCTGCGAATTGTGCGCCTACTCCTGCAACACCGTAGCCAAGCTGCGCCTGCACCAGCTCATTCACTCGGTTTTCAAGCCCTACAAGTGCGAGCATTGCACGTACGCATCCCGCCACCCCGCTGACCTGAACATGCACCGGCGGATACACACCGACTTCCGACCCTACACGTGCGAGACCTGCGGCAAGTGCTTCCGGCGCTCCAAGCACCTCAAAGCCCACCAGACCACACACGAAGATCCCGACAAATACAAGTGTGACAAATGCGAATTCACCACTAAAAGCCCGCTCACCATCAAGAGACACACGGCCAACCACAACCACGACAAGCGAATGACTTGCAACTACTGCGGCAAGGTGTTCTCCAAACGCTCTGACCTGACCATTCACAGAGTGACGGAACATGACGTCTTGATTAAACGAGAGCGAGTCGTCAAGTCCGGAAACCACCGATGTAATCAATGCTCCAGATCATTTGACAATGTGAGAAACCTTATGAAACATAAATCGACACATTCTGAGGAGAAGCCTTATGCGTGCGATAAATGCGATGTTATGTTTAAGAAAAAAACATACGTGTACAAGCATAGGTTGATTCATTCGAACATCAAACCGTTCACCTGCAGTCTCTGCCCGTTTGCCAGCGTACGAGCGGCAGACCTCCGCACACACTTCAGAAAGCACTCGAACCTGCGGCCGTTCCCGTGCCCCTCGTGCCCGATGCGGTTTAAGAAGAAAGACACGCTGACCCGCCATCTCGTGACTCATTCGGATCTGAAGCCTTACCTCTGCACGCTGTGCGGTTTCAAGTGCAAAACATCCGAGGCCCTGAAACGTCACATCCGGCTGCACTCGGGGCCGAAGTTGGCCTGCGATTCCTGCGATTACACATGCCAGGAGAGCCGACAACTAGTCAAGCATCAATTGAAGCACGCACAAGATAAGACGGAAGAGGGAACGATCGCTGAGACGACGGAAGGAGAAGACAAGTCTACTGTCATGGTACAGTGGGTTTGGGATGAATAATTTAAGGATGTTAAAATTGACTCGGACAGGAGATAGATTCCCGATTGTGTATAGTGTGTTGTGGCTGGATTTAGAAGATAATATAGATACGGTCCGAAGAGTGCTATCGGTGCACAACCAAACCGAAGGCACTTCAAATAGTTTCAGGGCGCTTGTACACTTATTCTTCTCTCGAGATACTGAGATACCAACCTTTGAGACATTATTATTATTGAGGATATTACAAAGTGAGCTTATAACTATCGTATTTGTACATGACTTAACTGATACATGCCGACCTTTACTGAAGTGCACGTGCCCTCACAGTCGTTAGATCAATCTTCTCAATTGGGTTTTATTAAATGTACACGTAAGCTTCGAGGATTACCGGGTGTGAGACTAGTGTTCAGCTGATATCCACTATTAGACACATAGACCTTGCGCACACCCACTTCATCTAACTATAAAATAATCACGTACATTTGTTCATCCTCGTTCTGGTTGAGTTGTCTGATCAAAATACCATATCATTCATTAATCATCTTTCGAAGTCAGACAATAGATTTCTTCAAGCCGGACTTGCATAGAATAGAACTTTGTTCATTGAAAAATCAAGTCACTGACAAAAATCCCACTAATTCGTAATTTAGGTAAATTAATTATTAACATATTAATTAAAATTTAAAATATTTTATTTTGAGTACTCGGTTGTTACTTAGATAACAAAATTCAAAGCGTGTGGTACAAATAAAATATGTTCTCCTTTGCCACCTCCCATCTACTTGGAGATTAGTTTTGGCTGTGTATTTTATGGCCGATGCCAAAACGGTATCTCTATTTCTAAAGGTATTAAGAACTCCGTCTTTGTCTGTATATTTTGTAATTCAATATTTAATTTGTATAAATGAGTGTACACTGTTTTGAAACAACTAACGTGTATTCAATTAGGGGCAATTGAACTCACGGAAGGTTAAAGCTGTTTCTTATTCACTTTGATTTAGACTTTGCATTTGAATCACTTGTAATTTTTTAATGTAAATATCATTCAATTACAAAGTTTTAAGACCAGTATGAAAATAACAATTCTGTTTGTCAAATATTTATATATCAAATGAATAAAGTTTAATTTAGTTGATTACGATCAAATCCTTCACTGTCAACTTCACTACATACATCCTGCTCGCCTACAGTGTCTTGTTCAGTGGACCTAGACCACTTTGCTGATTATTCTTTATATGTACATATGTTAGTGATGAGCGATTGTGCCATCAGAGTTGGATTCTAACTATTGGTAGACTACAAATCACTCTTAAAGGGTAGATTGCCTATTTAAAAGATGAAGGTAGGCAGAGAATGGAGCTCCACACTCTTATCCTGATGCACAACTTTCACAGATCTTCTCACGCAAGCCGGTCGATTCTTGAGGCTTCTAACTGAACCATCTTCTGCTGTCTGGTTTACCAGGTCAATATTCCGCAGACGACCTCTATTTCTAGTGCCATCACACTATTCATTAATTCTACATAATCCTACTAAGATCAACTTCACTTGTTCATTCTTTCATCTATCTAAATAACAGTTACCAATTGATACGCCACGAGCGTTACAATACTAAACCGGGGCACTCCGTGTTGAACTGATGATTCGTGACTACCAATAAAATCTTTCATTCCCACTGCCACCTGTAATATTGCATCCAATCCCACCAGCATTTAATTTGCAGTTAACCTCCCCCATACAGTGCTAAAATAAAACGCACGCTCCGGTGCTGTAAACTCAGTGTATATGGACTTTTTTGATTTTTAAGTCAGATAAATATGAATATTTTACGTATATTACTTTTTTTTTTTCTTGATTACATATATATTCATTTTAATTTTTGCCAAACTGTATGGCAGATTTATGGAAAAATATTAATCATTAATATAATAGTTGATATATGTATATATATCAATTATTGTATATGTGTAAAAGTGCTAAAAATAGAAAAACATTAGTCGTCATGAACAGCATAAAGACGCATAAGACACGTCCGATCCAGCCGGCGCCCGTTCTGGCACTACAGTTACACAGTGGCGAGTGCCGAATACCGATCGGCATCTGACTCCCCGCACCCTGCACACTCTTACAACACTACATGGTGTTCCAAATAAAATCAATGTGTGCCTAAAATCAAGTATTTCATTTTGTAATAATAGTTTTACAAAAAATACATTTCGATAGAAAAATATGTATCAATTTTAACAAAAAACATGAGTGAGTAATAAAAATATAGGTTTTACTTTTGTAACAATAGTTTTACAAACATACACAATATACAAAAAATTTAAAGTAAACATGAGTAATAATAATATAGGTAATATTGTAATAATATATATATATTTTAAATACCCAATATAATTGTAATAAAACAAAATAATAATTTAAAAAGTAAACACATAAATAAAAACAAAAAATCTATAAATTGATAAATGCAATTAAATATTTGAATCCATTATATCGCAAAAAGTACATGAAATATTTTTTTTCTCAATTTTATAGAATAAACAGGTTTTTAACAGATATGGCAAATTAATCAGCATTTTTTTGTTCAATACGGGCAGGATCTGCAATTCCTCGATGACCTCCCCGATCCGCATTCTAGCGAAATGTTTACATTATTTTGTACAGTAGCTTCGGGTGATAGTCGATGGTAATGGGAAATGACTGTCCATGGCATCTTGCTGTTGTTGATGGAATTTAAGGGTGCTATTTTTTTTTACAATATTAGCCTTAGCCAACTCCAAACTCTGTAATAAAACATTTTCAACGACTTCTATTATTTTCTTTCTTATTATATATTTTTATGGAAAATAGCATACAAGAGTCATTTAGTCGCCGGTCGTTACACCCCTATCAGTGGGGTATTGCAGTTGAACTAAATCACCACTCGGTTCCCTTGATTCATCTCTCTGCGATTATTCACCTTATCTGTATAAACCTGAATATTTAGTACATATGCAGATGGATCAGCCGCTACCTACATTTTTATACCGCATCTACCAGGTTTTGATTTCATGTACACGCGGAATAAGTAATTATCTCTATAGATAGCCAAATGTTCATCCACAGTAACGTTGCTACTTTGAGAATCATTTTATTTACGCCCACGCGCAGATTTAAAAACGTGGTTTTGATAGGTTCTAATTTATCTGAAAACGCATCTAATCTTTCCCGTCTAGTTTATTTGTCGTTAAGACGAATTTGGCTAAATATTGTGACGAACATATCCCGTGACAGAGCTGCTGTGAAAAATGACTGGCAAAAAAGGCTTTCATTTGTTCATAATTCATTTAAACTTAATTTTTGCATTCGATTTTGCGATGCCAGATGCGAGCATTACTACAATGAATGCAAATAATTCTTCTACCGATGTCGACTTGATTCAATTCATGACGATTTGTTTCATCGCAAATTTCTCTCACCGTGTTGTTTCTTAAAAGAACAGAACATTTCCCTAATGGTATTAACACTAGTACTATCATTTATAAAAGATGCAGAATGTTCAGTGATAATATGACACTGCTTACGTCTTGAAGATGGTGGCGGTAATGCATTCCATTTAAATTCATTATTTGATGTAAATATTTCTCCTTTATCTTCATTCTCACTGTCATTCAATTCCGAATCCGTAACTTCCAAATCTTCTGTCTTTTATATGATCGTTTATCTCTAAATCAAGAATTCAAGCTGATTTGCTATCTCTGGATCTGTCATATTTTTGCAACCATTATTTTTTCTAAAATTAACAGGAATTTTGAAAATATAGTCATAATAATAAAATTAAGATAAATATAATACAATGTAGAAAAGCTATATAAAAAAGATTTAAGATTTGAAATAATCATTACCGTAAATAATGACAAATCACAAATGAATCACTGATCACCTGCAGTTAGTAGTACCGTGTGAAGAAATGGACTCGACTGAGAATGTAATAACATATTGGGCGTATGCATTAATTCATGCGTTTTTTTTTCGAAAATTAAGGCTTTATTGTGAAAAAATGGTTATACACTCAATGATCAAAGTATTGTCCATCGGAAGCTACAACATTTGCCCATCTTTCTGGCAGTTTGTGGATTCCATCCCAAAAGAACTTCTCCGGCTTGGTGGTGAAGAACGAATCAAGCCAATTTTTGATACCCTGTTCTGAAGTGAAGCGTATTCCGGTGAGGGCATTCTGCATTGATCTGAACAAGTAGTAATCAGAAGGGGCTATGTCTGGGCTATAAGGCGGGTGAGGTAGAACTTCCCACCCACTGTTCTCCAAATAGTTTTGAACCGGTCTTGAAAAATGTGGCCGAGCGTTGTCATGATGGAAAATTATGGATTCGTGTCTGGTTGCATATTCTGGTCGTTCTTCCGCAATCGCTCTCTTCAAACGAATTAATTGTGTTCGGTAGAGGTCCCCTTTGATCGTCTGACCCGATTTCAACAGCTCATAATACAACACACCCTTCTGATCCCACCAAATACAGAGCATTACCTTGGCGCCATGGATATTCGGCTTTGCCGTGGATGTTGATGGTTGGCCGGGCTTCACATACGATTTCTTGCGCTTGGGGTTATCGTAATGAATCCATTTTTCATCACCAGTGACAATCCAATGCAAAAATGACTTATTTTTGTGGCGTTGAAGCAACATTTCCGACATGCAGAATCGGCGTTCGATGTCTCTTGGCTTTAATTCATACGGCACCCAGTTTCCAAGCTTTTGGATGAATCCCGATGCTTTTAAACGTCTGGAAATGATTGCTCGATCAACTCCCAATGATTTTGCAAGATCTTTTTGCGTTTGGCACGCATCTTCATCAAGCAATGCCTCCAATTCTTCATCTTCAAACCTTTTTGGCTGTCCAGGTCGTTCATTGTCTTCTAAGTTGAAATCGCCACTTCTAAACCGTGCAAACCACTTCTGGCACGTTCTTTCAGCTAGAGCATGGTTACCATAAACCTCTACTAAAATACGATGACTTTCGGTAGCACTTTTCTTCATGTTAAAGTAATGAAGAAGAACTCCCCGCAAAAACTTTTTCTGGCACAAAGTTCGACATGTTCAAATGAATAGAAAAAAATGTTGTTTACACTTCAATCAAATGACATATACTAAAAAAGACGCGCAATGACAGTAGCTTTCAAATGAATATAGTCACGGATGAACACGGCGCGAAATAATACTAGTAACGCCCTCTCTTAGAAAACCGCATGAATTAATGCATACTCCCAATATATATCCACTTGGCTCGTATTGACAAATTCACATTGGATTCTTTAAGAAAACTTTTCTTTTGTTTCATATGGTAAATACTTACATAGTGTAATTATTTTATTCGATACATCAATATATTACAGAGGAATTACCTAAAATATGAACTCTGTTTTAGTATATTCACATAATTCAAGGCAATGTCAACTCAGTTCGCATCACCGGGGAGAGAAAGGATTAAAACATCATATATGCATAAATGTTTTTTGGAATGTATGTAAAATTGATCATTTTCCAGCTTGAGTGACACTGTTTTAAAGTGACTATTTGTGTGCGTATGGTCCGGTCCTGGGTTTATTTTTCTTCTTGAAAACTGGAATAAAACAGGACTACTTGTTATTGAACACATTTATTCAGTTTTTAAGTAAACTTCTCTTCACCACGAGTGAAATGTGTACATATTTGAATTTGATTTTACTTTTTTTTTTTAAATAAAAATGTTGAATTTTTATCAAATTATATTAATTATGCAGGGTTTATGAAGAAATCTGTCTGTTATGGGGTGGGAGAGATTATGAAAATGGTTATCAATATCTAGATCAAGGTATGCCACAAAACATTGTAACACCTTTATTTGTTATATTTTTCTGTTTTTATTGTTGTATTTTTATCAGTGTGAAGATCATGATCATGATCATGCAAGATACCCCAAATAAATGTATGAACACAATTTTTTTTGTTTTGGAACAGAATTTGTACATTTGTGTCATTGATTATCAAATTCATCTAAGTCATTGACATTCACTGACACAAAGTTTGTTTTTAAATAAAATTATTATTTTGAGATATTATTTGGGCAATGCGCAGAGGGAAATACTTTTAATAAAAGACAATATTAAACATTTGCATTTTTATGTAATTTTCAATTTTATTAATTTTCGTATAAATTTCCAACACATGGCAACAGTGAGCCTTCCGTAATGTACATGATAAAAAAAATTCAACGCATCTCTTCAGTCCACTGCCAAAGAGACTAAAAATTTTGATTAAATTAATCAATCTCATACAATAATTAATAGCAGAGAGGTAGGCAAATATGGAACACGGAGTCTGGCCTCCGAGAACTATCAGTCATAATAAATAAGTTAACGAGACACGGAGCTTGGGAATGTCAATATTTCTACCACTCGGGCAAAATGTTTTCTGGACACGACGAAGGTCCCTAACAGTATTTTAAATAAATTAAATTATAATAATGATGAAAAAGTTATTTTAATAATTTGAGCTTAAATTGGGGATAAGTTAATTTGGCAGTGTGATTGAAGAGTCACCCCTAATCATAATCATCTCGATAACACATCCCTTTACTTTCATCGTGTGTTGATAGTTATTACTATAACATATTGTAGCTCCGAGTTCTTATTCAAGCGGAAATGTAAACGATCAGTGGAATATGGAACACTAACAACAGGAATTTGAATAAAACTATAAGAATGTGCATTTACACTTCCGAGTGATAAGTGTCGGAAAGCATTATAATAAACATTTGCCACTGATGGAATTTACATTCCACGTTACGTGCGACTAAGATGATTCTAGACTATGTTTTTATTACAGTTTTTTTCCAATAAATTTTGCGAGGCATTAAGAAGTACAAATCCTGTTTGACTAAACGGCATCACGCGACAGCACGAGATTGCAGAAAGCCGCATCGTATTTGATCGTAGGAATATATTTTTCACTAAGCTCTCGGTGATACAAATTGATCTAATGCAAATCTAAAAAATCAATCCCCAGCTCGCCCACTGTCGACTCGTAAATCATTCCGGCGAGTCGGCCGAGCGCATTGATCCCATAGCGACAAACGCTCTGTCACATTTTTCTGACAATTATACTTCTCTCAGAATAACAAAACAACATTATATATATATATATACATCTTTTAGCTATACTTGCTACGCGACATCAATTTCATCTCCAAATACATAGTGATTAGTGATTACTACAAGAATAGTGCACCAATATTGTCCAAAGCGAATAGCTGTTGTGTTCGCATGGGTATCCAATATATTTATCTAAATTGTTTATTCATCATATTGTCCCTCACTTTCTTAACTCACTTCACAAAGTCACTTTTAAGATTTTACACATTTTAAACAAACACTCTCATTTATTATTATATAAAATGCAGAATTATGAACAATAGTCTGCCTAGCTCAGTTTTTGCAGAAACATTACCATTTTTAAAATGTAATTTCGCAACCTTAAATCAAAAATGTACCTACTCTTGAGATAATTGCCTCTGTGCCAACCTCCTTATTTTAACAGGACCATGTGTCGATATATTTTATGAAACAATTCCCATAGGATAAATTAACTGACCCGAGACACCGGAATTACCTAATTTGGCTGCGTACAAGTCGGTATTGTCGCAGGCGAAACCTCTGAATGTTATCAAATAATTCCTATGGAATACTAAGAGGATTTAATATTAAAGATCTTTTTAATCAAAAATGAACTTCACAGTGTGACATGGAAATAACAGATCCAGAAAGATTTGTTATTTTTTTAGCATCATGATGGGTCGGCACCTTCAATTATTGTATTTAACATAATCAAATAAAATAATTTTGAAAAACATCAAATACATGTTCAATTTGGGGAATAAAAACTGACATATTTTCTGGAAAAGATCTTTAAATTACATACACGGCGATGCGATGTTTACTACCTTCGAATTGAGCGACTAGTCCATTGAAGATGGGACTAGCGAGATGACAGCAGCATCGAGACAGGAACTCATTAAACAGTAATCTGCGGAAACCGTCGACTGAGCATTTGTTGACTAAGTCTTAATATTACAATGGCAGATGGACATGCCAAATATTGGAGCATCTCTCAAATTCATCAGGTGTCGATCGAATGACTGACAAAAGATAAATTTGTGGCATGGTACAGTAAGATAAGATATTGTTAAAAGAATTAAATAAAAATTTAATTCATTGCACACTTTGATTTTTTACTTTCAATAATAATTTAAAAGTGAGAATTTTTAATGTCTTTATTTTTGCTATAATCTGCAATGTCATTTCCATCGGCGTCGAGGACAGCTCGCCCTCGAGGCGACAGGGAATGGACAGTCTAGTAGTCGTCTATGTCGTAGATGTCATAGACTTCTTCCTCGTCGAGCTGCATCGATTGGAAGTCCACCTTGTATCGAAGAAGACCTGTAATTTTATTTTAATTGTCATTAAACCAATCTCAGCAAGACTAAATAAAGTATCATTATAATATACTGGATTTAATTATAAATACTCTCTGTGTAGGGTGTAGGCTCTAAGCTCTAGACTCTAGACACAACACAATCAAATTACATTATAAGTTATGTCAAATTACTGAAATAACCAAACATTAATAAATAATACACAAAACTGTGAATATTAAAACATATAGATGAAATGAAAATATGATTTTATTCGGCCATAACGGATTGCTAGCTGCTAGGTCCTGCGGGCGGCTATTGTGGCTGCTTCGAGGACCTTAGTATCTATATTTTAATGCGGAAATCCCTTATTATATTAATATCAATATATCATAGGAAAAAATTACTGTTACAAAATCACATTTTCAGTGTTGAAAAATAGTTTCAATGAAAACCCTGATCACGTAGCAGCCACCACTGACCACAATAGCCGCCAGCAGGCCTAGCAACTATGACCGATTGCTTTTCGTAACGTACATTGTGTACATTGCCAGTCAGGAAAACAAATAGTTGCAAGATCGCATCTTATACAGTGAAACCTTGGTTTTACGTTTTCCCAATATTTACGCCGAAGAGTCAAAAGTCCCGTTTTCATATTCATAGATTCTCATATAAAAATTTCTCACAATTTATGCTGATAAAATTTTTACATTTCCTCAGTTTTACACTGAAACATTTAAAAAATTCAACATGCCAACTCTATTATCTATTCATTGATTTTTTACATGCGAAATTTTGAATTTGATTCTTCTTTCAGAAACTCAGCATGCCAACTTTTAGTTTTGACTCGAGCGAGTACATATGCTAGTAATGAAGAAACGGATAAGGGACACATTAATTACTCAATGTAAATTTTTTTTAACATTTGTCTGATGACCCTTTTGGTAAGAAAATTATTCATTTTAACCGCCAGTCATCCGTCTACTTACTGATGCCGCGACACAGGAATTCATTTTTGTAACAGAAATATTTTTAGAGGTTTCCGAGTTGAATTTTTGCCAAACGCCGGAACGACCACCGACAATTTTCTCTTCTCTGCGGCGCATGCCATTCGCGCGCTTCCGCGAATTTCGCTGCGACGATTAACGTTTCTAAGTTGACTCTTTAACGTATTATGCATTGTTTTTTTGATCAGTTTTGATTGTTAAATCGATTTTCATTTTGTTTTCACATTACTTGTTGAATTTTTCTGTTAAAATCATTTAACATAAAATATTTTTTATGTTGTTTTTATTACGTTATGATTAATGTTTAAGATCATATACAAGAAAATCACCACCTACGATGGAGAAATTCTCTAAATTGAGGATAGGACAATATTGCAAAATTCAAGGATTTGATTTTGGTAACATATATATTGCTCTCATAAAAACTGGCAAAGATATCAAGAGGAATCAAATGTCCGGAGAGGGATAAATGTAATAAAAACCAATAAACTTGAATGTTGTTTTTATTAAAATGTATTGAGTAAATGTACAATGTCGTGGCAGTATGCGAGCATCCATATCACTTGAAAAGGCTGAGAAACTATCGGGCCGAACTGACATCTCCTTCCGAGCATTTTAGACAATTCTACTGTTCCCGGCAATACGGCAACTACACCGTGCAATATGTACATACAAGCCGATCGTACACCATAACAAACCACTCAATATCGGGACATGGACTGGAGGCTGTTTTTACTCATTTAACAGGTGTGACATACCCCAAAACATAATATTAGGGTGTGTCCAATATTTCATCAAACTCTCGAGGATAAAATGTCATCCGTGAACAAGTCCATGCTACTTATAACAATTTATCTTCGGTTGATGCTTTTCCAACATATTTTAAACAAAATAAGTTTGATTCTCGGAATCTGTCATTTACATTGAATAAATTCTCCATATCTGACTTATTACAAATATGTTAGTTGCATATCCCGACAATATTGTTCATCGCTCGTTATGTAAGTAGGATCGGCATTTGTTGGAAGCAAATGAGGTGATTTGCGAAAATCTAATTTTAATTATGAAAAGACAGAAGGCGATTTCAGCCACACCACTGGAAACAATAATACAGACAGGAGTACAAAAGCTCGGTATGTATATATTATTATTATTATTTGTCAGCAAATATACTCGAGGGTTGTACATATTCAAAATCTACAATAATAATATGTGCAGTCCTTCAATTCTCAATGTCCAACAAAATAGACGAGTCATTCTCATTTTCCTCATCCCCTACTGTTTAGAATAAATCCAACCAAAAAAGCCTTTAAACAATAATTGTCGAGAAAATTGTACAGTAGTGTGAATTTGTACAAAACTTGAATTCAAATAAAACACGACTGGCAATTTCGTGTAAATGATTGAATATTTGACGACTTTCGACAAGTGTAAATATTAGAAACAAGCACACATCCAGTTAAAACATATTATCGTATTAAAGTCAGGATGCGCATGCGCTCATTTTACAGTTACAGGCTTCAAACAAAGCACCTAACAAGATTTCATTATTTGTATAATTATATGATGGGACAGAACTGACAACACCTCATGAATTTAGAAATTACTTAGCAAAAGTTTGTATGTCAAGAGAATGGGAAATGCCTATGCAGCTTTTCCACTTCATTATAAAAGCGCTCAGATACGTGCAACGTCACGTCAGACAGTTTCAAACTTCAACTGTGAACATGGACAGTGCAAAACGCTGAAATTTCTATCCAAGAAGGAAGATATGTTAAAATATGAAAAAAGCATTTTTTATTTTGGAAATTATTTATCACCGTTTGTTCTTTACAAGGTATCGCCAGTTCACCCTCGATATTCTTTTCAGGACCATAGAGGTCTGCAAGGGTCGGGGTATGGGAGCATTCGCAAGGCTCCAATTGCTATTTGAAAAATCTAGTAACAGAATTACATATACATTGAAAGTATTATGTAATATGTAATTGCAACACAATACACGAGTATAATAAAGATTTAAATTATTAATAGAAAAAGATTCTATAATGTAAAATATCACAAACAGACGGATTTCTATATCTGGCCCAAATCCAAACAGATTAGAGCCAGGCCCATAAACATCAACCCTGGTAGACCTCCACATCACCGGTATACCTGTTTCGTAGGGTCGTTTACTATATTACATTAATACATTCCTCACTCAGTCTCCAATGAGATAACATACTAATTAATTCATTTCCCCTCACTTAACCCCAACAACAATGATGTATAGATAAAGTGCCGTATCAAACTTGTTTAGTTAGAAATCTTAAGTGTTTTATTGCTCAATGTGGGTAAAGGTATACCGATGAAAAGTTCCACAAGGAAATGAAAATATTAGACAGATATAAACATTTGAATTGTAACAAAAATATCTTCAGTGATGCACTTAAAAGATAAGCTAGGTTTGAATTTTAACATTAAAAATAATTTCCCGAAGATTGATTCACGTAACAGGAAAACCTAATCTCATTCCTCATCCCGCTCGCAAAAATCTAGGTGTTTCTTTAAAATAATCACTCGTTACGGAAACCAGATCTCCAAAATATTATATTTACTTTTCCCAAGGAATGCAATTTAAAAATGTATTTTAGGATACAATTTTAAAATGAAATCTAAGATATCATAATTTTAAAATGTACATAAAACAAAAGAATCTTAGATCATGACATGCTGCGTGTTGCTGTCGCCGAATGGCCACTAATTCTGCCTGAAGTAAATATTTAGCGAACAGACTCGTGAAACAATCTAAAACTATAACCAGAGATACAACTTCTCAGTCACCTTCGTGATTATTTTATATAGTACAATTGAATTTATTATTCAATGAATCTATTTACAAGACATGTTTACTTGTTCTTATGGATGTAAAGCAGTCAACATGCTTCAATAAAAAAAAAATATTATTATTTGATTGGAATAAGATTGACTTCAGACAGCAAACAAAAATGCTTTTTATTTAAAAGTGCACAAATGGAAAAAAAACTCACTTGAAGTGAAATGGTGTTACTAATGTTGTCAACTTACTATATAGATAGATATTCATTCAATAACATTGGAGCGTCAGAAATTATAATTAACAATTACTGAAAGGGAATAAGATTTAGATGAGTAATCACGAGGGTGACATTTTACAAATTTTCAAATGTTAAGTTTAAACTAAAAAAAGTTAAAACTAAAATAATATCATATACCTATAATAATTAACATTTTTGGTATTGAAAAAATAAAAACAACACATCAGATTATTTGTTTTTCAAGTATCGCGTTTGGGAATTTCACGGTTATATCTTTTCTCCACGGTTGTGACAGCACCTGTATAAGAACAGAATGCAATCACAGAAACAAAATTCAGATTAAAAAAAATCCACGTCACTAGTACAGCAAGATAATTATTCCGACAGCGTAATGCCGAATATTTAATACTTATTCAGAGCTTTCTTATATCTTAATAATATTGCACCCATCATATTTGCAATGTATCAAAATACACATTTTGGCTAAAAGAATTCTCCATGAACTCACTAGACTCAATCAAACCAAAGTTCCCTGCACAAAGTTGACGCATCCTGACTGTTAAATACAGTAAAACTCTGTTAATTAGTGTACCCATATTTCGTATTTTCACATAATTCACACTTTTCTCAAAAATTTTAGCCCCTTAGATTCCTTATCACAATAGATTGCCGTGCTTAGAGCTCGCAAGATGCAGCTGAACTGAGTGATACCATATGTATACCAAATTCTGCAATATATTTTATAAGATTTGTTGTTATTTCGACAATGATTGTTGGCGCATTGTGAATTATATATTTCTATTCATCCTTGTAACGCCTAATTAAAATAATTTTAACAATTTTCATAGAAACTCGTAATTTATAAATTAATTGCGTGCAACAGTTCTACCCACCTAGTATACAACCTTTTTTTTTTTCGTGTTTCGTTCTCTAAAATGGCACGAACATCTTGCAATTCGTGTAAATCCTTGACAATTTGGAAATATGTAAACTTATTTTAAAAACAGACAAAAATGATGTCAAAGATATAATCAGCATAAAAATTTCAATCCCAAACACCTGTGAGTTCAAACTTGAAAAATCACAGGAAAAATAATAAACTTCAACAAAGTATGAAGATTTAAAAGTTTTTCATTATTTTTCACGGGCTTTTTAATATTCCAATTTCTTGCCCAATTTTGATGGAAAAGGAGAGTTCGACCGTTAATTAAATTAAAATGTCCGTAATTTTATTACATCAAGCACTGGTGAATCGATTAAAGAAGCCTGTTTTTAATATCGGACTCGCCACTTCAATACGCCACACATTAAAAGCTGAAATAATAGACAGTCATCATGTTTTTCAGTATGAAAATCACGATGTTGACAGCGGCGGCATGCTCAAAAATGTGGACTCAAACTGACAACGTATTGCAGTGTTCCATTATTCGTAATTCAGATTTATTTTTTTAATTTCGATGCCGTGAGTTACGAATTAACAAAGTTTTACTGTAATTGTTTATGTTGTTTTTGTTTGGATTTCTACCAAACAAATGACTTTACCTCACA
This sequence comes from Eubasilissa regina, assembly GCA_022840565.1. Lineage (NCBI taxonomy): Eukaryota > Metazoa > Arthropoda > Insecta > Trichoptera > Phryganeidae > Eubasilissa > Eubasilissa regina. The sequence goes on along the minus strand of JAINEB010000021.1, from coordinate 788,315 downwards.
TATCTGCAATCTTACTAAATTATTTATTTTGTTATTTAACACAATTTCACTTTTTACAGGAAACGTCTTCTTATTTTTTAAATAGCCACAGATAAGGCAGTTACCGATTAATCGGATCCATTCACAATCGGCATCAGTGTGCATTTTTAATTTTTTGTGTTTTTATATAAAAATATCAACCACCCATATTAGAGCCACGTCTTCACTCTAATATTGTTCCTCCATACTATTTGAAAATATTATATTAAATTTTTACAATTTTATTTTACAATATTTCAGCAGTTTTGAGAGCTCACAGGTCAGTTGTGTCAGCAACAAGAATCCCCAAAAGGCGATATTTAATGTTTGTGACCAATTCTGATCACATTGTTCTCACATAACTACAAAAATAGAAGCCTGTCACATCATACTTTAAGGGATGCAAGAGAAAAGTTCATAATATTACATCACAATCGTATTACGTCTTCCAAATCCAGCCATACTATTTATTACATTCCATTATTAGCGCCTGTCTCGCTCTTGTCATCGTTCCTGGAATAGTCACCGAGCATTTTAACCACCGCTAGTTTTGTAATTCAATTAACTTCTTTTTTTTTTTAATTTATCATTTTGGCTTTGTTTTATCAGTCGAGATCAGACTGAAAATAATAATTTTGTTTGTAAAATGTTTTTCTTTATTTCTGTTCAGTAATGTATATTTAAGAGTCACATTTGAGGCTGCATTATTTTCTAAAATGTCACAACTCTCGGAGCTGACATTTGCGAGAAATGACAATATCAATAATATATAATTTCACCAATCAATTACAAACTAATTATATACAGTAAAAACATTATACAAGGATTATCGGGTCGAAAGTACAGAATGCCCAGAAAACGTGCATCACTCATTTACGGGGGACATACACTCACGACGGAAGCCACAAATTATGGTGTGTGATAAATGGCATAATTATAAAAGAGATTATGGTTTTGAAATTCCACGTATTTTTGTAAATCTGAAATTCCCAAACGTGTAACAGACGTCCACGTAAAAAATCGAATGACGAGCACAAAACACGTAATAATTACGTCTATGCAATAATTATTATTAAATACTCTTATAAAACTACGCATTAAAAAAAAGGCCAAATTTTATGAGTCCGCTTTTTTTGACGGGAGTGTCTTTTGTGGATGGAGGCTGTTGTAGCTCAATAGTCGTCCAAATCCACATCATCTAGCGGCTCGTCGAGCTGAAGCGATTGGAAGTCAACTTTGTAACGTAGGATGCCTGTCGGCATGTGAATGCAACATGTTTAAATCATCCAAACAGCGTGATTTATTATTACGCAGATGAAATAATGTAAATTGATAAGTTCATCCAAAGATGATGGGACAAGTCAAAAATAACATCACAATATTAAAATATATAAAAATTCAGAAAAAACAATTATCACAAAGTTATGAAAAAAAAAAAACAAAAAATTATTAAATAGAATATGATCAAAAATACAAAAAAGAATGGAAAAGATCAAATAAGAAAATATCACAAAATAAAGCGAAATATTGTCGCAAAAATATTGTTTCCAAAAATGTAAAAAGAAAAGAACACATAAAATAAGTATAAAAATTATGTATGGAGGTTTATTAGTGAAATCGGATGTTGATGTATCAAAACGGTGATATAAAAAAGTAAATAGATACGTAATAGTTTAGTTTAACATCCGTAGACAATCCAGGATGGAATCCACAATCCAAAAGATATCCGGGAGCAGCACAAAATAAAGGAAAAAAGCATTTGTTAGTACACTTTATAATTCAGAGCATGTGGAAAGTGTTCAAATTACATTACATCATATTTCATTTCTATCTGCAGTAGACTCCCCATTCATTATCTGGCCTCGTGACTTGCTTATTGTTGCCAATTACAAGGGTAATGCACTCTCGTCTGGTTGGAGAGTTCCAACGCTTCCACACATTGTTAGGAAAAGTGAATTGCATAAGCGGAAGTCTACTGCTGAAGACAGATGTATAAATGAGACGCGCTCGATACTGACCTCCGATGCCACCAAACCCTCGCACAAACTGGCTGCCCTCCTGACTCTTGTCAGAGATGATTTCCAGGGTAGTTCCGAAGGCCTTGTAGTTATTGGCTAACCATTCCAGAAGAGGCTGGCACTCCACCAGCTCGAGCTCCACACCGCTCTGGGGATAATGTACATGGTGATAAATTCAACACTGCGCCAGTAAACATTGTTACAATTACAAAATACAATATTTAAGGTTAAAAAAAATCATCACAAGTTATTCCTACAATAAAATGTCTTCACAATTTGTAAAAAAAAATTGCATGTATTCTTCTATCACCAATGTGGTAAAAAAAATATGTGATTTGTGGTACTTGTTATGACTTTTCTGAATAAATCGCACAATCCATGTGACCAGTGCTAATGCATATACAGTAAAATCGCGATATAATGAAATCCAAGGGACCAAAAAATAAAAATTCGTAATAACGAATTCCCACATATAACGAAAAAAATAAAAAAACCTACTATATGTTGCGCGGCTTCAAAAAAGATCGCAAATTCTGCAAACAAAGGAGGAAGAAGCATAGGGAACTGAATACCTACATATTTTTAGTAGTTTTGTTATTAAAACAGATAAGCAAATGGATAATTAAAGGAATTAAATTAAGAACAGAACCTATTCAACACCAATTGGAAGATGTTTTTGTAAATTCCAGAATATTGCAAACACAAAACAATATTTTAATTGTGTTTAAATGTAGAGCCGCTTCAAACATAGTTTTGGGCATGAAACATACAAAATAATTCAAAAATAACAATCTTACAGTTGAATCGCGGCATTTTTATAAAATGAGTCGTATATAAATTACGAAGGTACTTACCGGTAACGGCGGCAACCACTTCAAAATATATTTATAATTGTTAAAATTGTTCATTTAAAAATTATCGTTAACATTGTTCATTTAAAACACACGAAAACAATAGTTAATAGAAATACAAAATGCCGTACAAAAATAGTCCATAAAATATTTTAACAAATTATTTATATTATTGACGAGTTCACACGAAAACAATTGTCAAACGAAAATGAATTTATGTAAATATTCAGTTCGGTCATGCAATAATCGCTATAAAGGCTGAACAAACTTAACTCTACAGACGTTACACTGAGACTGACATTTCCAATAAGTACATCCTGCAACTTTCGGGGGGTTCCTGTTAATTTTTGTATTTTACAGCTGTTTGGGTCTGGGATTGCAATACATATTAGAGGCGTATGCGTACGTACAACGTGTCTAAGTGAACGCCGCTAAAATTATATCAAATGGTTTTATGGGCCTACTATGAACCCAAGAAGAAGTTTGAATTGTTTTACTACCTTGTCGGCCGACCGCCGCGCACCGCCGAGAAGGCCATAAAACTGTTCGCATACGGCAGATGCATCGGCGCGGCTTTGTAAGTGCGAAATAATATTTTCATCTTTTAACATTTTTTTATTTCGTTATAAATTTACGTAAATGTATTGGCATTTTTTCGTACGGGACAAAAATGATTTTGTTATAAATATTAACGGGACTTCGTTTTATAAATGCATTTTTGTATGAAAAATTGGTTTTAGGGACAAAATTTTGATTTTTTTTTCGATATACGTCATTTTTCGCTGTATCGCGGTTTTACTGTAATAAATAACAAATTACGAATCAGTGTGATGTATAAAAGTTACAGACATCTAAACTACATACAGAAATATAAAAAGCACTGAAAAATCATAAAAACATGATATAAAAAAGGGGCAATAACTGAAACAGTCGTGCAAAATGATAAACTAAACTCATTTTTGGCAGGAATTCCATCTTAGCCGGCATGCCGGCCTTTTGGTGATACAGTTATACATTATACGGATAGTTAAACCCACACGATTGACCAATCCCCAGAGTTTAGGGGTGGGCCTTTGTGGAGTCGGCACAGGTATAAAAATACTTGCAAATGTTCAGATTTACAATGACTACACATAAAAAAAACCCCGAAAAAGTAGTGATATCGTACAGTGACCCAAAGAGATATTTTTCATCTCTAGTACACATGAGAAATCCAGTGTGAAAAATCATTATTTTTCCTCCATACAAAATTTGCATATAAGATAAAATTATTTTGTAAATTGAATAAAAACACTGTTTTATTCCACTATATTACATTATATTAAACGTTAGAATGTTTTCGAGAACATCTTCCCATTATCAATAATATAATTCAACTAAAATTAAAAACACTTACAGACAGTAATATATGGTGTTTGGAGTTAAAATGGATAAGAGATGGGATATAATGTCAATTCCACTAACAGCAGAAAATTACACCAAAGAAAAACAACGGCTACCAAGAGAAAAGCCTTAAAAGTATTATTAATAAGAAGAAAATACAATCATCAATTTACACATAATACCAAAAGACAACGACGAAAGAAAGCCATGGAGGAAAATAATGTATGTAGTAGGAAAACTTATTAAATTCCTGTAAAGATAAAATATTTAACCCTGCCCCTTCTTCTATACAAGAAAACAATATTAAAAAATATATCTTCAATAATAAATCAAAAATATTCCAAGAAAAAAAAGCAGTCTACAAGTTGAGTTGCAAGGATTGACAAAACAGCTTCCTGCAATATCTTAACTTTCGTAGTTATCGAACCTTAACCAGCACTACTGCTGAGTCATCTATTATTCTCAAAGTTCCATCACTACAAACTTGAAGAGACATGGCCGATGTTATTTTCCTACACAAAATAGCTAACTCTAAAGTAGATTGTCCTGATTTATTCGAGTGCCAGCCAGATCAACCAGAACTAATCTTAAGTTTAATCTTCCACATTGCGATACCATTGCCAAACAAAACTCATTTTTCTACCGAGCACCCCTTTATTTCAATTCACACCTAAACAAACTAGACATTTTCAACACTTCAGTTACCTCAATTAAATCTAAATTCAATACATAAACTTTAATGGCCTTTATTTTTAACACACAGATGTTATTCCCTATCCCACTTTCCCTTTTCTTTCTCCTCACCCTCCCGTTCCCTTTAAATATTTTCTTATTTTATTTTTTATAACTTTTTCTCTCTGTTTATATTTTTATTCTCAACTTTTTCTGTATTATTCAAATTTTAAATTGTACTTACTGTGTAAAGTATAGTGTATTGTATCTTCTGAGAAAACATGTAACTGGTTTGATTATTGTTTAACTTTTATTATGATTTTCCTATTTTCTTATGAACTGTATGTTCTCAAAAAAAAAAATTAATTAAATAAATCCATAAATTGGAAGAACATAAGAAATCTATAAAAAAAACTTCAGTCTAAACTCCTCTATGGCTAAGCACGCAAGAATGGAGGCCCATTCATTTGATAATAGTCATTTACAACTTATACATAGTTGCGCCAAAGGACGAAAGTTGGACATTTTAGAAAATTTAAAAATATTTAATAATAATAAAAACATAATAAATTCCCTCTCTAATCCATTTTAACTCCACCCCCTCCTCCACCTCCGTTAACTACAACACACCATATATTAGTGTCTGAAAGTGTTATTAATTTTAATAGAATTATAATATTGAAAACGTTGAACAAGATAAAATATAGTGGAATAAGACAAAAATAAATAATAATTTCCTAAATGTTATGGCCTGACAACGGTATCAACTTTTACTTGTTCAACTCAAATACCTATGCTATTTTAGTTATACCAACATTTTCATGGTCTTTTTGGAAAAATAAAATTTGGAAAAAGTTAGCCTGTGAATTTTGAATTTTGGTGCCAATGTGGTGCCGTTTCACGTAGGAATTTTTTGGGCATCTTCTTAACAGGTTAAAGTGGATTAGTATAAAATAAATAATTTGGATTGTAAACTATTTAAAGGATTTTGAATTAAACTAATATTCTAATTGAAGAGGTTCTATTACATGACGTGAAAATGAAACAAACGTAAACAGAAAAGTAACCAGGTGTAACTCACCTCTTTGTCTGTGAAGTGGGATTTGTCTTTTTCCTGTTCAGGCGTGAGGTGCAGAACTGTCTCTATGCTTGTGGCATGGGATTTCAGCACATATCTAAAAATAACGCTTAGATATAAAAATAACCAACAAAATTAATAAATATTAAAAATCTACAGCTGACCATTGATAAAACAATGCAATGTGGGTGAGTATTGCAGAGACAAGATATCTTTAAGGACATTTACCTGGGAGGGCAGGGTTCATTCATTAAACATGAATTTGGCACCATGTTATACATAATATTGGATAATTTATATAGCGGCATTTTTAAAAAAAAATTCACCTCAATGCTGTCAACAAATTGCCGCATCAAAATAATAATAATTCAAAAAACCCCATTACACAATTCAATTCAATTCATTTCAATTTCCACCCGAGGAAATGGTTTTAAATGAGAAAATATTTTATCATCGTCAGATGTTGCAAAAACTATTTCAGGACCAAAAACCAGCCCAGCTACTCGCTCGGTAACCAAACGTTACATCTGAAATGATTTGCATTCAACCGACGGCCTGAATGCACTAAATCAACTCCAATGACCAATCGTTTTTGACTTAATGCATAACTTTACATAAATCGAAAATTAATGAGCTTACTATCAACACTTTCATATAAAATAATATTTTATCCACAATGAAAAGAAATCTAGCATATTGTCACCGTCAGCAGCAACACCACATATCATCTGAGAATTGTGTATTTTACAGGAGAGAGACAGAACTAGTTTTAAATGATTTTTGTACAATTACTCGAGCAGATTGTTTCTAAACTGAACTAAACTTAGGTATGAGTCCCTTGACTTGTGCGCAGTTGACAGGGAGGTTACAGATGTTGATGTGTGGTGATTACATTTCTTTGATTTGCACACCCCTGGCGGACACTATTATAAAACTAGTGATATAGAACGATTCCTCGAGAAAATTCAAATCCAATGATATAAATATCTTAATTTGATAAAAAATTGAGATATGCGGTGTTGCTGCTTAGGTTAACGATACGTTGTAAATTAGAAAAAAGGTTAAAAAAAAATTAAAAAAAGTAATGTCGTACCTTTGAATGTCTAGATTCTCCCAACAAATAAGTGTCTCCACCGATCCTAGTTCCAGCGCTCTCAATGTGTCTTCTACTCCAAAACAATATTTGCCCGTGTCCTGTAAATATTTAAAACACGTTTGTTAATGCACTTTATACATACATTCAATACAGTCTTGTAATATCATACACAAATATCCATCGGATTGAGATTATTTAACATTCCCCAACATGTATATATGGAATTAAATACACTTCTCACCTGTGATATCTCATCAAAATATCTCCCGATGAGCTTCTTCTCCTGGATAAACTTTACATTCTGCAACGACTCGGCTGCCAGTTCGATAGCCTGGTTAAACCCGTTTTCCCCTCCATAAGATACGTCCACCAGCTTTATGATTTTAGTTTGCAACCGCTGAAAATTTAACATGTCAGATTATCAATTTTATTAACTCAGAATGAATTGAAAAATAATAATGGGGATAAATAATAAGAAAGAAGTTAGAAAGAATTAAATAGTCATTTTGTCTTCACTCGCTTATCTCATTTATTCTATATAGGAAGTTCAACTGTTTGCCCAGATTCAAAAAAGTCTCCGACATGTATAATCAGACACTCGCTGGCCCGGCAACGCTTCACATCCATCTGGCAACACTGCAAAGGCACAAGTAGCAATTGGACTACAGGGGCCGATCGGTGTTGCTGTTTATATCTATATTAACTAAGCAGGGATTATAATGCTGCTTCTCTAACATTGGCGAATTATACGCCCAGAAACTCTATAGGATTTAGAAAATGTTTAATGTAACTTCTAATTACTGAATAGGAATATTTTATGACATAACTTGCGCAAAAAATCAACAGGTATTTCTAAACTCACCGAATCAAACATATCTGACTGCGATAACTCTGTCTTGAAGTCAGCCGAACCAGCGAGGATTAAACCGCACACGTTGGGTTTATCCTGCAGGATGAACAATTGCGAGGCTACTTCGGCCACCTTACGGACGTAGTTGTGACGCTTCTCCATGCGGAGACGGGCGAAACGTAAGGCAGACTGCCCTCCTCTGCCGTGCTTCTTAGGCAGGTCCACCGTGAACTTGTGCAGCACCTGAAGAGTGGAAAAATAAAATTTTCTTTAAATTAGTTGTTTTGGAAAGGTGCACGGCCCTAGTCATTGGAAAGAAGAGAAATATACAGATTTTAACCATCAAATATGAAAATGAATTAATTAAATTAATAAGCTGGAATAAACTGTGCTCCAGGTACAGCTTAGAGAGGACTCCTGCCCCAGGTGTCACCATCGTCGCGGCCACCAGCGTCAGAGACTTTGGGGTGTGACAGATAAAAGGGTGATTGTGTTAAGTGGGGAGGATGTGAAAACTGTCACTTTGTATGTGTGGGTGTGTGTGTGAGATGAGTGGTTGAGGCAGAGTATATAAAAGGCTATCACTGAGGAATGGGTCTCTTATTCCATCGTTCCTTTATACTAATAGTCGATAAATATATAGTTCTATAATTGTACATTATGTAAAATAATTGTTACAATAAACTTCAATTGTCACATATCACGGAGTTTTACAACAAGCAGTATACCAAGAGAATAGAACACCCAAAAGGAATCTGTGAAGTATTTCCCAAGGCACCACACCGGGGCAGACAAATTGGGAAGTTACTATAATTACAGACTATTACACATTTGTATCTGACGTCAAAAAATATGTACACAAGACTAACTGAAACATAAATTATACACTATATACTCCTTCTCTATGAGAGTAAGACTCGTGTATAGAAAAGAAATAAATGATAAAAGAAATATATATATATATATATCCTACTGATTATTTTAAAAATGTATTATATCTTCTAATATTAAAATAAAATTAATTAATTAAAAAAATAGTGAATAAAAAAATTTGTATTGATGATAAATTGGTTAAGCGCCCACTCTTGTATTATTGAAACTGTAACAGAGCAACTGTCAACCGAGACCAAGGTAAGCAAGACAGATTGCTTTCTACTAGTATTTTTCATTATAATTATAACAAGAAACATATATATATATATATAATCCAGCGATGATACCGGAAAACAGAGTAGGGCTACTGACCTCTCGGGTATTACCCTGCAGCGTGCCAAACAGCGCTCCGTTACCATCCATAACAATAAATCCAAACTTGTTGTCGTCGGCCAGCAACGCGGTGAGTGCCTCCGTGTGAAATTTGTTGTCACACAGGTACAGTGATGTATTGATAGGCTTAAATGGCTCAAAGTCGATGTTCACTTTCTTTTCTTTGCCCTCCTCGGTGACGATTGTACCACAGTAAATTACAAGGCCGTTGGGTGGAACTAGAAAATTACACATTTAGAATTTTTTTTAATTAGTTAGTTTCCACGTTATTCCTTTTTTCAATACACAACATCGATGAATAATAGTCCCACCATGCTCTTCAGTCATGGTTCGCAACAACCGCCTCTTCTACATTCATGCAAGGTCATCGGTCGCTCCTGTAGGCTTCCATATTCTCTTGTCTTTCATCATACAGTAAAACCGCGATATAACGAAATCCAAGGGACCAAAAAATAAAAATTCGTAATAACGAATTCCCACATATAACGAAAAAAATAAAAAACCTACTATATGTTACGCGCCGTCGCAAAAAAATGTTGCGCGGCTTTAAAAAAGATCGCAAATTCTGCAAACAAAGGAGGAAAAAGGCCATAGGGAACTGAATACCTACATATTTTTAGTACTTTTGTTATTAAAACAGATAAGCAAATGGATAATCAAAGGAATTAAATTAAGAACAGAATCTATTCAACACCAATTGGAAGATATTTTTGTAAATTCCAGAATATTGCAAACACAAAACAATATTTTATTAAGGAAAACACATTCTTATTGTGTGAAGTTGTAATTATTCAGAACATAGATCTGTGATATTTTAAATACTAAATTAATGTATTAATTATAAATATATACATATAAAATCAATTTGTTTTTGTTTTTGTATCCCGGTGACGCAAAACAATATTTTTTGACGAAAATTGATTTTATATGTATATATTTATAATTAATACATTAATTTAGTATTTAAAACAATATTTTAATTGTGTTTAAATGTAGGCCGCTTCAAACATAGTTTTGGGCATGAAACATACAAAATAATTCAAAATTAACAATCTTACAGTTGAATCGCGGCATTTTTATAAAATGAGTCGTATATAAATTACGAAAGTATTTACCGGTAACGGCGGCAACCACTTCAAAATATATTTATAATCGTTAAAATTGATCACTTAAAAATTATCGTTAACATTGTACACTTAAAATACACGAAAACAATAGTTAATAGAAATACAAAATACCATACAAAAATAGTTCATAAAATATTTTAACGAATTATTTATATTATTGACGAGTTCAAACGAAAACAATTGTCAAACGAAAATGAATTTATGTAAATATTCAGTTCGGTCATGCAATAATCATGTTAAAAGCTGAACAAACTTAACTCTACAGACGTTGCACTGAGACTGACATTTCCAATAAGTACATTCTGCAACTTTCGGGGGGTTCCTGTTAATTTTTGTATTTTACAGCTGTTTGGGTCTGGGTTGCAATCATATTAGAGGCGTATGCGTACGTAAAACGTGTCAGAGAACGCCGCAAGAATTATGTCAAATGGTTTTATGGGCCTGCTATGAACCCAAGAAGAAGTTTGAATTGTTTTACTACCTTGTCGGTCGACCGCCGCGCACCGCCGTAAAGGCCATAAAACCGTTCGCATACGGCAGATGCATCGGCGCGGCTTTGTAAGTGCCAAATAATATTTTCATCTTTTAACATTTTTTTATTTCGTTATAAATTTACGTAAATGTATTGGCATTTTTTCGTACGGGACAAAAATGATTTTGTTATAAATATTAACGGGATTTCGTTATATAAATGCATTTTTGTATGAAAAATTGGTTTTAGGATTTTTTTTTCGATATACGTCATTTTTCGCTATATCGGGTTTCGTTATATCGCGGTTCTACTGTATTTATCTGTAAGACTAGAATCAATCTCAGTATGTCCATTCCTGAATCTATCAATCAAGTTTCACATGTTCAAATATCACATTTCTGTATTTTAAATTTTCCTCATCCCATCATAATGTAAAAAAATATAGATACTAGTATTAAATGTAATGATGTAAAAAGTACAAACAGTTTGACTTTTGAGATATATACCCACAAATTATCTAAGTACAATATCTTGCTGTCAGCAAAATCTTAATGGAGATCCAACATTAACAGTAAAGTGAAATAATTTCATGTTTGCCCAGAATCAAAAAAGTTTCCGACATGTATAATCGGACACTCGCCGGCCTGGCATTTATCACATTCATCTGGCAACACTGCAAAGGCAGTAAACAGCGAGTGGGCTGTAAGTGCCGATCGATGTTGCCACTGGGTTAACTAAACTCGACAAAACCGACCCTGTCCCAGACCCGATGCTTATTTTTCCTACCTTTGGTGTACAGTTTCAGTCTGTGCTGTACGGAGGTGATGGCTCCTAGGACCGAGAGTCTGTTGACGCGGGACTTGATGTTGGAGGCCGTACCGAATTCATCAGCCAGCATCTTGGACACCCGGGAGATCTGGTCCTTAGGCGGAATGATGAGAGATATCATGGATGTTCCATTCCTGAAAAGAAAAGGATAAAAAAATTGTTACAGCGGCGAGATAACTATTAAGTCTGTAAATTATATTCATTTTGGACAAAGCATGAAATGATGGGATCTTGGTCATTTTTACAAATGGCACATTTGTGATTTTCAAATCTATTAAAACAGTTACAGTTCTTCAGTAATGATAACCAAAGCAAAAATTCTCTGACCATTTGTGAATCGCTTGGGAGGTGATAACTAGGCTAGGATGTTTTAGGCAAAACAAATGGCAAATCAGCTGATTGTCAAAGTACTGGAGAAAAATTACCCTCAGGTCACAATGCAATGGCAAATATGGCCTTCTCAGACTTAAGTTAGGTTTGTTTGACAGCATTGGAAAAGTGTTTGAAAATGTGGTTCGGCAACTTCTCAGATTCTTAGGTTGGGTTTGTTAAGTTTATTTAGTCCGGGTTAAAATTTGATTTTTTTTTTCATATTTTGAAAGTATTACATCTGGAGAATATTTACACAAAATTTCAGAATGATCTGAGCAGTTTTCACAAAGTTACATGAGTATACAGGTAGTAAATGCAAGCAGCTACACACTTCCCCCGCTGGCCCTTTTACCTGCGTATTTGATTCATTGTATACAATATAATAATGTTAGAACACAGTTATACATTTGTATTAGCAGACGGTCTTCTAAATGGGCGTGGAATCGACAATTCTGAGTTGAAAAAAAAATTACATACATATATTCAAACATAATTTCGAAAAATCCTTCAATCATTCAGCGGATGTTGAAATCTTGTAACAGAATTTTTTTTTTCTCAAGTTATCTTGTACACTACAAAAAAAAAGTTTCCGGAGATTTTCTGTATCTCACCCATTTTAAAATATATATTAAAATACACATTTAAGTTTTTTGCATTTTGCCTATTACAAGTGCGCGTAGCCCCTTAATACAATTGTTTAATTCCAGGATTGTACCCAGACGTATAGTTGATGTAATGGATATGGAAATATGTTTTTACCACATTTTAGGTTTAATTATTATTAATTAATTATTTAATAAGGAAAGGATGTTGAAAAAAATATTCATTCTTTCCTCCCTTTTTTACAACTTCTCATTAAAGTTCTTAACTTAAAATACATACAGTAAAAACATGGTTTTTAGCAAAATAAGATTCCTTGTAATTTCCTCATGAGGGTGAAAATTGATCTCAAGCCAAAACTAACATAAATAATGAAATTAAAATTGTAATAGATTTATTTTCAGCCTCTTGTTTGTCATTGGTAAAATTGTACCTATTTAATAAGTCCACGGCTGATTAAAATCCATACAAATTCATGCGACAAACAATTCAAACACCGATTTTTACTGACCGATATTGAGTTGCAGAGTTAAAGGACTCACTGTCCTTATGTTATAGTCCGCTTAATGATCTTCATCATTGCGTATTTCATATTTTTGCTCATTCATTTTAAATACCTCTTAATATTGTTCACATTATCGCTCTCTGACATCTAAAATATTATATAACCTGTCAATTTGCAGTATGAACAATGTTATTAGACTCGACAACCAATTAGGTTATTACCAGATTTATCTAAATATTTACCAATTAATACCAAAAATAATTTGTAAATTTAAGACATAAAAAATGCACTTAGGATTAGATGCATCTACTTGAATACACATATAATGAACATTAACTGAGGTATATGTCCCTGGTAAAGAGTAAATTACAAACCTGCTTAGTTTCATATTTTAATGCTGAACTTTGAATTGAAGAAAAATATTTTTAAGCAATCATCAAACATTATTTATAGTGGATTTATTGGGTGGTCTAGTGCATATAAACATATATAGAGAAAAGGTTTTATTCGGAGAAATCATTGAAAAATTTTCAAATCCGATGAACTATTGTAAAAGAAAAAAAAAAGGACATTTGTAAAATATTAATTGTTTATAGGCTTCAGTAGTCAAATTACATTGTAATTTACATTAAAAATAGATTGTTAATATTAAATAACATTACGCTTATAAATAAAATAGTTTGATAATTTGCTCAGTGGCGGTCTTTGCAAAATAATTTCCAAAATGGACGTTGCACTATTTTGATATTTTTAATCGACATTGCAAAGCGAGTTTTTCTTTTAAAACATCGCTAGATTCGATTATTAAAATAGAAAAACTTCGTCACTTTTCACTAATAGAAAGAAATTGATAAAGAAATGGTGGCGATGGTAAATTATAAAATGCATTCAATCACTATTATGATTGGAGGCATGTCATTATTTTCAATTTCCGCAAATATTCGCTGCTTTGAAACGTAATCTTATGGTAACAATTGTACATATAGTTGCAAGGTAAAAATATACTTATTTGCTATTTGCTAATTCCCAATACGTTCAACAGCCGCGTGGTCAGACATATGATTGAGAAATCAGCTAAGGTTATAATTTCTACGTCAAGTTGTGGTGACGAAATGCGCAAGCTGTCCGATTTTCTAGTCTAAAAACGATTGAACGACTGATACATCGAGTATTTTGAAATAAAGTGTAGAATTTAGGGGTATTAGTGATGCATGTAAGCAGAAAATGCGTTACGTCTGCTAAGAATGTGGAACAGTCATCGACTCACCCTCGGGCCATCTCCAAGCTCTTGATGAGCTTCTTGATCTTCCAGATCTCCACATTGCGATCAGCGGAGGTCTCTTCGTTCGACATGATCGACTTTCACTTCGGGACGGTAGTCCGCCGATGGGAAAATGTCAAAATTCCTCGGCGACCCACCGAAAAACCAGCCCGCGGCTTAAAATGGACGGACACGGACGAGCCACGAAACGCAGCGCACTTCACGCCTTCAAGCCGCCAACCGCGCGCACCGAAAATATCTGGTGGTAACCGGATTAGCGAAAATAAAATGTCGTCCGATTTAATTCTTGAGTCGCATGCGAACTTTTAGAGGGGACGATTTTTTTCTAACGCGACAAATCTTTATTCTTGCGCAGCAAATCAGCCCGCTGACCATGTGGATCATACGGATAACTTTATGGTGGCCAACGTAACTTGACTCGGAAAGAGTTAGCGATGTGCGTCGCTGTTCAAAAGCCCAAGATTTTTTCAGCGCTCTTTAGGCGAGATATTTCTTTGTTCAAACGGAACAAAGAAGTAGTAAATCTCTTTTCACTCGTTAAACTGCACAGAACAAGATCTCCAAAAAAGCGCTAACGCGGCAGCGCAACCGCTCGAGAAAAGGAATTCGGAAATTGATCGCTCAGTGTTACCACACTCAAAACCCAAAATCCCAATCAACCCCTAAACCGAAATGTCAACCCCCCACCCTAAATCTTTTAACTCACGCAATACACGAAGAGACACTAGTAATTTTCACAAAATCATAATTTTATAATTAGTTTTACTTTATCTATAGAAATTATAAAACTAAAAATAATTGAAAACTCGAATTTTCGATACGGACATGTGAATATTATGAAAATTACTGTAAATTTTCTTTATTTTATTGAGGTAAAAAAATATAATGAAATGCTGTACCGTCGGAATGTGCAACACGCTTAGTAAACCTCCATTTTTGTAAGATTACTGATTTTTGTGGATCTATTTCAGTCACTGAATGGATGATTTCCAGATAAGAAGTGAAAAGCGTTTTAAAAAATTAAGCAAACAGATCCGATTAAAGCAAAATATAATACAAAACCCAATAGTACTTAATAATTTTTATACATTTGCGGTACTTTTTGAAAAGTTTTTACCGGACCCAAGGAAAACATCCGTCCAAATAAAATTAATCGGAATTTCTTCGATATGGATTCTTTGACAATTAGAAACATAAGATAATGGACCGTTATTAACATTCCTAAAATATTATATGTCGGATGCTTCCTTTTTGGATAATATATATTTTAAAAAATGTTAATAATACTATAGTATAAATACAAAAGCTCACTATTAAAGTTCACAAAATTTTCAATATGCTAATCTTCTTCACATTGTTTTTATCTGTGTATTTTATGTTCCAAATTGTATATAATTTTGTAATATAAATAAAAACATTCACTTTAGTTTTATAAGAAAAAATCCTTGAAAACGAGATATTTTTTTAATATTAGCAACATTTTTAGGAAACTTTATTTTTTTTATGACGTTTGTCGTCAAGTTGGTATCATGCATTCCATATGTCAAGGATGTTTTCGGTTGCCAGGTATTTTAATATAAAATATGAAACGAACAGTAGTATCTACTACAAAAAGATCAAATTTATTTCCAAATTATTTTATTATGCGTATGCACCCGACTATCTTGGAAAACATTTCAGAATACTGAAGTTATTATTCTATGCGACGCATGCAAGGAAAACAAATGAATGTCAACAAGTCGATAGTGATAGTATTCGAGAAAGAGAAAAGCAAGACACCGTGCAAAATACTTGGTATTAAATGTTTGGAACAAATAGATGAGCTTGTGTATTTGGGAAGTATGTTCGACAGAAACGGTAAGATATCGAAAAGAGGGTGCCTGTAGGAAATAAAGTGCGTTTTGAATGGAATTTCTAATGGGAATTTGTCAACCGAGGCAAGACAATGGAGTCCTGGTATCGACACTGATCTATGGAAGTGAGGCCTGGAGTTGGCAGAAGAAGAACGAAAGTAGACTGAATACAGTGGCAATAAGATAACATAGGCGTATATGTGGCAGATCTATTTATGATAAATAATAGATCTGCCACATATATGAATGAGTAAATAATAAAGAAATAATATATATCAGCTTCATATTATTTCTTTATTATAACAGAGAAAAATGAAAGTAGATAAAATGCTTTAATGAATGAGTGTAAACACAGTCGCTTGTAGCATATGATATATAAGAAATTGCATAGAGAATATATATCTAAGAAAAGGATAACAAATTAAATAAATGACGCGATTTGAAAACAACAAGAACGAAATATGGTCAAAAAAGACTAAATAACTTGATAAATCAGATATTGTAAGATAGACCATTTAAGAGCTTTAATATATTACCACCATACATGAAAAGATATATGAAGGGGAAGACTACGGTGAGTCAGAAGAGTATGGTATTATATCACCTGTGACTACCCACGTGAAGCAAGTTTTAATATTTTAATTTCAGAATTTGTAAATTCTGAAATTACAAATTCTTCCGATTACGAATCCACTTCCGAAATTACGAATCCACTTCCTTACCACATTTGTTTTTTGTAAAAAAATATTTCAATTCATGTAAACATCCTACATAAACATTTTTGTGAGTTTTACAATTGTGTTTAAAATTATGAATATATTAAAATATTATCTTTTCATATAGAATGTTTCACTTTTTCATCACTATGTCTTAGACATAGATAAATCCTAGACCATAGATAAGATCCTAGACCAATATAAATTTTGGCAACCCTGAAGTGTATTTATTTCATAGATAAGAAATGGATAAGAATGGGATAAGAATGAAATCATAGATAAGAATGAAATCAATTTATCTGTCAGATGTGGCAACAATGTAGTTTTATCGAGATCGTTGAATGTGAATTTGTGAATGTGAAATGTGAATCCTATATGAAATTTCTCGAGGTCAAGTTGTGTCGTATAGTGAATTCATTCCGGGTCAAATTTACCGAATTTTTCGCATATTTTCCACAATTTTGTGAAAGGGCAAGTGCATTGGACTCGCTGCCAAATGAATTTCAGGTAGGTTGTTATGTCATTCTGCCGCGCCGAAATCTTCGCTACTTTTAGGTTGTTTTCTTCCAGATTGGTTTTTAATATTGTTTATTTTACTTACTTACTTTCTAAGTCATATACTAATTGAAAATTGATGTTAACAATGTATTAGTCGAGACTAACATGCCGTTATCAAATCGAAAATCGTTATCGGAAATCAAATGCCATGTATTATTATTTTCAATTGACGGGACAACACTTAATTTCATGATCATTACTTTCTAATTTGGAACAAACTTTTCAAATAATTATTTTGTAGTATCACTGAATCAAAACAACAACATTATTATTAAAGTAATGTTTATTTAGTAAAACAAAATATCTATTTGAACGTGTTAGCAGCGGCGCACACATTTATTCACGATTTTAATACGCGTGTACATATGTTTTTTTTATATATGCCTACCGTCACGCGCTAAGTTCTCTTTATACATAGAATGATAATTTAAATTTGAAGTAAGCCAATACTATGGTGCCTGTTCTTTTTGTTAACACGGAGAAAGCTTTAGGTGAGTAATTCTGGAAAGTGCTCATTGGGAATGAATGTTTCTTTTGTTATTTCTCTATTCAGTCCACCCTTATCTAAAAGATAAGGGTGGACTGTAGTTTGACATCCTTAAATTTGTCACACAGGGTTTTTTTATGCCTGTAATTTTATATACGTCCATTTTTTATTAACCATTCTTTGGGAAAATAAAAACTGTAAACAAAAGCTTAACAAGAGTAACAAAAACTGCCCGGTACAAACTCTTAGTTATCTTCAATTAAAAAACTATTGAAAATAAATAATCAGAAAATTATTGTAGGAAAATCGATGTAAAAAAAATTGAATGAAGTGAATTGGTACTTGGCAGGGAGCATGATGTAATAAACCTCTGGAATCATTGAAGGGCTACATTTTTAAAGAAAGCATTTCATAGTAAAAGCTGAGCACATGTATTAAGATTCAAACAAGAAAGAACTATTGTGTATAAATCTGTGACGCTTTATATTTCTCCCAGGGTACTTTGGGAGGCGTTGGGCCGACAGCGCTGGTTCACAAACGCCCGCCCGCGGACCTCCCGTCGTGCTCCATTTAGGAGCCGCCCCTGCTCTTCACTACCTCTCGCCCCTGAGCGGACCGCTTCACGAGCTCTGCTATTGTCCCTCACGGCAGTCTACAATGCCTCTAAGCTGTGGGATAAGTGTGACATCGAGGATGCGAGACTGAAGGTGGGTGTAAGGCAATATATTTTCATAATATATCAAAATTGATATGGCTTGTCTCGAAACTCATTTTAAAGAATGTTTATTGAGTGCAGATTGAGCTGTCATTCGTAATCTTTATTTAAAAAGATAGGTACCAATTAAATAAATGAGATTTGGCGTGAAACCTGTTCCTATATTTGTTTGGCACAATATAATATATTTTTTTTAATTTTCTTCAGGAGTTGGGAAAAGAAATGAGGGAATTGGAGAATCTCAAAGCGACAACTCTCATCTGCAAGACCTGTCACAATCGTCTGCTTATAGACAAACCAATCAATAACAGAAAATATTGCCAGTAAGTTAAGGGTCCATTACACGCAATCTACTTTTTATTATATATGTAAATTCCAGGGGAGTACTCCATACAAGTTCAAAATTCTGGGAAATAAAATTAAATGAAAAAATATTTTTATTGCGAAAAGACTATAAAATTTTAGCCGTTATACCTAGATTAGCGTAACTTTGTCTATGATGTAACCCACAACTTTTGTCTAGCCATGGGTTATTTATGAACCATTTGTAACAACTTCATGTGCATTCTGGTCTTCAATTTGCTAGCACTTAGGTCTTGAATGAACCTAACATGTTTTTTCTATCCTTATAATAGAGCTAAATATTTTCTCACTGAATCTATGTTTTGGCATCTTGACGTATGCTGATTTTCTGCATTTTTCAAACAATTTGTGCTTATGTCTGATGTCATCGAAAGGGACTAATTCTTACTGAAAACTGCGTAGAATGACATTTCTACGTATTTGTTTTATTAGACAGACTAAATATTTTGTGTTCTTGTGTATTTCAACCTATGATTCCATATTTCGGTGTTTGCGTAAATAAAATTTATAGGTTATATAATTAATTAACTGTCAAGCGAGTGAATTTGCAGTTATCGGGATATTATTAAGTTAGTTTATTACCAATATTAAATTAAATTTCAAAATAAAATTATTTCTGTTATGAGTTAGGCTATGCTAATTTGTAAAGCTAGTTATTTAAATAAATGTTTTTGAACACTGTTAATGAAACATTTGAGCAATAAAAGAACTTGTCTTTTTAAAGTAGTAAATTTACAATTATATTTTTTATTTAAATGTATAAAATTGTGCTCAAAATTTAAAAAAAAATCAAAACATTTTTTTGATACCTAGTATACCTACCTATTGTATATTTAGTTAGCATCGTTTGTAATAGCATAACCTAAGTTTGCGCCTATTGCACGCCACTAGTAAACTTGTAATTACCAACCAACCAAAGCGTGACTTTCAACACCATCAATTGTTTAGTTAGGCCCTTCAAATTATAAACAAGTGGTCACAAAGTCAACATAAATTATGTGTGACTCTGAGAATGTTTTGAAGTTCTTCAGGTGTATAATATATTGCTATATTGCTGTTAGCTCAAAACTGTTTAGCAAAATTAGAGTTAAACAAATTTAATTTATTTTGAAGTGGATTTTTTTTTCAAAAACCCAACAATTTTGTGTTTAACAGTATTTATTTTAATTGTTGTAGGTATTTTAAAATTGTTTAATGCTGGTCTTACTGGGCTTCACCTGTGCAAACATTTTATGTTTCACAATTGATCTGTCATATTGCATTAAATATCTTAGATTGTTCAAAGAATACACATTACACACGTATTGGCATGACCACATCATGGCTTCCAAATTGGTATATTAGAAAAAAAGTATGAAATATATTATAACATGTGCAAATTGTAGAAAAAATACTAATAGTAATAATTTAATAATAATTTTCTAATGGATAAGCTGTGAACTAAAACATCTCCACTTACTAACTTATAAAAGATTAGTAGATTGAATTTAAGTTAGTTCTCATTTACACCTAATGATGAGAGGGAATTACAGTAGTGACAAAACTATAACTCACCGTGTGTGTACTACAAAATTTGTAGTTTATTAAAATAATTGTGTTACACCACAAACTGTCATATCAATTAATGGTATTCAAATACAAAGATTCAGTCATAAAATATTAATTTAACTATGTCATCAGAAAAATATTTCAGATGTTAGTCATAAATTTTAAGTATTTTTAAACATTGTATTTACACTTACATTGCCAGGTGTGAAAACAATAAAGCTGCGGGAGACGAGAGCAGCGGCTGGCAGCCCTTCCTGGAGACGGAAGACATCATTATCTGGAGGAGACAGGAGGACCCAGCAAACGGACTGTATGCTTACAAAGGTACACGCGGTGATAATTGCAAAAAAATGTTTATTTTCCTAAATCTATCTATGACCACTATACTTTCTTACCTACAGACATAATTGAATATAATAAAATATTTTTGAATGTTAAGTTTTAAAGAGATATAAGATTACTAGACACCTGGTGTCCATATTTGCTTCATTCTGAATCATATTGGCCATGGTCCCCTGAACAACATACAGTCACTGACTCTGCTGACCTAATTTGACTTGTCTGATGATCTTCTCGATAGTGAAAGCTTATGGTCCCCTTGAAACACCTCTACTTTAATAATATGTATTCATTTTTCACTCCTGTTGAAATAAATGATACAGAAGGGTTGTAGGAATGGATGTTGTCACAAAATTGTTTAAATCTATTGGTCTATATCTATTCTAGAGATGAATATATTATTTTTATAGGGGAAGTATGGAAGTCACGGGTATTACAGGGCTCACGACCTGTCCTTGGCTGGCTCAAATGACTTCCGTACTTCTCGTATAAAAATAATAACTTTGTCTCTATGAAACATCTATAATATGTCTTGATGACAATGCCTGTGGGAATAAAATCCAGTAATTGTGTGTTCTTACAAAAATTTGGACATACTCAAAATATTGTGTGTAAATCTAGATTGTTTGGATTTGAAAACAGTTTGTAGAGTAAGTCAGAATAGGAAAACGAATTCCATCGATATCTGTCAATATCAGTAGCTTGAGTTTTCCTTTTAATCATTTATGCATTGCCAGAGTTAATTGCTTTACCCTGAATAATTTGACCAATATATAATTATTGTGGCGGGGAGTGAGCTTCTTTCAGCTGTCTATGACTTGCCTTAATGCTTTGAGGATTGAGCATCAGCAGCTCAACTTGTGTCTTTAGATTTTTCACACGCCATTTCTCGCATTTCTTTAATCAAGATCACCCTACATACGGTTCTTAAAAAGATTGTTTTATAGTGCAGAGGTGATATTAATGTTTAGTTTTGGCCTCTCCTGTTGTTTTCGCCAGGTGTTGGACTCTGATTCTTTTGTCTCACCAGTGTATGGCCGGTATCCGGAGGTGACGGCGGAAGACTTCCTGGCCATGCACACGGACTTGACCTACTGGCGGAGCTGGGATGACACGGCACTTTCCCTGAGGACTCTGCCGCAGCCGGAACACCATCATGCGCATCAGGACGTGATACACTGGGAGACCATGTGGCCGGTCAGTAAATGCTTTGTGTAAAGATGGGAAGAGAATTAAGTGCTGTGTATTTCTTTTCCAGTGTATGTACTGTGGGTCGCCATTAATGGGAGTTACCTTTTTCGCCTTTAATCACTCCCGATAGCGTTGCTGTCTCTGTGCTCCAGTTAACCTTCAGATATTCTTTATTCGGTAATGACTTTCAAGGATGTTGTATTTCTCTGCTTACTATTTAATTGTGTTAACAAGTTAAGATCTGATAGGTTCGTATTGTACACTACCTACGAGGATAAAATTTGGATTACGACCCGTGAGAACAATGGTGGCGCTGAAGCTTGGTCTTCAGGCATGGGAAACGGAATGGTCTGCCAGTCAAACATTTAAAATAGGATAATTAACCTGAAGTAATGAGCATAATATCAAAGTACAGTGAAACCCTCTTAATACGTTTTCCAAGGGACCGCCAAATAAAATCTTATTAAGCAGGAAAACTTATTAACAGTGATTTCAATATTTCCATGCTTTATTTGACCATAACATCTAATATTGTATTTTAACTAACATTAGAATAATTAAAATATTTTATTTATAAAAAATTATTAAAAAACAATTTATTCTATAAAAGTTACTTATATATATAAATATGTATTTGAAAATCACGGCCATAAATAGGCATACCAAAAAGAGTAACAAAAATGCAACAAATTAATAATAATGAAAAAGATTAAATGAATGATAATAAAATGTAACTATAAGAATGCTAATAAAAAACCTAGATGAAAATAAAATGATTAAAAACAGACTTATAAAATGTTGATGACTATCTAATAAAATACAACTAATCTCCTAATGTTCCCTTAAAATATATTAAATACTAATAGTATACTAAATAATATTATAAGGAAACTAAATGTAGTATAAAATTTGAACTATCTAAATTACCTACCTATATAAAAAAAAATTATTATCTAAACTGCAAAAAAAAACTACTACTAAAAAGTGATTATAAAAAAATAACTATAAAACAAAATTTAAATTAAACTCACATAAAATATCTAACTACCTAAATAAAATAAATCGACGCAACAAAAGAGAATATAAAACTAAATTAAAATTAAACCCGTAAAGTATCTACCTAAATAAAGTAAATCGACGTAGCAAAGAGTAAAAGAACCACTGACAACAAGACCAAAACACGAAATGATTTCAAATTCAAATTATTCGGCGTTTTATAGTAAAATAAGGCTAGGTATAAATTATTTGGAGATAAAATACGCCACCTGTAAGTCCGACGAAAGTTCATGCTTTTTACGAAATGTAAAATTGTTTGCATGACAAGACATTCGTATCTTTTTCTGGCCAACTTGACGAATGCACATTTAAGAAAAGTGCTGTTTGTAAATGAAAACCTGTTGGACTGCATATCTAAAATTTATCCCTTTTGATAAGTTTTACATAATATTGTGCATTAGTGAGAGCATGAAGAAAGGAAAAGGAGAGATGGAGCACAATGACACGCTGGCACTATGGTCTGGGGTCCCAGAGGAGGACCGGGCGTGTCAGGGTGTTGCAGCGTTGCTCTCGAAAAGAATGATAGAATGTATGAGAGAATATGAGCTTGTCAGTGCTAGGCTTATGTGGATCCATTTTAAAATTGGACTTACGAGTGTATTTTTAGTCGTAGGTTATGCTCCCGTAAACTCAGAAAATGATGAAATGAAAGATGAATTTTGGACAAATGTAAGGGATGTAATGAATGTAAAACTGAATAATGAAAGAATAATTTTAGCAGGCGATTTGAATGGTTGGGTGGGGACTCGGAGGAATGGTTTCGAGTCAGCCATTGGTGTGTACGGTGACAAAAAGATGAATGGGAATGGAAAAAGTTTACTTGAGGTATGCTTGGAATGGAACCTTTTTATCTCAAACACCTTTTTTGATCACAAAGAAATCCACCAGTACACATGGGAGAGAGGAAATGAAAGGTCGAGGATTGATTTTGTGGTGGTTGACTCTAGACTGAGATCCGCTACTGTTGATACTCGAGTGTTTCGGGGCGCCGAGATGGAAATTAACCATTTCATCGTTGTTTCAAGAATAATTTTATTCCAAGGATGGCGGTCCATGAAAAAAACAGTATCGGCACCATCTAGAGTCAAAATTGAGAATCTGCAAAGGGATGATGTTAGAGAAAAATTTGAAAGGAAAGTGTGTGAAAAACTGAGTGAACAAGGAGCGAGTGATCTAGACAATGCATGGGAATACATTAAGGTTACTTTATGCGAATCAGCGAAAGAAACCTGTGGGATAGCTACCCAAGGAAGGAAGAAAGGTGATGCATGGTGGGACGATGGCATAAAGGAACTTGTGAAAGAAAAGAAGAATGCGTGGCGCTATCTGTTGACAGTAAATGGGGATGAATATAAGAGAGCAGAAGCCCTGTACAATGTCTGTAAGGAAAAAGTTAAATCTGGTGTGAAAGAAAGGAAAGAGCGGCTGAAAAGAGAAGAAGGGGTGAAAATGACTGAGAATTTTCAGGATAATATAAAATTCTTCTGGAAGGCGGTCAAAAAATCTCGATGTGGTGCTGAAAGCAGTAGTATGAAAGCTATTAAGTCAGTAAATGGAGAGATGTTAACAAATGAGAATGAAATAAAAGATAGATGGATGAAATATTTCCAGGAAACGTATGAAAGTGTAGAGAATGCAAATGAGGAAGCACCTGAGAGGCTCTCTGGGGTAAGTATGAATGAGGAAAACGATATAAATGCAATAAGTATGGAAGAAATAAAGTGTGCAATAAAACATATGAAGAATGGTAAGGCTGTGGGGTATGATAACGTTGCTGCAGAGTATATCAAGGCTGGTGGCCCATTAGTTATCTTGTGGCTTCATACGCTCTTCAATCAATGTTTGGAAGAGAGCCACACCCCGTTAGATAGGAGGAGGGCTGTTATCATGTCTCTTTACAAAAGCAAAGGGTCGAAAATGGAATGTGGTAACTATAGGGCTATTAGTCTACTGAGCTCTGTAGGTAAACTGTATGGGAGAATTTTAATAGAAAGAGCAAGAATGGTGACGAAAGAAAAAGTATGGGACGTGCAAGGGGCATTTGTGGGTGGAAGAGGATGCATAGATCAGATCTTTTCTCTACGAGTGATGAAGGAAAAATTTTTGGCGAAAAACCTAAAACTTTTTTGTGCCTTTGTGTAGATCTACAGAAAGCATATGATAGAGTTATAAAAGAAAAGTTATGGAAAGTACTCTCCGATTACGGGGTGAATAGTAAACTTATACGCGCAATCGCATCCCTATACGAAGGAAGTTCTGCGTGTGTAAGAATCAATGGAGCACTCACACCATGGTTTGACATTACAAAGGGTGTCAAGCAGGGTTGTGTAATGTCTCCATGGCTGTTCAACTTGTATATGGATAAATGTGTGAAAGAACTAAAATGTTCATATGTACATTGTACATGTACATGTACATTCATATGTAGGAGCAAAAATGGGCGATTTAATTGTATGCTGTTTATTGTACGCCGATGATGCAGTACTAATGGCGAATAATGAACAAGAACTACAGAATCTGGTGAGTAGAATATACAATGTGTGCAAGGAAAGCGACCTCATGATGAATGTTAACAAGTCGAAAGTGATGGTATTCGAGAAAGAGGAAAGCAAGACACCGTGCTAAATACTTGGAGGTAATGAATGTTTGGAACAAGTAGATGAGTTTGTATATTTGGGAAGTATGTTTGATAGAAACGGAAAGGCTGAGAATGATATCAAAAGGAGGGTGACTGCAGGAAATAAAGTAAACGGCGCTTTGAATGGAATTATATCTAACGGGAATTTGTCAACCGAGGCAAGACTAGCGGTGCACAATGGAGTGCTGGTACCGACACTGATGTATGGAAGTGAGGCCTGGAAACGTATTAAAGGTGATTGTATTAAGAGGATTTCACTGTAATAATATTAGGTAGTTTAAAAATTAAAATAAAACAGATATCTCATAGAGACGCAGCTATTTTATTATATTTTAAAGGAATATATAGAAAATATGGGGGTTAATTACAGGGCTTACAACCTGTCTTCGGCTGGCTTAAGTGATCACTTTATATATGTAACATTCACCAATTCTCATCCCTCAATCTCCATATTTATTAAATTTTTGGAAACTCTATATAAGTTATTACGTGGACTCACTTCGAGAACCACTACAACAGCGCCATCTATAAAATATAATAAAATAGCTTCATATCTATGAGATATCTAATATTTATTTTAATAACAGTGCCTTTATAGGTAAAAATCCAGTAATGTGTGTGTTCTTGAACATATTAAAATATTGCTAAAGTTTCATTATATTTTTCATGGGTGGTAATAAAATGCTACATTTTGGTCTCTTTGCACTTGTTAGGTGTGATTTGGGAGCCTTTTGTTACTTTTAGGAGTTAAATAATTTGTTAAGAATTTTCAGCTTTCATCAGTAAATGCCGTTAATCATTTTATTAAAAAATGCATTAAAACCTAGCTTGAAATAAATTACAATCTTCCATATTTTCCGTTGCATACTTTATGAATTTCAAGTGAAATGAAAGTGAGCATTGTGGCAAAAAAACGTTTGATAAGTTTAATGGTAGTTTAGTGAGTTCAAGAAAGTGCCAAAAGTGGTTCTTAAAAATTCACAGCAGCACTTTTAACCTTTCGGATGATAAAAGTTCAAGACGAGCTGTGGAAATAAATTTTGAACACTTAATTGTTTCAAATCCATGCTTAATATAAGAAATGACACAAAAAATGAATATGGAAAAGTGAATTATCTAAGCATGTGGTTGCCGTTTCAACTCTGAGCTTGAGCTTTATTATTTACCGAATCTATATATTCAGTATTTCTTTATTAAGTTGATGTGCCCGGCGATTAAGGTGACGTGAATTTCCCCATATTATGAAGAAAAAAAAAAGCACTTAACGTTAATCCGAACGCGGCGCGTTCCTTAGGGAATTAGCATGGATAACCGGGCCCTGTAACAATTAAGATTAGGTGAACGTGTTTGCTTTCTTGGGGATCTAAGGGACATTTTATGACGGTCTAACCCCAAGAAATGCATCTAATCCTAATTGTATACTGTCGGCGACGTACCTTTCCAAGAATAATAAATGGCTGAGAAAGTACGTATTTACGACGGCCGTAATTAACCAGCCAAAAGAAAGGGTCTCAGATCTCATGAACATATTTTCATAGAGTAGTGTTAAGCGCCTATAAGATTAATGTAAATATGTGTCGTTTTAATAATAGGTAATAATGTGCAGTAGGTTTTAAGAACGTAATTATAATTAGCTATATGTATTATAATAGTAATTGTAAGTACCTATATGTGTCCTAATGTAAATATGTCAGGGTTAGTTAAGATTACGATAAGGGACGGCCTGAGACAGGCTACAAATTTGGAGCCACATCGCAGCAGCTGGACCACAGTCGACTGGGGTCAGCGGGAGGCGTGGCCGGGGCGGCCACTGTTGCAGCCAACGACGGGGCTAGTGGTCACAGAGCGGGCGCTCGATCCAACCACCGCTCGAGGGATGAACCAAAAGATGTGTCAGGGACACACCCTAAGCCCCTGAGGGTTTAAAAGGCCGGACGCGGCGGTGAAGGACACACTCATAGTTAGACGCTCGAACAGTTAGACAGTTAGTCACTTAGTCACAGAGAGACAGTTAGTCACTTGAAGACAGAAAGACAGTTAAACATTAGGGACTTGAGGCTTAGTCACTTAGACACTTGGAGACAGAAAAAGTTTAAACTCTCGAGTAAAATTATCCTACTCCACGTCAGCCATCGGACGGCTGGTGACCAGCGCTCGAGACCGGCCAGCATGGAAACAAGACTTGGAAAGACACTTGGAAACAATACTTAGACACTGCACTTAAAAACAAGACTTGGAAGGAAGACTTGGAAAAGACACTTGGAACTACACCTGGAAGGAAGACTTAGAATAACTCGAGCGGAGGTGGAAGGAAGCAGCTCAGAGGAGCTGGTGAACGAGACCGCCCACCAGAAGGATGTGTTGCAGAGTGGACATGAAGCCACGGTCCCGCCCAGATCGCGTCATCGGTCGCCATCCGCGCGGCAGACATCGATCGCCGAAGCCCGGACTGAATCGCCAACTTAATTAAGGTAGATTTAAGATTAGAATTAAGTAGACCGTAAGATAGATTAAGAGTTTGGCCTAAGGGTTTTTTTTTTCTCTTTTCTCGTTAATCAAATTAATAAAATTGTAAATATCATATTTAATCACCGACTTATTGATTTCCACCCCCGCCTCCTTCTCAGTGACCTACGATGCGTTGACGATACGATGATTGGGCAGGGAGGAAAGCCTGATGCCGTATCAAAGTCACCAAATAATACTGTGTTTCTGAGTCGCTGTATGTGAAGCTTAAAAAACAATTATTGTGCTTTTGGATATTCAAGGAATAATTTATTTTGAACTGCTGGAATAAGACCATACTGTTACTGCCAATGTTTATTGTTATCATTTACGACAGGCTAACTCACTTTAATGACCGAGACTAATCAATATGCGAGGCATTGATTAGTCACACCACAACAAAGCAAGGCCGCACGTGGCTACCATAAACAAAATTGTGATGCAAGGTGGGATTGTGGTGATGCATCCTTCATATTGCACCTTCCCACTACCACTTATTTTAGTTACTACACTTTTTAATAGATAAAGTATTTCCAAAAATAAAATATGGAAAAAGAAATGACAAATTTCAAGTTTAAATAGCAGGATTTTTCTAGGTATAAAAAATGACTTATCAAACTCCCTAATAATAATTTGCCATAAATCAGTGATGGCGAACCTTTTGGGCTCGGCGTGTCAAAAATTCAGAAAATTTAACTTAACTTTGCTGGTGTGTCACCCCCCCACCCCTAAAACGGAAGTTTTTTTAACATATTTAATTATATAAAAAAAAACAATTAACATACTCATTTTTAATGTAAATTTAACTGGAAAAAAGATGGAACCCATAGTATTACATTTGATGTCAATTAATTAATTGCTTAATTCAATTAATTGTTTTTTTCACGCGTGTGTCTGGCGTGTCGCCCAAAACTCTGTAGCAAAACCTTTGACACGCGTGTCATAGATTCACCATCACAAAATTTGTTCATACACCATTAATAATATGAACAATTTTTATGAGATCCATTCATTCACATTTCAAAATTGTTATTCAATATTTCTTTGTTTTCATATTTAATTGCGGGACACCCTAAATGGGCACATTTCAGAATCATCCGGGACTTAAAACTCCTTAAATAGTACCCTTCCATTTCTTATCAATCTAAATCTTTCTGAATATGGCCTAATTCAGGACGTTTCATCCTGCGTGATACTCAACGTTGTACAAAATCTCAAAAAACTTTATTTAACGGAAATACACGCTCACTCTATTGATTGTTCTTTTTATGACGCGCGTACAAAGGTGAGACTCATCAAAAGTGCGTAAAGACAGACACTGAGTTGAACGCAAAGTGAGTTATGATTCATTATCACAATTTTGCACGCAGACTAGAATGATACAACTGGTACAAATGACTTTTACTGTCGAAACTCTGAGACAAAAGATCAAGGTCTCATCACGAGAAATTATTTCACTACTGAGAAAAAATTAATTGATTAATTCTACTTTATCATTGTTTTTTATAATATTTAGAATATTTTTTTATTTTCTAGAGATTTTTTGCAAATCGTGACTACGTTTATGTCAGACGTTACGCCTTCATGGACAACGACCGCAGCAACGATTCCAGCGTTGATGTAGCTAGGCTGCAAAATACTTCCGGCGAGAAGAACGCTGCCAGCATTGACGATAATCATACTGATAACAATGTGTGCAATAATATTACTAATTCAGATGAAATTAATGCCACCAATTTGGAAAATTCACAAAATAAATTTGAGTATTCCCAGGAGAATGGCGATGATATTTTGAAGAAAAAAATTGAGTTTGCAAAAAGGAAAGCGCAGTTCTCACAACTGGATATGAAGAGAACACGTCCAAAACCAGCAAAGGTGATTGTGATGACATCGCAGTCTTGCAATCATCCCGATGCACCAGAGACAAAGAGAGCTCACCGAGTGAAGAGGTACTGGAGCAATCTCGTGATCAAACCCTTCACGGATATTGATCAGGTTGGTTTGTGATCATATTTTGTTTGATTAATGATACAAATACTATTTTAAATTAGTTTGGACAATCAACAATTAAATATTATTTATACAGTAAAACAGCATTAATTTAAACCCCTTTTATTTGAAATTCAATTGAAATTTTCAAACACTTCCAAACCCAAATTGTCAGTTTCATACTTAATCAACCTCTTGAACACGAAACCCCGTTAACATGTAGTATAAAATAATTTTAGGCCCTCGCATGATAAATCAATACATTTTTACATCACATAATTCAAAAATTGTGACTGAGTTATAAAAAATTAACAATGTGCGCGGTCAAAAAACCCATTAACTTTTTGTATTCACATATTTTTTAATGATTTTGTTTCTAATAACTGCATTTGTTGTGTTAATAATCTTAATTTTCCTTGACATTATTGTAAACTTATTTTATTATTTCACATTAAATTATTAGAGTGATTCCGAGACACATGCGCTTATTTGATGCGGTGGTAAAATTTATATTGCCGAAGTGTCAAAAAATCAGACAAGGAAAAATAGACGATGTTTTGAAGCCGAAACATGCCTGACAATTAAAAATGTTTAAATTTGTTCTTATTATTCCTAATTTAGTGTTATATTAGTATTGTATTTTATTTAATGATTGTTTAATTTCCTGAGAAAATTTGAAGGTAGGATCTTTATTTATTACGAGAAATTGATCCTAACATTCACCCTAATTAGTTTCAGTAGTACATATGTATAAAAATTTATATCGGGAAATATGCCAAAATATATATGCTTTTCATGAAATTAACAGATTTTTTCATGACATGCGATTTTTACGCGATTGCATCGCGTAATTTGTAAAATTAAAATTTTATTGTTATTAAATTTGTTTATAAAAAATCAATAAATGATGAGAATATTAACATTACTCGCAGCCCGGTATCGAGTTCAGCCTGACTTACTTCGATGACCCCGGTACATCCCTACCCACGGCTCTACAAGCATGGGTAGCCGGCCACGCTTGTCCTGACTTCTTGGACAAGATGAGACAAGCGGCTGCCAACTACAGGCGCACTCCTCACAAGGTACTCGTGTCCTCTGTACTAACAGAATCTGGGTTTAATACCAATTTGTGGTTTTGGGATATTATATATATATAATCTTTTTTTTTTTTAAATTGGCGTTTCACCCTTATGGAGTGTTCTTGCCATTACCGAGTAATTTTATTTAATGTGAAGTTTCTTTTGGATACATTTAATTTTTACAGGTTTATTTCATTGGCGTTTAGGAACCTCGTTAATATTTTAAAAATGGTTTGATTGTTAGATGATAACAAAGTTGGGATGTTGATGGGGAATGGAATTTTGTTGTTAGAAAAATCTTGGATTAAGTTTGGATACTGGTCATTGATAGGGCATCCTAAAAAAACATGATTTAAGTTTTCCTCTTCTAGTTGACATTCACACATAGGAGAGTCTCGAATGCGGATTTTAAATAAGTGAGAATTTATACAACAATGGCCGATCCTCATACGGCAGATCGAGGAAGTTTCAAACTTATTTAATTTCGTTTTGGAAAACCAGGGCCTAGTAGGAATCTCTGGCTGAATTTCCGCAAACCATTTACCTTTTACAAGTTTAGAAGTCTCCCATTGATCTCTCCAAATGCAGATCATTTTCTCTTTGAGAATAGGAGATATATCAGATATTATCACATGATTATGTAAAGGGACGCCAGAAGTAGAGGCTTCCTTTGCTAAGGTATCGGCTTTTTCGTTTCCCGGAATTCTACAGTGACTGGGAATCCAAGCTAAAGCAATATCCATGTCTTTTTGTTTCATACTAAGCATTAATTCTCGTATTTGGATACAATGCTCATCTTCGGCGTATGAAAAGGGACACGATTTTAATTTTTGTAGGACGCTAAGAGAATCTGACAGGATCAGGCTTTTATTACAAATGGGTAGATTTTTCATAATATATTTTAATGTCTCGAGGATTGCAATGGCCCCAGCAGTAAATATTGAGGTTTTTTTTGTCGATCGATATTTCTGTGCCAGGTTTTCTGAATCACAAAATGTTGCTGCCCCGGTGTGACTAGTTAAATCTATTTTGGAGCCATCCGTAAAGAAAAGTTTTCAGCCCGGCCACTTTGATGTGGTAATATTGATGAAGTTTCTTTTGGCTTGGGGGTTATTCTGGATTCCGAATGATAGTAGTATTTTGGGGGTGAATGTATGGGTTTGGAAATGAGTGGCATATAGGGGAAGAAGGTTTTGTCTTAAAATTTTGTCAGAATACGTCTGAAAAGTCTTAAAACTATTGGTCAACAGTGGGGGGCTTTTATTTTTCCAATATGAACTAATTCTAAGTTGACCTGTAAGAGTTTTAATTTTTGGTATTAGAGGATGATCTTTTTGACGCATACATTTGAAAAGAAATTTGTCAGACATAAACTGTCTTCTCAATTGAAGTGGAGGATCTACTGTTTCTACCTGTAAAGGAATTGGGGAAGACTGCATTGCTCCAATTATTAACCTAAGACTTTGCGACTGGATACGATCTAGCCTTTGCAGATTTTTTTTTGAAGTCGGTTCCATAATGAAAGATGCATAATCTAGATGACTACGAACATATGCGTGATAAAATAACTTTTGGGTGTATGGATGGCAGCCCCACCACACGCGAGATACTGCTCTCATAGTATTGAGACTTGCTTGGCATCTATTAACAATTTGGTTTATATGGGCGTTCCAGTTAAGTTTGGAGTCTAAAATAACTCCCAAGAATCTAATTTGGGATTTAACGGGGAGGGTTTGATCAAGGCAAGTTATATGTACAGCTGGGACTTTTCGTTTTCTGGTAAAGATGATTACACTACTTTTTGTCACAGACAGTTCCAATCCATGTCTTGAATGAATCAGATTGTTCACGCTATCTTTGAGAATTTTTTCTAACTGCTTTAAAACTGGACCCGAAACGTAGATAAAAAAGTCGTCTCCTCTGTACTAACATAATCTGGGTTTAATACCAATTTGTGGTTTTGGGATATTATATATATAATCTTAAAGAATCATATTATAATATGGCATGTTAAACTCCTGAATATTCAATTTCTTTGTATTATGGATTACAAATATAAAGTATCTTTGGTATAATCTTTTTTTAGAAACCATCTGTGAAGTCGGTGGAAGTAAAGAACATACAAGATACACCTGAACCAGAAAAATGTATATCTAAGACGCACACAGAAGTAAGTTTATTTTTTATTTCAATTATACAGGTGTCTCGTAGCTAGTTGTCCAAACTTCAAGAATAAACAAATCGATCTATTATGAACAAAAAATATTCTTGATAATTTGTCGATTTTCCCCCTGCCTGGCGAATTATCAACTTTCTATTTTTTTGTTTTTCAAAATTTGCATTCAAAAGGTTAAGTATTATGTCATACATTCTATATATGAGAGTTGGATGAGCTCAATATGTACCGTACTGACCCACTGACCTAGAATTTGCAGGGTGGAAAAAATATAACATAAAAAATGTCAAGATTGACAATATTTACAAAAAAATTGTAACACATAATGAAAGATCGTTTATTTTTTTCAATTATTGCCGTGCAAATCTCATTGCTTACAATAACATATGTAAAAATGTAAAATGAAAATTGTGAAAAGGATTATCAGAAATTTGTGAAAGTATTATTACATCTATAGTTACTGTCTTCAGACGGTTGTTTAATTTGTGTTGTCAAATCGGTAGCTATTTTTTAAATTATTCAAAGCGCATTTTAAATAAGTACCTATTTAAAATATGCTAATGCCCGACGGACCTCCACTGTGGAACATGCTGAAACCGCATTTCCCGAATAATACTAAGTGGAGTATCTTCCAACATTGAGGGTAAATCGTACTGTAAGAATGATAAATAATTAGCACTGGTTGTTTCCGTAAATACTTTGATAGCTAGTTCTGGGTTTTCTATTGGTAATGATGAATACAGTAATTCAATCTATGTAAATTCAAATTACACAAACCTTTGTGAATCTGTGCTGGTTGAGGCCGACGTCACTATCCTTGTAGTCTGATGGTCCTCAAATATGCTGGTCAGCCACCAAAAACCTTCACACAACCGATAATCCAAAATTATATATACTAAATGTTTTTATTATCGCCGCCGTAAAAAGTCCGTCCGAATCGCAATAACTCTCTTCCCAGAAGCAGCTTCGCTTTTGTTTTCTGTTTTTAAATCTACACAAAAAGAACACACATATTCAAAATTTTATATCAGGCCTACCTATCGAAGTATAAAAGCACGTAAACATCCCGCCCCCTAACCATGCCCTGCCTTGGTTACTAATTATCGAAAGGTAACTTGGCCTCAGCAGGACACCATTTTTTAATTTTGGAATTTCGTAAGGTACTCATTTTGATATGAAACGGGCCAGCAAAATCTGTACCTATCCCGAGAAATGGACGCACACCTCTGACCCGATCAAGTGGCAAGTTGACCATACAGGGTTGCGTTGGACGAGCTCTCGACCGATAACATTGCATACTAAGAAATGCAATATGTTGGTGACGCGCCAAGTCGAAACAATCCAATAATAGCGAGACAATATTGCCGAAATAGTATTTGCCCCGCCATGACAATGGATCTTATGATAATGTGTTTTTAATAATAATTTCGTGAACTGACGTTTTCTTGGCAATAAAACCTGATGTCGTGCTTCATATGGTAGCTCCGAAGCTCCTATTCAACCGCCGAACCGAAGTATATTGTACTTATCAAAAAATAAATTCAATCGCCGCATAGATGATTTAATTGGTTTATTCGAATTTAAAGCCAATATCTCTTTATCCGAATTCACATTAAAATTAGAAACCGTCATGTGTCTGAGTTTAATATAAATTGTCTTTACAAATTGCACATACTTTTTACCAAATTCAGGCTGACGATGCATCCGTCGTTCTAGAGCCATGAATCGCTTCAAAGCCGTTTGCTTTGAATTTCCTAACCGCTGATGGTCAAATAAAAGTGGAAGCCGAACCACGTATTTGCCATCATCCGTTCCACGTGACGTGGTTGATGTGTATAGCCGTTCACATTCCTCGTCCACTGGGTTTGATACCGTAATTTTTGGCGGTTCCTCCAAATGCCAAAATCTCTCCATCGCCCCTAGCAGAGAAATGCCCGAAAAATAATCAGACTCACAATCTGACACCGGATTGTCTAAAATTGCAGTCTGATCAGGCTCGAAAAGTGAGAAGTTAAATATGGTACCCAGCGCACAGGGTCCGCCCATACCTAAATTAATTTTTTCCCCCGTAATTATTTGTCCCAAAATGTCACAACCGAAGATAATGTCGATCTACACCCGCGGACAGAAACCGCCGTCCGAAAGTTTAAATTTGCCGCAAGAAGATCCCGATTGACGTACCAAATATGTGGTTGGCTTTTTTAATATTACCGCCTTAACCGATAATATTGGGTGATCCAATTTTTCTGGTTTAACATGAATTATGACAATATGACAACTGTCGCCCGACCATAATCCGCCAACACCCACTAAAAATGTAAAAGAATAAAGCCATTTCAGTCCTAAGGTTGTTACCAAGTCGCTTCTGATTATTCTTACTTGTGATCTGAGGTCCAACAGGGCTCGTTCACGTACAAATTTATTCTGCGCCAATTTTATTTCAACAATAACCGTGGGTAAGATTACATTGTCCGATAACTTTGGCAACATTGCGACATTATTCTTTGTTGATTGCTATGCAGAATAGCCATTTTGCAGATAAGATTGCGCTGATGGCAAATCTGAATTATCATACTGTCCAAGATCCGTATGTAAATTTCTGCCGGGTGAAATGGAGCGTCGAGGGGAAGGAGAAACGTGCCTATTTTTTGTCATAAAAATGCCATGTATGCATATTTGTTCATGGTGTCCGAAGTTACCGCATTGAGTACATTGTTTGTTATGAGTACAGTTCGCAGCCGTATGCTCCCTGAAGCATCTAAAGCATAATTTGTTTGTTGTCACCCAATCTTTGCGGTTGACATTGGATATGCTATTGAATTTTCGGCACTCGTCGATGTCATGCCCCGAATAGCGACAATATAAACACGCTTTACTGGCACCGTTGCGATCTCTTTTCATAACTTGAGCATTTTGAACTGTGTTAACCGCTTTCTGTTTCCGATCTTCGAGTGAATTCATATGAGCATGTGGAACGGAATTTCTTGAAATATTAACGCATTCCATCGAAGCCGTGTCAATTAATCTACATTCATTTTGCAAAAAATCCATCAGCTGATTGTATGACAGACGTACTTCCCCCATACGTTTGTTCATACCTCATCTTTATATCTAAAGGCAGCTTTGTTAGGCTAATATGTAGTAATAAATAACTCCAACTATCGATAGGTAAACCTAGATTGTTCAGTGCCCGAGTTGATTCAAGTAGAGGATTTAAAACCTTGATTCGAAGTCCAGAAGTGGTAGTCAAGACCGGCAAATGTAAGATTCGAGATATATATGAATCTGCTATCAACCTTTTATTTTCGTATCAAAATTTTCAATGCTATGTCCAACGATCCATCAACAGATGGTAGGTGTTGAAGCAATGAGCGCGGTTCATTGATTACATTTGTAAACAGATAATGAAACTTTTCCGTTTTTGATATATCTTTCCGAGACAATATTAATGAATTAAATAAACTTAAAAAACTGGACCAAGAATATATTTCCCTATCAAAAACATTTATAGTTATCGTTGGAAGCCGTGATGTTTGAGAACTCTTAGTAGGCATATGCGTACCATCTGAGACCGGATATACCGAGGAAATCGCATATAATTCATTATATATCTCTTCCGCTTCTTTAAATAACTCATCGTGATAAATGATCACCTCTTTATCATTTGTAGCATTTAAAATTGCTTCATATGTGTTACATAATGACATATATTTCTTTTCCAAAATCCGTAACCGGGTTCCTATTACCGTAGATAACTGTTTTTTATTTTTAATTGTAAAATCTGTGTTTTTAAACCAACAAACCGTAAGAAATTTTAAATTTATTCCGTAATACCGTCAATGCCATTTTTAAACGAAATCTATATAAACAAACAATGTGTTGCTATGGAAAACTGAACAAAATTTATATTAACGTGTTGCTATGAAAAATTTTCACCGAACAAAATAAAATTTATAATAACATGTTGCTATGGAAAATTTTTACCGAAAATTAAATTTACAATTACCACTTTCTTTTATCGAAAACCAAGTTATGTTTCCGTAAATACTTCTGATAGCTAGTTCTGGGTTTTCTATTGGTAATGATGAATACAGTAATTCAATCTATGTAAATTCAAATTACACAAACCTTTGTGAACCTGTGCTGGTTGAGGCCGACATCGCTATCCTTGTAGTCTGATGGTCCTCAAATATGCTGGTCGGCCACCAAAAACCTTCACGCAACCGGTAATCCGAAATTATATATATTAAATGTTTTTATTATCGCCGCCGTCCGAATCGTAAAAAGTCCGTCTGAATCACAATAACTCTTCCCAGAAGCAGCTTCGCTTTTGTTTTCTGTTTTTAAATCTACACAAAAAGAACACACATATTCAAAATTTTATATCAGGCCTACCTATCCAAGTATAAATGCGTGTAAACACTAGTTATTCTGGGTGGAATAAAAAATGAGTCAAGTATTTTATCATCTAAAATGCCAGCCCATACATTCACCGACTATCTATATTGAAAAGACGAGGCGCGTTCAGCACGTACATTTGTCTGAGACCAATAATGACTATTTCGCGAGTTGAAGAGGCCAAATCGCGAAAAAGTGCATTCATCAGTCCACAAAACTTTTCTTATGAACTGATTATTTGCGGCTTCCAAATAATATTCACTTGATTTAAAAATTTTAATAATGGAAATGGAATTATACGGATGTGCCAAAACATACTTCTATCCGAAGTAAATACATTTTCAAAATAAAAATCTTTATCCTTCGATTCAATGACACTACATCTGAAAAATGAATTACCTAAGCCTCAGGGAGATTTTTATTTATGACGTAATAAATAAAAATTTGCTAATATTTTTAACCTCCCATTACTAAATGAGCTAACCATAATGTAAAATACAATATCTCATTCTAGTAAATGGACCTATTTTAATAATATTTTTTATATTTATATAAGATATTTAAAATAAAAATGTTTATTATACCATCTACATGTTTATGGACATCGTATATTTACGTTTGCCATATAATTTTGAGGTGCAAAGTAAAAAGGGACACATGAATTGGTTATTGTCATACTTGAATAATTTGTCACTTACAACGAAGATGTGCGTTACTAAGTTTGATGCGTTTTCGAGCTACCCGATGGGTTTTACAATGATTCTAAAAAAATAAGGCGGGTATGTTTCCCCGTATTTTAACATACATTTTAATAAACAGTATACAATGTTTTCATATTTACAATAAATTGTATTTATGTTAAATATTATTACTTTTATGAATTGTGATAAACCATTTTAAATTTGTTTTAACATTTTAATTCAGTTTTTAATTTTAATCTTATTTGTACTTACTTACCATCACGCCGTTTCCCCGTGGGGGTAGGCAGAGAGGGTAGAGCGCCACACTCTTCTGTCCTGACAAACAATTCTCGCCTCATCCACATTCATACATCTTGTCATACAAGCTCGCCGATTGTTGAGGCTTCTAACAGAACCATCCTCCATTATCTGGTTTACCTGGTCGTGCCAAGTCTTCCGCGGACGTCCTCATTTCTGGTTCCATCAACACTTACATCATATATCTTTCTTACCATTCTCTCCTCATTCATCCTTTCCATATGACCAAACCACCTAAGTGATCCTTTCTTAATCTTACTCACTATACTAACATAACCTTCACATTCTTTTCTTATTTCTTCATTCTTTACTCTGTCATAAATAGATTTGCCACAAATACGTCTAAGTGATGAAAATATAGAATTATTAATTCCACATTAAATTATATTCTAAATCGTTTAATTTAAATAAATTATGGTTTTATTTAATTTTTATTAATTCCATATAAAATTATATTTTAAAACGTTTTATTTAAATAAATTATGGTTTTGTAAAATCCCGCACAGATTGTGCGTAATTTTGTATAAAAGATATTTACGTGGAATTTTTGTGTAAACATTATTTTTCATTTTGATGTGTTATAACATTAGTATTATATTCCGTGCGACATTTCTATTCTTTCGATTTCTGAATATTATTGGGCGTATGCATTAATTCATGCGTTTTTTTTTCGAAAATTAAGGCTTTATTGTGAAAAAATGGTTATACACTCAATGATCAAAGTATTGTCCATCGGAAGCTACAACATTTGCCCATCTTTCTGGCAGTTTGTGGATTCCATCCCAAAAGAACTTCTCCGGCTTGGTGGTGAAGAACGAATCAAGCCAATTTTTGATACCCTGTTCTGAAGTGAAGCGTATTCCGGTGAGGGCATTCTGCATTGATCTGAACAAGTAGTAATCAGAAGGGGCTATGTCTGGGCTATAAGGCGGGTGAGGTAGAACTTCCCACCCACTGTTCTTGAAACATGAACCGGTCTTGAAACATGTGGCCGAGCGTTGTCATGATGGAAAATTATGGATTCGTGTCTGGTTGCATATTCTGGTCGTTTTTCCACAATCACTCTCTTCAAACGAATTAATTGTATTCGGTAGAGGTCCCCTTTGATCGTTTGACCCGATTTCAACAGCTCATAATACAACACACCCTTCTGATCCCACCAAATACAGAGCATAACCTTGGCGCCATGGATATTCGGCTTTGCCGTGGATGTTGATGGTTGGCCGGGCTTCACATACGATTTCTTGCGCTTGGGGTTATCGTAATGAATCCATTTTTCATCAGCAGTGACAATCCGATGCAACAATGACTTATTTTTGTGGCGTTGAAGCAACATTTCCGACATGCAGAATCGGCGTTCGATGTCTCTTGGCTTTAATTCATACGGCACCCAGTTTCCAAGCTTTTGGATGAATCCCGATGCTTTTAAACGTCTGGAAATGGTTGCTTGATCAACTCCCAATGATTTTGCAAGATCTTTTTGCGTTTGGCACGCATCTTCATCAAGCAATGCCTCCAATTCTTCATCTTCAAACCTTTTTGGCTGTCCGGGTCGTTCATTGTTTTCTAAGTTGAAATCGCCACTTCTAAACCGTGCAAACCACTTCTGGCACGTTCTTTCAGCTAGAGCATGGTTACCATAAACCTCTACTAAAATACGATGACTTTCGGTAGCACTTTTCTTCATGTTACAGTAATGAAGAAGAACTCCCCGCAAAAACACTTTTTCTGGCACAAAGTTCGACATGTTCAAATGAATAGAAAAAAATGTTGTTTACACTTCAATCAAATGACATATACTAAAAAAGACGCGCAATGACAGTAGCTTTCAAATGAATATAGTCACGGATGAACACGGCGCGAAATAATACTAGTAACGCCCTCTCTTAGAAAACCGCATGAATTAATGCATACTCCTATTACAAGATTAGGAGTAGATTTACATACCTGTCTATATTTTCGATTAGTGGGTAAGCGTAAGCTATTTACATTTGTTTGTTTTGTTTTTTAAAATATTTTTGGTAATTTACAGTTCTTGCGTTTATTTAAAAATTGTTATGTACTTCATACGCAACTTTTAAATAAAGTTTATTCAGTATTTGTGTTTTGTGCCGAGTGAAACCAGTTTTAGGTTCAGCGGGACTCTTAGCGAGTATCTGTTGGTACGTATGTATATTATGTACAATATTCATGTGCGTATTTATATAGCTACAGTCAGTTGTTCTAAAATTTCAAAGCGGTGGTACGAATAGAATGTTATCCATCTTTTTATTTGATTTTTATCACAGATAAATATTTTATAATATTTGATATTAATTACTTTAATGGTAGTCCAACGTTTTACAAAAGATAAGTAAGGAATATTGAAAAAAAAATGCAAGTTTTGATATTGCATAACTCCTAAACTGTAAATATTTTAAGTGTAAATAATATTTTCTGTTCAAAATTGAATAAAGAACATTCTCCTCCGAAGTTTTTGCTACTAGCTATGAGACACCCGGTATATGGCCTTTGCGGCCAGCCCGGGTGAATTTGACACATTTTGATTAATTGAATTTTACCATTGCTTCCTGATGGATGGTCAACATGGACATATAAATAAATTGATCATCATTTCAGAGTACAAAATAATTCTTGGAATGAGAGAATATTTAGAGATGTTTTTAATTAATGGTGTCTCCGATATTCAAATACATTATCATCTTCTTCATACATTTTTTCACTTATTGAAAAGTTACACCGTAATTTGCATTATTTCTCAACAAATGTTTTATTAATCCGGTAGCAACTAAAGATTTTTTTTCTGTTTATCTTTCTAGTTGATTCATTTCATTTATATTAAAATGTTTTATTAATTTCTAATTGTTTTTTCAAAATGGTATTAATACTTTTTAATTCTAATAAACTTATTTAGCGTACATATTCTAGATTATTAAAATAGTAGCAGTTTTACGCAATCTTTGCTGGTTTCTTTCATAGATGCCGCAAGCCAACCTTGACACTTCACTAGTCCTATCGATCAAGAAGAACACAATGCAGTCTGCCGACTTCCGTGTGGAAGACAGCCCTAAGCCGCACCATCAGAAGGTGAATGCTGTTTACTTTTCTTGTTACATTATACAACACGACGTGAATTATTTTGAATTAACCATTGTACCAAGTGAAATGGGGAATTTTTATGAAAATTAAAAGTAGACTGAATCAGAATAGACAGCATCGCGTGCTACGTGGTAAATCCATGTGCAGTAAAACCCCATTAAAACGAACCCCGTTGTATCAAAAAATGACATCAAAATTTTTCTTAAAATTAACTCCCTGCAATCAATTTTTCATACAAAAATGAATTTATATAACGAAATTTCGTTAATATGAATAACCAAATTATTTTTGCCCCGTACGAAAAAATACCAATCATTTACGTAAATATATAGCAAAAAAAAAGTTTTACAACAAAAATATTTCAAAATATATTTCGACCGTTTATGATCATGTTTGTCAATTGTTTTATTGCTTTGGCGCAATGGGCTGGTCGGCGTAGGCGGTCCACTGCGCCTTTGTAAAACTTCTTGGGTTCATAATAACCCCTTATAAGGCCATTTGGCATAATCTCCGCTTGTCTAAGGTTGTATTTATTACCCATTGTCAAAATAGGTTAGAATGGCACCCTTCCCATGCTCTAAAGCGTACACATGTTCACGCCTCTTATCTAGACCAGCTAGAGAAACCTCCCAAAATCGAAACCGAAGTCAGACTTTAGGGTACGCGCGCATCAGCTTTGTGTATGGTAACGCCCGTAATGCTCGAGATGCCTATAATTCTGCGCATTATCATCTTTGATCTTCATTTTTTATCTTCATTATCATCGTCACTTTTTATATTATAACTGGACATTTACATCGATTCTAATGAACGGTAATATTGCCTACAACATTTTCGTTAATGTATTTATTTGACAATTGTTTTTGTGTGTTTGTTTACCGACATTTATATGTACTAGTATTCCGTAATTTATTCTTTAAAGTACATTTTTTAATATTTTGTGGAATCATAAAATGGCTTCAGGTTGTGATAATTCCTGCAAAATTTTAACCTTCGACAAAAAACTAAGATTCCGAATTCGTCTCTCTATG
This sequence comes from Eubasilissa regina, assembly GCA_022840565.1. Classification (NCBI taxonomy): domain Eukaryota; kingdom Metazoa; phylum Arthropoda; class Insecta; order Trichoptera; family Phryganeidae; genus Eubasilissa; species Eubasilissa regina. The sequence continues at coordinate 745,158 of JAINEB010000021.1, read as the reverse complement.
ATTTAAAGAAATATGAAAATCGATTGACCGATGCGAAACTCTCAATGCTTGTAGCGGCTCTCCAATTAAACACTTAAAATTTAACGTTGTTTTATGTTTGCATGACATTTTGGAATTTCCGAAAATATCGTTATCTTATATTGTTTCGTAAAATGTTTTTAATTAAATTTCTTAATTATTGTCAATTTGCTTATCTGTTAAAACAAAACTAAATACATTATTCAACGTTTTCTTTATACAGACAATCCTCCTTTGTTTGCAAAATGCCTTATTATATTATATCCCATTTTAAACTGACAATGGGTGTCTTTGCAGAACTTACTTTTTTAAAGCCATGCTACATTTATTTCTACGGCGTGTGCGGAATACTCAAATATTAAGATAAAAGTTATTTTTTTCACTATATGTGGGAATTCGTTATTACGAAATTTTATTTTTTGGTCCCTTGGATTTCGCAATAATGAGGTTTTACTGTATAGAGTAGAAGTGCGCTAATTTGAAACCCTTTTATTTCTAATAACTGCATTTGTTGTGTTAATCTTCATTTTCCTTGAATTACACTATTGTTTTACTTGAAATTTTTCGAGTAATCCCAAAACACCGGTGGATGTATGCGCTCATTTCATGTGGTGGTAAAATTTGTATTGCGGAAGTGTCAAAAAATGAGACAAGGAAAAATAGATGATTTTTTCAAGCCAAAGCATGCCTGACAATTAAAAATGTTTAATTTTTTCTTGTTCTTAATTTAGTGTTATTAGTTATTGTGTATTTTATAAAATGATTGTTTAATTTCCTGAGAACATTTGAAGGTAGGATCTTTACTTATTACGAGAAATAGATCTAACATTCACCCTAATTAGTTTCAGTAGTACATACATATAATAAATTACATCAGGATTTTGTATTACTATAATAAATACTGCGTTTTCGAGATGATTTTGCGAAATATGCCAAGATATACATACATATATGCTTTTCACAAAATTAGTAGGGTTTTTCATGACTTGCTAATATTTATGCGATTGCATCGCAAACTTTCTAAAAACAATTTTTTGGTGTCTTGAATTTCTTATTAACGAGGTTCCGCATAATACGATTTTTTGTTGTCCCTTGAATATCGAATCAACGCAGTTCTATTATATACATTATTAACAAGATTAAGAAAGTTTTTCTAAGGTGGCTTAAACATCTGGAATATAATATGAATAAACATGTGAAACTTAAATATACACTGTAAAGAGAACTTGAATTTGAATTATTATTTTTTATAGGTGACTCCAACTAACGCCACTCCTACCACCGAAACCCTGGCTGTGAAAAAGGAGACATCTATAAAATCGAAAAATGACAAAGACACTGAAGATTTCTTAAACCTCCTATATGGCCACACAACAGATTCAAGAACATCTAATCGTGCAGAAGAAATGCAAGAAGTCACTGAGGAGAAACAAGAAGAAATAGTGAATGACAGTCCTGTCGAAGAAGTCATTTTAGAACAGGAGAGGGTCGATATCAAATCTGTAAAAGATGATGTGAGTGCGAAGGAAAATGGAGGAAATGATGATGAGAAAAACACAAAGCCTGTTGATGAATGCGGCATAATGAAACCGGCCATGATAGGAAAATCATCTATGCAAGATCTGGCTCACGAGATGCAACCGAAAGAGATGTCGCAGAGCAGCATGAGCTACTGGCGTGTATGGCCACTGTATTATTTTGCGTGACCCATGAGAAGTGCATCGTAACCTGCACATAGAATATGTTGTATTCAATGAGTGTTACAGATGATGAAGTAATGTGTCATAGTGTTTTGGTATAACTTAATGAAAAATCTTTTCTTGGTGTCAATTTATATATCATTTGCTCCTTAACAATTTTAATATATGTAACTTAAGTAAAGTTATCAGTCACATTTTGTACCATTATGTATGTCTTGTATCGGTACCAATTCTAAATATGTATTAACATTTGTTTTAGCGTGCGTAATTGCAAATTTAAGTAAAATTATTTTTTTACATTTGTTATACAACATGGTGTCTCAGTACCAATTTAATAATGTGTAATAGCAACTGTGTTGAGATTTAATCTTGGCAAAGAAGGCCGAAATAATAATAATGCTAAAATGAAGCTAAATATTTAACAATAGAAATAAGCGCAGAGGTAGAGATTAGGACTGTTTATTTGCATAAAAGGTTTAATTGCCGTGATGTTGAAAGAAGAAACAGATTATGGAATATTACAACAAAAATTTAGATATGTATATGTAATATAATATCCAGACCAGATTCTTTTTCAATTGCACAAGTAATTATATTATACACACTTTTGTATGTGTTTTTCTTAGTCAGTCGGTTACCAAATGTATATATCACTTAAAATAATGCATAATAAAGCGTGTTTGACTCTCGAGATAGTCAAAAGTAACCCAATAAACAATTTAATGGGTTTTTTCTAGTGTAAACGGTTGTAGTCTCCAAGATTTAGGAAGATGCGTTTCTCAATCCGCAACCAGCCTATCGCGATCAAACGCTTTGTAGATTAGTTTTCTTCACCCTGAAACTAGAAAAGTGATTTGAATGTAAGAAATTTCAAAGGTTTCTGTAATAAATATAAATTGTCCTATATTTGCCCAAGTATTTCTAAAGATACGCCAGCCAATTTCTTACACTGTTTACTATCTAAGAGTTCACATGCTGTTGTCCATGATACCTTGTAAAATTGTGCCTTGTAAAATTAATGTCTTCCTAAATCTCGGTGAATAAAACATAAGGGTTTTTTTTAGAAATGAGTAGATATCACATAGTTAATGATTTTTAATGTATGCAAACTTCACTTAACGTTGTGGCACACGATACGATAGTGATCTGTTTCATATGTAACTGGAAACGCGTGTGCAATCCACCATTCATGCTAGGAAACCATTTATATTGTATCACATCTGGCTTGTGTGATCTGTAATGTCAATAGTCGAACATAAATTTGTTAATTAGTTATAAGGTATTTGTAGTTTTAGTTGTATATATGATAGGAAGCAAAATGAAATGCAATTTAAATCAGAGAGGTGAGTCTGTCCAACTCTGGGAGTAATATGACTTTCTTATTTTCAAATTTTTTTTGGTGCTACGCCAGTGCGGATCGACTTAATCCTCTGCATTGCACAATGTGATGTGAGTAACTATATTTGGCTACAATGTTTATGATGGACGTGTGTATAATTTAATATTGAGAGTGGATACGGCTTCACATGGCTCTGATATAGTTAAGAAAATAATCAGTAAAAAGATATTGAATAATACAACAATAAATAGATTTAAGAGTTAATAATAAAATATCTCTAAAATGTATATTGTAAAGTGGCATCTATCGGTCTTCATCGTCTTACGCTACTGATGATGTGAAAGCAAATCAATAGATATCTCACAAAGTTGACTGAAGAACGCTTATGGTAATCCTGCTTGAAGCGCAATATCCGGAACATGTCAATTATCTGTTTCAACATTACTTATTATTATTATTACCACCTATTAAAAATTTATTTTAAATTTTCTTCCTATTTTCAAACAAGGCTGCGCTACGAAAATAAGGTATAAAGAGAGTAGGAAATAAAATCTCTACCTTTAGATCTGTAAGCAAGTTTACAACCGATGCCGAATCAATATTAGCACATAGGCACATGCCATTCAAATCTGGTCAATAAATACCATACGTACAGAGTGCCTCCCGCTCGGAATGAAAATTACCATGTACAGTCAGTCATGCGGAAGTCGCCCCTTGTTTAATTTCTGAAGCAGTGAAAGTGCTAGTTAGACCACTGAATCTATGTGAGGCGGCATCTGAATGATTAATTCCTGTATATTTGTTTATTGTTGACGAAATTCATCATTTTGTGTTATTCACTATTGACAATTTGTGCATTCATTGCTTGTTAGTAAGATATATATATATCTTGGTTTTTTAAATTTCTCCAGTAGTATTGCACCTGTCAGTTGGACAGGGTACTGCCGATACTGCGAGGGAATGGCGAGCATACTTACTCTACTGCGGAGTTGTACACTAGTGTAGTGCAGGCATCACTACACATCTAAAACCAATACCATATACTGTTCTTTCTTTCATATATTATATATGACATATTTGGGAGTTTGGGAGCATTTTTGTGCAAATTGATTATCTTGAATGATTTAATTATTAGAAACGCCAAATACTACTTGTAGACTATTGTGAAAAGCATCATTATTCTTAAATCATAAAAGTACAGATAACAAATACCAGATGAACAATCAAATCATCTTGAGGTATGTGATTTTCATCTAAAATTCTCCTACTTTTAATGTTTTAAAATTTAATTTTAAAGCATTAAGCACGCAATATATATATTTTTTTTACCAAAATGATGCGATTTACCCGATCGATTGTAGGATACTTCTGGCACTGGACTGTTCATTTTTAATATATTTTTAATGTTTCTGAAAGTAATGATTTATGGGCAAATTAACTGTGCGCATAAATGTTTTCTACGATATACAACAACATAACGTATTATTAGAAGCTCTTCATGTTTTTAAACTGTCAATTAGATTTTGTAAATATATTCATTATTATACATGGAAAGTATTTTATTTAAAACACAAACCTGTCAATCTGTATATTGTCATATGCGATTTGAGGAAAAATAATTTTATTAATTAAAAATATTATTTTCACATTCAGTATTTTTTATATAGAAAAATATTTGAAGAATTTTCTTTTTAATTTTGAAACCGAAAAAATTAGCTCCGATTCCACTTGAAGAGCACGACATCGGCTGCCGAGTGGAAAAAAAAGTTTTGTATTAAAAATATACCATCATACATATTATAATACATTATAGTAATTAACATCGAGTGGGAGAAAAAGGGCTTACAAAATAAATCGAGATTCAAGATTTTCATAATGTCGTTTTATTGGAAATGTCATCTTTTTACATTATTCCTGTCTTTACAAAAAACACAATTCCTCATATGGGGGAGGGGGGAATTGTCTAAAAACAATTGATCAATCAATTAATGTACACAATATAAATATATATAAATTTCTTCAAACAGGTCCCATAACCTTAAGTGTTCACTGACAACATCGACTATTTGTTTCCTTTTCCAATCCGTGTCCTAAAATGCGGGGAGAGTCAGTCATCAGGTAGTGTGAATGTTCGACAATCGAGTAAATATTTTGTTACGAGTAACACGACTTTTCCTATCTTAAATAATTAGTTTCTAGCTGAGGTGAACAAATATTTACGGAGAAAAAACCATGTTGAATGGAGAGACATTATAATATTTATGTAATTCCCCTCATTACTGTTACTGCTGTACCCGAAATGGACGCCTGCAACTCACTGGATGCTAACACCACTGTTATTTGTCATCACTACGTAGTAGAAAATCTGTTTAATAACAATATCATATCCTTGGTAAATTTCTAAATATACATACATCTTTCTATATAAAAACATTTGAGCAGCAGAATTACAAAGTTCTGATACTGTATACATCAACAAAATGCCTTTAAGAATCGCTCAAGCATTTTCATATACCGCGAGGTACTGTGACATTTAAAATTAGTAAATAAGAATGCTGGAGAATCTCCATCTGCAAGGCGATCTTTATACATACCTGCCAGTGATAAACTCGCACATTCAGTGTTGTAAAAGAAATGGGCAAACTTGATTGCAAAACGAGAAGAATTAATTCTATCAGAAGTTTCTCGGCGGTGGAAAAGGGCTGCACAGTACAAAGAATACTTTGGCGATCGATGAGCGTGCACATGTGCGGACAGGGCGAGAGCTATGCATCGATCTATCCTGATCCATTTATACGGTCCGATAATTTAATTAATCCAATTCCAGGATTAAATTCACAACATTTAATAACTTATTGACATTACTGTGTGGAAATTGATTATTTCATCAAACTACTAGTGTGTGGTAAAAATTTACTATTTAATTTTTAAACTGATTTAATGTCATTTGGTAGCAATTAATACTGACAAAAATTCTTACATACCAAACGGACATCACTTAAACAAATAATAGAGATAAAATTTATTTAAACCCTTAAGAGAATTTTTTGAACTTAAAACATCGCACCATATTGTCCTAAAGGACAGGCAGCGAAGATTTCACATTGGATAAACATATTCAGCGCATCTTCCGGTGAAGATGAAAGTGAAACATGTGCATTGTTAGCGTTTGGCTTTTACTTTAACATGTGGCGTGACAGTTTGAATATTTGATACGTACACATCAAATTAATTTGATTTAAAAGATGTAGTTGTCGAATACGAAGAAGTCAGTGAACACTTAAATTACGAAACACTCGTATAAATTAATATTTATATCTCTTAAAATTCTTTTATGGAAATAAAAAAAAACATTTAAAGACATTGCAATTCACATCGTATGAAATTTTTAATATGAAAAAATTATTTAATTAGCATTAAAAACCCCACAACTTGCATTTCAATATATATATTCATTACGCGCATTCTCAGTGAAACCCAATATTTGTTTATAATTCTGATAAATTAATAAATCTATGATCCAACTGCTTGAGAAAAATCAAACAATTAAAGATTTGCAAAGCGGGGAACTCGCCTCAAGTTTAAAAATCCCCGTGAGCTCATATTTGACAATTAAGTTAATTATGTGTTTGCACTATTTTGATACAACACAGTTAACAAAGCATACTTTTCTGGGCTAATCTGCCGTGCATATCTGACCTTTTCCGGCTGACGTTCAGCACACATCAGCCCTGATGATGGACCTGCAATGGGATCTGAAACGTCAGCCGGAAAGGTCAGATAGCCCAGAAAACTATTCTAAGGTCTGAAAATCGAAGAACATTTTTAAGAAAGCGTACTGGTAATATCTATTCTTAGAATTCCCCCACCCCCGCAGATACGCTGCTCGGTGCGCGCGGAGGGGTATGAGGGACGGGAACTCGGTACAAGGAACTCACCAAAACAAAATCACAGCGATCTATAACAGAATTAATGTTCAAAACTAGTGAATTTGGGACGAAATACATCACCCTTGAATATTTTAAGTGATGAAAGTGAATTCGTACTAGACATGCGTAAACGGATACGTTTGTTGCCTAACAGTAACAGCCAATAAATTTAAGCACAATCTTTTAAACTTTTTGTTTTTTTAATAAAATGTTGATATAATAAATAATAATGTGTTTTATTTTTTGACATCCTGAAGTGATTTTAATATACAATATAACCTCTCTTCCATTTTCCTATACACAATGTACCATATTTTACACAGTATTCTGTGGAACGTACCCACTGTGAAAAAACAGAATTAAGCGTAAATTGTACCGCGATGGTTACAATAATAATGTGAAGAAAAATAACACAAGATTATATTTTTTGTTTTATTACTGTATTATATAATATAGGAACGGGTCAATTAAACGAAGGTAGGAGAGCGAGTCAAACCTAATACCATTTTTTATTATCCATGTTAAAGTAATTAAAATGCTGGACACGGTATATTGAATTATCAGAAAAGGCCCAAAATACATTTTAATTCATAACTGTATTTGTGTCCATAAGAATGAATTCACAAAACAGAAATGTTACATCAGTGTTACTATGGGGACCAGGTATGCGGTGAAACTCGGTCACAGCATTCAAAATAAACAAGTCTTTATCTTATACTATTGAATAGATAAATAGTATAAAGTAGGTACAATGGGATGTAATGGCGCATTTACATGGATGAGACTTGTCTCGAAGGCGCATAAAGGATATACCAATCTTCACTAACAAATCTCTGAGATGCGAGATCAAAAGCCTCAAATGCGCACACGAGATGGGCTATCATTATATCTGAGACAAATAGTAAATTTATATTGGAATATATCAGATCAGTCCAAATGTGATGTTATAGCAGAGTTTATCAAATATGCTTTAACCGAGTTGCACTGTATATGTATATATTACTACAAGAAGAAGTGGTTTTAAAGTAAAATATTCTAATGATTATGATATTAAGGTATTATAATAAATTATACCGTTTCAAGAAAAGTCAACCGATTGCCGAAAAGTAGTTTAGCACGTTTTAGCAAATCCATTGAACATCCAAAAACTTGTAATCGGGGTAAATTTATACCACATTTGGAGTTAAAACTGTTGTATAACTTTTTATATTTAAACCAAAGTTTTCAGAAAAAGCGGGTAGGAAAATCATTACTATAATTTATTTATTTAACTTTCAGCGTGTGTGATAACAAATTAACCAACAAAATAAACGCAACTAATTTCAATTTCGCTTAATGAAATAATAGTCCCATTCGGTGCGTAAGTAATGCTATCAATAGAATAAATTAATTAAAAGTCATACTAAGTTACGGACTCCCGTTAATATATTTTTTATATCTTCATCTGTTCTCATGTGAGATACGTGGAATCCTGGCAGTCTCACACGGGGACATTTTGTTTGAAACAAACACCGCTATAAATTACTTAATGATGTTAAATTTTTTTCATCCAGTGTGAAAATTGTGTTTCAAATGAATTGACCATTTTTTTATAACAGTCTTAATGAGAAAATTTCATAATCGTGTGCTTAACAGAAAAATGATAAATAATAGATATTTTAGACAGAAGATTTAAACATCAGTATATAAAATGTTTGACCAATGGCGATGGATCGATGCAAGCGTGTTATTTCATCAAACACAAACTGTAAGATCGGTGGTGAGTTAGAATTTCCCCCGTAAAGTACAAATTGCCGGTTAATCTAATGGCAATGGTAATGCTATTATATTAGCAAGACAATATTGGTGACGGAGCAGTCGCCAGATGTAGACTTGTAGCAGAGGGCAGTTTTGATCAATGGTTGGATAGGGGTTTCACCGAAATGCCGTAATTTTTAATTTATATATTTTGGGAATGTCACTTTTTAATTTAAATTAACTTTCATTAACAAACTATCACTAATTTGAATGTCATCTCACAGAGAAAGTTGTCGAGTCGGCCGCTCACTGCGCCTCCGGTCTTATTATTGACCAGCTTAAACTGATCGGTCTGAGTCGGCGACGGTGAGCGATAGACTCGCGCAGGCTTCGGTGTTAACCGTTTTAAAAAACTTGTTCAACAGAATTTCCCCATTTCTTTAATAATTATAATAATATTCACCATTAAAACTAAAATATTTATATATAATATATATCATTATTATTAATAATAATAATACACTTCCTTTTCATTTAATAATAGTTTTACAGTAGTATAATACATATATATTAATTTTGTCAGACTGGCCGATGACCGTCCGATGAACGCGACAACGCACATTCCGTCAATTCACTAAAAGTATCACTGATAAATAATACACCGTCACCATTGGACCGACACATTTTTCTTTCATACACACACACACGTAGAAATCAATCCAAAATCACAATTTTCCAAATAGTCAAACAATACTGATTAAATCACATAAAAGCGTTTTTTATTAAAATGTTTCCTTTACTATTAAATTCACAATTTGTGCTTTATTTTTCATTGTCTCTTTTCACCCGCTCGCAGCAGCAGCAGCGTCCTGCGGCCCCTGCACCATTCCATCATCAAAGTTCAATAGTACATGTCTCGGGTTCTATTCCGTATTTCGTCATATGCCGGCTTCGTACCAAAGCAGAATGTTGATCAAGCATCAAAAGTCAATGGTGGTGATTTCTTCCCAACGAGGTTCCTCTTTTCTTCAGACAAGCTCCGTACTCCAGTCCTGATACAGACCGATGATATTTCTGATATTCTTATTTCTCCATGAGCTAGACTGACTTGGTTTAATTATGTCATAAAATCCTCTCGGACACAGGGTTCTTGAAATGAAACCTGTACGGTGGAGGTGGAAAGCCGATGACTTCTTATTGAAGTACCTCCTCACTGGCGGGTTGCTCTCTGCGCAAGTTCTGTATCTCCAGAGATGAGATTCGTCAATTCGTATTGAAGTCACGCTGAGGCAAAATTTACGTCTTCTCGGTACTCGATTGGACTGTCGCTTGACAAAATGGATATTTTTTATGCCTTCGCCGCGAGGTTTGCACTCGGCGCAAGTCGAATACCTTCGCGAGACGAGGTCCAATCCTCGGATGACGAGACAGATCGTTCTCGGCACGAAGCGGTGCTAGTGTTGCATGGCCCTTTGCAGCAGCGCGCAGAGCGCGGCCGCGCGGGCGTACTCTCACATGGCGGGCTGGGCGGGCGCGGCGCGCCGGCCGGCCGGGCGCCGCTAGTGCGGACTCTTACTGGCCGCCTGGTCGGGCGGCGCGGGAGCGGGTGCGGGACCGGCGCCAGGCGCGGGAGCAGGAGGTGCATGCCAGGGCCCATCGCCGAACACACCCCCCGAGCCGTCGCCTCCGTCGTACTGCGTGTTCTCCAACCGCGTTATAAGGCGTTCATCCTCATCTCCAAACTCACCACCCATGAGCGACGGTTCTCCCACCACCATCACATCCTGCAACGAATGATGAACTTTATAAAGCTGTACTTGGAAACAGTACCGTACCAGATGATGATGATAATAATGATGATTACTAATGAATGTGACAATCATTCATGAGAGAAAGAGTTAATTAACGAGGGTTTCTGTGCAGGACAACACCGGATGGAATAATTAATCAGAGGTGGCAGATGAGCAAATCAGTCAGGTCGTAATCTCAGATCATCCCTCCAATATATACAGACCTGCGAGGCCAGCGAGAAATTGGGGCCCGGCGACCGTTTCTTGCTCGGCACGGGAGGCACATTGTTGGCACCGCTGTTTGATCCCTTCCGTTTTCTCCGTTTGTTGGCGGGCCTTTGAGACTCTGCAAAAAATACACAACATATAGATTCCACATCGATTGAACCCAAAGGTTTAACTTAATAGCATAGATAAGCGAAGGAAGAAGAAAGATGACTTTTCTGGCACCACTCAGCCTCAGAGGGCAATCTGTATGTCCGGTCACATATGGAACTTTTACTATTCTGTAGTAAATGGTCAATTCTCAATGTTTGTCCAAAGTTACGTCCAAGCTATCAATATGTAAAAAAGTAAAATTCAATATCCAAGAAGATGACAACCGACTGGACCAGCAGTACGATATTATATGCAGATGTATATATACAAAATATTCCGAGCAGAGTTATGCAAAGTATCTTTTGCTGAATGCAATAACTTATTAGTAATGTAAAACTAACTAACAAATTTAAACCTATTCAATATAATATAATAGTGAAGCATGCCTAAGGTTATTATGAAGTGCTATTAGTTACAGTATAATAGTTAGTGTAATATATATAATATATGGTTCTAAACTATAGTGTTACTATATTACTGTGTTTTCTAAAAATACAATTAGTGCCGGTACAGGAATAGCGAGATGGTGCTAGTATTTTAGTGCAGTTCTCTACTTAGTGGGAAATCAAAGGGACATTATAAGCATACTATTCTTGCGCTAAAAGCCGTGTGCGCTGCGTAACCATTGTAGATATATTTTTCAAACTACCACTTGTACTACTCATATTTCCACTCCTACAATACAATACTCTGTATGACTCACACTAAACAAACAACTGGCTGTAAAACACTTCCACCTGGCGTACAACACACCGTATAATACTTCCAATTGATATACAATGGATGCCGTACAGCGCTTTCACTTGGCGTTCAACACGGTGTGTATAACAGATCCATTAAAACAAACATTTTCGCTTGACATACAACACGTCTGTGATGTTTCGCTGATGCCATTTCACTGACAGACCATTTCACCGACAATGGTCTAGTAACTTTTATATTATATATTTTTTATTTATTATCTTAGTTTTATTAACCACAATTGAGTTTAAAAAACATCTACCGGTTTCGGAAAACACTTTTCCTTCTTCAGGATGTCATAACTAACTAAAAATATAGTATTGTTTCTTCACCAGAATCTATTTTTAAATTTTTTAAAAAACAACAATTATTTGAAAAAAAAAAAATTTAGTACCTAACTCAAATTACTGCTCAATACAAATTTAGTCGAATAATTTTTAGGAAAAAATTTTAGAATAGGACTCGTAGTTAAATTTAGTTGGCTGTTTACTTTTTAAATTTTCTTTTAGCCACGCTTGTTTAGCTTTAATAACAGAAATATTAGAATTATTTATTATTTTATTTTTTAAATTAAACATTCCACATATATATCTAGGTATAACATTATTTTTTAAACAATTTTGATAAAAATATATATTTAAAGACACAATTCTATATTTAATCGTTAGTTTTTTGTAAAGTTTTGCTTTATTAGCCGTACTCGCCATAATAATACTTTTAAAATTAGCAATATTAACTTGGTGGTTAAGATTCATATTTTTTATTTATATTCTCTGTTTTACAGACTGGTACTTAACCCAACATAACCTGCAGAAGCAGCTCTCGCAGACAATTAAAATGGAAAATGGAGCAGATCATCCTACCATACGGGCATTTCTTAATTACTTAAGAAAAGTTAAGAAAACAGAAATATATATTTTGACCAACAGGTAGCTGGAAATTCACCTCTCAAATTAAAAAATATTGAGACACCGTTGAAAAAACTGGGGTGTTTGGCCAGTTCTTTTCAAAATATCTAGCACAATGAACATTACTTTTTGTTATATTATTATATATTATATTGTTTTGTATTTGTGTACATACAAAACATAAATATGATGTCAAAATTTGTTTTCCTTAGGGCTGGTTGTGTGATCGGTAATCAATTTTGACCATGTAATTTTTTACTATAGTAACTTTATACCATCGCCCGTGGTAAAAAACATTTGTGGGTTGTTGGTACATCAAATTTATTACTGTCAGAGTCAATTACGCCTAATAGTGTGGCAATGCGAATAATCATCAAATACATACAATTTTCTGTTTTATCTATGGCTTTATTCACCCCTGCATATGAAATCCATCACTTTACTGGTTATGTAAATAAAAGAGTGAGATCATCTTTGGACAAACTCTCACCACTAAAATAGTGAGATACTGAGTGATCCCTTGTCATATTGCAACATTCCAAATATCAATACGACAATACGAAATTACTTTTGAAAGAGCTGTGAAGAGGTAGCCATTCTTACCATCGAACATCAGAGAGTAAAATTAGTTTACTACTGGATGTATTTTGAAGAAGTAAATATTTTTTACCAACAATCCAACAACCCGTTTTCGCAAATTCTTTTTTTACCATAGTAAAAATATATTACTGATCACACAACCGGCCCTCAGTTTAATAAAGTTGTTGAAACTTCAATATTTGTATAATCGCCTGCGTAATTAAATAGAGCCTTTATCTCCATCGTCCAAATGGTCCGTCGGCGAAACGGTGCCGGCAAAATGGCATCGGCAAATCATCACATTCTCGCATATAACATGCTGTGTCATATTATTGTTCCTCCAGTGCTAAATTTGCCTTCAAAGTTTCATCAAATCTGAAATGAATACATTTAATTTTCCATTGACCCATTTATGATGTTTAGAGAACTTCAACAGGGTCTTATTACATTCAAATTGCCATGAAACATTCACACTACCCGCACCTGGGCAACACAAATTGTAATCAGCTCACTACACACTACCGCCAGCCCGACACGGCGTGCCCCTACACGCGGCTACTCCCTACAACTACAGCGGCAGCGCGGGCGCGCCCGACATGTGACGTACTGGTAGCGGCGTTGTTACCTGGCGGCGCCACCATCCGCTGCCACTTCTGGAACAAGGTTGTCTTGAGGCAGTCGCGCGGCGACAGTGCATACGCCTTGTGGCGGGACATGAGCTCCTGCATGGGTTCCAGGATGACACACAACTGAAAATTATACAATATGATTGTTATAAATTTTAAAAAAAATCTCATTGGAGATGTGCCCAGTGGAAGGTTGTAAATGGTCAGTCTGGAATGGTGATTGAAGATTGAAAAACATGGTCATGTAAAATAGATCATTTATACAGCGGTACCTCGGTATAAGTTTGCTTTGATACAAGTCCAACTTGGTATATGCCCTCTTTGAATGCAAATTTTTTTGTTTGGTATACAATCATTGTTTGGTGTCGATTCGCGTGCGTCAAGTGGTACGCTCTTACATCCTCGATCTCGTTTGGCCAAATTCGGTTTTTGAAGAGGGGGTATCTCTGGCACGACTGCCCGCTAGCGTCAGTACGACCGTTTCTATCATTTGGTGAATGACGAGCGAAATTTTGCATGTCTACGCGTTCAATCCTTCAGACAGATATGCGCACAGCGTCGACTGAACTCTCCGCAATAAATGACTTTGTAATAATAAAAATAATATTTTAGGTGTAGTAGTAATTAATTTTAGCGACCTTACAAGATGAATGATGCTAGAATAGGGCAGAACGGCACGCAAAGTATTGCGCCTAATTAGTCAATTGTCTAAGAGGATTTTTATCAGAATTTTTTACCAATTCCAATTCACGTATTAATATAAAACACATATGTATGTTTATTACAATAAGGTAGTCAGTCAAAGTGATCAGCGCTGATGCACTTGCAATAGTAGATTAGCATAAGCGTATAAGGAATTGGAAAAAAATAATGTATTTGTTTTATTCGGAATTTTTTTGTAAATTCATCAACCATGAAGAGAAGGCAGAAATTAATTTCTTTGGACAGATTTTTAGTACTTAAATGTCAAGATCTTCCATTCTGTTAAATTTTCATTTATTTTATTTCATCGCTTTTGTATTTATATATTTTTGTATTAAGCAGTGTTTATATATTTTGTACAATCCCATCAATGTATAATATGCTAATAACAAAAGGATTTTTTTTCATGAGAATCAATTAATCATTTTCCTTTTATTTCTTATGGGAAAAATTAGTTTGGTATAAGTTCAAAGATCTGGAATGGATCAATGATGTATACCGAAGTAGCGCTGTATATAAAAATATATATATACATAAATAAATAAAAAATACTAATTATAAAAGCTGTAATACACTAACCGTATGTACCGTACTAACCGACCGATATGTCTGTAGTAAATAGTATAGAAACTTGTTCTAATTGTTGTTAATTACAAATAACTGATACTCTGATTATACTCGAAGGAGTGTATCTCAGCTCACACGAGTAATGTTCTATGCTGCTCTGATGCTGCTCATCGAGTTCACTCATTACACGAGTCCACATATTGTGTACTCCGGTATAAGACATGTGAAGACTTGCGTATACATTATAGTTTTAGTCATTTTTTCTTTATTAATTAAATCTTACAAATTTTTTCAAGTTTGTGACTTTTTTCGCCCATTTTAAAATTTATTTAAGTTTTCTAGCTATTTATAATGAATAAAACATTTTATTTTTAATGAAATTTAAAACTGATACTGAAAATACAGG
The DNA here is from genome assembly GCA_022840565.1 of Eubasilissa regina. Taxonomy (NCBI): domain Eukaryota; kingdom Metazoa; phylum Arthropoda; class Insecta; order Trichoptera; family Phryganeidae; genus Eubasilissa; species Eubasilissa regina. Next base: position 729,738 of record JAINEB010000021.1, on the reverse strand, counting down.
AAGTGGATTTTATTTTAGGAACTTAAATTTTCAATGATTTAAAAAAAGAATTTATTTTGGTAATTTTAAAAAATCCACAAAATGTTATTATTAACATTTCAATGTTAGCTAAAAAGTGGTTTCAGTCAATTTCACAGTCTGACAGATTTATAAACAAAGTCAAATATATTATTTGCACAAGTTGGCAGGTTCTGTTGTTTAATTCCGATATTGGGGAAACCCAAACTGTTCCATGATTGCACTCACCCTGAGATAGTTGAGCGTGGAGTTGGTGATGCCCTGCCGCGTGATGTTCTTAGCCAGCTGGTCGAGCACAGCATGATCCGGTCCGACCACAGAGCGCGGGATCAGCTCTCGGTGCGTGCGGACGGCCAGGTGCCACGACTTGACGCGCATAAGATCATCGAAGGTAAATTCCAGGATCAGCCGACCCTCCGTGCACACCTGGACAGATGTTACCAAGTAAGACGGTGTCCAGCATGTCAACTAGGTATTCCAACATGCCAATTGAACGTATCAATTGGGAATTTCTGTATTTATGTGACTTGAATATTGAAACAATAATAGCTATAAAATAAATAATATTACCGCACATTTGCCACAACCATATTCAGAAATGTCTATTTTACAAGCACAAACAGAAAGTGGGCTCTCCGCATCAAGTAAACCGCTCGACAATCATCGGGTACTCACCTTGGTGAACATGGGCTTGCCGTGGTGCGTGACCATCGTGCACTGGTCGCAGTCCAGCGTGATGGAAGTGTTATGGAAGGATTCCTTGGGATGCTTCATATTGTAGTAAAGCTCTGTGACCCCGCCCTCAAATATGGACCGAAAGTAGCGGGGTATCAAGGTCCGTCCTATGGCTGAAAGTGCACACAGAAAGGTGTCGTCAGTACGCTGTTACTGAACACAAAACCCAACAAGGTTACTACATTTATTGTGCTCAATATGTATAATCAAATACGTGACAGAATCGCCAAGCATAAATATGAAAGCATCCTACTATATCTTTTGGGTCCATCTTCAAGGCAGAATGTGAGGGTGAGGGTGGCATCGTCTTCGAAGAATTCCGTCGCAAAGGCATCCCACCATAAGTTATCAGATTCCTAAAAAATATACATAGAAATTACTAGTCTATTTGGGCAAATACAAGTTGATATAAGATAAAGTTAATATTTTTAATGAACCATTTTTCATATGATGGAATTTGTCAGTGAGGTCAGTGAAAGTGGCTGTCGCGCAGTCATAATAATCTGCCAGCACACATGATTCTATTAATTGAATAAGACAAAAATCATCAGTCGAAGAGATTACGTAGAGATACAACAACAAACTGAATCTCCACTGGAGGACAACAGCTTCATGTTAAATGCCACTCAACCTGGACACATTTAATATCTTGACCCCCAATTTTGTGTTTTATTGTCAGATTTAAAACCATGCAAATTTAAACAAAATATAAAAATGTATAAAGAAATTATTTATAACGGAATAGAACAATGGCGAGAAAGTTAAGTGAATAAATTACATTATTATACACGCTTCTGATTATTTCTGTCACAATAAAAAATATTGTTAAACTGGTGATTAAATGAGTCACCAATAAACGCTAGGAGAACTGGATCAGGTATAATGGTTCTCACCTCTGTCCGCTGCTGGAGTCTCTTGTTCAGCTCGTAGACCCGGTAGTCGGGCTGGCCGAAGTAGGGAGTGTGGCGCCTGGGAACAGGAACAGATCTGTAGGGTGGAGAACAGGGCGCCGTCAGCGAGGGGGGCTGTGTGCCGTGCGTGCATTGCGCTACTAAATGTGTTCTACCCCGAAACTCCGCCGTTCCATTTAGCAATTCTTACACCAGATATTAATATTGCGACAATACTCCAATACGGGATATTACACGGAAGGGCAGACAAATCAGTGATCTACATTGTTTTTTCCCAATGAGACTTATTTAAATCTACACGGAAAAGAGCGGGAAACAAAGTCCACTTAGTTATTCACTCTATTAACTCTTATAAATCCCAGTTTCAACTGATGATCTGATCGCATCTCTCATATCCACCATACATCGTTCTGTCTCAACTTGAACCGTGTCTCGTCCACAATCATTTAATGAGTTTCAAAAATGAAAATTCAGCTGGGGGGACAATTGGAAGATGGCATAACTTAACATCTCCGCATCTATCCATCTATGGTATCTTTCTATTACCCTTTCATCCTTCATTTTACATTTCTAGGAATTACTGATACGAGTACGAGAAGCTATCATAATGACCTGCGAGGAAGGTGTGGAGACAAAGCCAAGCGCGGAAGCAGTGTTGAGGGGTGCAAGCGGTCATGTGATGGGGGGGACACATTCAGTAGACAATGCAGAGGACAAAGTAATTATCATAAACACATATGTAATAAATTCATAAATCATCATCAAAAGATTGTCTAGAACAAATGAGCTTATATATTTTACAATTTTATGATTTCTCTGTGCCGGAGTAAAGAATTGAATCTAAACCCACCCAGAGATGAACTGTTCATTTTAAAAATAAAAACAATTTTGTTACTTATAACCCTGATATATTATTTTTAACCTAATAATGATGTAAGTTTGCAAGAATTCCTATTTCTTAGCCTAAATGTTGAACAGTTTTTCTGTTCCACGTATACAAATCGTGTCAATTAGTAGTACGTTCCAAAATAAAGATTTTGGAATTAAATTTTTGAAAAATGTTAATTTATTTAAATTTGAACCCTTTTGAAATAATGGCTCAAGTTAAGAAAAAATATTTCTTTGTAGATTTAATAAAACAAAATTTGTATAACTTAGCCAAAATATTGTTACCGAAGTGTAATCTAATATATGATGATACATTTAAAACAAATTACAAAGGAATAGAAAAAAAACATTTTTGATCAGAAAACCCAGCTTGGAGTTTAAGCTTGACCTGCTACGGACCCCTAACACCGCCCTTTGCACCTCCATACTACATAAATTAAAACTTTTATACTATGTAGGTCAGATATTTATTAGAAAAAAATATTATGCGATATTACCCCGGGCTGTCCAATGAATGGATAGAATTTGTACAACACCGCAAATTATTTTTTTCTCGAAACACTAAAATATATTTAGATAATTTAGTGAATAAAAAAGAATAAAGGTTTATAATATGACGTATTTACATTTTATAACACGGTATCATTGTTTGAGGATCAACCAAACTTACATAAAAACTTAATACGAGTATAGAACAAATACTAGCATAATTGGTGTAAAGTTTCCCAAGAAACTTTTTCGCTAGTTACCTATTTAGTATGATATTAATGAAGTGATCAAAACGTTATTAGATGGTGCGAAAATGATTCGTATTGCGGTCAAGCTAACGAAAAAGTAAGACGATCGTTCGTCACGAATTAAAATCGGTTCCGACAGTTTCCGCGATGCGATTATTTTCGGGACGAGTCACCTCGGCGGTGCATTCATCGGCGGGACAAACTGCGCGCGGTCAAAATGTGACGCGGGTTGGCCGGCCGCGGCGCACCTGTTGCGGGCAGGTGGGCCGGGGCCGGGGCCGGGGCCGGGTGCGCGCACTTTCCTCACTAATCCATTTTAATTCGTAGTCGAGTAATGCCAATATTCTACAATCTTTAAAAAATCCTACGAGATCGGTTAAATATTCAGAGGGGCGGTAATAAACCGCGCGCCCGCGCCCCCGCCCCCGCGCCCCCGCACCCGCCCCGCTACTAGCATTCTAGTACAGTGCGTGTTGTACTTCTAAGAGTGCGTAAAATCAAATAAGAACAAATCTTAAAATATCGCGATAACAACTCATCAACGTCATACATCCAATCTCTTTGACCAATACTAACAGTAATTATATTTAATATTTACGAGTATATTATATCAAATGGTGTATAAGAACGTGTCTCACTAGAACTATCTATCAGGGTCATTAATAATCTGTAAATTAATAAATAAATAGGATAGGAAAAGAACCGATAATCAGCCCTAATAATCCGCGCCCCATATTACTATTCCCAGCGCTATTATACTAATATAAATTCGTCGCACCGAGGAATACATTTATAATCTCTCTCGTGTACTAGTGTTACCAAAACATTAACAACGTATACAGTGGAAGTAGAACCTGCTAATTACTAATACGCCGGGAGGGACCGCAATGTGAAAAAAAGTGACATTAGGGCGAAGCATATAAATGCCAAAAACCCACTTTGCATCTGTTGAATTAGTTTGCAGAAGATTGCGTGCGACCGTGCGATGCAAGGATATGCACACGTATGATCAAAAGAAGAAAACACTGGTCGGCAGGTGGACTCGCACGCGGAGCAAACGATAATAAATAATGAACATAATGAATTGGAGTGAAATCACGAAAACGCTGGCAGAACTGCCCTTCCAGGAAAGTACTCATGCTCGGACGAATGATGGACAATTGATATATTTCCATTTCTGGTTACCGACCCGTTTCCTCGGTATAAACGCTATTCATTGCTGGGAAGAATGACACCGCACTGCGCACTGCGCACTACTTCTATTATGAAAATAGTTCTACACGATAATCACATTTTTTATTTAAATAAAAATCAATCAAAAATGTGGCGAAACTTACTAAATTACGAGTCGAAAATATTCAAGGAGTATATACAAATTCTGTACCGTTACGGAGATTATTGTATGAGATTTTACATCATATTAATGTACTCACTTTGAAATAAATATTTGCGAAATTATAGGCCCTGACAAAAAAAATCTGGCTGCTCGAAGTTCGATTACTTTTTCCTGTATTTTGACCGAAAATTAGTTCTCGCACCCGACCTTTCGATTGTCAAATATGTACCTGGTCGACTGAAAGGTGTGCACACAATTTACCCTCATTCGTCTCTGTCTCCGAATCGGTCTGGCAGAAGCCTCGACAGTCTGTCGCCGCGCGATGTGAATGTATATAAATGAGGAAGAAGCGAGAGTGGCTTACCGGAACGAGAGACTGGCGTTACGTGAAACGGAATGGTAAGGAATCCGTTAATAATGTAAACAATAAATTACTTCAATTGAGAAACGCTGAAAACAATACAGAAGGAAAAAAACTCACCAAGGGGAAAAACTTAACTGTCGAGATATAAACTATCTATGTAGTTTTATAGTTTTTCATCAATTAAAAAATATAATTGTAGAAATAATAGAGCTCGTTTTAAAATAGTAAAAGATCTAAATACTTATAAACGTCCGCATCCGAAGTGTACATACAGCGCTCAGCGCTCTGCGCTCTGATCTGATGTATCGATCAACAAATGACACACGCCACACGCCACACGCCACGTGCAAGCGTCGCGTCCTAATATCGCGGCCACATGACCATTTTCATATATGTATTAGAAATACTCATCTCAGTAATTCGCTCGCTCGTTTCTCGCGTGCCACTCAAAATGAGTAAACATCACATTTAGGTAATTAATATGTAGTTAAAAATTATTTTCATTAATTACAAGGTTCAGGATGGAGGCGGACTGCTCCCGGATCTCGCTTCCGTTCTTATCCGGAGAGTACAAATACATTCTTCATTTCTTTCTGATTATATTCAAACTTTTTTACGTATTAACTAACTGACTCACCATCGCCCCGTCGCTCTTCCTCTACCCTGACAGACGACTCTCGCCTCATCCGCATTCGTACATCTCCTCACGCGAGACAGGACCAGACTTACCCGGTCGTGCCGAGTCCCGCGGGGTGCCTATCGCCTATCGCCTGTCGCTTATCTACCTGCCTGCGGTGCCGTCGACACTCGCGTCATATATTATATATTTCTTAATTATATTATATTCGTCGTTCTACATGACAAAACCGCGCTAAGACTAAACTATGCTAAGATCCGCCGGAATGTGTTCAAGTCTCTATTCTCCGATTTAATATTTCTACGTTAAGTAGTATATAATAGTGTACTCGAAACGTAACGCGCAAACTCGTACAAACCAAATATGTGCAAGGCCAAAATGGCCAAAAAATTTGGTCTAAAATACTCGATTACTTAAAATATAAGAAAGAAAAAACTGGGCGGAAGAAATGTTTTTGTCAATGAAAACAATCTACTTGCGGTAAATGTAAGGATAAATATTATTGTAATTAGTTAATTTTACGTACATTTGGGTGAAACATGATATACCTAATAAATACATATTGATTTTTATTATTTTATTTTACATTCTGCTGTCATCGAAAGAGCTACTATCTGAGAAATAAATATTACATTCAATGTCACCGCCACTGCCAACCCATACTCCCGTGTCACTAAAGTCAAATACCTTTGAATAGTATGTTAGGTTATGTTAAGTGATCCTAATAAACCGCAGCTAAAAACCTTTTTCTTCTCAAGTATTTGTAGCTAAATAAAAAGCTGGTAATGCCGTCGTCACTTGGATGCATTTTTTTGCAGCGTTCAACTATTGATTACGTACTCTGTACTCTGGGAGAGTCTTATATTTCATCACAATCTGAATCCTGTCCCGTAGGTTTCATTTTACCATTTTCTAGGTATTTCTTTTTGCGTGTCCTTAATATCGGGTAAACGAGGATATATACGCAATATGGAATTATTTTCTTTATTTTATGTTACATCTGCACATATTAAAAGTTATAAATACGCGTATTATAGGTTTATCCTAAATAAATAAATGTGATATCGAGTGCGAAAGTGCAATATCGTACAATACGTTAATTGGTACATTCTAATTTGAATCGATATCAATCTTGCGGAAAAATTATTTTCCTTTTGATTTAATAATTGAATGTAATTCAATCTGCTCGGGCTCATTTCCGACAACTCGTCCTACGTTTTCAACTCTAGCGTCCTAATCGGGGGCCACCCTGTGTGCCTCGCCGGAGACACTCGGTTAAAAAGAACGGAAACATATTATATATATTTCGTTATCGATCTCTTAGCCCGGCAGAGGACGGCCTCGGCGTCGACGAGGCTCGCATTTTACGGGCAGTGTTTACACCGAAACGTGCGCCCACCTAGGAACGTGAACAGGAATAATAATAATAATAATGATATTATATACGACACCCGTACAGCGCGCAGCACAGCACAGCACAGTCGGTGAGATATACAGTACAGTATAGTATAGCATAGTATAGAGGTACACACAGACACGAGTACCGCGTTGTGAAAAGCTATAACGTCGGTACTTGCGGGTGAGCGTGCGAGCGTGTGTGTGTGTGTGCGTGTGTGTGTGTATGTGTGTGTGTACACTACACGACAGTTTACTTGTGTATCTCTGTCTGTGTGTAATGATAGCAAACGGCCGGGGTTGGCAACATTTCGTCGCGGGAACAATTATTATTATCAATTTAGTATTTGTGCGGTCCGATGCGGAATAAGGACGTATATTATTATTGCAGCGGCAGAGTAGACAGAAGAGCGCCTGACCTCGCCACTTTTCCTCCGAAGTTGTAACGAGGTGAATCCATGGTAACATCACAAACAGAGACAGCACAGCGATCGATCCGAGTATCAACATGTAGCGCATAATGACCCGCAGTGAAAGCCACATTTGGATGGCTACGAGTGAAACGTGGCACGCTGTAAAGTATAGTATAGTACAGTACAGTACAAGGTGTGTCCACGCGAGATAATAAATGTAGCATAAAAATAAAATAAAAAAGTGCACAAAATGAATAGATACTGACTGACGACAAATAAAAGTACGTCAAGCAGTGGTGAACCATCCTCCCATCCTCCCATCGCACTTCTTATATTTCTGCTTTATTATAAACACCGATTATTAGTTGTTCGGTTTTACTATCTATAAATTACTTAACCCACCAGTCTCCGTGGCTCGTTACTTACTATACTTTATCACTGTGGTTTTAAAAATAAATAAACATTAAACAATTAGAATTAACCTTAGCCGACTAAGGTTCCGATCCGAGTGTGACTGAACTCTAGTATGCGATATTTGACTCTAGGTCGTAGCGCAGTATAAACTGCGCCCGCAGACGAGGTGGCCAGGTCTGCGGGACTAATCAATAATTAAAACCGATATGGAACGTACCAGAAGGAGAGGAGAGTGATGAAAATATTTGAGGCGGGTGTCGAGGGCGACAGAAAAAAGAGACGGTGTCACAGATAAAACGAATACTAGAGAACGGTTTTGTCAAAAGATTCAACAACCGAAGAACGCGCATGAGAAGATGTACGCGAGTAGACGAGTCAAGAGTCATTTGGTAAGATAGAAAACTGTGGAGCTCTATCTTCTCTGCCTATTTTTGCGAAAAAGAAGAAAAATCGTTATGACATAATTTAACGTTAACTTTGTTGGAATCCATTAATTAAAAATATATCTTATGACGTGTTTCAACTATCACGCCATTTCTCCGAGAGGGATATGCAGAGAAGATGATTCTATTCTGACACAATTTACGCCACATCCATCTTCTAATGCATGCTTGATAATCGTTAAGGTTTTTAACGGAACCATTTTACTGTATCTGGTTTAGGTATTTCGCGGACATGCTCTATTTTTAGCGCCATCAACACTCGCCATTCATATCCTCTTCAAATTCCACACAACCAGCTAACCAAATCATCTAAGTGACCCTTTCTTAATCCCGCCAACTATATTTGGACAAAGCAAACATTAAAGGAAGAATAAAATAGTCATTTTTACGGTTAAAGTTCTAAATAGCACAAAATTTAATAATTTTCACGAATCTAATTATTTTTTTCGAACGAATTCAAATTTAAAATTCGGAACGGTCCGCCACCGCTGCGCCGCTATTGGCCGCCCGTAGTGGTGGTGGTGGCCTCAGTACATAGGGCCGCCGTGTGTACATGGGGGCCGCTATGTGCCCCGCCGGTACATAGGGGGCCTCGGCCCGGCGCCGACGGCCGCCCGCCGGTGGTCGAGTTCGCCTTTAATGGGTGAAAATAATTAAAACGTTTCTAACGTCATTTCCAGATATTTTACATTTTCCCGCGGAATGTCGGATGAATGCTATATTCGATATAAAAAATGTCGCTTCAAACATAAATTATTGGAAATATTTAGCAATACAAATTTAAAGAAACAACAATAATATCAAAGTTTATGCGGATTTATCGTGCGATAACCACCCGAGTCCAGGAGATGCTATCTTCATCTTCTTTTAAATAGGAAATCGACCCATCAAGGGTAATTTGTGTCATTAATCAAGTTAAACACTTTGCTTTATAGAAAAAAGTACAATAATATTATAGAATAGGAAATACGTTACACGGAGAAATAAAAAGTTAAGAGAGTTAGATCTAGAATAAAAATAAAAATAGGAATTTTAAAAAACCCAGCATACACATTGCTGCAAGACAGTAAATGTGAGTGCAATTGAAAAGTAATACGATAACGCGTAGTAATAGTAAATGGCTCTCAGCATGGCTATGAGCAGGTTTACAAATGATTCGTTGTTCAAGAAATGCAGTTTCACCTACGAGACGATTTAAACTACACAATAAAATATATTTTTCGCTTCGTTGGTTTAACAGAAAATGATTAAATACTAATTATACTCACTTACTAATATTTTATCGAAAAATATTGTTGCTGCGCTACCGGGATTCGAACCTGGATCTCTTTTCCAATCCAATATTGTTCAATAAAATTGATTTTATATGTATATCTTTATAATTAATACATTTAATTAGTATTTTAAAAAATATCATAGAGCGTCTGTTCTGAATAATTACAACTTCACAATAAGAACGTGTTCTCCTTAATAAGAAAATGGTTAGTCGAAAAGGCTAAAGATTTAAGGAAAATTAAAACATCGAACACATTACAAGGCTTCAGTTCGGTGCACTCTCATCATCTTCCTCCCTTTAACGCAGAAGGGTTCTCGACAAGACGCTTCCACCTGCTGTCTTGGGCCGTTTTTATATTTGCTGACCAGTCCAGACTCCATCCGTCTCGATGGTATATTTGACTGTTTATCCAGCACCGTCGGCTCCCGGGAGTTGCAGAGATATATTTCCGTAGTCAATCGTTCCTCTGACATTCGTAAAATCTGCCTTAATAAGTTCATTCTACATGTAGAAATAACGTGCCTAAAGCGACGTTGAAGATCAGTACGCGGAATGTTACGAGCTAAATGAAGATGTCGAGATGGTAACTGAATTATAGCAATATTCACTTGACATTGGCAGAATGTCATCAGTGCTTTCACGAAAATAATTATTCTGAATTTGACACCGCGAGCTGTAGAAAAAAATAATCGAAGAAAACTGAAAGAGAACAAGTGCATCGTACACCATTTTGAGAAACTATAAACGATTATAATAAATACTTTAAAGCAATCTTTCTCACGGAAAATGTGTTTAGTAGAATTATTGGCACTACTTTGACAGGCACTTTATTTTTTTTCCGGTTTTGACATTATTCATTGCTACAGAACGAAATAAATAGTCATGTGCCTAACTATTCACTTAAATAACAATATTACACGGGATGCTACTTTTATAAAACATTAACTGGGCAAAGAATCGTGGAACTGATCACATCACTTTTTTATATATATATTTTTTTTTTAAAAAAATAGAGATGCGTACACGGAATACATGTCACATCAATATTCTTACTATTTTCAAACTAAGCTAAATGCTTGTGCTATGAAAATAGGACTAACTTGCTGGTATCCTGGAACGAGGCGCGAACCCCTGACCACTAGATCACTAGGCCAACGTCTTGACCACTACACCAACAAGCTACTCAATTCATTTTATATTTTGCATAGTGCTTCAATCATGGGATAGCGAGAGTATTTTATTTTACTTATTTTATCATGTTATTACAATTCTTTTATAACCCTATTTATAATTTAATATTTTCGGTTTAGATAAAAAATGTATAATAATAATAATGGTTTTCATATTTGTATGATAGACAACGGATGAACCTGTCTCCTTTAATACAGACTTAGTTTTAGTTAAGGAGACAGTTAGCAATGTATTATATGTACGAATATTAAGAACATTAACAGAATAAATAAATAAATTCTAAATCGCTAGCCGCAATGAACGAATATTATCCAAAATGTATAAATTTCTAAGAAATGAATAAAAACACAAGGTATGGAATCGCGTCAGCAGCAACTCGACCGAACGTTGGCTCACCATCGAGCGGAGAAAAGAGTAGCCTATCCTTATATCTGCCGCGGCCCATTAGTGCGAGCGGGACGGCGCGGGGAGCAGCGCGCGCGAGCGGGACGGGGATGCGCGAATGCGGCCGTCCCGCTCCGCGCGGCGGGCGCGAGCGAGAGGGCGCGCAGTCACCTAGATGCAAACTAGATGTAATGTCTCGAATGAATGTATTATGGAGGATTTTTTTCCCAATACTTTTTGGAATCGTTCCAGAGAATTATTATGGCCGAGGCCGATAAATGTTTACGGCGGCCCGTTCGACACCGCGCGCGGCCGCACTCTCACTCTGCGAGCCATTTCTCCGCGCGACAATTAGTTTCTGTAACTCGGCTTGACGGAATCATCACTCCACTCCACACGGGAGACGGAGTTAGCGACCTTGACCAAATCTCCGCGCCTCCCGCCACCCTCAAATGTCCACCGCGTTGCATTACAAAAGTCACATGTTACCATTTTTACTTTCGTGTAAAAATGTTCAGTTTAGATTTGATTGGCAAAATAGTGTTGTAATTACGGAAAGTGAAAATATACAAACAAACCGCCTCTACAGATTATAAACAAGTTATCAAATTTTAACTAGACTTAAATGCAGCCGGTCCGTTAAATTAGGCGCCAAACACAAATATGCGCACGGTTTGAAGTGTCACGCAATAGAACGTATGTCTGTAGACGTTCTCTAATCACCGATGTCACACATTTGTCACTCTTCGGGTCTCGTGCTAAACGTAGTAGACGACCGACCCACCCCACGATGTAAATGCCCGAAATTTAGGATCGTATTGTTCAGTGCACTCTGAAACACACTCACCGCGGACACCCGTACATTTAACCTTCCCCTTACCGGGACCAAATATCGCATATGTCCCGGGTAACGACAACGCCGGGCACGGACAGCTAGCATAATATAAAGACGTATTTTTTAAATAGATAAAGAAAAATAAAACATATCGAATGTGGCTACTAAAGTTATGTTTCTCTCGGCACCTATAACGTTAGGCACATTTCGTGTTTCAAGCAAAATATCTCGCTCTACGGAGCGGTTACTTGTAGGTAGATACTAGATTAAAATAAAGGAAATTTTATTTTATTGAAGGATTTTGACAGTATAAACTTAATATAACAAACATAATAAGTATTTAACAAGAGATATTATTTATGAAAATCCACAGAAATGTTTAGGTACAGAAGATAAATAAAAAAGAAAAAAGATGCAGAAAGGGTGGGGGGGTTACAACAATTGTTGCGGTAAAGGGAGAGCAAGATGTGTGTATAGTTTCATTTGACATTTGCCAACTACCGACACAAAATGAAGTTCTTCCAGACTGGTGTAAAATATCTGCAATGAAGGATTTATTCGTGGAATGCGCAAGTTCAAAACCTTTTCGTTAAATATTAAAGTAAAATCTCCGGAATAAGAAATCAACCAGTATTCAGTTTCACGATCTAGTCATCAAATGTTTGCAGGTGTCATGACGCAGCGATGGATGACTCGCGAAACGGCGATTCAAGAATGCGCCGTATATATTTCACTTTTGGATTGTATCTGGAAAAAAATTACAATAAAAAAGACCAGGTATTAACTCGAACACTCGAATGAATAGGGCGTAACAGGGCGGCCAGTTTCTTCTGTTCCGGCAAGCGACTCTCGCTTCAATCGCATTTATACAACTTTTCAAGCGCTCCCGTCAAATGCTAAATCAATTATATAATCAAGTACGTACGGTCGAGGGACCGGGAAGACCGTCTTTAACAACAGAGGTCGTTAATAAAAACAGTTCAGCTGGATTATTTGTTTTAAAAATTTTGATGCGATATGTTAAAATCAAAATATCCCCCGCTCATTAGTTACCGGTAATGATTTATTTGAAATAAAAAAGGGCATATTTTAAATGTATAGGAATTGCCGGTGCACGAAACCCAAAAATGTATTAACGGAATTAAATAAATAAGACGCGTACCGGCGTGGCCGACTAGGCGACTCGACCTGCCGCGGGTGCGAGCGGGCCCGATGCGCCGCCGTTCTTATCGTCATCGGAGCGAAAGGGACGGCGAGGACGATTGATAAGGAAATCCGTCAGCGAGAAGGAGACGCCGAGCTCCAAGTCCGCGGAGGAAAACAGTGGAAAAGTGGAATTGGTAAAAATCAGGCTGACAGAAATTTCCCGCACAGTGTGCACTGTGCAGGGCGCACTGCGCAGGCTGCACCGCGCAGGCTGCACCGCGCAGGCTGCACCGCGCAGGCTGCACCGCGCAGGCTGCACCGCGCAGGCTGCACCGCGCAGGCTGCACCGCGCAGGCTGCACTCTCAGAGCTCGAACTGCTAATTATTATTCATTCAAATGTCGCTAGAAACCTGATTCAGATCTCGTCGTTAAACATAGCGAAGCAATTTTGTTAATGTAAATGGTGACGTCAAAAGGGTAGTACGCCACACACTTTTGTCCTTAAATACAGACAAACCGCCTGGGCACGCGTGCATCTCGGAGAATACCATCTTGAAATATCATATATAAGCGATCATATCCACACGAGGTAAAGTAGGAAGTGTGACGATATGCGGGAGGATCGGAGGGGTCCAACCGAACGTTAAAACTACTTATAAAATTAATTTTGGCAACATAATCTATCTTACATTATTACTCAAAAGGCTAACGGAAACATTTAATTTAATTACTAAATGATTTGAAGGAAGCACCGTTGTAAATGTCCACAATGTGTAAAAAGATTTAAATGTAGATATATTAGCACACTGTCAGAATTGGTCGCGCCCGATGTCACGTCAGCTCGGAGGACGAGCGCGTGTGGGGACGGACGGCCGAGGGCGGGTCGCCTCGCCGCACAACTTACGACGTTTCATTACACCCATCATTTCATTTATCGTTATTGCAGGTATTAATTCATCTCTAAAGGCCAGTTGCGGCATCGCCATTTTACTATAGTCAGTGCACAAATTTAAATGGTAATAATAATGGATTTATAAAGGTAATATTTATTTATTATTTCGGTCTAGATGGACATATTTTATGTTATAGTGAGTGTTATATGCGACGCTCGCCAAAATAGTAAATAGTATCCTAATTACGATAACGATAGTACCTTACCTTGTAAAGTACTAGTACTAGCGATTCGCGCCCAGTGCTTTCAAAGGAAAATAATATTATTATTTATTTTAATTTTCGATTTTTGGTCCAGTCGATAGATCCGGTCCCCGAGCGTCAAGCAGTGCGGAAGACATTAGATAAATTTTCTAAATTAACATTAAATTAAATTTGAACTCTGTCTAAAATAATGATTGGAGGAAACCGCCCGAAACGCGGATTCACGCTTAGAACATTGGCCAAAGGTAACCCGAAAAGATTCCGATACCAATAATCGGAGCTAAGACTAGACTAGCTAAGATAATAGACAACTTTAATTACGCTTCATCGTCGCTACTGGATCTGAACACGATCCGCATTTGAATATGTAATTGTCATTGCCAGTAAGAAAAAAATACACATATTCGTCAAAGTAGCAAATATGTCTAACGTGCTTTAAACACGACTCTCATTTAAGATAACTTACATGTTTTCTCTTTTATATATTCAATAACGGTAAATAAATATATATTCAATTTGAAATGAAGTGTACATTGTCTTTATTACGAGTAAGAAAGAAAAAACATAATTAGCGAAATAGTAAGAATTTTACGACTAGCAAGTATATGACAGATGGTAATGGTAATGTCAACGTATGTTTAATAATTATGTATGTCTGTAAGTGGAATGACGAATAATAATTCGTTAGATATACATAATTCAAAGATGATACGTAAGAACACCGTTTGTGCAATTCCAGTATCGCCGATTGCTTTTCTGCTAGTCATAAACAAATAGAATTTGGAAACACGTCGGAAAACATTTACGACGAACGATTTACCAATAGTCATAATTTTTATTAAGCGGTTACTGCGGAAATAAGATCTGGGGCGGGCCTGCTCCTAGTAAAAAATCTTTAATGTCATCGGGAGCATTCTCCAACCTGACCCGTCAATTTGGCTGGATTTATCCGACGTATTGGATATTCCGTTAACAAAACCCTGCTAATCTACTATCGCGAGTAAACAAAACTTGGCATTTTTGACGTGCCATCACTCGGCGCGCCGTTCCGACCGGCACGCGTGCCGCTCACGGCGATCCCTGCGTTAGACAGTGAATGCGGAACGGGAGAGGAGACGGCTTCGCGAGCGTCGGTGCGAGGGAGATACATCCATTTATTGCTCTGTCGCCCGAATTGTCTGTTCCTCAAACTTTCGGGCGTACAGAAATAAAGCACAATTTAATATTCATCGTGGATATCCAATGTATATTTTTATAGAGGGACGTCGCGCCGTTTGGCTCATACAACCGATCAATAAAACATTTCTATTCGCTGAGGCTACTCGAACACTTCGGCTTGAAAGATCGTATTATCTTACAAATTACTTATTCCTGTTTCAATTCATTCACACTATAAACCTCATCCAACGCCGAGAATCCACAGAATCCGACCACAACTGGTATGTCTATTGTTTCTTCTTAAGTTTTATTAAGCGACATCATTAAGAGTCTATGTTTGTCCGAGTTTCCTAGAAACAATACGACCACTCCCACCCTTACGTGCCCCACCGCCCCAATAGCCGACTGTATTTAATTTTGGTTCAATTTACACCTGTATATGGGAAAGATTGTTCTTCCCGAAAATAGTCGTGATAAAACTCAAAAAATTGTGTGTGTAGTACAAAGTGAAAATAAAAATGATATATTTTTTAAAATGAAAATGTTACCTTACGAATACGAATATATAACTACCGAATATAAAATAATAAATTAGAAACTAATAATACTAAATATCGCGTCATACGGATGCATCGTGTATTAACCTACCGACGCGACAATAAATCGCTCCTCACTGATCTCGGTCACGCGTCACGGTCTGCGTCTGCGGTGACCCTGATCGGACTCAGTCCGGCTAATTCTTCAAAAATGTTTTTCCAAACCGACAAAACTGTTTAAAAGCGCTGATTCGATCGACACGGTCCGACGGGTGCGAGCGAGAACGGCAGGTGAGTCCGCCAGAACGCGCCGGTGCAAAAGAGACAAACTAAACTGACAACAGCGCAGCTTCGAACGGGACGCACCGTTCTCCTATCGCGGTTTATAAAAAGAATGCGGCGGTCGGGCGACGTTGTCGGATTTATTTGTCGTTTTATTAAATTCAAATAATACGGGGTGTAAAAGCGCGAATAACCACAGTGAAAAAGATCGTCGGGAGTCGCGAGCGCGTGTGCGTGTGCTTCGTATGTGCGTGCGAAGGCGATGTGGAGAAATCTGTCCTCATACGATAGGATGCATTTTTACACAAGAAGAATGAAGTGGACCGAAGCGAGCGGCGGTCGCCGTTCACGCGGATTGGGGAATCAACAAATTACAAACCAATAATCGGTTTCTGTTCGGGCATGCGAAACGTACGTAAAACAAAAGATGAGGTGGGTGCGCCAGGTCAGAAGAGCGTGGCGTTCTATTCATTCTGATTATTTTAGCGGGGAAACGACGCACATATATAAATGTTATTTTCCTTAAGAAAGTCTAATTTTCAGAGTTGAACTGCCGCTCGCTGCGAGATGATTATCATCGTCTGCCGAGCGGTGACGGCCGGCACGGCACGGCACGGCACTATCAGCGCGCGGCCAATGGGGGACGGTGTAGATAAACGGCAGATAGACGACGGCAGTAAACCCCAAACCGAGCAGGCTGCGGCCGAAAAAATCCTAAAGACCGCCTCGAATGCAGGTGCAAATGTTACCTTACGTCTTGTATTGTGCCGTCGCAGCAGTACAGTACAGTACAGAGATGGAATAGTGAAACAACTTATCGACTATTCGGTTTGATTCTCTAACAAATGCGCAATTGACTGCTCGCTCGCCGCTGCCGCAAAGGGCGTGAGTAGGCAGAGGGGATAGAGCGCCGCACTCTTCTGACATGATACAATTCTCGTCATTCTTTAGGACCAGTACATATCTGGTTTATCCGGTCGTGCCGAGTCTTCCGGATACGTCCTCTATTTCTGGTGACATAGACACCCGCGCCATATAATCTGTCTTACTATTTTCTTCTCAAACCACCCGAGCGCTCCTTTTTTAATCCAACTCACTACACTAAGGTTAAAGAGAAAAAAATTAACTAATATTTCCAAAAATATTACACGTCATTTTCCTATTAATCTTGCAGCCGTAGCCAGGCCGACTATAATGAATAATACGGGAATCAAAATGTTTGACTAGATGCAACCCCCCTCCCGCCCTGCGCGACAACCGCTCGCCCTCGACCGCGAGGTGTCCGAAAACAGACCGCGAGGTGTCCGAAAACAGACCGACGAGGCAAAATAAAAATGTGTGTATTGCGCGCCTGATGTTCCATTTTAAAATGAAATAATCATCCTAAAGCACTCCACACTCGTCACAAATGAAAATTGAATGGGAAAGTTGTGCACTTCATTGATGAGAAGTGTCGAAGACATTTTTTGATCTGAAGGTACATTTTATCAAAATTATAAACAAAGAAAATTATCGTCGTATATTTGAAAAAATTGTAAATTGAATTAAAATGAATTATGTGTATGTATTACCTACACTTACGTAGTAAATATAATTATTTCATTTCCTTGACGTTTCAATATTACAAAGTGTTTAGTTCGCGATATCTCATTACTATGTAAGACGAGCCAGTTTAGAAAAAGCAATACTTAGATAGAGAAAGACAGCAAACAGCGAACTCGATAGAGTGGTAAATCGTCACGCGCCAGAGTAGGAGACGAGCGCAACGGATGTTCTGTCTCGGGCGCTGCACTGCACCGAGCACTAGTCCATACTCAATCATTCATTATTCAAAAGTATCCAGCTAGATTAATTAAGCAGTATAGTTGTGCACAAAATGCAATTAGATAGTAAATAGTTGAAGTTGTTTTTCTTCCTAAAACCATGGTTAACGGTCGAGTTAGAGTTAGAGAAAAACAACCCTCGGGGGAAATCATTATAGTCGGATTATAAGTTAGGGGTAATGTGTTCCGAGGGTGCTACTCCCGTTATCGGCTGACCATCTTTACAGGACTACGCCTTCCCGACTGCGAGCTCCTGTCGCCGAAT
The DNA here is from genome assembly GCA_022840565.1 of Eubasilissa regina. NCBI lineage: Eukaryota > Metazoa > Arthropoda > Insecta > Trichoptera > Phryganeidae > Eubasilissa > Eubasilissa regina. The sequence continues at coordinate 711,395 of JAINEB010000021.1, read as the reverse complement.
ATCGCGGGTGCGGGTCCAGTCTCGCTACTGCCCGTACATCACGGGTCCAGGGGACCTTCGCCTTCCTTCATCACACGCCACAACGCCCTGCCCATTACTATTTCAACTTTACCACTCCGAGTCCTACGTCTTCGAGTTCGGTTTAGTTACGTATCTTCCCCGAGAAGTCACGGGTCGGCGAGTCCAGCAGCTGCGCACAGCACTTGCGCACTGCACACCACTTCGGTGAATATCACACAGGTACCCATGTATGGAATTTGTAAAGGGAAATATCCCGTTATAGATTGATTTTGAATCCGGGTTTGATTTCAAGTTTTACGTAGCATAGAGTTTTGTAACAGAAATGGCTATTTTGTTTCTAGTATAGAGTAATAGATAATCATATAAAATTAATTTCATATATGTTGAATAATAAAACGATATTTATAAGTCGACTAACAAAAGTGACTAACTTCCAGCAGGCACGCCTGATCATTCGGAATCAATTTATACAAAATAAATTCATTTCTTGCGGTTATTCAACTTTGAGAGATTTATTCCGCCCGAGAGTGCATTTTGTCTCGTGGCGATCGGTCATGGCGGCGTCGCGGCGCCGCGGGGGCGGGCGGGCGACACGCGACCTTGGCACCTCGGCACCTCGGCATCTCAGCACCGCGACGTGCTGAAAGCGGTAGTAGTTTGGACACGCGGAACGCACGCGTGCACAGTGATACAAATGATCAGTTTTTAAAAATGGTAGCCAGAATATGGCCCGACGCTAGAATAAACAGCTTTTATCGGATCATCTAGCGACGTGAAATAAAACAGAAAAATGTTCTAGTGTTGTTTTACGCTTCACTTATAGTACGATGATGAAAAAAATCCTGTTATACAGGACTATTTGAATGTATGGACACCGAATATTAATCCTTACAGAGGTGAGATCGAGAATTCAGGCTGCCGAAACGAGTTATCTCAGGGACTAGGAGTACCATTAATGAACCGAGTGAGAAATACCGAGGCAATATCTTAATCAAGGTGGCTTGGCTTGTGCTATCAAAATAGGACTAACTCCCGGAACGAGGTTCGAACATCCGATCGCAATATTCACTAGAATAGGGTCTCGACCTCTAGACCAATAAGCTACTCATAAACAGCAACAGACTGTATTAGGACTGACTGCGTCTTCGATCGGTCACCGAGTACTGAAGCGGTGCGAGACGAAGAAAGATGGATGCACCATGGAAGCGGAACAAACTCCCCCCACCCCCCGGTTGTTCAGGGGATTCTGAATGAAAAATTGTATTGAGCACAATTTCTCTCCTCGTAACGGTAGTGGCGGAGGTCATGTCATCCCGGGAATGGAAGATGGTTAATCCCGCTCTCTCGCCAGGTAATTTCACGGTGGTTTTGAAATCTGGATAAGAATGACCGAGAGAAAATTAGCAAAGTGGTATATTATGCCCGTCTCGACACAGCATTTCTCTAGTGAGACGGGCACGGTCCAAACAAATTTTTACATTGTATTATATAGTTACAAATAAAATAAATAAATAAATATTTGCTACGACACATCGCACACCTAGATCAAAACTGAGACAAGTCAAAGAACACGAATTTTGAGCTATTATTGTATTCAGATACTCGTCACATACGCAACTAACCGCAAAAACCGATTCAATAAAAGCTTTATAAATGACTCAACGGACTCCCTGCTAAACAGGTATATTTTCAGTTATGGTTTTGCATATAATCTACATTTTTTCTTTGAAATTATTTAAGTTGTTATAGTGTTGGTGAATTAACTTTGGGATATTTTGATTTGTTCCAGTTTTGATTTATAAGGTACGTAAATATTTTTTCCTATTTTGACTTGACTTTGTTTCGGTTAATAAACATTCATATCCTAGTCCTGGTTAACTTACTTTTGTTGGTTAGAATTTATTTCGATATTATTCAACACGAAACGTAACATTTTACATGTTTCGTTTAAAAGATCAACGTAGGGTTTTATATATATATATATATATATATTTTGATTACATACTTATTTTAATTATGCTATCCACTCCATATCGTTTTTATAAGAGTTGTTTTGAGTTGACTTACTTTTAATGGTTGTGTGAAAATTACTTTAAAAATCTGCTTTTACATGAAAATATATAAGCGAGGATATTTTCTTGTTAATATTATACAAGAAAGGGATAAAGAAAACCATTTAAGAGTAACCGAAGAGGAGCGAGCAACGTCTGCAGTAGAATTAAACCAAACGGCGCTCCATCGCCAACGAACGAGGAAAATATTACCATATGAACACTTCAGAGCAGTCAGTTGAGCAGAACGAAAATGTCTTCAAGTTTCATTGACGACTCCGACGCTGATCCAAATTCCATCACTCGGAAAAAAAAAGGAAATTGCCCCCTAAGGCGATTAGTTCCAATAGTATCTTATTACGAATGCTATGCACCCTCTGAAGATTGCAATTACAAACCCAATGTAGAGGATAAAATAATAAAAGTTGTGAGGAATTGTGGTAAAGCCATAAAGCTAATTTATAATAACTACAAACTGTTATACATTCACAATGTTAGAGGTATCATTGATCTCGTTTGAACAAGATTTCTCTCTTTTCATATTGCCATAACTCCTTTACTGTAACTTTGTTGATTTTCAATAGATCCGATTGATAAGAAATTAGTATTTTGATTTCATTAAAGATGTATTATTTTGTTTTGGATAACATTTCTTATCACCTATTGTTATAATTTTTCCTTAAATTATAGATTTTTAACCATTTCACCTGTAAGAAACGGTTTTCTTTCAATATTTACTCAACAACTTCAACTCAAAATGATTCAGAAAAACAGTTTCAACTCCAAACAAATGTTATTTTATGTGGAAAGTGTCCATCCTAAAGTATGACAGTCCCAGTTCTCGATCAGTATCATTTTAGGATACTTTTATGTATTACACGGATTTAAGGTGGCTCGAAAGGCAGCTTTACTTAGCTTTTTACTACACGGACATTTAGTTGAATGCGATACATATATCTTGTCCTATTCCTTCAATCTACATTCAGTGTTTATAATTTGGGTAGATTATTAATAATATTGCCATTTCATTTTGAAAAACAATGATGAAATTAGTGTTTTAATTTTGACATTGACACTATTTATTAAATGATAATAACCCTCACTCGACAAAATGGAAGGAAAGGACACGAATAATTCTATTTATTAAGTATACCTACGATAATTATTAACTTGCATTTTAAGAACATAGTCGTGTGCTATTTTAATACTAATTAAATTAATCATTTATCAGGCTTTAATGAGCAATTAGAATGTACTTTATACGAGAAAAGTTTTAGAGGAATTATTTCAAAAGGTGCATGCGTGCAGACACGAATGCTAAAGGCTACAAACGGAGGCACGCGCGGAGTGATCGGGCACATGCGGCCGAGCGAAAGTCACGTGCACCTTCTATCCTCTATGCCTACCATTTAAGTATACATTTGATTTTGCCAATGCTTCGTTGCGACTCGATTGCGGACTTTGCGACGATAAATGTGAATGTACTACATCGTGCGGGAAGAATCGCAGATGAGGCGATCGAAGGATACGATAGTTAGGAACGTGCGAGCCGATAGCCGATACAGAAATATTGTACAGTCCTCGCCGGGGGCGGCAGTCACGGTGAATGCGACGCGAGTCTCTGTCGATAAGAACTTGATATACTATACTTTAATCTCTCACATGGCAATAGTAGTAATTGCCTCTATTTAAATACGACAATTTTACCACAATTTTTTTACAGCACAATTCCTGTACCTGAACTTTGTAAACTTGAAATAAATATACTTTTCGAATCGTACTTTGGACATTCGGCACGCGGACTCGTACAAATATATTATTCTTTATCGAAATGAAATAACAGATGCATCATTTACATAAGACGGCATCGATAGGTGACCAGTGTTGTGCGAGTCTCGGAATTGAATGCGATGATCGCGACCAAATAAGTACGAGTATCTCAGTCCCTCGGCAAGGGAGAGTTCCGAGTTTGTCCTTTCTGTTTTTTTAATAACTTCTGAATAATTGAATTGCTGGTACTTATATACCTTAGAAATAATATCGTTCCAATTTTCTAAGTACAGGTCAAATTTCGCTATAACGAATACTGACATTTCCAGAATAACTAACAATTGTTGCGGTCCCGATCAACATAGTGTTTTATAAAGTGCGTTACAAAGATGTCAAATAAGAAAATAAAGTTGCATTTGTAATATTTTGTGTTGAGTGTTGACTTTTTTTTGGAGAAACGAACAGTGTAACAATAATAACTGATAATTACATAATATATAAAAATAACACCGGTGAAGTTTCTTCGGAAATTAAATACATAGTACTTAATAAACTAAAAAATAGTATACCCAAAAAGACTGATAAACAAAAATGTTATTAGAAAAATTTACGGCATTATATTTTGATGTAGAGCGGATAATAAAACAATTTTTTATGTAATTAGTTCTACTCAAATTTGGGTAAAAAAGATTATTTGATCGTGTTTATCGCGTTGGACAGTCGAAAGTTATTTGTTCTAATAAATAGGGCGAGTCAACTAAGTTATTTAAAATTTTATAGAGGAAGGATAAATCTTGAGGGTTTCTTCTATTTAAGAGGGGGGGTATTTTATGGTAACACTCACTTTCTGAATGAGATTTAATGTCTAAGCGAGCGCGTGAATTTAATATATTAAAAAATTTATGTTGGACATTTTCAAGTCGGTCGCTGTAGGTGGAATAATGTGTGTTCCAAACTACCGATCCGAATTCAAGTTGACTGCGTACAAATGAGAAATATAGAATGATAAGAGTAAAAGGTGATTGGAATGGGTTTGACGTTCTAGCAATGAAACCGAGAAGTCTATAGGCCTTAGCGATTACCGACTCTATATGCGGGATAAAAGTTAATTTAGAATCCAAGATGATACCAAGATCCTTCACTTGAGTGCAGACACTAAGTTTGTTACTATTAAGTTGATAATTATACGACAAATTAGATTATTTCTTTGAAAATAAAATGATGCGACATTTAGCAATATTTAGAAAAAGTTGATTTTTTTGGCAGTAGATTGAAAGTCTATTAATATCACCTGTAGCAGGAGGCAATCAGTGGGTGATTTAATTTCTTTGAAAATTTTGGCATCGTCAGCAAATAGTGAAAATTCAGAATTTAAGAAACATTATTTAATGTCATTAATATAAATTAAGAATAAAATAGGTCCAAGGTGTGAGCCTTGTGGCACTCCAAATGGGACATTTTGGAATATGGAACTAAACCCTTGGATCACAACTGCTTGACTTCGATTTTTGATATAGGAAGTAAACCATCTGTATAGATCTCCGTGTATACCGAGACAACGCAACTTTCTCAGAAGTATTCGATGATTGATTTTTTCAAAAGCTTTTGAGAAGTCAGTGTACAGTGTGTCTACTTGTAATCCTTTGTCCATCGCCTTCAAAATAATGTCGGTAAATTGTAAGAGATTTGAATCTATAGACCTTTGTGGAAAGAAACCGTGCTGATTGGGGATAATTATAGGACGTACACTTGGGAATAATTGATCGTGTATCATTTTTTCCATTAACTTACTGAGAATTGACAATTTTGAAATCGGTCTGTAGTTTTCAACATTTTCTTTGTCACTATTTTTAAATATTGGGGTTATATGCGCCTTTTTCCAAAATCCTGGAAAGTGACCATCCCGTAAAGATTTAGAAAATATAAGAGAAATTGGTTTTGCTAATTCCACGGGGCATTGATTCAGGAAGATAGAGGGCAATTCATCAGGGCCAGCACCCTTCTTGGTGTCTAGGTTTTTTAAATATTTTAAAACGATCGCTTCATGAAAGTCGATAGATTGAGTATCAGATATATAAGAAATAATACAATAGATTACACATTTTTTCAACTATAACATAGATTGGACCTTTACGTTAATATAAAACTAATAAACTGAATGTTATTTGCCATAATTAAGACGATACAAACATTATAAGAAAGACCGCGACCATTAGATGCATTTTCCGCATGCTACGAAATTGAAATACGCTAAATTAACGAAATATATTTTCTTATAATCCTGAAGCCTGGACCGATCTAATTATATATTACCTAGGAATTTAAGAAAACCAACAATTGTATACTTGTCCTTTTCTATTGATACCTTTCACTCTAGCAATATATATTTACGTAAAAAAAATAACGCATTTTATATATACTTAATATTGTAAAGAATGAACTATTAGTCTCATCTTGAAAGGGTACGCAAAATGCAAAAATATCTCGAAATTCAAACTGGAAAAATGAAAGTCGCACCTTAATAACAATACAGTTGCCGCCCGCCCGGTACAAACTGGAATAAGTCCGGCAACGCCGCCATCGCATTGTCCGTCTCCGGCGGTATTATGACAAGGCGCGCCGACCCGACACTCTGTCCCCGAGACCCCGGCGGCCGCGACGGTCGCGAAGCGGGGAGCGCCGCACGCAGCGACCCTTTCGACAGTGTGGTCAGAATCTGCAGCGAGCGGGTACCTCGCGGGCCACGTGACTTTGACAGCCGGCGCGCAGCGGAATCCGCAATCGGAAGTGCGGAATTCTTCCGAAAATGGAGCGCTCTCGGCGGCCGGTCAGCAGATGATTATTGATAAAGTGACTATTTACTATTCTCGCACTGCGTCACTGCGCCAATGACCCGGTGCGAGCAACAATCACCTCACGCCCATTATTATAACTATATTTTGTACATTTTACCCATTCAATCAGTTTTCATTTATAATAATTTTAATAAATGTAAAAATAACATTTTTGAAAACGGAATATGACGTCAACGAAAAATTGACGTCACATTCCGCGTCTGCCGTTCCGCAGATAGCGCGTCACGCGGCCGTGACAGAATCGGTTCTGTTACACCGCAGCGGAAAACGGACTATCCAGGACTATCTCCGCGAGGAGTCACGAAAGTAATTTCATAAAATATTCGATCATTCTAATAAGCGTTATTTTCTGAAATAAAACAAAAATTGAGGTACGAAATTATCTATTGTTAAAGTGTTTTTTTAGAGGAATAGAACTTTAAAATGCAATAAAACACATCAAAATCATTCTAATTATTGCGTGGTATTAGCTTTACTGGAAAGATAATTTGATGTCATTAGTGTTTAAATATGATTTGGCGCGTACGGGCGTACGGGCGTATGGGCGTATGGGCGCCGCGACTGGCTCCAATAAAGCGGAATCTGGAAATACAATTTTCGAACACTTTTCGGAGCAGCTAGGAATGTTGACTTTCAAGTCGTCTATCGTCGTCTCTGATTTATCAGCGTGGACTAGCGACATCACATATCCCCAGAGATCCATTACTCATCTAATGTTTCCGCCAATAAATAGATTGTGCATGTTGCGCCGTCTTGTTGAAACCGCAGCCCTCCTGCATTAATGCCATTCAATTGGGGAACGAAAAAGTCAGTAATCGAGGATTGACACGGTCTCCACTGACTGTAACGTTCTGGCCGGCATCATGATCAATGATTTGAGCGGCCCATAAAGTACCCCATGCGGATGAAACGTCGTCTCAATAATGGTTAGTGGATTTTCTTCACTCCGAATGCGGCAATTTAGCTTGTTGACGGAGCCATTTAACCAAACGTGAGCCTCATCGCTGAATAAAATGTTGTGTTGAAAATGAGGATCGAAGGCAATCTCGTATTCGGGCCACTCACCGAACGCACAACGCACACCGCACACGACTTTCTTGCACGAGCTGGATCTCGTAAGCTCGAAAGCTCGTAAACCAAAATCTTTCATAAAGCGGATGGCTACAATCCCATCGCTGTCATGACTCATCGGGGTGGGTTCCTCCTCAATACTACGCTCCACTGCAGTAACAACTTCTTCAGTGCGCACTGTACATAGTCTCTGCGGATGCGTATTACCAATTAAAGTATGCGTGGTGCGAAAACGATCCACGGTTATTCGAATTACTTGCTCGGATGGACGATTATGTCGACCGTAAAATGGACGCGGTGCGAGGTAAGTTTTAGGAACTGAACCACGATTTTCGAAAAAAAATTGCACAATTCGCAAGCGTTGTTCTGGCGTAAGTCTATTCACGGTGAAATGGTAAACCGAACTGAGCACAAATCGGCTGTCAAATTGGTTATCGCTGGAAAAAGTGTTACCAATTCGAAAACGAACTTTTAAAAAAAAAACCAACCCTACATTTTCCGTGAAAATCCTCGACACTTCCTCAACATTCGGCATCAGAAGGCGGGGCCTACGTTCCGAGGTGTGCCCGATGATGGCACACTACTATGATCTACTATGACTGATCTCTCGCCTCAAAGATTCGACAGTTAAAATCGGCACGTATCGGTAGCGCCATTCTACTGACAGTGAAAGAACTCGCTTCGCGTTCGACACTCGACGAGTCTCACACAAATTTATTCCGGATATCGCGCTACGAGGCGTACGAAACAAAAATCTGAGCTTAATTAAGTTTCTGAAGCGCCACGTCCACCGTCCGAGAGCGCGATGAACGATCGCACAGATGGAACTCTCTCCGCCGCCAGTGACGAGCGACTGACCGAATGTGACGACCGATCCGCAGAATGTTCCGACTGAAGAAGTGGAATCCGCGCGATGGCCTCGTACCGCTGATAGCGCTTATCTAACCGAAACGTAATAAAATTGCCTCAAAAAATATGTATAGCGAAAATGTCTGCAAAATCCCAACTGCTACTTTTTGTATTAAAATTAATTTAATTTAGTTTAATTTGAACATTTTGAAATCGATCAAAAAATTTCAACGTCACTACAGCAATATTTTGTTGTTATATTAACCCTTAATGACACAGTGGATGGATCCAAATAATCATTAAGAAAATCGGCTTAAAATGATTCAAAGATCTATTCCCCGCACTCCCGGTTCTCCAAAAGGAAAGTCTCCGAGAGAACAATATCAAATATCTCTAGAATGAGAATTGGGCATTGCCAGGTAGCTTCACATTTATTCAGATTGAACTGAATAGATTCCCCGATGTGTAAGTGTGGTGCCGAGGAGGAAACTCTCGACCATATCCCGTTGCGGATCACAGATTTTTTTACAGTAATCTAGTCAATGGTAATTTCAGTTCCCGATTAACTTCCCTTAACTCGCAAATTTAGTTAATTTAACATAATAGCAAACTTTTTGAACGACAATGGTGCAATTCACTTGCAATATAATATTTCCTGTTATATAATATGATTGTACGTTTTTCTACAAAATAAAGTTTTAACTTAATTAACGCACAAATTACTGTTGAAGGGTGAATTGCCTATTTAGAAGAAGAAGAAGCATTGATAAACTTTAGTCACATTATTTAAAGTCCCTTAAAATAATAAATATGAATTTAAAATACCATAAATTCCACAATATAACTATTTTTAGCGCTCACGCACAGGTTTTCACACAAAATCAAATAATAAATAAATAAATTTTGTAATTCAGTAGAAAACGATTAATATGAAAACAATATTTTGGTTTTGACAAAATGCTATGCGATTTCATAGTTTTATTTTGTTTGAACGTGAAATAAAAAAGCTTAAGATTTAGTATCTTAAAAGAAGAACATAATAACCGACCGGCCGCCGCCAGTCGGTATCAGATTATTTATTATTTATTGTATATGTGACCGATGATCTATTGAAAAGATCGACATTCAACAATAAACAAAGATGCCGAATGTCGGTTGCCGCACATAGAACACCACCCTTGCCATTCTAAACATTAGCCGGCTTGTCTATTGGCGCGGCGTCATCGCCGAATCGCTTACTGCTTACGATTTCATTTTCCAGTGACCAGGTCGGCACCTGTCGTTTCTTTCGAGATGAAAAAATATTTCGGTCCCCGTGGTTTCCATCTTAAACGATTTCCACCGTGTTATTACAATTTGATGGTATGATGGTATCATATAGTTATATAAAAGGGATAATTTATCGAATTATTTTACCTGACCGTAGGTTGAACAATTTTATTCTATCGGGAATAAAACGCTGAAAGCGTTCCAAATATAATAAAATACTTTTGAATATGATTAACTAATTTGTACAACTATTTAAGTAATTTCTGAGACTGTTTTCATTTCGCACATACAAATTAAACACTTGGAATCCATCATGTTGGAAAAGGAATCCATCCCTAAGTTGGACCGAGCGAATCGCTATCGCATCCTGTCATCCGACTTGATCCTCGATCCGCATCTCGAACTGGTCGCCGTCGATGTTCTTTCGGTGGATAGAGAAAGGGGCGGAGCAGTCGGTAGATCAATTAAAACAGAAACACGGGATCGTGAGCCGCGACCGGCGAGCGGCGAGCGGCGAGCGCCGAGCGGCTAGCGCCGAGCGCCGAGCGCGTGCACCGGCCGGCTTGCGCAGGCGCCCCCTTCCCGCGGCTAAACGCTAATAACCCCCCCAGGACTCCACCCGCGGGGAGCGACCAGTGACGTGCAGTCGGGGAAAACTCCAGTCGGAGGAGAAACGCAAACGTCACGAGTTGAGCAATATCTCGAAGCAATCTCTAACGTAAATGAGTGTATTACGTAGAAAAATAATTTAAATCCGCTTTATATGCGGTGCTGTATTATTATATTAATTAATAATATTAATCAATAATATTAAAAATGTGAATAAACGCAAGTAAAAATCAACTCGTATTTCAATACTGCATTAACAATAGTGGTCTAGTTAAGGGCTCTTCTGTGCTCTTGCTCTTGTGTGCTCTTGGACGAACAATTTACATTTATTCAACAATGCAACAAAGCGATGAAATCCTTAGGATTTGTATTAAGGAGCAGCTGAAAACTTTAACTCGATCCGCTCTCTGACAACTTTATGTCTAATCTATTATTGAAAATAAATATTAGCAGGCTGGAATAAAATTCGCCGTTGCGGTCTCACCACTATGGCTCGCATAATATTAAAATGGAAAGAATTTAACATAAATTTCTAAAGTTTATTAATTTTAAATTGCATATTGAAATATAATTATTATTATTTAATGTCTACTGTTAGCCTGGGAGGAGACGTGAGCGATATAGTATTTGTACACAAAATGATCAACAGCACTAATGCATAATGTATAAAGGTGCCGACTGCACACTCAACGAGACAACATCGAGTGTTCTCTGTAGGTGCCCATAGAAAGGACTACGCCGTAAACTCGCCAATAGCACACAACACGGATGCATCGGCTCGGTATCAAGTTTAATTTCGTCGCAGGAACATACGAATTGAATAAATATTTGTACTTGGAATATACTTAGGTAGTTTTAAAATAATATAAAATATCAAAATAAAAATATATATTGTTTATGGTAAAATATGGTAATAAAATAAAATATCCAAACTAGACTAGTCTCAATAGTTGCAGCGTGACGGCGTCAAGTCCGTGTCGCAATCAGATAGTAAGATTGGAAAATAAGACGCGGGGAAGATACTTTAGTACTGTGTCGGGGGTGAAAATTAAATTTAGAAATATTTATGCGCCGTAAACTTGTATATTGCTGCATGGAGTTGATGATTTTTTTAAAATTATTAGTAGACAAATATCCCTATCCCGGAATCGTTATTAGAGTTCAGTATCAACAAAACGACGTGTGCAATAATTAACAGAATATATTATAAGTTTGATTCGTTATGTTCCGGTAGTTAGTTAAGTAATACCCTGTGACTTTCCTTCGTAGTTAACTTTTCTCACTATTATATGGCGCAATTAGCAAATACATCTTTATTACATTTGGTCATTTACCGATGCAGATTGGCTCCGGGATTATCGTATCAGAACCGTACCTGTACGGTATCAATTTGACGCGAGACTTCCAGACGTCCAGGCGGCCAGAAAAAAGCTATAGAAGTCATGCACCCCCAAAAAGATAAGGGTAAACATCACACATGTGTCGAAGATGCCTCGGCCTCAGTCCGGCAGAAATTCGCCCTGTCCAGGTCGCAAGAAGGTACACATTATTATTATTGGTAGACCGTGCACGAGGATGCAAGCCTGATTTCCAGATAGGAAAACAATCTAATTAATTCTCCGATTTATCGGATTAGCGTAGTAATCTTGGCCGGCGGTGTTATTATAAAAATAAATTTAAAAAAAAAAACTGCTTGAAAGACATTCGTCGATGTCTGCAGCGAAACTCGGTCGAGATCACCCGGGCGGACACTCGGGCACGTGACGCGATGGTTTAATCGATTAACCAATTAATTGACATCATTTGTCGCCACGAGTCGCCGGTGGATAGGGCCTCACTTCTTATGCAAATGAAAAATCAATTCTGAAGCGGAACCCCGCGCGGGAGCGGGGAGCGGGGTGGCAGGTTTGCCGTTCGCGGTGCGGGCAGGCAGAGAGGAGAGGCGGCTCGACGCCGGAGGGGGTGGGGTGCGCGCGTGTAGACTCGAGGTTAAGACCCAAACTACCCCGAATCAGTCTGACTATAATCAACATCGATAATGTCGAGCAGCGCCCGCTCCAGGATAGAACTCCACACATCCTGTCCTGGCTGTCGGACATCTCGATCATGCTTCGATCGTCCGTGACAAAGTGACGGATGTAAGGAATGCGCTACAAATAAAATAGCTTTCCTGGTTTCAGGAATACTAGGTTTTTCGGAATCTGCGATAATCTGAATATGCAAAAATGAAAATGAAAATATAAACCCGACTGAATTGATTTCGGATTAAACATCTTCGCAACTCACCTCACCTGCAACCTCGCGAGCAGAAAACTCCCGACAGGAAGCGAATAATGCAGGCTAAATTTCGGCTCTATGATACAAATTAGCGGTCCCTTATATTTTGCAGCGAGTGAATCGCCACGCGATGGAGGATGGAGGGTGGAGGGGCGAGAGTGATCTCGGTAGATACGATGATCGACTGAAATGTAAGGGTACCTAACCTCTCGCAACCATCGCATCGTGCTGACGAAATGTGTGTCGAAGCTTCACGGCACCCCATCACGGGGGGGGGGGGGGAGGGAACCTGCGCGAGGGGAGGGTGGAGGGTGTATTCACCCTAGAGACATTAAAAAAACAACCGTCAACACACACGAGCGAGCATTTTTACTCTATTATATGGGAAAGAGTGAGGTTTCGGTTTTCCTAATAGCGGTTCACACGATGCGCCGAACCTGAGGGTACCCTGCACACTGCACTCTGCACCCTGCTGGACTCTATCCTCTACTCTACCCGAAAAATTGCCGCCTTTACAGGCTTGAATTTGCAATTAATACGTATTAAAATACTATCTAATTTTATGTTTTTAGGCAGAATCCACAGCGTGTTCAAACTATGTTCGATGCTCGATATAACGTGTTTTATAATAAGTAATGTTGCGTTCCAGACACGACGTAATTGCAATCGCCGAATACAGGAAAACGATAAGTTTTTAATTGTGCATCATGATTCTATATTTTTTTTAAATATTTATTTGTTAGCATAAAAAGAATACATTTAAAATAAAGGTAATTTGCTTTATAAGTTATATATTGTTAAAGTAAAATCAAAAGTTAGTTAGTTAGATTTTTTATCTATATTATAGTTGAAGATAAATACGTGTGGGTCATCAGCATAACTAATTTAAAGTCCGTTCTCCAAAATGGTATATTTTATAGAGTATGGGACTGAGACTACACATTGAATGCACATTGGATCATTGATTTGTACAGTTTGTTTTCTCTTTTCAAGATAATTTTGTGAACCAATTCAAGCGACTGCCAATGAGACCAATATTATAAGCAAAGAATGTGATGGAGTATATTACTATCGTAAGTACGTTTAGTCGTTTAATAGTCGTTTTCACATAAAGGAAGATACTAATTAAGGTTAAAAAGAGGGTATCACCATAAAAGACGAATGACATATCTCAAAAATTAGAGCTGATAAATAAAGCCCGATGCCATTTTTTGAAATCAGCATCCTAAGTATGCGTAAGTTTAGCGGTTGTCGTCAGAGAACGATAAGAGAGCCGTGTTATCGAAGATCAGCGACTACTCACCCCTGATCAACCATGCGGTCCTGGGGCGGGGGCAGCAGGTGCGCGTGGCCGTGCGGGGGCCCGTGCCCGCCGGGCTGGCCGAAGGGCGGCATGGCGAACTGGTGGTGCGGAGGCGGCGGGCCGTGCTGCTGCTGCGGGTGCTGCTGCGGATGCTGCTGCTGCGGGTGCTGCTGCGGCTGCGGGAGCGGGTGCGGGCTGGGTCCCCCGTGCGGGGGGTAGCCGCCGTAGTGCGGGGGCGGCGGCCCGTACGGCGCTCCGCCTGCGGAGAAGTACAGACCTATACTTGCGCCACTCACGATTATCACATTAGGGAGCGAATACACCTTCGCATCAATATTAATTATTCATTAATTGAGCGACAATACAATAAACAATCGCAGTGCCACCACCGCCACCTCGTGCTGGCCGGTTTCCTTTAATAATTACATAACTTCAGATACAACCGCTGACTGTTTCGCGGCCACGATTAGTGCTTCTGTGCTGTCATCACCGGGGAATCGGTTCACCGCATTTCGGAACTCCCAGCCCTAGTATTTATAATACGATGATTTAGTTTTCACATAAATACACATTATATATATACTGTTGAGCGAGGTAGTTAGAATTTGGCCGTAAATTAATTCAAATTGCACGAACAAATGTTTTAAAAGAATAAAGATTTAGTATGATAACAATTTCCGCGATTCATTTTAAAGCATTTCTCCTAATCTGATTATCGAAAGACGACACATTAATTTACTTCTGACACTTCAATCCTTCTTCAAGCTTTCTGCTACTTTCCAGTGACAACTGAGACCTCGAATTGTTTTCTCATTCGGTTACTTCTCGGACTGAACTGCTATCGGATGAACGTCAATAAATTGGACAAGCGTATGATTCCGCTGCTTCGGTGTTTTTTCTTACTCGAAATAAATACAAGGTACGCTGCACACTACACACTGTACTGTACTGTATCGTATCGTAGAGTAACGTATGGTAATATCGTTTTTGTGGGTTGCTCTACGGCGCCCGCCAAAACCCACCGATGACGGAATAACCCAGAAAAAGTGTATCTACCCGGACGACGCGAAATAGCTAAACATATATACAAATATAATAGCAGTGTAATAATAAAGACAGTGTAACAAACCGCGAAACCGAGCACTACAAAAAGTAGTACTCGGTAGTCTCATTGGACCATTTTCGACAGCGAGTGAGCAAAGTTCGTTTCGCAACATGTATTTAATTTGAGTGGATTTTTAAAATATGATCTCTTTTGACGTCGCTCTGCTCGCGGCCAAACTGCGCCACCGTCGCGTTGCGGGAAGCATCACCACCGGGATAAACCCGGTTAAAGACTGCAGGTCCGACACTTTTTTCAAAAAACTATTTTCTAATACTAACCGATACAAATTTGGAAATGATTCAATCTTAGTGACATTTTGAACAACAATACGTCTCAATGAATACAGACTGCTCTGTCGCGAATAACTTTTGTAGTAAAATCCGTAAGATATTATCAGAAAATATTTTTTATATAGATACTTCTAAAATCCAGTTCTTTTCTCGCCTAGCACGATAGATACGTAACCAACTAGGAATGTAAATATAATTTTAAAATGTGTATTTTCTCCTGTCACAAAAATTAATAGTTATTATTTAACATTTAATAAAAATATGTACTACTTTCATATACACTACTATTTTTTTTCTTATAAATTTTGGATATTTCTAAAAACATTATTAACAATAATAAATATATATATATATATATATAAATAATTATATCTCATTATATGGAAAATACATAGAAAAGTAATTGGGCCCGATGTCAACAGATACGCGACGTAATTCGAATAATTATTATTCGCATATATCATCGAAAAACAATAGTGGCTTTTGTAATGAGTGTTGCGAGAGCTTATCTTCAATATGTCATCATTTAACCTTTTCCCTGCCGGCCATATAAAACTTAGATAGTACCCGTACGCCGGGCATTTTACCATTAATAATTTTTAATAAAAATGAATTAATTATAAACAGTCTTGATTTAAAAATGTGAAAACTCACCAGATCACGATGTTTTTCGAAAAAATAACAATGTTTTCTTCACTAAAATCACTAAAATTGTTTGAACAAAATTTATAAACAGGGTTGTCACAAGTTCACAAAATAACTCATAATGTATTTATTTTTAATCCATATTGCAAATGTTGTAAAACTTTTTTTTTACTTATTATAATTTTCCAGAGAATGATATTGTTCAAAACATGGTTCAACACATAGAGCTACGTTACATTGTTTACACATATACCGCGATTCCCGCCTTTTTTTTTTTGCTAAGCACACAACACATCTTTTGGTTGCTGTTTGTTTCTGAGCAGTCGCCGGAAATTTCCCTATGAAGTGTCTGTCTACTAATCTGGACGGTAAATCAGATTTCCTTTTCCTTGAAGACCCTGCTTTCGGCTCTGAGGATTGTTGGTGTCTATAAAAAAGTTGGCGTATCACTTCTAACTGAAATTCTGCTAAAGCTTTGCGTTTACCGGTCTTTTCGCGGTATATGACGTGTGCATTTAGAAGACAAAGGTCTAATAGATGGAAAAAAATCTTCTTGTACCATCTCATTGTCTTCCTTGATGAATGAACCGATGATACGATCATGTCACACTTATCGACTGCTCCCATATTTTTGTTGTAATCGTTTATGCTTTCGGGTTTCAAAATTGGTTCATTTGTGGCATAGTGTAATTTACCGGTTTCTGCAAGCGTGCTTGGGTGAAGAGTCGTAAGCATCGCAACATCTCTTTTGTCTTTCCATACTTGCGCGGCCATAGAGTCTGTGTGGTAAGCTTCTATTTCACCCTTTTTTAGTTTTTTTTTAAACTTTGGCATGTGTTTCCTATTTTTCCGGACAGTCCCGCATGCATTTGTTTTTTTATCAAAAAGTGATTGAAATAATAATGGGCTTGTATACCAGTTGTCTACGAACAAAGTATGGCCGCGATTTAGGTATGGATCCATCAGAGTCATAACGATACTTCCAGATATTCCCAATTCCTTATGTTGTGTATAAATAGTGGTAGCTCCCGTATAAACAATGAAATTCAAAACATATCCCGTAGCACAATCGCAAATTACAAATAGCTTTATCCCAAAACGACTTGCTTTTGTGGGAATAAATTGTTTGAACATGAGCCGACCTTTGAATAATATTAAACTTTCATCTATGCACACATTCATATATGGATACATTTGTTCTTGAAAATTGATAGTGATCATGTCGACTATTGTTTTTATTTTAAAAAGCCTATCTCCAGGCGGTTGTTCCTCATTATTGCAGAAGTGGAGCATTCCTAATAAAATTTGGAATCGGTTTCTTGGCATTACATCGGAAAAAATTGGCGAATGTAGTAAAATATCTGTCGACCAATGCTCTTCAATGGTGTTCCTAGAATTTCTTGCCATCAGTATGCAAAGACCAAGAAAAATGTAAATTTCATCGACAGTTGTATCGACCCATTGTTGCATTCTGTAGCTTATTGAGGAACTTTTGTTTTTTATACATTTATATTGCCGGTTAGTTTCAGTAACGATTAGCTCAACAAATTTTTGGTGAATAAAAATTTTAAAGAAATCTACCTCTTGCATACTTTCATCAGTGCACAATTTAGCGCCGGAAAAAGAAGAATCAAAATTGTGCACTTGCGGTAAAAATGGATCACTGTCCCAATGAAATACAGGACTTCTTTCAACACCACTAGTTGAACCAATATTATCTTCCTCAATATTTTCCGATTCAATATTATCTTCGTCGACATGTGCCGATTCAGTGTTGTCTTCATTGGGCTCATAAATCTCTGGCAATTCAAATTCCACGTCACTATTATCAGATTCGGCAGTTAGAATGACTTCGTAGTCATTATATGTAAAAATCTGCCATTGTAATACACTAAAACTCAAAAATAATGTTATAAAATTTGACAAAATGCAACAAACAAACGAAGCAACTCCGAGATAATAAAATCACTACACAAATATCTCAATACTATAAAGCGAAAATAAAACAAATGTAAGATAAAAAACCTCGCGATCTCCGAACAAAGGAAACAAACACTGACGCCTGTGGGAATCCCTATAGAAACTCTTAAGTCATGACCCTAGCGCGTTCTGCCGGCTGTCAAATGGAGCACTTCACAAAAATACAGATTTCGTCATTTTAAATACACAATGATATGATTATAAGGTCTTAAGGTTTATCCCCACAGATGGCAGTAGGAGATGCAATATGTGACAGTTAAAATTCGTGTTTATTTACGCTCTCATGACGACGTAAAG
This sequence comes from Eubasilissa regina, assembly GCA_022840565.1. Classification (NCBI taxonomy): domain Eukaryota; kingdom Metazoa; phylum Arthropoda; class Insecta; order Trichoptera; family Phryganeidae; genus Eubasilissa; species Eubasilissa regina. The sequence continues at coordinate 693,003 of JAINEB010000021.1, read as the reverse complement.
ATCGACGCGAATATATTCGCTCACGGCGTGGCGGGACTGGCGAGCTAGCGCGAATATATTCGCTTACGGCAGGGAAAGGGAATCCTTCTTCAAGCTTTCTGCTACTTTCCAGTGACAACTGAGACCTCGAATTGTTTTCTCATTCGGTTACTTCTCGGACTGAACTGCTATCGGATGAACGTCAATAAATTGGACAAGCGTATGATTCCGCTGCTTCGGTGTTTTTTCTTACTCGAAATAAATACAAGGTACGCTGCACACTACACACTGTACTGTACTGTATCGTATCGTAGAGTAACGTATGGTAATATCGTTTTTGTGGGTTGCTCTACGGCGCCCGCCAAAACCCACCGATGACGGAATAACCCAGAAAAAGTGTATCTACCCGGACGACGCGAAATAGCTAAACATATATACAAATATAATAGCAGTGTAATAATAAAGACAGTGTAACAAACCGCGAAACCGAGCACTACAAAAAGTAGTACTCGGTAGTCTCATTGGACCATTTTCGACAGCGAGTGAGCAAAGTTCGTTTCGCAACATGTATTTAATTTGAGTGGATTTTTAAAATATGATCTCTTTTGACGTCGCTCTGCTCGCGGCCAAACTGCGCCACCGTCGCGTTGCGGGAAGCATCACCACCGGGATAAACCCGGTTAAAGACTGCAGGTCCGACACTTTTTTCAAAAAACTATTTTCTAATACTAACCGATACAAATTTGGAAATGATTCAATCTTAGTGACATTTTGAACAACAATACGTCTCAATGAATACAGACTGCTCTGTCGCGAATAACTTTTGTAGTAAAATCCGTAAGATATTATCAGAAAATATTTTTTATATAGATACTTCTAAAATCCAGTTCTTTTCTCGCCTAGCACGATAGATACGTAACCAACTAGGAATGTAAATATAATTTTAAAATGTGTATTTTCTCCTGTCACAAAAATTAATAGTTATTATTTAACATTTAATAAAAATATGTACTACTTTCATATACACTACTATTTTTTTTCTTATAAATTTTGGATATTTCTAAAAACATTATTAACAATAATAAATATATATATATATATATAAATAATTATATCTCATTATATGGAAAATACATAGAAAAGTAATTGGGCCCGATGTCAACAGATACGCGACGTAATTCGAATAATTATTATTCGCATATATCATCGAAAAACAATAGTGGCTTTTGTAATGAGTGTTGCGAGAGCTTATCTTCAATATGTCATCATTTAAACATTTATATTTTGACCCATTGATGAAAGGTTCGCCATCGATATAGTACAAGAGTGAACAAGAGTCACGACATTTGACTCGCATTATTAAATTTGATATAAAAAGTATCGATTGTGTACAGATGAACAAACATTTATTCGTATTTCCAATACAAAAGTTATTACAGATTCAGTTGCACACTATTTCGATAGTGTGCATCTGCTCAAAATTAGAAACGAAAAACTTTAAAATTTATGTTTCAGAGATAAGAATTTTGTTAAAATCAAACGATATATGTACGTAATACAAAAGATTTGTTGATAAAACACGAATGTAAATACGTTTGTGATTTTCTATCAAATATGTTTTAATGTACCTTAAACAAGATATGATCCAAAGTAGACGGATATTCTAATAAAAAATCTAAATATCCATTATCCCTCGTAAGGTTCGACATTTTCACACTTCAATGCGATGCCGCGAAAGAAGAGAAGAGAGGTCTGTAATAGATTACAAAAAACTAAAAAAACATCGGTGTCCAGTACACCAAAATCCCTTTTTGTGCGGTAGATGCGTTACCGCGGAAAGCGGAAAAATGACTTCCATACAAAAAGTGAAGATGCGTTCTGTAAATTTTAAAAACCGCATAAAAAAGTTTGGAAAAAACTAAGAAAATAATGCGGCATAAATAATTACTAGAAAATTATTTAATTAAAAAATTAAAAATTTGGTTATAATTTTAATAACATTTTAAGGATGTTTGGCATATTGGGATACCCGCCATGTCAGGCATCCGCTAGAGAAATAATATATATTTAATTACAACTATCGTCGTTTTATGATAATCTTCACAGGCTTTGCAATGTTGCTCGAAATCGCTCTCTCCTTCGGAAGAAGCAGCACAGCACGCGCACTTGTAGACGATGGTTCTTTTTGATTAGATTCACCATCAATCTCACCTTAGCGATCAAAGTTTTGTTCCGATTTTCTTCTTTCAATGACTAATTGTTCGTGCACTTCTTTCTTTACATCCAGAAATACAATTGTCGAGCTCACGTTGAATCCTAAAGGCTCGTGCTGTAAGTGGAACTGGATCTCTGCCATTCCATCTGCAACTTTTCTAAAGTGTGTCGGATCGCTGCGTCACCGAGACGTCGCGACACGTCGCGGATACGCGACACGTCGCGAGTGACGGTCACGGGAGCGACGATGCACGAATGCCCGATCTCGCTCAGCGCGGGCCCGCGGTCTTTCGGCAGCGGCCCGTTTGAACCTTCCCTGTGGTAACAGTGTTTTGAAAATTACAAGTAAAAAGATTTTTAAATATGGGACAAATTTAATGAAATAATTTTTGTGATGACATAAAATAAAACAAAGATAATAAATAAAAAATATAAATTCATCTGCTGTTAATACTGTCATCCGGGCTGAGATAACGAAGAGAAATGTTTTCAGACGCCTGAATGTACTGTTGACATGAATACAGGCAAGATTTCATCAAATTGTTCTTTCAGGTGCAATTAAAGGGCCAAAACTTTTCATGTAAAGAATGTGGTCGAAGGTTGAAGGTTGAAAGGTCACAGTCAATGCGCTAGAGATTTAATAGGAGGTGAAACACTCGAGTATTTCAATACTAATTAAATGCATCAATTAGAAAGGTATATTATACTTACAGATAAACTCAATATTTCAGCTAACACCGGGATTTGTTAACTAATAAATAATTCAATATTATTTCAATTATTCTTTCCAAAATTAAAGTAACTAGCTGAACTACCCGTGAAAAGGCTTCATTTAGGGTTGATAGGGGTAGTTTTTTTCCAAAATCAGATGTAGATAGTAATTTTCCTCTCATTTTGAACGTCAAGTGTACAAAACTTCATCAAGAATGCTTGTAATAATGCTTTAAAGGGTGGCAAACGGGGATGAGGGTGGTTTATCGAAATCTCATGTAGACGTAGACAGTGTCCTTCCTCTTGTTTTTAATGTCAAGTGTGCAAAATTTCATCAAGCTCGGAATAACACTGTAGATTTGTATAAAAACAAACACACTCTTCTTTATATAGATTAATCAGTAATTTAAAAAGTACACAGGGTGTCCAAACTTTAAGACTGAATAAATCGATCTATTTTGAACGAAAAATATTCTTGATAATTTGTCGATTTTCCCCCTGCCTAGCGAATAATCAACATTGTATTTTTTTATTATTCAAAATTCGCATTCAAAAGGTTAAGTATTATGTCATACATTCTATATATGAGAGTTGGATGAGCTCAATATGTATTGTACTGACAATATTAAAAAAAAAAATTGTAACACGTAATGAAAGATCGTTTATTTTTTTCAATTATTACCGTGCGATCTCTCATTGCTTACAATAACATATGTAGTTTTCTGCGTCAAGCTTTGATTGTGAAAAGGATTATCTGAAATTTGTGAAACTATTATTACGCCTATAGTTACTGTCTAACTTAACGGTTGTTTAAGTTGTGTTGTCAAATTGGTAGCCATTTTTTAAATAATTCAAAGCGCATTTTAAGTAAATACCTATTTAAAATATGCTAACGCTCGACGGACTTCCACTGTGCTGTTCCGACATGCTGAAACCACATTCCCCGAATAATAACTAAGTGGAGTATCTTCCAACATTGAGGGTAAATAGTACTGTAAGAATGATAAATAATTAGCACTAGTTATTCTGGGTGGAAGAAAAATGAGTAAATCATTTTATCATCTAAGATGCCAGCCCATACATTCACCAACTATCGAAATTGAAAAGACGAGGAGCGCACAGCACGTACATTTGTATGGGACCAATAATGACTATTTCGCGAGTTGAAGAAGCCAAATCGTGAAAAAGTGCATTCATCACTTCACAAAACTTTTCTTACGAACTGATTATTTGCGGCTTCCAAATAATATTCCCTTGATTTAAAAATTTTAATAATGGAAATTGAATTATACGGATGTGTCAAAACAGACTTCTTTCCGAAGTAAATACATTTTCAAAATAAAAATCTTTATCCTTCGATTCAATCACGCAACATCTGAAAAATGAATTACCTAAGCCTCAGGGAGATTTTTATTTATGACGTAATAAATAAAAATTTGCTAATATTTTTAACCTCCCATTACTAAATGAGCTAACCATAATGTAAAATACAATATCTCATTCTAGTAAATGGACTTATTTTAATAATATTTTCTATATTTATACAAGATATTTAAAAATAAAAATGTTTATTATACCATCTACATGTTTATGGACATCGTATATTTATGTTTGCCATATAATTTTGAGGCGCAAAGTAAAAAGGGACACATAAATTGGTTACTGTCGTACTTGAATAATTTGTTACTTACGACGAAGATGTGCGTTACTAAGTTTGATGCGTTTTCGAGCTACCCGACGTGTTTTACAATGATTCTAAAAAAAATAAGGCGGGTATGTTTCCCCGTATTTTAACATACATTTTAATAAACAGCATACAATGTTTTCATATTTACAATAAATTGTATTTATGTTAAATATTATTACTTTTACGAATTGTGATAAACCATTTTAAATTTGTTTTAACATTTTAATTCAGTTTTTAATTTTAATCTTATTTGTATTTTAATATAATTAACTTAAAATATAGAATTATTAATTCCACATTAAATTATATTCTAAATCGTTTAATTTAAATAAATTATGGTTTTATTTAATTTATATTAATTCCATATAAAATTATATTTTAAAACGTTTTATTTAAATAAATTATGGTTTTGTAAAATCCCGCACAGATTATGCGTAATTTTGTATAAAAGATGGAATTTTTGTGTAAATGTTTATAACATTAGTATTATATTCCGTGCGACATTTCTATTCTTTCGATTTCTGAATATTACAAGATTAGGAGTAGATTTACATACCTGTCTATATTTTCGATTAGTGGGTAAGCGTAAGCTATTTACATTTGTTTGTTTTGTTTTTTAAAATATTTTTGGTAATTTACAGTGCTTGCGTTTATTTAAAAATTCTTATGTACTTCATACGCAACCTTTAAATAAAGTTTATTCAGTATTTGTGTTTTGTGCCGAGTGAAACCAGTTTTAGGTTCAGCGGGACTCTTAGCGAGTATCTGTTGGTACGTATGTATATTATGTACAATATTCATGTGCGTATTTATATAGCTACAGTCAGTTGTTCTAAAATTTCAAAGCGGTGGTACGAATAGAATGTTATCCATCTTTTTATTTGATTTTTATCACAGATACATATTTTACAATATTTGATATTAATTACTTTAATGATAGTCCAACGTTTTACAAAAGATAAGTAAGAAATATTGAAAAAAAAATTGCAAGTTTTGATACTGCGTAACTCCTAAACTGTAAATATTTTAAATGTAAATAATATTTTCTGTTCAAAATCGAATGAAGAACACTCTCCCCCGAAGTTTTTGCTACTAGCACACTAGCACTAGACACCCGGTATAACATCACATTAAATGTTTACCAAATTAAACTCAGAACTGTACTAAAAAAAAAATGAATATCAAAAATACTTGCAACATACCAAATTTAGTAAATGTTCACTAAAAATAGCAATGAATTGAAGCGCTTTACAGAATTACAGGTGGTGACGTATTGGAATGTGAAATTTGCAACAATCCCTGGAAACGGTTTAGCGAGTGGGAAGTAGAATTACCACAGGACAAGACCGATAACGCAGTATCTTAGAGATTTACGTTTGAAAATTTTCAGTTGGGTTAGGTTAGAACACAAAGACAAATAATGTAATCGAGTAACAAGAGGAAAATATCCTAAGGGTTAACACTAAGATGAGAAGTATTTTTTTTGTGCATATTTTCATTAAATTCGGTAAGCACAAGCCAAAATATAGCGCACGTTCTGAAAACTACTGTTTCCGATTTAATTATTCCGGTAATTAGGTACCGATAGTAATCATTGAACGCCAATATAACACGACCATTTGTGGATTGGAAACACTTGTGGATTGAAATTCACGAAAGATGAACACGATCGGCAGCGGGCGAGTACATTGTAGATTAGCCGAGCCAGTCGCACTATTTCTGGGCCTCGATAGGGTCTTCTTACAGCAGCCGCACAACAAACAGGCGAGGTGATTATTTGGGCAAACTATGTATTATCAATCATCGTACCGTTCAACTATGCGAGCTCCCATCGAAATGACGCTACTGTCAGTAAGAGAAACACCGACTAGCGTTTCGTTCTATAAAATCTAATGGAATCGGAAGTCTTATAAGCAGATTATTTTTCCTAATCTAACCTTTCGATAATCGTACTACGAGACGTCCCTATTTTACGCAGAATCCTAAAGGTAGCAATACAATACAACATTTAGTTGAAATCAGTTAAAAGCTGCAGATTGTAAAAAGAAGGCAGACAGTTTTAAGCTGGCCAGTCCGCGAATTGCGCTTAATATAATATCATATATTTGATAATTAAATGGAATATTAATATTTTCAAAGTACACATAAAAGATGAGAATAAAAGTGTCTAATATATACAAAAAGAATTCCGTAAACGGGCCCGAATTCTGTCGTGTATTGAACGTAAATGTAACCAATCGACGAATGTCAAGGAAATAAATTGTTTCACCAGATACTGCGCCGGCCTCTAGCGCTCTAGATAACTCCGGCCAGAATTACCTGAGCGGGTTGGCTTCAGACATCACCGCACGCACAATCTAAATACGGTATGTACGGGAATACTTGTTTGGAAATTTGGACCATTGTCCGAGTTCAGAAATAGAACAAACATTAGCGGGACTGAACAATGGAACGACAAAATAAACACTTCCACGTCTAGCTTTACTCGGTGCGAATTACTCCAATTGGAGACTGACAAGAGCACATTTTCAAAGGCGACACGTGTCACTGCCGAAAAATAAATAACATTAAAAATACTCGGAACACTGAGCCGTCCCGCTGAGATTCTTTATTAAAACAATTATGAATCTTAGACAGTCCTCGCTTTTTGCCGATGCGGGTTCGTGCATTTTGGAGATTTTACTCGTCTAGTAAAACTTCATACAATAGCTTAAAATCGCAATTAATATTATTATAAAAGCTAACTTTCCTAACGGCATTAAAACTTCATTCGCCGATGATAATGAAGATGATACTCAGCCAGATGACTGGTAGACCGGTGGAAACAATTCGACGCGATGTGTATCCTTCGATCTTAGGTTTTATGTTGACGGTATGTCTGTTTTGCTTTGTATCGGCGGAGCGCTGCTACTTGTGACAGAAGTTATCCAGCCACCATCGGAATCGGTTCGCTATTAAAAAAACGCTCTAGGATGTTTTCGGCGAGCGCGCGAGGAATTTACGGAGACTGACAGGGAACGTGCATCGCCAGGAATCAGTGCAGATCGACGGTGATCGGACTTAAATAATCAATAGAAAAGCCAGGATCAGCACTTGAATTTCATCCCACTTCTAGATTAAATGTGCAATCGGCAAATTCCTCTCACATTGAGCGCTGGTTTCATTTCACGCTACAAGGGAGTCGGACCAAAACCATTTTTATATTCACTACAGTACTACACACACACAATTTATGAGTTAGGGCCGGCTGTGTGATAAGTAGTGCAAGTTTGTTGCTCATCTAATTGACTACTGTCAAAGCACAGCTGGAGATGTCTATAAGCGCGACAAATAATCCTGAAATATGATTTATTTTATGTATTATCTGCGGACTTTATCGCTTAATGGTTTGAAATCTGTCACTTTCAATTTGGTGGTGAAATTTTTTAGTGATATGTAATAAACAACGAGATCATCATCGGAAGAACTGTCATCACTAAAATAGCGGGATATTGAATGACAACTTTCCAAGTATCAATATGTCAGATGACTTTTGGAACAGCTGTGAAAAGTCCGCCATATTTAACTGTCGATTCTCGTTTTTATTATCGTATATCGGAGAGTAAAATGAGTTTACTACGGGAAGTAAATATTTTTTTTACTAACGATCAAACGATCCGTTTTCGTAATTATTTTACTATAGTTTTATTAAAGTTAGTACTGATCACACTACCGGCCCTTAATATCCACTGCTAGTTTCGAGAAGAGCAGTCCTTCCCATTGACAGGTGTAAATTGAACTAAATTAAATAGAGTCGGCTACGGAGGGGGCGGGAGCGGTTTTATCGTTTCTTAGAGCATCAATAATACCGATCAAGTATTTGAAAATGTGAAATTGTTCATTAATGTTTTTTTCTAGATTTCTATAATTTCAAGATTATTCTCCTCTATGGAGTCATTTTAAATCGTGGCTGGTTTTAATGATACGGTTGGCGAATTCGGAAAAATTATTATTTTCAGACAGCGTGGATATTGTTTAATTCGCGTTTTTAAATTTCTCGCTAATTAACCAATGTATATTTTGTTTCAATCTCTTTTTTCTAAAATATCTATTTTTGTTTCAGAATTTAGGGTACGTCGTGGGTAGGAAAATAAGGCAATTTTAGTACAACTCGGACCCGTGTATAGGATTTTAGTATATATATTAGATTAAGGTATTTATTATCGGTGGTATTAATGTTATAAATAGTATAAATGGTATAAATATCTCTCCATAACTATACTATTACTTTTCGATTTTAACATTTTATCTATCAGCGTGCAATCATAACCGTTATTCATAGAATTAGTTTCGTTATCATTTTTATTAATGAAAAAATATGGAAGTATGGGTAATATTTTTCCATTAATAAAAAAATAGCTTCTTCTCTATGAGATATCTATTATTTGTTTAATAACAGTGCCTTTGTAGGTGAAAATCTAGTAATTATGTGTTCTGGATATATTAATTGAATATTTTTGAGTAACTGAGAAGCGATGCAAGCGAGAAATGAATCTAGCTGTCTGTCAGTGGCTGTGAATATACTCAATATACCAGTTAAGGATGCACGATCAGACAAGTCTGTTTCTAGTTTCTTTAAATATATATATCGGCTAAAATGTGCCAAAAGCCATCACGCTGTTCGTAAAACTGATTGTTGGGTTAGAAATAATTTTGGTCAGTTCTTCAAGTTCTTCATCCAGGTTAGAGTTATTTTACAAATCGATAAAAATGTTTTTGTATCGATTACTGGGTCATTCGTGAGAAGATTGATTATATTAAATGATATTATTTTAGCGTTATGTACATTTTTAATACGGTTGGTGAATTCGATGCTATTCTTTATTGTATATGTTGATATGGGAACAATGACTGGTACGACTGCCGATGGAAGAACTGCTCTTCCCGAAACTAGTAGAGATAATATCTCATAAATTGTGTGTGTAGTACAAAGTCAATATAAAAATGATATTTTAAATACTAAATTAATGTATTAATTATAAATATATACATTAATTTAGTATTTAAAATATCACAGACCGTCTGTTCTGAATAATTACAACTTCACAATAAGAATGTGTTTTCCTTAATAAAAATGATATATTTTTAAGATTATAATGTTACATAGCGAAGTAACTGCCCAATCAATCGATGATATTAACCCTTCCCAAACACAGCTCTACCATCATAATTAAACCGGTAATATTTCGGTAAATACATGCAACATAAAATTCATATTTTAAATAATCTTAAAGAAAATATTAGCGCTTAGGGATGACTAGTGACAAACCAATTATGAAAAGGGAATCGTACAATTATTTTTTCCATTCAATCCGTTGTAAAATTAATACGTTGGTAAAAATATAATTGATAAGTGATATGAAAGACAGAGATCACACATCATTTTCACATTCAAAAGAACAAACATACAAATATAATTGTCTCTTTTTCAAAAATGAAACAAAGAGAGATAAGAAGGAAGGACACATTGTACACGACTTAATGAATGCACTAAATTATGTTATTAATAATTTTTTGAAAATTGAACGCTCAATATTTAGAGTAAATTCGTGCTACTAAAGCCATTGAAGCTCATAAAAGCATTTTTTCTAACTGTTATTTACGGTAATACGAGTTGACAGCATGGCTGCGTTCGGGTATTTTATATCACGGTATGGTAAAGGTTAAAAAACAACAATCCATTCACAGACAAATGTTTTGTTTTTGAAATCATCTGACCCAAGTCATTCTTTTCATATTTCGGGAATTGATCAATTCGCATGTTTATTTTCGATTATCGAATTAACCGGCCGTCTCACCGTTCGAGTGCTACTCTTACTGAACACGAAGCATCGAGGCCCTTCCGCGCTCTCCACAAGCGGTACAATTTGGCGGCGAACTAGATTGCTTCACTCGCGCAGCCGAGGTCGCGCGGGCTCGGTGTCGGGGAGGTTCGACAAGGGGATGGTTATAATAACACGGGAGGTGCTTTATTTACGATTTACAGAATATCGGTGTCGGTACCGCGGGATCGGGATATACTTTTTTACAATTTAAAATAGCGAGTGAGGGGGGGAGGAGAGCTATTTTGTTTCACGCTAGCTTTAATTATCTTATTACGATGTATCCAAAATTTGGTCCAGGCAGCGGGAGGTGAGATGTCCGGGGGAGGGACAATCGTATACGACACCTCACCCGGAACAAATTTATCTCGACTATACCACCGGCACGAGGTGAACACGATGCTTTGAGAAATTATCAGCAAACTTCCACAAACCTCGCACCCATCTCGCGCCTTTCAGATACAAACATAGGCTGGCGAAGCGTTACTTCCTGAAGCAAAACGCGCTCGATCCGCCGGACTGAGGTGCACCGCAGAAGCCGCGGGGGTAGGACGGGGCGAGATGAGTTTATTTTCCTCACCATCGAGCGCAACTGAACTCAATTTCAATAATCGAGGTCAGGATAAGCGAAGCGGGCCGTGTCTGTTTTACGCAGCATCCTAAAAAGTAACTATGCAAAATAAGAAACGGATGACATTCAATATAATACAATACCTTTTTAGATCGGCGTGAGGAGAAATAATAAATAACTGCAAAATTTGGAACGAATGGCACCCACTATTAAATAATACTATTTTATACGGGAGGACGCCTATATATAGTAACTATTCAACATTTGGTTTAGACCGTAGAGCAGTCAGACACTTGGTTTTATCCTTATTATATATTGCGTTTCCCCATCTATTATTTATGACTTATTAGACGTATTGGATGTAGTGTCATTGTCAGTAAAAAAATATTCGCAAAGGTAGCGAAAATGTCGAACGTGTTTTTATATCTCTCGGTTGAGATAACTTACATGTTTTCTCTTTTATATATTCAATAACGGTAAATAAATATATATTCAATTTGAAATGAAGTGTACATTGTCTTTATTACGATTAAGAAAAAAACATATTTAAGCGAAATCGTATCTATGCTGTCTATGGTAGGGGAGAAATCTCACATACCATAGAATGATGCATTTACTTAGTCGCAATGTCAAAACAACGATAGCATTTTTGTGTTTATTATCGTCTATCCGCGATTCTTATGTCATCTAGATGTAATTTTTGTTCGTTTTGACAGCTAACTTACAAAGGTGGAATAATTTTAAATACAAAATTTAATTTACGCGCGGTTTGTTTTAGAGAAAGCTCAATTATTGAAATATAGATTCTATCTCGACCTTGACCGTCTGTATAATGTACGCAGACACGATTTAATAATAGTAATAGAAGAGAAGAGAGTGGAGAGTATATTTACCACTAGCGGGGCGGCCGAAGGGCTGGTGCTGGTAGGGCGGCTGCTGCTGCGGCGGGGGCCCGGGCGTGCTGGCCCCGCTGGGCGCCGGGCTGTAGGCGGCGGCGGGCGAGCCGTAGGGCGCCGCGGCGGGCGCGCCGGGCCCGTCGGGCGGCGCCTGCGCGGCCGCCGCCGCAGCCGCCGCCGCCTGCTGCGCCGCCGCCGCCGCCGCCGCCACCGCGCCCTTCCACGCGGCCGGCTCGTCCAGCGCGGCGCCGCGGCGGCTCAGGCCTACGGACATCTGAGGCGGTTAATTCACATCTGCCCGCGGTCGCACCCGCACCCGCGCCCGCGCCGCTCTCCCCTCGCCGCCGCAGCGGCGAGCGAGAAAACTTTGCCGGAGCATCGGCGGGTCAACACAACCGGAGGAGAGGTATCATCCGACATTACATTGATAGGTTTTGTTCTTCGCAAATGTAGAGTAATAAAGTAAACAGTTTCCCGTTTCGGACACATTATATAATGTAACTCATACGTTTCATTTGTATCCAAAACAACAGTTTTTCTAAAACTAGTGCTACTTAAATATAACTTCGTAAAAAAAAGTCAATTTTGATAAAAATGTCAGATGATACCTCGTTATAGGGTCACAATAAAATAGATTGAGGTAGGCAGAAACACGAGTATACTGTGCGTGTATATATATATACACACATTATGTATTGTAATATATTATTATTAAACACAGATCACGGTTCCAGAGAACACCGAACATCGTAGAATTTTGATTAGAAGCTTACACGTACCCGAGCTCTGCGGGCGGACCGGTGCGGTCGCTCAAAAATACATGTGAAGGTGAGAAAAACAAAAGTCTAGTTCTTTCAGAAAAATAGTACGACAAAGGTGTCGCTGTCGGCATTCCGTACAAAATAAAAATTGATTCTACAATATTTTGAGGGTAAAATTTCCTGATATTAAACTGTCGAACGCGATACAATCAAGTCACGGTCGAAGGTCATCGTCCGGATCGGATTTCAATATTATACCTGTACATATTATTATTCACCACTTTATATAATCAACGATCTCTATACAACTCGTATGAAATTAGACCAATCGGCTAGAAAGATATGCAGACAAAATATTTAGTCGCTACCGGGACGGATCAAATAAAATGAGATGCACGAGAATGGACAATATTAACATATTTATAATGTACATAAATATTATTTTGCGAGGAGGGTACCGCTTCTACAATTCAGTGTATCGATGTCGACAAGTGTATTCCTCTCACTTAAATAATCAATCGCTCGCGACTTTCGAAAAAACATGCTACAATATTAATAAAAAATAGTAAACGCAGCAGCAGCGCCCCGAGTAAAAGCATGCGACACGTCGAGCGATCTAGTGAGTCGTCATCGTCAATCGTATCATAGACCGTTAGGGACACAAAAATTGATTGAAATTCTTTCTGTAACACTATCGCCGGTCAGTTGAGGAGCGGCGAGGAGCGACGACAACGAAGATAACAAATTTCGAGAAAGAAAACGATGACCGGTAATACGTCCCGCTCGCTGAACGTATCGCAGCTCTCGGCCTCCGACTGCATCGCACTCGGGCGGGTTTTCGCTATTTCCACGCGTCGGAATCCAAGGTGGAAAATCAGCGACAATTTAAAAACGACCAGTCGTCAGGACTGCACTCGCGCGTCTGGGGAAACGGTATTTCACTCGCCGCAACGCGAGCCTTAGAGTTTCCGAAAATTAAATAAAATTATTATAGAGACTTTAAATAGCTGATCACTTAGCGAGAAACTTATTTGAAAGGCATTAATCGGATTTATTATTAATATCGGCAGTTGTAATAAAAAAAAATGCGGTCGCATCCGATTCTCGTATCGCTTACCTTTCATTGACCGTCCATCCATCTAAACGTTTCGTACATTCGTTCACGGCATTTCCTAATATCGTACATCAGTCAACGGTCACCGGTCACCGGTCACCGGTCACCTGTCACCGGCCGCGCTTTCTTCATTTCGTTAAATCATTCCCCAATAATGTCTTATACGCCTTCGGTAGATGGATAATTTAGAATACGCAGAAATAAGCGTGTAATGTGACGCGTGCCATTCAACTTGACTTGGCTTATTGGAGAAAGGCGCACAAATCCCCGTGCGACGAAAGGGAAACATTTTACGCCAGTAGTAATAGAAATAAATTACCCATAAGTCCCATAACAGTACCCATAAGTCTATATCCGATTTTATATATTCCATAAAAGAGACCGTCTGAATTAAATAGAATAAATAAAAATATATTTTTTAAAATGTTTTCATTTATAATTTTTGATAAAATACTTCAACTGTGGAGAATCGCGGTGAACGCGTTCGACCGGAGATATCTTATGCATAAATATTTCGTACTCAGAGTTTTTCGATACGGTTCCAAAACGGTGTTGTGCCGCCACTCTTTACATTTTTTTAACGTTTACAGTATTCAGTCGAGTTTATAAGTAATATCTGTACATCGTAATGTTTATTTCTTCATCGTAAAAGGGGTTGATTTTAAATAATAATTTAATTGATTTATTAAAAGTGTCTTCGCTCGCTCGGCTGCTCGGCTGCTCGACTGCGCGGCGAGCGCGCGGCTCTGACGGGCGCTGTCAGAGTGCCGGCCGGGGATGTCACAGGCGCTGCGGTGCCTCGGCGCTTCGTGCGAGTGCAACGTTTGTCGTTTTTCGCCGTGAATCAAGTTTTTAAGATAAATAAAAATACAAATAAAATGGAGAAGAACCGGACGCGTTCAAGAAAAGCAAATTTTAATTATTTCACTAATAAAAATAAATATTTCATAAGAACTCTAAATCCAGAGGGAAATAGAAAAAAAAACCCTTGGGAAATGAACTCAGAAAACATGAACAGTTATGCTCCACTCCGACCGAATTCCTGTGATTCTGCGAAATATTCATGTAGTATCCCTAAAAAGGACGTGTCGCTAAACCGAGTATGAGTAACGCGAATAATAAATAACAAAGTACTCAAATGTACTTCCGCACTCGTACGTTCCGCAGAATTCAAAACATCTTTAATACACTCAATAATCGAAAAATAGCAATTGAAATAATGGTGTAGCGGTTACGATCTCGTTTTGTGATCTAGTCGGTCGGGGATTCGAGCCTCGTTCCAGGAGGCTATCAAATAAGTCCTATTTTCATAGCACAGGATATAAATGAATTTACCACACACACGACATTCTAAACAAGTACTGTTTAAAAAATAGTGTGCGAACACTGCATCACGACCGAATGAAATGGAATGTGTTCAGTCGCCGCGGTTGAACGTCTTGCTGGACTAGGTTTTTGTAAAAAAAACTTTAACAACATTCCTGGAGCAATTTTTTTTAGATTACAGACTTTCCACTTAGCAAAAAGTCGCGTCGCGTAAATATTTAATTTTAAATTATTTTATAGAATATCTAATTTAACTGCTTTTGAACGTGAACGTCCCTGCTAAATTCTCCATATCTTGCGAGTCCGCTGTAGAAATTGTATTAAAATAAAAGACATAATTATATTAAAAAAAACCATACCGCTTCGTGCTTATTTAAATTAGCGTTAGATGAAACCGCGATGTCGAGTGTTCGCGACCGAAGAGTTGCGGTGAACGGAGCGGCCTGTCGGCCTGTCGGCCAGTCGGCGAGTTGGAAATGAAACATTTATACAAGTATATATTTTTAATATGATCTGAAATAAAATATAAAAAATTGTTTTTTTCCCGAAACACGTTTCTTTAACAATAGGTCCGATACTTAAAATACCATCACACCGTCCTAGAGGATAGGACGCCACGGCATTCGCCTTGATTATTTACTCACGATTGTATTAAACTTAGTTTTCTTTCAATAGATAGCTTCTCCATCTTTTCCTTTAAAACCCTTGCTTTAAAGCACAGCACAGCTATCGATACATAGCTGGATTATTTCTCTCATTCTTCATTTAGAGCAGGTAATTAGTATTCAAAAATCTAAAGCTGTTTCGGGTAGTTAGCTTAAATTCACCAACTGAGTCCATCACTGATGTTTCTCAAATCATCATCATTTCATGATTCTTTTCTGAAAATGGTATCAATATTTATTTTACTAAACAATTTGCGGTTTGCTATACATATTGATTTTTATTTACTTGTAAGCGTAAGTTAGTGAGCTGCGAATTCATTTTTATGAAAAACAACGACGAAATAGTACAATTGTCCATACTATTTTGCTTGTTCATTCGTTTCCTGTATTGTGTTATCATCCCTGATATCACCTCTACAATCACAAACACCAACAAGTCGAGAGTAATAATTTATCTCTTCTCTAGTTTCCGGTACAGTTTGTACTTCGTTGAAAGCAATTAATTCACAGTGATATTTGGAACTACAATGTCAATAGAAGATTTTGAGAGTACGCAAAATCAATATTTTTACAGAGCGGAAACAATAGCTGAATAATAAAAATGTATTGTTAAAAAAGGTTTCCATATTCACGCACAAAACACATATCGGCACATATCCCTGAGGAAGGAAGGTAGATGTATAAAAAGTGAACAACATTGCGATGCTAAATTGTACTAATTACTGCTTTAACGTATTTAATTATTAAAAAATTCTAAACTTCCGTTCGATCGGTCGAAACTTCACTATATATAGAATATGCTACTTTCTGAAACTGCGTTAACAGAAAATAATCTGCGTTGTTTGTCCTTGAATTAATGGTCTTTTTTGGAAATATAACACCGAATAATATAGTAAACTAACTTTTAACTAGAGAGTAAAAACTTTAGAATTCAACTCCAAACACTATTAAAGTCTAAACACAATTTGTCACAATACGATACAAGATCGAGATGCACCACGCACAAAAATCCGTTATTTGTCGGATACTCTGCTTATTTTACATTAATGCAGAAATCGAACACTTGACAACAAGTGACATTTCTTTCATGATAAAATAAATGTGAATACAAAGAAAATAATATAAAAAAAACTCAACTGTTAATGTATTCAATTCTGGATTTTAAAGTGTTGTTGATATTTTTGAATGTGTGGCATTAACACTTAGAGTACTTGCACAAAATAAATGAAAAAAATCATTAAATAAGCCAAGACACGTTTGTATCTCCGCACCTGATTTAAACACACCATAAAATATAGCCGATATTTTAACCCATCGTCCCCAATTTCTCATATCCACCTCACCCGATATTTCTCAGTCGCGATTATTTATATACATCTCTATAGGTTGCGCTCATACCATATGCACCGTCATTTCATTATCGGTCAATCGTTCTGGCGATCGTGTGTCCTCAACGCCGGCATTCACAAATGTCAGCATCCACCTTTACGAACCATCAGACTCGATTCCAATGACAATACATAACGTGTGATTTGATACATTTCTGGGTTTCACACGGTCACCGAGGAGACAAATGCCAATGATAAGCCAGCCTATGCAAAAACCAGAAAAGTACACGGTGTTAAAATTACAACATCATTAGTCATCGTTCAGGAACATTTTTATATGCGGTTATATGGGTATATCTGCGAACACCGAGTCAAGCGACGACGTAAACCCAGTAATTACAACATTTGAAATTTAGAACAGCACAAGTAAGATGCTATATTAAAATTACTTAATATTTTAATAATATGTAGAAATGATAATGGTGTTATCTCAGACAATACGCAGTTTTTCGAGGAATTTATTAGTTCGGGTGATGAAGAGTGGAATAAAGAATATGTTATAAATTTAAAATGTACAAATCTCGAGTCAGTTAACGTTTACATTTTGTTTTTCTCTGTCCGCCTCGACCCTGTCTCATAGCGGCGCTGGCGGCGTTCCCGCGGTCATAGCTTTTTCCCCCGCAAACTGACAAAACTTAACACGGCACGGTTTTAATCTGACAATCCATCACACGTACACATAAAAAATATACTTTTACACACTTTGTTATAGTCAAACTCAAAAATAAGACGCGATCGCGGGGGTCGACGGGAGTTCCGTGATCGCGGACGACCGCTCGCTGGCCGCTGTTTCGAGAACTGAAAGCGTCAGTGTCTGGAAGGTGGCGCCGCGGGCGGCCGCGCGGAGAACTGGGGCAAGGTGGAGATCTGTATTACCGACGCGCCGGCGCCATGTTTGAACAGGGTCCGTACGAATCGTACGAACATAAAATGCGAATTATATATATGCCTTCAATTTAAAGAATATAGTTACAGTATCAGATTAATTATTTTTGAAAGCTTTTACAATGAATTTCGATTTCAAGTACTTTAAAAGTGTTAACTGGCTACGCCGTCCGAGTTCGAAAAGATAATAAGTATGTATATATTTTTAAAAAAAGAAAAGACAAAACATAAAATATTTAGAGAATGGAATGATAAGAAGTGGAAAATAATGCAATAAGAAAAATCAAAGTAAATATAAAATCATGTATTTTTTCAGTATCGCGTGCGAAAAAGCTCTTTCAAAATGCAAATCGTTATTTTTTAAAGTTTTCAATTAATATTATATTATTATACAAATTAAATTTAAAAATTTATTTATCAAAAAATATTTAGTTGCTACCGGAATTCGAACCTGGACCTCTTCCTATCCAGGGAAGCGCGTTAAACAATATAAAACGTTATTCTTTTTTCAGCTTTTTTTTTTCTTTCTTTCAGCTATTATGATAAATAATTACCTACGGTACTGCAGCGTTACTTTCCAAATTTCAAATTTCTGACGACAGAAATGGACTTGTTTGTTTTATATTTGAAAAATACACCTTCAGAACAAAACGGTAATAGACCACATACAGTTGACTCCCGATTATCCGGGATAGGTGGCGAAAAAAATCCCGGATAATCGAATTTCCCGGTTGATCGGAGCATTGAAAAAATATTCAAAAGTTCGAATGTTGTAGGGTTATCAAATAACTTTCGCAATAAATATTTTTTTATAAAATTATTATTTATTTTATTAAAAAAGGCAAAAAAAATTGTTTTTTGCCACTTGCTGGTTTTTGATGATATATTTCTCTACACTCTTTTTTTTCAGTGCTGTCATCCTACTGCATTCCTATTATGCTCCAATGTCATGTATCAGTTTCATTTGAACGTATAAGGATATTGGGATATATTATGTGAAAGAATTGTGGGCGATTGAATATTATATGAACACAGATTATTGAAAGTGTTCAAAAAAGATATAACAAACACACACTGTGACATTTATCATCATATTGTCATACCATCCAGCTGAGTCTAAACGTGTTGCTTTAGATCTAGAAGAATGCAATTCTCGGTCTTGGCACTAGAAATCTTTCATCTGCCGGATCGACGTGTTTCTTAGTTCTTTCGCTCCATCTGGTGTCGGTCCATAACTCGTCCGATTATCCTATATTCATATTGTATCAAAGTGATATTATTATCCACAAACCAGAAAAACAAAATGGGACTATGTCCCTCCCTCTGCGGTAACACAAAAAACTAAAATAATAACACAGACAAAAAATAAGGAACGACGTCACAGCGCGCCAAGCCTTTTGAATGTTCATTTGGGTTTTTGGTTGGCTTTTATGCAAAAGTTCCACAGTTCAACCGAGTTACGAGTAATAATGACTTAATGAGACTTTTGACTCGAGACCTCTCGGTATTCGTAGTTCATCTTGTATAGTACACACCAAGTCTCAGAAATCGCTTGTTGTACGTCAAACATGAAATGTCAGTCCTATGACAATTAATATTCCGTTCATTTCCCCAGCAGCAGTTAATTCGGAATAAATGTGTATTTTATTTTATTCAGAAAACATACAGTTAATTAGTAAATACGGAAATCACAGTGAAAGCTAACCAATAAAATACTTTAAACAGTGAGTACAATTTAAATTTTAAGAAGGACTAAGCAGAAAAAGTTGAGAATAAAAATGTTAACATAGAGGAAAAAGTTATAAAAAAGAAAGTACGGAAATATTTGAGGGGAAATGAAAAGGAAAATGGGATAGGGAATAAGATCTGAGTGATAAAAATAAATATAAAGGCCTTTAAAGTTAATGTAATGAATTTGGATTTGATTGAGGTAACTGCGGTATTGAAAATGTCTAGTTAGTTAATTAATAGTGAATTAAAATAAAGGGATACTCGGTAGAAAAATGAGTTTTGTCTGGCATTGGTGTTGCAATGTGGAAGATTAAATGTAAGATTAGTTCTGGTTAACCTGGCTAGCACTCGAATGGATATGCGTCTGAGTAAATCTGGACAGTCGACTTTAGAGTTGGCTATTTTGTGTAGAAAAATGACATCGGCCATGTGTCTCTTCGATGTGTCGGCCATGTGTCTTGTAGTGATGGAACTTTGAAAAAGATAGATGACTCAGCATACAATTTAATGCCTTTGTTTGTCTAACTTTTCAGAATAAACAGATGAAATATACAGAAGGTATCTAAGGTTCTAGGTAGGCACACACTGCGAGCCTCGAACGTCGAGTACACGGGTATGAGTTTTTGTCTCTTTCAATCTCAAATTGATCTCCGAGTTTATCTCCAGACAAAATGTTAACAAGTGCACAGGGTACCGAGATTTATCTCATCAACGGTACTACTAGTTCCAAAACAGGCATCAGAATTATCTTGTTAAATTTGTGGATTCTATATAAAATACAGCACATTTTCACTTATCTTGAAACTCTCTACATGAAGCTCTAATCACGTCGGTCTATGATTTAAAGTATATATTGTACAAAACATAATATTAAGATTCACGGTAAAGCTAGTCAGTAAGCGAAAAAAGGATTCCGAATAAGCACTAACATAGATGCAGGTAAAGAACATGATTACGCAAGGGTGGGCAAACAATATACGCGAAATATTATATTATCCGGTCCAGTGCTTGATTTGCCCGCCTGTAAAAACGAACGTGTTTTTCATATCTCTAGCGATTATTAATATTTTAGCGAAATCGTATATTGACACACCTGTCAATATACGATTTCGATACGTAAGGGAGAAATCTTACCATATAAATTGTCTATCCGCGATTATTACGTCATTTTTGTTCGTTTTGACAGTAAACTTACAAAGATTACATAATTTTAATTACATCGCCATTTTATTTACGTGTGGTTTGTTTTGGAGAAAGCTCGATCATTGAAATATTTATAGCTTCTATTGAGACCCTGACAGCGCCGCGATCACTATTGACCGCGAAGCAGCCAAAATGGAGAGCCAATTGCTTATCTGCTAGTATGATAATAAGTGACCAAAGTGAGTGAAATGCAATATTTCACATTATGTTACAAATATAACAATTAATGATAACAATCATTGATTTCTAAAATATTGACGAATCACACCGGCCTGAAGTCCTATAGCTGCAGACTGTAGACTGTAGACTGTAGAGGATATAATATACCATATAAACTTTTTGTAGGGTGATTATTATTTTTTTTATCTTCTTTTCGTTTCAAAATTTTATAATAATATTTTAAAGTGGGAAATTAAAAAAAAAATCTAAATTAACATTGTAAATCATTATTTGGTTTTTTTATTTAACGATGA
Organism: Eubasilissa regina; assembly: GCA_022840565.1. Lineage (NCBI taxonomy): Eukaryota > Metazoa > Arthropoda > Insecta > Trichoptera > Phryganeidae > Eubasilissa > Eubasilissa regina. The sequence goes on along the minus strand of JAINEB010000021.1, from coordinate 671,538 downwards.
CCGATTTCACAGGGTTTAGATCAAACTTGATTTTAAATAGTGTCTAAAGCCTGAAATCGTTTTAATAATAAATTTTATTTTAAATCGTTTGCAAACTAAAATTAAACATTAAAACAAAGAATTTTAAATACGTCGAAAATTGACATGTCTCCGTAATCTTGGCTTCAAGATTATAAGAAAATATATTTTGTATACGCAAACATTTTCCATATTACGGCAATCTTGTGGCACACGGATTATGAATTTAATGGTCGCGGTCTTTCTTATAATGCTCACATTGTCTTAATTATGGTTATATATAATATTCAGTTTATTAGTTTGAAGTGAGTGTAAAGTTCCTAACTAAGTAAAAGTTCAATCCAGTAATAATTTAACTTCTGATATAAATAAATGACAATCCACATTATCGTAAAAAACGCGAAAATATGAATTATTATTGAAAGCGAAGACTTAATTAGCTATTCAATAATCGAAATAACCTACATTCATCTAGAAAACTCCTTTTAAATGGAGTCTTCCAATCCTGCTCCGAGAAGATGATAGATTTACGATAAGGACAATCGTATTTAGAGTCTCATTTTTCTTTGCGGCATAAAAATATTCTTTTATATGTCTACCGAAAGCGTTAAGGACAAATATTTTTACACATATCATAATTTATAAAAACCGGCAAAAAAAAAACTATAATAATTTAATAAATATAAATAAAAATATTTTTAATGTTTTGACTTAATAAATTTAATTTTCTTATCGTCTTTTATTTTATGGATAAATGTGTAATATGTTTGTCCTAAAAATGCTACAGGAGTCTCAACACCGATCGAGCTGTTAATAACATAACATTAAATAAAAAATATTATTATTTTCCCTTTACTAAAAAAAAAAAAAACAGACTTATGAGAAATTAAATTTTCAGCAGCGACGTGATTTTTAAATGATATTACTTTGAAATATAACATTTTGGTATTTGATTTCTTGGTTTTCGTTAATTGTACACAGATAAAAATAAAATTGCAATTGTTTTAATCACATCCGAATGCGTCTCGGGACGACGCGCCCTGCCACGTGAACCATCTTATATAATATAAACATTTCGCAAAATGCCCCTTCGTACAGCGGCGTAGTGAGTCATATGACCCAGGGTAAACAAAAAATTGAAACTGATCAAAAAAAAAAAAGTAAAATAAATTTATTTCACGTACCTATATTTTTTATATAGTCATATTAAACCTCGCATATTAAAGTTGCATAATTTTTAAATCCTGAAAAAATTATGAAAAACTCGTCACATAATCTAGCTTACACTGAAAATAGGAGCTAAGGGTGTGATCGCTATCCTTTAACTCTAAAATATATCCAACAATATTACTTTACGTCCTTATAATGATTTTTTTAATATTTCAAAACAAACCATCAAACGTGGATATTTCTATAATATTTATTATTATTATAATATATACGTCACAATTGACGAAACGTTCAATGTTATGGGCATTATAATTAGCGATGAAAACACGATTGTTAAAAACTTTAAATATAATTACGTTATTTGAATTCAAATATGATTCAGATTAGTTTTCTGGTAATCAGATTGTTTTTACTATTTTGGTCTATAGTGCCGGATTAGGATATACGTACTACTAAGTTACTGAAAACAGTTCTTTTTCTCACACTGACCACAAAGGGTCATTTGAGATTCGGAAAATGCTTCCGCCATTTTTACAGAAATCATTAAATTGTAACATCTTTGTAAAAACATACATATGATGGTGCGCGCATTGAAATAAGTTGTTGCAACTGTATTTTTTGGGTAATAAATCTAATTTATTTCTTTGAGTTCCAGTCAAGTACAAATGTTTATTTAAATGTATAGACTGGATGTCACTGGTAAATACATACATTTTGACTTAATCTTATTAAAACACAAGTCGCAAACATTTACTTCTATACTGCTATATTAAATATTTTAATATAATCTCTGAAAGAATTTTGAAAAGAACACACATAAACGTTTTTTTAGTAAATTTTATTTAATATATTTTATTGCCGTTTTTTGGTATTCATTGAATAAAAATGAATCTTGGATGTCGTGTTGTAAAAAGGCAATAAAAAGGTGTAACAAAGTACTTTGAATTTGACGAATATCCTAATTTGGTTATACATGTGAAACACTTTTTGTGGGTTTTGCCTTATAATAAACTCAGTCTCACTGAGGCGGGACGCCCAGAGTGCTCTGCTCGAGCCGGCCCCGAAGAAGCCGCGAAACTGGAAAAACAATCAATCTACGATCTAACATTGTCAGTGAATGTCACCGTAAATTAAATATATTCGATAACGAGCGCAGGCGCAGACTACAGCGGCGAACATGTTTATGCTACAAAATCTATTTGTGAACTTAATCGTGGTTAACCTCAAAATGCTTGTCCAACTCTTCATTCGGGTCAGCTGCCAACAGATTCAGAACTGACTACCGACGCTTCCATTGTGTGCCGTACAATGGGCGAAGGATGATGACCGGACGACCACGCTTCGAGCGCTCACCCGTCACAACATTTTAAGAATGGGGATTACCCATATTGGATATCTTTCGTCTGTTATCAATAATACGAATGAATATTATTTTAAATTATAAATAACAGATAAGCCTTCAACTTTATAAAACACAGCCACTCGAAACAGCTGTAAATTTGTGAAAGAGACTAACAGGTATACTACTTTTTATTTAGAAAGAACAATTATATCAGTGTGAGTAACACCATCATATTATGCACATTGTAACAGTGTATTGATGCCGCTTAGAGTTTTAATTGGTCAGTAGGCGGGGTTGTTGTTTGAAATTAGTTATAAATATCGTATCCACAAAAAATGTGCACGAAATGTTCGAATTTTGTGAAGTTTATATATATTTGTATGTTTATGTAAATTTTTTTTTAATGTATTAGTTGACTTGTTGTATTTTTACATTATTATAAATATATAACTACGTACTCACACTATAAAAGCCATATATTAAAAATAAATATTCCTAAAAGCATTAAAATATATGTTTCAATAAACCACTTCTAGTCTGTACATAAATATACTTAACCCTATTTCTATCACATAATACATGGCGACGTAAAACATAAAAAATATGATATATCGCATTGAAAACTGTAAATGAAAATTTGAGCTCTGCAAGTGTTATGTGTTCTATTTCCTTAAAGTTTTCCAGCAACATGTATTTATTTAATATTTAAAAAGTATTACATGTTTTTGAAACGGGCTGTTACACACACTAATATATTATCTTTCTAAATGAAAAGTAGTTTACCATATAATGTTTTATGGAGGAACCAAACCCAAAACCCGAATTTTAAGCAACAAAATATACGTGTTATATCAATACCAATAATGGCTACATTCCAAGCCACAGTTTATAAGTTGAAAATATGCCACATTTTAAATATTTATGTTGGATCGTGGTTACTCATTGTTCGTATATTTGCTAATTTAAAAATATTGCTTACAAAGAAAAATGAAAAATATAATTCTATCACAATGGAGTGTGTGCAATAATTACTATACAAATATTTTCTTACGCGATTATTTGTAAAAGAAAAAAAGAGAAATTAGTTACCGGGTACGAAGTTATTTTCAGTGCAGCCCTATTTTCAAGTGTTACCAGCCGAACTTTCTAAAACTAAAGGGAGCGTACACGCGCGCACTGCCCTGGCACCCTCGGGATTAATGTTTCAGTGCTAAGTCATTATTTTATTAGTAATACATATTATTAACACTAGCCATCTTACAAAAATAATTACAAAACATTTGAATGTCGTTCCACTAATATTTAGTTTATAAACAATCTCATCTTAACTAGGTGAAAATCCGTCAATAATGACAAGAAAAATACATACATTCAAATTTACAAAGAATAATTGCTAGGTACGTAACTTTGGATACCTGATTCATCTAAAAAATAGAACGTCCAGACAATACCATTTCTTAATATCTAGTAAGTGACAAAGTTCCAGACGATTAATTATAATTATATTATTCGTGACCGACCACAGATCGCGAGAATTATTTAAATTTTGATTAATGATTAATAGAAATACCTAGTGTACTTCGCTCGTACAGCCAGAGGGCGCGCACTTCATATACGTATTTAAAAAATAAACTGTCCCTAAGATAAGATAATATTATGCTAGTTGTAAATACATACTTATATATATTTATTTGGATTTACGTCCAGAAATCCTAGTCATGCTTAGCTTTTTTTTAATGTACTGAGTATACGCCCCTGCCCAATGAGCTTAACTTTGCTTTGCAACATTGATGCTTAATTAATTTAGTCACTATCACCATCTTTTAGCCTGTGGTGAAGATTAAGATCATATAAAACAGATATCTGAAACACTACGAACATTGGTTTACTAAACATATACAGTATGTGGTACCAAAAATAGTCGAAAGAATGGTCATAAAAATAAAATGATACCGAGATCATTTTCTATAGAGGAACCATACTGCACTACTACCACCTACCACCCACAACTGACATACACTAAATTCAAGAGTTCGCTTCGTTCTCTCTTTCATTGCCGGGACCTTACTGGAACATTGTTCAAATTGATATTTTACCCATCAATTTGTTTGAGCGGTACTAGTCTGATTACTAATTACATAAGTATGTAATTTAATCACATGTGCGTGAAATCAAATCGATTATTTCATTCTCGACGCTCGAGAAAACATTCCAATAAGATTGTTTACAGTTTTCCCGCCGCGACAACTTTCCCGGGAATACTGGCAACATCGCTCGGCGGAAGGGGACAATCATTGTCACCACTTGTAGGTTATAATACTACTAGGCGGGTTAAAGATGAACAACTCGGAAACTGGGGGGGCCCACCTCTAGTGATGGCTGCCGCGGGCTGTCTGGTTAGCGGGGGGCCTCGGGCTCCTCGGCCCGGCCATGGCGGGTCCGGCCCGCCCGCGACAACAACACGCACGTCCAACAATCACTGAAAAAATAACAATACGATGTCAGCGCCCTCTCAACGAGAGCGAACTTTAATTTTTTCCACACACACACATATTTTTTGCGTCCCGTCTGCGGCGGTGTCACCCCGAAAATCAATAAACTGAATTAACTCCCCCCGGAGCGGCCGGCGCTACGCCCCTCCGCGACGGACCCGAGGGCGAAGCAGGCTCGGATGTAGGATCCGCACACAAAACACCAGAAATATGGCCGCGACCGACACTTAGAATCTCGCCCGTAGGTGAAGCGCGGCCGGGAGGCGCTACTGCCACGTTAGCGACGGCCGCGAGCGTGAAATATCGGCAGAGAGGTGTCGCGGGATCGCTAGCGGCGCCCGTCCGCCATGACTGCAAAACAACTGAAGCGCTCGTCCCGCGAGGGGAGACGTGAAAAGTACTAAAGAGCGAAGCGGGGAGCGTGCAAAAGTGCGGCCGCACGTCCGACTCGCGGAGTAATAGGCCATAACTCACACGATTCTCGCCCTTTCACACACGCGCGTGTCGTATCGTGCCTCTCCGTCACGCGAACGGCGGCCATTTGCGATTCTAGTGCAGCGGGTGCGAGGGGGACGTAATGAGATCAATCCGCTACGCGCCAAATTCACTATGACAGTTTTGCGGCACCGAGTGACGAGAATACCTGTTAGTACTGTCTTGTTTTATATCTATAATGAATAGGTTGACTTTTTTACATTATAATTCCAGATTGCCAGCTGTCACCTGCGCACATAGGTGGGAGACCGTCAGAGCGAGAGGGCCGCACGGTTGACAGAGCTTCCGATGCGCCAGCGAGATTGACAGCGGCCGAGATAACATAACCTACTAACGCTGGCGGCTGCCGCCACGATTTTAAATTTAGAACAATCGTTCATAAATAATATAATCTTATTATTTTTATGAGTTTTTAACAAACGTTCAATGATAAAGGCACATTTATCGCAGTATTGTATTTCTTCGTGGTACATTCGATTTTCTACGAAAATTTTTGAGCCGAAATAATATATTTTCTTTAAAAGAATGTAAAAAATTTGTAATGAAGTTTCATAACACCAATAATTTAATACGTATTTCTTGAATTGAAACCTAGTAATAATAAAGTTAAATCTTAAGTTAAAAGACGTGAAATTAAATTTTACATTAAAAATGAAAGTAATATAATTTACGCATTGCTTTTAATTTTAATAATGTATCTTCGACGAAATTAACCGACAATAATGACCCGTGACCTGGCGACAAGAATTTGGATTGGCCAACAAATGTTGAATTTGAAAATAGTAATATTAAAGATAGATAGACCAGTGCTGGTGCCGGATTTATGAAGTCGCAATTACGAGCGCCCTCGCTTTCCAGAGGGCCCTCAATTCACTGACAAAAGGGAAGTGATCGAGAGTCAACTGAGAAAGCAATAAAAAAATAAACTCCAAAAGTACTGGCAAAACTGATCGTGCTCGACTTTGTCATGTATCTTATTGTCCATGACTCATGTACGTTTGGTCTTTATTGCGTAGGGTCGGGAGCTCTAAATTCCAGGTCTGTTATTAATAATTTAACCTAAAACATAACATTAACCCAAAATGTCCTCCAATATTGAATTAGAGCGAATTATTTCTAAAATTAATAATACAACGGTGTAATTTTACTCATCAGCGTACTAATTATGTACTTTTTAAATTCAGCTACAAGAATTATTGAAAAGGTTTTTTTCTAAAGTACTGCATTTTCCTAGGGAAATGGTAACAAATCATTACAAAAATTATCTAGTTTATTTTTTAAATATTGGTGCAATATTTCTATGGACGTATCGGACTTATTAAATATTATAGCAGTACTACGTTAGACGGTTTTTGATATAGTTTTTTTTATCATTATTTAATTTATGTATTAATATTAAATCCGTTAGATGTTCGTAGATATACACTAGTCAGTTAAAGTACATGAAAATGACGCCCCTATAGAAATAAATTAGGTGGTATAGCTGCACGATGAGTATTCAGAGTACCGTAGATTAAGAATTGGAAAAAAATTGTCTCAAGCCGGCCCTGTCAGTGGAAAGAAGATTTCTATAAAACTGTATTATATTTATTGTTGTACTTCTCAAATTAATAGCTTACAATATGATTGGTTACATATTTATATATAATTTTTTCTCTATTTATCTTGAGCGAGCCACAATACGCGACGCGCCCAAAATACGAGAAAAGCAATTTCGGTAATAAGGCGTCGCTCTTATAATTATAATACATTCTATACATTACTACTGCTTTTATGCTTACTATGGCTTCATGGCCCACTGAGAGCATTCGTCCGATGTACAAATCGGCCAGGCATCTCTGACCTGGGCCATGTGCAGAGTCTATGCAGAGTTTATGCAGAATCAGGAACGTAAGGGTACGTCAAGAAGTCGCCGTCTGTTTGGAATCTCTCGGCTCACAGCAATGTGTCCTGCTCATCTCACTGTTTGCGATATTACCACACCGATTACCTAAAATCAAGATTTTGGCAATGATCTTTATAATTAACTCTGAACTGTTGCGAATACGGCACTGAACTAAGCTTCGGAACCGAAGCTTCGGCTTCGGCCACCTTCGGCTGCACATTCGGCTTCAGCTAAAATCTGCCGAAAGTATGGCTCTGTATTTAGCCGCCAAAAAGTGCCGAAGACGCCCGAACTATTACAAATGAAATAAAATTCTGTTTATCATTTCTGAAAAACTGCAATTTATTTATTGAATGAATATATTTACAATTATTATCAGCACCATAACACAAAAAAGTAAGTAACGGTGTAGAATGTGTTGTGTACTTTCCAGTCGGTGTTCTAAGATTTCTAAGTACGATTGAACCTTCGGCTTCGGCTTCGACTTCGGCCGAAGGTTATGACAAGAGCCGAACAATCGGCTCCGGTCGAAAACTGACCTTCGGTCTACACTACACTACACTTAACTGGTTGAGAATCCTCACCGGCCCATATATTTTTCAGAAAATATATTCAGTTTCTTTTTCGAGGCTCGTGTAAGAGTCCGTATCTCATTGCATATGTAACAACAGGACGTGTTGTTGAATCAAATCGAGGGTTAAAAGTGGATATCGCTCTTATTTTATTATATTTTACCCTTGAGAAACCAATCAAATCAAAAATTGCAACACACCACATAATAATACGCCCTGCTGTTATATTTAAAACATACGTAAATTATAAAGTTAATTATGCCGATTCATGATTTCTTACCAAAAGGTAATAAAAATGTTTTTTTATTAAAATGATATCAACTGCGAAGAAACTGAAACGCTACAACGTTCTTGATCGTTCATTGAAAATACGGACATATTTTTGAACATTTACGAGGACAATACTGGGGCACAACATCTACTGCAAAGGCAATTAATAAAAAAAGTCATTTGAGTGCCAGCTAGGTCAACCAGAACTAATCTCAAATTTAACCTTCCACATTGCAACACCAATGCCAAACAGAACTCGTTTTCCGACCGAGCCCCCCTTTATTTCAACTCACACTCAAATGAACTAAACATTTTCAGTACTTCAGTTGCCTCAATAAAATCTAAATTCAATATATGTATAAACCTTAATGGCCTTCATTTTATTTTTATTACACACATTTTATTCCCTATCCCCTCGCCCTCCCTTTCCCCTGGAAAATTATCTTCTTTATAATTTTTACCTCTCCTCTGTTTAAATTCTTATTTTTTAGTATTTCTGCATTAGAGGAGGTAGTTTTCTATAGTCTTACTAGATATTTATATATTTAATAAGTCATTTTCAAATTGTCTTCACTGTTTAAAGTATAATCTGTTAAATTATTGCTGCACTTTCTTTATGATTTTTCTTTTTATTAATTAACTGTATGTTTTCCAAATAAAATAAAATAAAACATTTTAGGAGTAGATATGTTTAAAACGTGAGTCGAAAATGTTAAAGCTGCATGTGCCTAATCCCAACCATTTCAGAGATATTCGCATTTAAAAAAAGGTTATTGTTATGGAAATTATTTCGATTAATTAAAATTGCAAATCAATTGCAAATTATATATTGAATACAAAAAATAAAAGGTCATCGAATTTCGAGTTGCCAGACTGTTGTTTGATAGATGATTTAGGGCCCGATGCAATATTTTCCGCAACGGTACAAAATTTATCCATAATCTTTGACATTTTCGATTGTCAAATCCCTCAAAATATTGCACTTGCACGTGTTTTCAATGAATGTAGAATTTCAGTTATTCTGATCGTTATATAGAGTTTAATTCCCAAGATACACATTTTTTTCTTAGGTATTTATTTTTTAAATAATTTTATTGTACAGGTGTAACAGACCTAGTCCACAATATTTTATGGGGTAAATTGCGAGTCGAAAATGCTCTAGAAATATGTGTCTTATCTCAATCATCTCAAAGATATAATTATTTAAAAAAAAATCGTAATTATGCTATTATTTCATTTAATTGAAATATTTTATTAATTCTAGATTATATATTGAATACAAAAAAATAAAGGTTATCGAATTTCGAGCGGCTAGACTAATTTTTGTTACATAATTTAGGGCCCGATACAAAGATAGTAGAAACATTTTGCAAATATTTATTTTGAATTAAGTAGACTTAAAGGTTAACATGATTTTGTAAAAATTTCAAACAATAATATTTTCCATAACGGTGTAGAATTTGCACATATTGCTTGAACATTTTCGTCTCAAAATGTAGTCAGGTATTATGGTCAGAGGCGTAACTACGAAAATTGTCCCCCAATGCAGAATGGAAAAGCGGGCCCCCTAAATAAGTATTATACCTATATAAGATATTCGGATAGTAGTACTGCGTGGTTTATCCATTAAATAAATAGAACAAATTTTGTTTCATTTATCATAAGTATTCTTCGGCATTTACATGTACATGCAATTTAAAATATACTTGCTCCACTTAAAGGCGATTTTCACTTTACGGCGAAGGTTTGGTCCCTAACCCGACACATTAGCGGGATACTGCTACTGTACATCGATAATGTATTCATAGGTTTTCGAAATACACGTGAGAAACGATTTTTAAATTCCATATCTTGTGGTGAATTACCATTAACGCTGGGAGTGGTATTGATACTCGCAAAAATATCAATGCCAAATGGATTGTAGGGTGCGAACTTTTTGGGCCCGTATCTAACGTGGACCCCAGTGCACTGCATTGACATAGTTACGCCACTGGTTATGGTTCGGATAAATATAGAAAAGTAAATATTTAAAACGATAAGAATTGGAAAACTTCAATATATTGGACATATAATGAGACATTCAGTATTAGATCTCGCATCTCACAATGCAGGGAAAGATTGATAGAACTCGGGGCCCTAAAATAGCTATTCTGACCAGAAGAACTGTGACTGGGAGTCTACTGTAGAGCTTTACCGAGCCGCAGTAAACAGAGTGATGGTGCGTCTTATTTTCAAGAGCTCTGCATCCCAGACTTGAATGGTAGACCTCTAATGGTAAAATAATTGTATCCGCGAAACAAAAGTGACACTTAAACTACTACTACTCGGGTAGATGAAATGAGGTCGGAGCAGTGGATAGCGCGGTGGAGATTCGACGGGAGCGGCAGAATTGACATCGGTCGATGATGAGCCAATATTTAAAACTCTTCGAACACAAACGCGTGCATCGAGACTATTTAATAAATCAAACTTGGTTGGCAACCCTTTTGACAATACGACACAATGTCAGATAACGAACGATAACAGCTTTTGAAATCTTTGTTAATTTCGTTATCGAGATATAATCTCGCAATTGGACGAAGAGTTATCAATTATCAGCGGCCGTACTGACAAATTTCAACCTTTGAACGTAATACATCGGGAACGAAAATCCACTCGACCTTCTCAATAAAATAACCAGCTGCTTAGTTTTGAAATATCGTGAAGATTACTTTGTCACTTGAATTCAATGTTGGCTATTTTATTTGGTACTTTGCGCACGGAATAAAAATAGTTTGGCACGCTTACAAATATATAGGTACTACCGATTTCAAAAGGTCTCCTCATGTAACTTCCGGTAAAATTCTATGTATTTTTTTCGACCCTGAAGCTGGTTGATTTTGTGGATACTATAACTCCCATAGTCCTTACAAGATTTCTATCTAACTTTTCTGGAAAATTGACTTTGTAAATATCTCAACTAAGTTCGTTAGGCAGCTCTATCCGCCACACGATATTAAAATGGCGGTTGTTCAAAATAAATAAAAAATCTTAACATTTTTAATATTTATCAAAAAAAAATGAGAGTAATCTACACGGTACCATAAAACCGGAAATATCTTTTCCTTTCACACACATACGTAATATATCTGATTCTTGTCCCTAGTGCCGGAAGATATATTTTTATTGAAGCAGTCGGTTCCTAACGTTAGCCAGTCTTGACACAATGAAGACGGCCTAAAAAGAGAAAGTTATGAGTGGCAGAATTTGTCAACACCGGATACTGCTACTGGGTGTCCACGGTGTCCACGGTGTCCACTGAACTAAGGCATTAAAGGTGCAGCAATGTTCAGACTAATTTCACGGTTATGACGTACACGATTGTTAAAATACTTTTTTTCAGTTAACTGTATAGGTACTCATTTAGATTTCTATTTTCGGTTGCCCGGTTATTAAATTATTAATATAGATAGATACATATCAATGATCCGAGTGATGTACGAAACGCAACATAATACATAAATATATTGATAAATTGAAGAGTAGAACGCGATGTGTTTACATCTTTCTAATTCTAAAATGAAGAGCTTACTTGCTCGCCGATTGCTTGCTGCGCTAGGCCCTGCAGGTGACTATTGTGGCCGCTACGCGGTCAGAACTTTCGTAGAATCTATATTTCAATGCGGAAATCCCTCATTATATTGCTTTAACATTGAGTCACGTAATGTACTTTGTCTTTATTTACAGTAAAAAAAAACATATTTATAATATGTAGAATAATATTTTGTTTTCTTAAATTGATATGATTGTCGTCAGAATGTTATTAAAATCACAAACAGAAAGAATATAGTGAACTTAAAGAAATTAAATAATATGAACAGGTAAAAAAAAACTTTAAATCTCAAGTGAATACGATATTTTGTGTAAAATCATTTTGAACTGCAATGCAAAAATAATCGAGTAATTATATCTAAGAATTATTCACAACAGTTTTAACAAATATTGGATATGGATAACATATATTGCACAATGCGGAAAAATTGTAAATGAACATTAATATTCATTAATTGTTAATATGTACATCTGCCATCTAGCGGATTTTTAAAGACTACTTTAAAGGACATTAACGTATACAGATCCGGATCCAATAACGACGTAGGTAGTGCAATCGTATTATTAGATAGATTCATAGACTAGACTAGACTTTACGAGAAATAGGACCATGTCACCAGTCTCCCAGTAGTTTATTTCCATGGGGCAGCGGCGTAACTTAAAATATTGGACCCCGATGCAAAATGGAAAAAAGACCCCCTGTAAAATGAATATAATATTTATAAAATATAAGAATATTAATTAATACGTGATTTCTAGCTATTAAATAGCAAGAATTAAATTAATTTCTTAAATAAAAACAAATGTGTGTTTTGAACTTGAAAAATCATTGTTTCGCTTTGAAGCGATATTAGTTTTACGACCATAGTTTATAGATACCAAAAGAATTGCAAAGGAATTTGACTCTTCTCTTCGATGAAATGCATAAATTTCCCATTCAATTTTCATTTGTGACGAACTAAGTGTATTAGGGTTTTATTTATAGATTGATAGAATGCGTAGGTACGTCATTTATTGCGTCAATCAAAATTCATCGCCAGAAGAAAAAATGTGTAATTTGAATTTAAGAAATTGATAAACAGTAGTGTGAGTTTGTCAATTTATATTTATTATAGTTAGCTGAAATGGCTTGAAGTTCACCACATTCTTAAGGATAATTTGCTAATACTTGTAGGGTTCCCAAGTTCACGCTGATTGCGCCACTATCGCAGCACAGGGTTGATAATTATTAGCTCTGGGGCAAAGTTTTGTAAAACTGAACGCTGTACCGATGCGATACAAAATTGTAAAATATTTCATTTATTCGTTTATCTCACCAGAAGTTTGAAACATTTTTGTGGAATGGGACAATCATACTTACTGAATGCGACATTGGTGAGGTGGAAAAATAAAATAGAATGACCAATAATTTATACACGCAATGAACATCATTTATTAAAAATCTATTTCCAAAATTTCAGCAATCTACTTTTATTCAGAAGAAAGCTATAAGTGATTCAATTCAAGAGTTCCAAACGGAAATTATATTAGAAAAAAACGAATGACGACACGGATAATTAAATACATTTAAAATGTAATTATATATTGAATATATATTTATTAAATATACATCGTTACTATATCACAAAATAGCACGGATCAAAAAGATCGTTACTTTTTAAATATACAAGTCACAGTTCCTACGTAAATTTCAATTTTACAAATCTCGTATGAATTAATAAAAAAAAAAATTGCCATTAAGCAAATGTCACTGTGCCGCATAAAAAAAATCACTTAAAACTCAACACAAAATTAAAAGTTAAAAACTTTTGTGACTGTCATACGTTAAAATCAAATTTATATTGTAAATCGCAAATTGTTTTAAAACATTGTAATGAACAAAAAGGTTTGCTTTCGCTTTTGCAAATATCATTCTCATATCTCACATTTTATATCCCAGCATATTTTAATCACAGTATTAGGAAGACGTGCAATTCAATCAGTCGCGTATATTGTGTTGTCCGTCAAGTGCTTAAAAATTGATTGAATAAAAATATTTTTTAACAATTTTCGTAATGTTTTTGAATATTTATTAGCGATTAATATATTTAAGTGTATTTCCATTCTAATTAAATTGAGTTTTATATTGTTTAACTGAAAGTGTTTTTTTTTGTGAGATCATTTTTCCCATAAATCAATATTTGTCGGGAATTTTATAGCTAACGTCTGGCGTTCTCAGTTCTTAGCTAAAAATGTCAGAAATGAAGACACTAGCTGACCTAGCTGTTTTCTCATACGATGTAGTCCGATGAGGCATGACGCAGTCTCTAAATTGAATCCAATTACGTGCTTTAATAAATTATATTGTTAATAATGCAACATTTGCATCGTGATATTCTCTCAAACTCGCCAATAAGTAAATTAATAGAGCTGTCATCGACCATATAAAAAAGTTTGACATTTCTTTGTTATGACAGCGCGTCATTTCTAACCCATAGTTCTATATTGTGGACGATGAACGGTCTTCCGAAAGTTACACATGTCAAAAATTATAAATAACAATTTGTTTTGGTTTAAATCAATTTATACTTTATGAAACTGAAATAATTTGCTTTAAAAACTGTAAATAGTAAATTTCCTATAAATAGAAACGCTGTAACTTCTTCAGAAATCATGTGTCAAAATTGAACAAGAAAAGTTGTGTTTAATATTGAAATTTTAAATATAATTCTTGTAAATACGTAGTAAGAAGTGTGGTATACAATGAAGAACATTATCTGTTGACTTGATATAAATAACTAGCTCTTAAGTGTGTTTGACATTTTTTGAATTATTAGTTGATGAAGATTTTAATAGAAGATGGGAAGAGTTTCAAAAGATTTGCTGCCTGTCAAGGCACACTACTTCTTTTTCTTTGCAGGTAATTTAAACTTTTTAAAAGTTGTTCAAATTTCATCATCTTCCAAACCTTTGAATAGTGTGAACTGTTAAACTGAGAGTGTCAATAAAAAATAACCAAGGATTCTTTGATGACCAATACAGCATTCGGACATTAGCGTGGCAATCAATAAATTATAAATTTTAAGCATTTTCACCCTTTTGAAAAGTATTATTAATCGAGGTTACGAAATAAAATAAATATCATACTTATTCGGATTCAATTGTATTCTGAAAACTCTAAACATTGACTTATTTAATTATTGCAATATGGCATTCTATTACAGACATTATTAAGTATAGATAATATATAATATATACATTATTAGATAAGTATCTACAATATATGTATAATTATGATTATAATTGTACTGTGATGTAACTGTAATATTATGGCATAGTATACATATGTATAATATAATACATCTCAGGCATGCGTAGGGTTACCACATAAAAAAATGAAATAGAAGATAATCTACTCTAAAATCAATTGAAGTGACATTTGAAAATAAATAAAGATTTAAGATATAAGCTTTTATGATAAAATACAACACGGACAAGTGTATCACAACCACTTGTGCATAGAAAATGTATTTTCCTACATATTTCTACCTCGTACAGTAATTTAAGTAAAAAGTCAAATTACACAATTTGGATGATTGTCTGTATACTCCTTTGTAAGCTCCATTAATATTTGATGTAATTCCAGCACTGGGACCCCTTCTGCCTCAGATGAATGTGTTTGGTCGACAGTTGGGGGTGTCCCCGGCTGTTATGGGTGCTGTGACGGCTGTACTGCCCCTTCTGTGGGCTCTAGCCAAGCCGGCCATCGGTTTCCTAGTTGATTATTTTCAGGTATACAATACATATTATGTATGGTTTGGGGTTACAGCTTTCTATCTTAACCTCTCGCATCCTAAGGTAACACATGTGTACTTTTGCTTAATATATTTTTAGTCTTGTAGAAAGTTTGCTAACAAGTCTTCTTAATAAAAACAAGTGGCAACATCTGCTGCAGTATTTTTTATAATATACCTTACCCTTTGCAACTGCATTTGAGAAAATATAAATGCAGCAAAATTTAATGTCCGACAAAGAAATATGCAATATTAATTTTATTTTACTTAACCATTATTAGTTACTTTCATTAAGATATTCTATAGAGTTCTAGAATTAATGTGAGTTTTAAACACTATAACAATAGCAATTCTAGCAATAGAAGCAGAGAAAACAGAATGATGACGGTCAACTGTTGAGTCTGTTTCAAAATGATCTAGAACTGAAAATAGCTTTCGTTTTGATATTGAATCATGGTCATAACAAAATAATCTTCCACAATGCATTGCAGAGCAATCTACACCAACGCATCCAATTATCAAGTTGTATCAATACTTTTCCCAGTGCCAATAGGACTGATAATTTTTTAAACCCGTCACAGCAAGAAATGGATATAACAATGTCCCAAAATTAACGCAAGATTTGAATTTGCCACCATTTCTGCAGTAAATTGTTGGCAACCCTGAAAAAATAATAATTTGACAGCTGAGAGTTTAGGGTTAGTAAAAATGGGGCGTTACACGATACAACGTGTTTTCATCATTGAACAATATCTCAAAAATAATGAAAGTTTGGCAGGCGCAATTCAAAAATTTATTACAAAATATGGTCAGAATAGTGTTTAAGTTCATCAACTGCGAAGAGATTAATTGAAAAATTTAGAGAGACTAGATCAGTTGGAGACGCTAAACACACTGGTTGTCTAAAAACAAGCCAGTCAGCAAATATCCAAATAGTTATGGAAAATTTTGACAAAAGAGTGCGTATATGCCAGCAAAGCTCTGGAGACCATTTGCCCCGTGTGTTATTTCATAAATAACTCTATCCCATGTACTTTATGATTCAATAAAAAAATTAAAATCTAAAGGCTAAAAACTATGTTTTCTATTTAATTCAAATCTTGCATTAATTTTGGGACACCCTAGATAAGATTAAAAAAAAACCATTTTTCACATTATGAAAACACATTAATACAATAGTGAAAACATTTTCGATGTTTACAGTAGTACCCTACTAATACATTGCTTTAGGGACCAGACCATCACCATCACCAAAAAGAAGATTTTTTTATAAGGGTTAAATTAGTTGAACCGTTTTAGGATTAAAATTTGTTGACATTTAAATTTTTTTTTTATAAATAAAAACATTTTAAACAAGTATGTAGTTTTTATTTTTCTATAATAATTTATATTTTTTCCTATGAAGGTGTGATTATTGTAGGGGACAATAGATCAATTTTATTTTTGCAATTAAAGGATAGTACCGCGTAGCACTTCAATTTATATCTTACACACAATACATATTTAGGAACTTTTCTTTATATTTTGCATTGGAGTCCAATTTTTTTAGTTACGCCACTGACTATCAGCAGCAAAAAACTTGCATGCAAATCTGCAGTCGACACTATTGTCAAGTGTAAATATTTTTTAGGAAATTGTGAAATAAATTTCTGTTAAATACATAGATGAAATGTATACATTCGTATCCCGCCAGATATCTGAATGTGTATTTTTTAATTTACCCAACTAATTTATAATTTAAAAATATTTTTAATTTTGTCAAGTGAAAGAAAAGTATTTAATAAATTATTATTTTGTAGTGTAAGAAATGTAAATATTACACAAAATATTTTACCGCGAATTAATTAAATTAATAATAATACTTTTGTTTCAGAAACAAAGAAAACTCATCTTCATGTCTATAATATTCCTGATGAGTGGGTCATATTGTTCCCTGTATTTTTTGCCAGAACCACCGTTGTTACCGATATCACCGCCGATTATAGTGGGCTTTTCGCAGATTGAAAATGCTCAAGGTGGACAGAACTGGGTCAATGTTATGCCTTTGTCACAAGTGTGCTTCAATCAGGTCAGTGCATCTGTTTTATTATTATTTTTAAGGATCTTATATTCGTCATCCGACACTTGGTAATAGCTGGACAATGTTACCCCTACGTTTTATCTATATTATGGTGGTATTTAAACTACTTTAAACTTGTCTTTAATAAGTCTACTTTAAGCTTTAACTTGTCTTAAATAAGTGCTTCGAGAGGTTGACATTGATGACGAACACCTGATGTCTTGAAAGAGAACACTTGTCTTGAAAGAGGGATGTCAGGGACTTTACATTATTCATGAGAGGACACATTTCGGTATTCAGAGAAATGAACTAGAGTCTAATGCGGGAGTTGAAGAGTTGGTCAGTCACATGGTGTAGAATATAGCGAATTACATTCGACTAGGGTCCGGA
Organism: Eubasilissa regina; assembly: GCA_022840565.1. Taxonomy (NCBI): domain Eukaryota; kingdom Metazoa; phylum Arthropoda; class Insecta; order Trichoptera; family Phryganeidae; genus Eubasilissa; species Eubasilissa regina. The sequence goes on along the minus strand of JAINEB010000021.1, from coordinate 653,481 downwards.
TCTCGTCTAGGTTATGGGCGAGATAGAATTCAATATGTAATTGAATACTTTTTCAAGTTTTTGAAAAATGAAAACATGCCTCTGATCACAAAAAAATGCGTGTCAAAACTATGACAGTATGTAAAACATGTTTGGAAAGTATAAAGAACCTTAAAGTAGAATAAAACAAGCCTTTATGAAAATTTTATAAAAAGGGACAACTCGTTAAAGGAATTTTGCAACTGGTATGTGACAATCTGGTAGTTTATAACATTCATCTGCATGTGCTACTATATATGTTCACAATTTAATGCAAACATCTTATTATCTGGAAAATATTGCTTAATAGGTGTATGAATTAAATAAGCATTGAGTATATATGGGTATAGTGAAATCTCGATCGATCGTTCCTCGAATAATCGTTTTCCATACAAAATGCCCAAAAATAGATTGTATCGATCGTTCCTCTACATATCATTTTATCGCATTAATTGTTTAAATTACGCAGCATATTTCATTAACTGGCTTGTTTTATAATTACCTGGCTAATGTCACATTGACGTTAAAGAGCGAGTCCTGCCACATTGGTAAAGGGTCAAAAGATTTTTTTTATGCACATTCAATAACTGGTGCTGAAAAAAATGTCATTTGCAATACCGAAAAAATACTGTTTATACAAAGATACAAAATTGATACGAAGTAAAATTTTTTTTTTGTTTCTGCGCAGCTTTCTAATTATATTTGTATTTAAACACATTCATTTACATGTTAAATATGTCTGTATTCATTGTTTTTCCGCTCACATAGTTTATTTTAATAGGTCTCTTCAAAAACGATAGATAGAAGTTTCACTGTTATGTGCTCAATTAGCTAAAATTACATATTTTTATTTTTCGAGGGGCCCGGACTAAATGTGTCGGCAAGAGCCGCAATATAATAATGTGTTAATCCTCTAAGACTTGATAGTGGCGAGGTTATTACCAGACATCATTTGCACTTTTACATATCTTTATGGCTGTTTGACGAGATGTTTACTTATTCCTATACATTGTTTTATTATACACAATTTAATCCGTGTCTGTTGGTCCCTTATAGTTTGCCTTTCTGTTCCAATATTGTCCTTCATTTTAAGGCTTTTTGTTTCCGTTCTTGAGGTCAACTCAACATTACTATCTCAACTTTTGAGGTCAAAATTCTTCAAAACTGACGAGCGTATTTAAAAAGTAAATAGTAATGTGCACAACACTAACGATGCTTATCAAACTGTATCATTCTCTCCCTATTTTATTATATTTGCAAACAAAACGTGATGTATGTGCGGCTTGCTATTAAAAAAGCTAATAAAGATTTTCTTCTTTTCGCAAATACTATTACAGTAAAACTCAAATGTTCCGAGCAATAAATTTTTTTTTGGTCTCTTGAATTTCAAGTTAACGAGGTTTCGGGTTTCGCATATCTCGATTTATTTTTTGGTCCTTTGAATTAACAAAGTTTTTCCGTAGTTTGATTAATGTGAGCAAAACTTCAAGAATTAATGCACAATAAAATGTAACAAATAGAATATTTCCGATTTCAAAATTGACAAATTGTTAGTTGCCACAGTCCCCCACGACAATGTTTACGATTTTACAATATTTATATATAGCACAGTGCCGGGCTCCGTTAGTGTTATAAATCGAAAAGCTGTGTTAATATCAATTAATTATGATAATGATTTAATATTAATAAAAATTGAGGAACGTCATGCGCGAACAATTTTTTTAATCATCTCAAGGTTGCCTGGAGGCAGCCGTATTGATTTACTACATTTAATATTTCAAAAGACACTGTTACGAAAAGAGCAATATTATATTTTTGATGTTTGTAGCATTAAATTTGTTGTTAGACATAATTAAAAATTGTATCTATATTCAAACTTTGTATAAACCACTGCGGGTTATTTTTACGTCAACCGGTTAAGATACTAACGCCTAACTATGGATATAAGCACGTGGCAGTGCCTAGTGCTTTTCGGCACTCAAACAGTTAAGCCAAATAAAAATAATATTTAGTTTTGCATTTCAAAGAACAGCGAAGACGGAAATTTAAAAAAATATTGTCAAATATAAATATACATTAGTAATTGATCCACCTAATAATTTGATCCACCTCATTTATCTAGGCAAAAAATGTTGCTTATTTGTAGACACAATTTTTTTGAACAAAATTGACTGCTCAGATGATTTTGTGGTCCCCACACACACAATAGAAAAATTAGAGGAAACATTATTTATAACCCCTAAATAGGCTTGTAACAATTATATAAAAAAATATATTTTCAGGACAACAGGACATGTCTCCAAAAACAAAAAAGTCTGATTGCCGCATCCTGCGGATGGATTTGTAAAGAAGAGTCGGGCACTAGCAATCAAAAAGTGAAAGAAAGCTCAAAAAAATCTAATTGGGATATATACATTAAAAGAGATAATTATATGTTAGAACATAAAATGACTGAATTTTATTACGAACACTTCAATATTACTGGCTGTGATTATTTTAATATGGAAAAATATAAAAGAAATATAACGCTCGAAAATACAAATTCATACTCGAATCAAAATGATTCTAAGGACTATTCAAAAATAGGTATAAACGAAAATGTATTACCGATAGAGCAATGTATTTTTAAAAATGGATGTTCTCTGTTCTCCTGCGCCATATTTATGAATGCAACTATTTTTTATGAAAATGTTACGATGAATTTAAATCAAAGTTTTGATGGGAACGGGACAACCGTAACGGATGAAGAGTATTATTTGTATGGAACAGTGACATTTTGGGGTTTCGTTATTCTCATGTGCATCGGTACTGTGGCATTCAATGTTGCCAATTGCATTGGGGACGCTGTCTGCTTTGATGTTTTAGGTAAGTTTAATATTTAGTGTAAATCGATAAACGTGAAACTGGGAATGAAATATCATATCAAAAAGAAATGATATAAAGTTATGTCATAAAATCATAAACAGAAAGCGAAGCATTGATGACGCAGCCGATAAATAATTTGGGTAAAGTTTAAAATGATAAAAATGGTGTGCGATAAGTGGTATCCTTGTTTATATATTGTCTAAGTTAAAAAGTTGAGCCATAAAGTCATAAACAGTAAACAATTTGGTGACAATGCAGCGGCCGGTAAGCAAAATCCTTTCACATTAAACGTATTTTGTTTCATATTAAAAGAAAATAAATGTTGGTTTTTATTTTTTTCACTAATGAATTTTAACAGAAACCAAAAATTCTTATTTTCAAATGTATAATTTATTATTCTAACTTTTATAAAATATATATTCGCCTAAAATGTAGACCGACAATTTTCTTTTATATTTGTATAATATATGCTGAATTACAAAATACCTGTAATTTAATATTATATACGCAAGGTCCGGAGCGGAGTATGAGGTACGGCTGGCAGAGGGCTTGGGGCACGGGTGGCTATGGTATTACAGCTCTGGTAGCCGGTTGGGCCGTGGACTTGGCCAGCGGAGATTCCCACAAGAAGGACTTCACCCCCGCCTTCGTGCTCACCATCGTATTCACCGTCATAGACATGTTCTTCTGCAGAAGACTCAAGGTTAGCTAGTGTTTCCGTAAATACTTCGATAGCTAGTTCTGGGTTTTCTATTGGTAATGATGAATACAATTATTCAATCTATGTAAATTCAAATTACACAAACCTTTGCGAATCTGTGCTGGTTGAGGCCGACGTCGCTATCCTTGTAGCTTGATGGTCCGCAAATATGCTGGTCAGCCACGTTCACACCTTCACACAACCGCTAATCCGAAATTATATACACTAAAAGTTTTATTATTGCCGCCGTAAAAAGTCCGTCCGAATCACAATGACTCTTTTCCCAGAAGCAGCATCGCTTTTGTTTTCTGTAAATTCAAATCTACACAAATAGAACACACATATTCAAAATTTTATATCAGGCCTACCTATCGAAGTATAAAGCGCGTAAACATCCCGCCCCCTAACCATGCCTGCCTTGGTTACTAATTATCCAAAGGTAACTTGCACAATTTTGAAATAGGCCTCAGCAGGACACCATTTTGCGTTTTAACTTCTGCGACCCGAACTACCCCATCCCTGCCAGGTAATAATTTGACCAATCACCCACGTCGCCATTGCAAAGGAGATAAATTGTCTTCCTTAATCAATACTAGATCATCTTGCTTGGGAGGCGCCGTTTCCGAGGTCCACTTATATCGTTGTTGCAAAGTATGGAGATATTCTGTCCTCCATCTTTGCCAAAAATGCTGAGACATTTTTTGAATGTGTTGGTAGCGGGACAACCGATTATGTTTAATGTCTGAGTAAGGATATTCAGGTAGCGCCACCAATGGTTGACCTATCAAAAAATGTCCTGGAGTCAATATTTCGAGATCCGAGGAATCCGTACTCAGAGGGCACAACGGTCGTGAGTTCATCACCGCTTCCACCTTGGTAAAGAACGTGGTGAGCTCCTCAAAAGTGAGCCGAGTCTCGCCAAGCACGCGCCGAGCATGAGTTTTGGCGGATTTGACCGCTGCCTCAAACAATCCACCGTGATTTGGACTCGAAGGAGCGTTATAACAGCCATGTGATATTTTCATGAGCCAGTTTCCGTTCTATATCCGACCGATCAGTTCTAAGGAATGCATAAAGTTCCTTTAGGTATTTGTCCGTTCCTACATAATTAGTTCCACAATCTGATCTCACTAGAGACGGAAGTCCTCTCCGTGAGACAAATCGTGTCAAAGTTGCAACAAAGGCCTCAACCGATAAATCCGTTACAATTTCTAAGTGGACAGCCTTCGTAGATAGACAAACAAAAATACACAAATAACATTTTTTAATTTTGGAATTCCGTAAGGTACTCGTTTTGATATTAAACGGGCCGGCAAAATCTGTACCTACCCCGAGAAATGGACGCACACCTCTGACCCGATCAGGTGGCAAGTCCGCCATATAGGGTTGCGTTGGACGAGCTCTCGACCGATAACATTGCACACATCGAAATGCAATGTGTCGAGTAACGCGCCGAGCCGAAACAATCCAATAAGAGCGAGACAATATTGCCGAAAGTGTATTTGCCCCGACATGACAATGGATCTTATGATAATGTGTTACCAATAATTCCGTGAACCGACCTTTTCTTGGCAATAAAATCTGATGTCGTGCTTCATACGGTAGCTCCGAAGCTCCTATTCGACCGCCGATCCGAAGTATATTATCCTTATCAAAAAATAAATTCAATCGCCGCATAGATGATTTAATTGGTTTTTTCGAATTTAAAGCCAATATCTCTTTATGAAAGTGTATTTGTTGTACCATCCGAATTAAGTGTGAGATTGAATTCCTACGTTCGGCAACCGTGAGTGAACCATTTCTTCGAAAAGATTTATTTTTACAGTTATTTACAAATCGTAATAGGTAACCAGTAACATTTAATAATTTATTAAAAGAGCTGTATCGTTCCAATAAATTAAACTCCGAATTTAAAACACCGATATTAACCACCTTAGGTGTAGTCTTCAATCCGGGCAACATTTCCGTAGGAATATCCGAACAGGCATTCGGCCACCGGTGGGCCGGTTGACACAGCCACTGTGAACCCCACCACAGTTCGTGGTGTAATAATTCCGCCGCAGTCGCCCCGCGTGATGCCACATCTGCACAATTCATTTCACCAGGAACGTGTCTCCAGTTAATCTGAACCCTTGACGAAATTATTTGACTCACTCGATTGCCTTCAAAGACCTGCAATTTGTGGGGAGGAGTCTTAATCCACGCCAGTACAACAGTACTGTCGCACCAACCTGCTACTTCCTCAAATGCAATGTTGTCCTTCATCGAGGAAACAGCATGATTGAGAAGTACAGTTAAAAGCGCAGCACCATTCAACTCTAACTTGGGAATGGTTTGCTTTGTTTTCAATGGAGCTACCCTGGACTTGGCAATGAGTAACCGTACGAGAACGCTGCCGTCATTCTGTTCCGACCGAATATATACCGCAGCGGCGTAACCTAACGAAGAGCCGTCGCAAAAACCATGGAGCGTATAACGCGCTTGTCCATCCGGTTTCAAACACCTAGGTATAGATAACCTCTGTATGTTAGGCAAATCCAACAATATTTCTCGAAATTCCAAAATAATTTTAGCAGGTACTAGAGCATCCCAGTCCACCTTCCGTGAGTTATCACAGCTGGTGAGCAGTGATTGTAATAAAAGTTTTGTTTTAAAAACAACCGGGCAAATCCAACCGAGTGGGTCATATAATCTAGCCACCATAGACAAAATACTTCGCCGAGTTACAGTATTTTCTGAATTTAAATTTACCCGATAAGTGAAATTATCCGAATCGGGATTCCATTGAATACCCAAAACCTTTATAAAACCGGAACCGTCGATCCCATCGAAGGTCCGCGGTGTTTCTAAGTGATCCGAGGGAAAGCAATCTACTAATTCCGGTACGTTTGATGACCATTTGCGCAACTCATAACCTGCCGAACTCATGAGTTCCACCAGCTCGTCTCTTAGTTCACGAGCTTCATTCAAGGTGTCAGCGCCACCGTTTAAGTCATCGACATAACTCGATTTCAATAAAATCTGAGCCGCCCGAGTTTTCTCTCTCTCATCGTAAGCCAATTGATGGAGACAACGTATTGCTACGAATGGACTTGATTTTAGACCATAAGTATTAGTCGTTAATTCATATATGCGTAAAGGTTCTGACGGAGACGACCTCCAGTATATCAACTGGTACTGGCGATCTTCATGGTGAATCCAGGTTTGTCGAAACATCATTTTCACATCCGTTGTGAAAACAAAGCGCGGCCACCTAAAATTAATAATTATCTCCGTGATATCATTCTGAAGTCGCTCGCCCGAGTGCAAGCAATCATTCAGAAAAACTCCGGTACTAGTCGGTACACTACCATCAAAAACTACCCGAATCTTATTAATATCTCCCGATTTTTTGAAAACACCGTGATGTGCAAGAAAGTAGTGTTCTTTATCCGAATTCACATTAAAATTAGAAACCGTCATGTGTCCAAGTTTAATATATTCCGTCATAAATTGTACATACTTTTTACCAAATTCAGGCTGACGATGCATCCGTCGTTCTAGAGCCATGAATCGCTTCAAAGCCGTTTGCTTTAAATTTCCTAACCGCTGATGGTCAAATAAAAGTGGAAGCCGAACCACGTATTTGCCATCATCCGTTCCACGTGACGTGGTTGATGTGAATAGCCGTTCACATTCCTCGTCCACTGGGTTTGATACCGTAAATTTTGGTGGTTCCTCCGAACGCCAAAATCTCACCACCGCCTCTAACAGAGAAATGCCCGAAAAATGATCAGACTCACAATCTGACACCGGATTGTCTAAAATTGCAGTCTGATTAGGCCCGAAAAGTGAGAAGTTAAATATGGTACCCAGCGCATAGGGTCCGCCCATACCTAAATCAATTTTTTCCCCCGTAATTATTTGTCCCAAAATGTCACAACTGAAGATAATGTCGATCTCCGCCCGCGGAGAGAAACCGCCGTCCGAAAGTTTAAATTTGCCGCAAGAAGGTCCCGGTTGACGTACCAAATATGTGGTTGGCCTTTTTAATACTACCGCCTTAACCGATAATATTGGGTGATCCAATTTTTCTGGTTTAACATGAATTATGACAATTTGACAACTGTCGCACGACCGTAATCCGCCAACACCCACTAAAGATGTAAAAGAATAATGCCGTTTCAGTCCTAAAGTTGTTACCAAGTCGCTTCTGATTATTGTTACTTGTGATCCGAGGTCTAACAGGGCTCGCGCACGTACAAAATTATTCTGCGCCGATTTTATTTCAACAATAACCGTGGGTAAGATTACATTGTCCGATAACTTAGGCAACATTGCGACATTATTCTTTGTTGATTGCTATGCAGAATAGCCATTTTGCAGATGAGATTGCGCTGATGGCGAATCTGAATTATACCGTCCGCGATCCGTACGTAAATTTCTGCCGGGTGAAATGGAGCGTCGAGGGGAAGGAGAAACGCGTCTATTTTTTGTCATAAAAATGCCATCTATGCATATTCGTTCGTGGTGTCCGAAGTTACCGCATCGAGTACATTGTTTGTTACGAGTACAGTTCTCAGCCGTATGCTTCCCGAAGCATCTAAAGCATAATTTATTTGTTGTCACCCAATCTTTACGGTTGACATTGGATATGCTACCGAATTTTCGGCACTCGTCGATGTCATGCCCCGAATAGCGACAATATAAACACACTTTACTGGCACCATTGCGATCTCTTTTCATAACTTGAGCATTTTGAACCGTGTTAACCGCTTTCTGTTTCCGATCTTCGAGTGAATTCATATGAGCATGTGGGACGGAATTTCTTGAAATATTAACGCGTTCCATCGAAGCCGTGTCAATTAATCTGCATTCATTTTGCAAAAAATCCATCAGCTGATTGTATGTAGGTAAGGTAGACGTACTTCCGCCATACATTTGTTCAAACCTCATCTTTATATCTAAAGGCAGCTTTGTTAGGCTAATATGTAGTAATAAATAACTCCAACTATCGATAGGTAAACCTAGATTGCTCAGTGCCCGAGTCGATTCAAGTAGAGGATTTAAAACCTCGATTCGAAGTCTAGAAGTGGCTGTCAAGACCGGCAAATGTAAGATTCGAGATATATATGAATCCGCCAACAACCTTTTATTTTCGTATCTGGCTTTCAAAATTTCCAATGCTATGTCTAACGATCCATCAACAGATGGGAGGTGTTGAAGCAATGAGCGCGGTTCATTGATTACATTTGTAAACAGATAATGAAACTTTTCCGTTTTTGATATATCTTTCCGAGACAATATTAATGAATTAAATAAACTTAAAAAACTGGACCAAGAATATATTTCCCCATCAAAAACATTTATAGTTATCGTTGGAAGCCGTGATGTTTGAGAACTCTGAGTAGGCATGTGTGTACCGTCTGAGGCTGGATATACCGCGGAAATCGCATCTAATTCATTATATATCTCTTCCGCTTCTCTAAATAACTCATCGTGATAAATGATCACCTCTTTATCATTAGTAGCATTTAAAATTGCTTCATATGTGTCACATAATGACGTATATTTCTTTTCCAAAATCCGTAACCGGGTTCCAATTACCGTAGATGACTGTTTTTTATTTTTAATTGTAAAATCCGTGTTTTTAAACCAGTCGTAAGAAATTTTAAATTTATTCCGTAATACCGTCAATGCCATTTTTAAACGAAATCTATATAAACAATGTGTTGCTATGGAAAACCGAACAAAATTTATATTAACAACGTGTTGCTATGGAAAATTTTCACCAAACAAAAACGTGTTGCTATGGAAAAATTTTACCGAAAATTAAATTTACAATTACCAATTTCTTTTATCGAAAACCCAATCCGGCTCGAAGGACCAAGTTATGTTTCCGTAAATACTTCGATAGCTAGTTCTGGGTTTTCTATTGGTAATGATGAATACAATTATTCAATCTATGTAAATTCAAATTACACAAACCTTTGCGAACCTGTGCTGGTTGAGGCCGACGTCGCTATCCTTGTAGCTTGATGGTCCGCAAATATGCTGGTCAGCCACGTTCACACCTTCACACAACCGCTAATCCGAAATTATATACACTAAAAGTTTTATTATTGCCGCCGTAAAAAGTCCTTCCGAATCATAATGACTCTTTTCCCAGAAGCAGCATCGCTTTTGTTTTCTGTAAATTCAAATCTACACAAATAGAACACACATATTCAAAATTTTATATCAGGCCTACCTATCGAAGTATAAAGTGCGTAAACATCTAGCATCTTAAAAGTAGTATTTTCGTAGATTCATGTCTCATTCTACATTATGTTTAGAGTGTTATATATTGTTATATTCAATATGGTATTTATGATTCCATAATTAAACTTATTAAACTTACGAGACCCCAGGGACCTAAAACATCCTAAAATATAAAGTAAAATAACACATTCTTATCTAATTTTTTGTTTCCTTGTTATATTTAATTTATTAAAAAAATGTTGTTTGTAATAACTATGTAAAAAGGAATCCTTGCCGTGAAACTATTACCTGTGCAGTTTGGCAAAAAATAAAATTATAATGTAATATAATATATATATATGCCAAACTGCACAGGTAATAGTTTCACGGCAAGGATTCCTTTTTACATAGTTATTACAAACAACATTTTTTTTATAAATTAAATATAACAAGGAAACAAAAAATTAGATAAGAATGTGTATTATATATATATATATATATATATATAATACAGTTGAAATAAAAAATAAAACATAATGACAAGCGTCATAACCGCGTGTTTGTATTGTACATGAATATTCATGAAATATATTTAATAAAAGGTAAATAATGTTACATAAGATATTTAATAATGAACTTTTAGTATGTATATAATTGGAATTAGAATGTTGTCCAATTATAATTGTTAGAGAGAATTTACTTACATAAGTATTATTAGAAGAAAATAAAAGAAATGAAATTAATTATTTAAAAAAAAAAAGAGTATTTTCAAACTAAGCTAAACGCTTGTGCTATTAAAATAGGACTAACTTGTCTTTTTCGGATGAGGCTTGAACCCTCGACCACTTGATCGTCAGGCGAGATTCTTACCACTAGACCAAGTAGCATATCTTAGAATTGATGGAACCGAATGGTGACATTCCTCTAACCTAGGACCGTTTTATGAGCAAAGCTCCCATATCGGTCCTACTCATTTGCCGGCAGGTTGGCATTTTTAAAAATGCTACATGGCAGTCTTGCTATGTTGGAGTGCAGTCTTGCTGTAATGCAACACCGACCGAAAACCATTCACTGTCCCCTGTAAAGTATACAATCAGTCATGATATATACACCAATAAATCAATATATAAATAAACACACAAAAAATATTATTTTAAAAACAGATACAGATCATAATATGATGATAACTAATAAAATAATATAAATTCATGCAGGGGGCCGGGGAACAGTGAGTATTGACTTAACTCACCTGACAGAAATGATAACAAAAAATTTACTCGCGTCACAGAGAACTGCAATCCGGCAGATCTTCATCAAGGTCCAGGAGAAAGACACTTAAAGGCGACCCAGGTGATTGCCCACTCAGCTCACCCTCGCTGACAAGTCCCTGAGAATTTCCCAACGGGATACCCACATCAAAAAATTCCCGGTTTAAGTTTGAGAGTTTGAGGTTTCTTCCAATTGCAGCAGGACATCATTCTTAATAGGCCAGTGTCTCGCTGTTTCTTCCAGTCTTTAATCATACTCTCTATAGCATCCTTCATGATCTCGCAATACCAGAGTATGTGATCCGGCGTTTGCCTCACCCGGCCGCAGGAGCACTATGGATCGTCGGTGAGTCCAAGGTCAAATCGTTAACTTCTGAACTCACCATGACCCGATACCAGCTGCACTAAGTAATGATCGAACACCGGAGGATATTCATAATTTTTTTCCCTCACAGCAACGTGAGGGAGGAAGTATTAATGGAACTATTCTCACTGATGCTACAGTCTCAACACTATTAATTGTGTAGACATGTTCTGTGTACACAAATACAATTATTAATTATCAACAATGTTTCCAGCTACCGAGTATGTCCCGCCCGCAGGGTGCAGGTGGCACGCTGACCACCCTCCTCTCACGTCCCTCAGTCTTGGTGTTCCTGCTGTTTGCAGTTGTGGCGGGCATGTTTGACAGCTTCATCATTTACTACATGTTCTGGTGAGTATTATTTCTATCCCAATATAACTTTTCTATATAATAATCTTTAATAATTATAGCAATAAGTTTGATCTTTTTCAGACACAATTTTTTACTTCCTCTATTTAACTATATACAGTAAAACCGCGATATAACGAAATCCAAGGGACCAAAAAATAAAAATTCGTATAAACGAATTCCCACATATAACGAAAAAAATAAAAAACCTACTATATGTTACGCGCCGTCGCAAAAAAATGTTGCGCGGCTTCAAAAAAGATCGCAAATTCTGTAAACAAAGGAAGAAAAAGGCCATAGGGAACTGAATACCTACATATTTTTAGTAGTTTTGTTATTAAAACAGATAAGCAAATGGATAATCAAAGGAATTAAATTAAGAACAGAATCTATTCAACACAAATTGGAAGATATTTTTGTAAATTCCAGAATATTGCAAACACAAAACAATATTTTAATTGTGTTTAAATGTAGAGCCGCTTCAAACATAGTTTTGGGCATGAAATATACAAAATAATTCAAAAATAACAATCTTACAGATGATTCGCGGCATTTTTATAAAATGAGTCGTATATAAATTACGAAGGTATTTACCGGTAACGGCGGCAACCACTTCAAAATATATTTATAATCGTTAAAATTGTTCACTTAAAAATATATTTATAATCGTTAAAATTGATCACTTAAAAATTATCATTAACATTGTACACTTAAAATACACGAAAACAATAGTTAATAGAAATACAAAATACCGTACAAAAATAGTTCATAAAATATTTTAACGAATTATTTATATTATTGACGAGTTCACACGAAAACAATTGTCAAACGAAAATGAATTTATGTAAATATTCAGTTCGGTCATGCAATAATCGCGTTAAAAGCTGAACAAACTTAACTCTACAGACGTTACACTGAGACTGACATTTCCAATAAGTACATTCTGCAACTTTCGGGGGGTTCCTGTTAATTTTTGTATTTTACAGCTGTTTGGGTCTGGGTTGCAATCATATTAGAGGCGTATGCGTGCGTAAAACGTGTCAGAGAACGCCGCAAGAATTATGTCAAATGGTTTTATGGGCCTGCTATGAACCCAAGAAGAAGTTTGAATTGTTTTACTACCTTGTCGGCCGACCGTCGCGCACCGCCGAAAAGGCCATAAAACCGTTCGCATACGGCAGATGCATCGGCGCGGCTTTGTAAGTGCGAAATAATATTTTCATCTTTTAACATTTTTTTATTTCGTTATAAATTTACGTAAATGTATTGGCATTTTTTCGTACGGGACAAAAATGATTTTGTTATAAATATTAACGGGATTTCGTTATATAAATGCATTTTTGTATGAAAAATTGGTTTTAGGGACTAAATTTCGATTTTTTTTTCGATATACGTCATTTTTCGCTATATCGGGTTTCGTTATATCGCGGTTCTACTGTATATCCGCAGTAGAACCCTAATATTTACTCGTAATTTGTTTAATTTAACAGATTCATGTACTGTTCCTGTCCTTGTGTATTCTCATCGCACCATATTTTGTGACAATAAACCATTAGCTATGAAGATATAAGAACTTGACTCTTGGCGATGCATACTGCAGTTGTGTGAGCTATTTGTACGGTTCGTAGTCAGTAGGGAGCAGCTATAATGGTTGACCATTAGAGAAATAAGATGACTGCAAAATACATAGTTTGTGTACTGATAAAATATTCAAAATGTGTCAAATGTTCTTCCTATTTTATTCCGTTCTTTTGCTCCAAACAGTCCACTGTAGCAGCAATTCAATCTGCATCTTATATCTGAATGGCTGAATATTGCGTTCTTCTCTCTTATTTGGTTCCTCATAACTCTTGAAGCATTATCTTCTTGTTTTGACAGTGTTCTTCCAACTCTCAGTAGTTACAAAGCGTAGTAGTGCGAGTGATCTTTCTCCCTGCAGTTACAAAGCATAGGTTTTCATTTGTTGGATTCGGTGAGAGTGATCTTTCTCCTTCTCTCTGCATCCTGTATCTCCAATCGCAAGAAGATTATCTATCCTGTCTTCTCGCAAGCAGGAGGATCTGAGATAAATAGTAAAGAAGATGCACATTACTCGTAGGTTCTCCAGCATGTTGCATTGTAAAGATGGACTTCTTTTCTTATATAATCATTCAAACTTTCTTGGTCATCATATAATTTCATGTAGTATGTAATTCCAGGTTCTTGGAAGAGCTGGCGACGGAAACAAACCGCATGGGGAATATCAAACTGCTGGAAGGATTGACTGTGGCTGCCGAGTCTTTTGGAGGCGAGCTTCTATTCTTTGTCATTTCTGGTAAAACTGTTTTCAACATCTGCTCTCGGTTTTCTTATTAATTATGTTGTAATTTTGTCGGCTTTCCTCGCCGGTCGCTCTAAGCATTCCGCATGACAAAATCAAAGGTCTCTTGATGTCAACATTGTTGCATTTCTAATGACCAATTTTGAGCATTAATAGATCTATTTTTATGTTATCTATTTATTTGAACGTTAAGTTCAACATTAGAGGGAAAAAAAAGTTGTGTCAGCTGTGGTCAATGATGAATCTATTTTCACAACACGAGCCGCTAAGAATCATTGTGAAAATTGTCAAAAAAGATATGTAACATGTTGTACCACATACATAATTCAAAAAACGTAACATGTGGCTGGGAAAGATTTATTTAAATAAGATGTTTATTATCTCTTGGACAAACGCTACCAGATCTTTATATCATATTTTGCTACAATAAAATGTAATAAATCAATTCTATTCAGTTACAAAATAAAATGTTTTCTCTTACAAAGGAGTGAAGCACGTGTCACACAACTAAAAATGGCCAAATAGCTGTGAGCAAAACGTATGTTTTATGTACTAAAATAAAATGCGTATTTGATATTTTTACATTTACAGGTAAAATCCTCAGACGCTTTGGGTTCGGCCACACTCTCACCTTCTGTCTGGCGTGCTACGGGCTGCGTCTCTTCCTCATCTCGCTCATCACAAACCCTTGGCAAATTCTGGCTATAGAGGTCGATACGATTGTTTCATTACATATTTTATAGCACCGAGTAGTTAACCTGAAACGACAAGTTTTTCAATTTTGAACTTAGAAGACCATTCAGCGTGATCACTATATTCACCATACCACCGTAGAATAGAAACCAGAAAACCGCTTAATTCAGTAAAATCCTGTTCATTTAAAAAACCCATTAACCAAATTAGAATTAAGTGAATTAATGTCAAATGAATAGTTATTTGGATAGAAGGCGGCAGAGGTATATGTAGAAAGAGATTATCCTAGCTGCATAACATCTTATACATCTTGCACAGGATCGGTAACTGGGAACTTGATAGAAGACAGCGCATGAAGAAAAATGAGAAGTTATTTAGCAGTTTATCCAAAGTACTTCTGATAAACTGCCAATAATTATTCCCTGGATAAATTTATTTAGGGTAATAATCATACTATTTGTTCTGACTCATTACCAATCAGCACTCGAGTGTAATGTACTCATTTTTTGTGGCTGAATTGAAGAAATTCAAAAATCACTGATTGTAAAAATAAAAAGTTTGCTGATGGGTTAAATCACCTATCATTATTTTGTGAGTAAATATTTTTCTACGGTTTCGCATGTTGTCACATCGCAAGATCTCGGAGACCAATACCGGTCACCATCAGACGACTCAATTGTTTCAACAGGTTGCACCGTCCTGCTGGAACTGCATGTTTTCCATATTTTCTCTTCAGTTTTTCCAAACCGCTTAAACGAGGCCACTAAAACTCCGTTATCATATAATCATAATATGCGCCATTTACCGTTAGCGCATTGCCGGCCGCATGTTCGAAGAAGTTCGTTGGATGCATTGACATCTCGAGAATCACTTGAGAATTCTCTGTACCCCCAGATTTGATAGTTTTGTTGTTCACTTACCTATTCATTGCTGAAGATGATTTTCTTGGAGAAATTGCCTTCCGCTTCTTGGTTTTCGTATACCCAATTAACAAATGTACAGCGCTGCAAATGACCTGAGTACTCTAATTGTAATGTGTCTACCTGTGAATTTTCAGCGCCGCCGAAAAGACAAAACGAAATGGTGCGCAATTCAAATCTTGCGCTCTTGTTGGGACGCCCTATATGAATCTTGACAAAGTATTAGGCTACGAAAGGGTAATGATGGATGCGAAGAAATAAGAGCGGGTGGACAAGAAGGCGAGTGAGACAGCAATGCAGGTGTGGAGGATACAAAAAAAAAAATATCTGAATAGGATTGTGGGACGGTCCATGACGATCAATGATACTGATAAATTACACTTATTACGCTTTCAGCTGGTAATGCAGGGGCCTACATACGCTTTGTGCTATGCCACCATTGTGGGGTATGCAGCGGCGGTCGCCCCTCCCGGACTGTCCGCCACGCTACAGGGTATCGTGGCCGGGATGGACGATGGCTTCGGTAACAATTCTTAATTTTTCTTTGTTTCAGCATTCGTGCCATACATATTACAATATAATAGATGTACGTTGTGATGATATTTTGGATGGATTTTGTCAGAAGAATGTTATGATTTTAAATTTTGTTGATCGATTGCACTAGGATACAGCGAATAAGTAATCTGAAATGGATTTAAAGTGGAGCATCTGACTAGGAGGCATTCCTCTCTCCGTCCTATTGCACAACTTGGATGGATTGGGATTATTTACTCTAAATTTAGTTTATTACCTCTTTCAATCTAATACTGTATTGTCGTGTTTCAATTTTTTTTTTCACAAAACATCTGACGGGCCGCGAGCCTTGTTTGATTAGAATTTTTAAAAATAATATATCTACTCGTCAGGTTTCGCTCTCGGGTCTCTTCTGGGGGGCGTTCTGTACAAGTACGTCGGCGGGCGAGTCGCGTTCCGGTGCTTCTCTACGCTGGCTATTATTGCTGCTGTCGCCCACGCTATCCTTGTCACTACAGTCTTCAAGTCATACGTGCATCACTCGGAGCCGCCTGAGGAAAGAGTCAAGACGGCCGAAGGCACGACTGACAGTGCAGAGTTGGGAAAACTGATGCCCGAAAGTGGAGAAGGCAACACGCAAGTTGCCAAGAGATCCTCGGATAATGGAGGGAATAATTCTGACAATATTACTATAGTGAATGGAAAATTATGATTATGTATGTATTTATAAGATGAAGAATGAAAATTCAAGCACTTCACTTACAGCTTGTCTATAAATGTATTAGTGCTGTACTAACTACATTCTAATATGAACATTTTATATTGATATATGGAAAGGGTGTGGACATTAATTGTTGCAAAAATGTCCTGATGTTACAGTTTTTTTACATATCTTAAGTGCGGATACTATATTGCCACCCTAAACTAGATACTAACATATTATATATAGAAGATACTTATAATATATTTGTTTACACTTTATAAATTGGACTAAGACTGATGTTGTTCCTACTGCTTCGTATCTGGGAAATCGAGAGGTTTAAATTCTTGCAGGAAGAAGTATTGATGATGGAAGATAGTTCACTCTGGAGCCAACATGTGTATCTTCGTCGAAGGGCTCCACAACATTTTACAATGATCATATATTTGTAAAAAGAAATAAACATTGATAAAAAAGCATTTCTTGCAAATATAATTGATATATCTGAAAATTTTATTGTGCATACTTTTATTTATTTTTTATTTAATTTATTTATATACAGGTGCGCCGTTAGAATCCAGACAAAGTTGTATTCAAAGTTCCCGCTATATTTGAATTCAGGGTTAGGCACTAGTTGGCGCTAAAGTTAGCTAAATATGTCAGTAAGACTTTCGTAACCTCAAAATGGCCGGCTTGTCAACTCGAGCATGGAGTAAGATAGAAGAGCGGCGATTATAAAAAGCCTTCGTGCCGGGAGAACTCCCACCGAAATTATTAAATTCTTCAGGTACCCAAGATCGACTGTATATGACTGTATGGGACGCCCACAATCCCAAGGATGTTCCTATGGTGGGCAAGACCAAGTTTCCGGCCAATATCCACGTTCTGAGCGTTGTCTCAAGTGAGGGTGATATCATGCCGATACACTTCTTCCAGAAGGGCGAAACGGTCACGAAGGAGGTTTATTTAAAGGTCCTGAGGACAGTGGTAAAGCCGTGGATAGAGACCGTGGCCTCTGGGAGACCGTATATCTGTCAACAAGATGGAGCACCCGCTCACACGAGCCATTTAGTGCAAAATTGGCTCTCTAACAACTTTGATATGTTTTGGTCGAAGGACTTTTGGCCTTCTAACAGTCCCGACCTAAACCCTCTGGATTACTAAGTGTGGGGTGTAGTCCAAGAGATAAACCAATGAGTCTAGGCATTCTAACGTCAGTTCCCTCCGGGCCGCTATCGAGGCAGAGTTTACGGCCATGAACCACGATCAGTTGAAAATAGCGTGCTCGCGCTTTAGAGCGAGGACCGAGGAAATGATAGAGGCATAGGGTGGCTATATAGAATGAAAGTTCCCAGCAAGGATCCTTTAAATGAGATATAATAGCACTTTTTGGTATCTTTGTATATTGGCATAAATAAACAACTTTTTGCAATAATATTTTTTTGTCCGGATTCTAACAGCGCACCGTGTACATGCATTCGACAATATACATATACTACAATATTCTACAGGATCAGCAATTATATTTTAAGGAGACAGATTATCAACAGGATGTTAATGACTAATAGATAGTTCTACATAAATATATTGAAGTACAATGTGTAGATAGAAATGTTACAATTGACAATAATTTATGATTAAAATATTTAAAATATACAGTTTAGATAATGAAATGTTCAAGATTATATTTTTTATAGTTGTAAAGTGAGAAACAATTAAAAATAGCTAAAGATAAAGTCAATTGAGAAGATTGAACGAGATATTTTAAATTTATGGTACAGTTATGGACATGGCTCGCAAGATCAATAATATCAGCACACATTGCTCATAAGTTACATCTGTGTTTGAAACAACGGCAATTATTAGCTTAGTACCTTTTATACTTGAACACGAAACAAAATAAATGTAACGTGGATTCTACTTGGGACAAAATTAGCCATATTGAGATGAGTAACAATTGGTTTTAAAAAATCTAAGCAAAACGTCTTTTTTTACCTTAAAGATAATCTCATATCAAGTACTGTATGTACGGTAGATGCGTATATTAGTTTTTAATTTAATATATTCAAATACCGAAAAAATATATATTAAATAACTTTGTCACATCGAAAGATTTTATTTATTTATACGAGGACTAATAATTAAGTTTATTAAGACCAGGCTAATTGTTTTTATCAATAGGGGGGGGCATCAGGACCTCCAGCACATACAGCATGTTGTGAAGGACTATTTGGAACGCCCGCCTTATTTGCTTAATCTGGCCCTGACTTTATTCCATCCCACAAAATCAAGAAAGTAGGAACACCATTGGGGTTCACAAGCAGAGGTGGAACGTGTGCTTTAAACATCATAGAGAATGACTTTGAATATTGCTTCTTGCAATGGAAAAAATGTTAGACCGAGTGCATTGCTCTAGGAGGGGATTATTTTAAAGGGGACTGTATTCCAAATAATAAATATGTATGTTATTGTAATATGTACATTTTTTACACAAACTTAATTGTCAGTCCTCGTATGTGAATCTAAATTCTCACAGTACTGACTTATTGTAGTACTTACTTTACCGTTCTCCCGCATACTCCCATCTGCGTAGTTGCCGTTATCAGTACTGGACTGCGTAGTTAGCTGTTGATAATCAATGATATTTTACCGCATCAGTGATTAGAATATTTTTTATGTAGAAATTCAGTAACAGGAAATAACAAAGTTTATCGAGTCTTTTACTTAGATATGATGAGAAATCTTCTACTAATAATCAGCTGCGGTATTAGAATATGATAAGAACCCAAATCATATATAATTACATATTTCTTCTTACTATGTCATGTCCCCTCTGATGTCACCCTGGTGCAGGCTTCTCTATCCTGCCCTTGGGCATTGGTGGCGCCTAGCAAGACAACCTAATAACGTTCATGGGCATGATCGGCAGTCAATGCGTCAAGTGTACATTAAATTGGTTTTTCTTATTTATGGGTAGTATTTTGTTAATAACTACATAAAACGTATTGTGTACATTTGTACATCCTTCGAATAGTGAAATAATTATTTATTAAGATAAAAAATACACCAGATTCACAGTAACCAATGCCTCCCGCACTTTCATAATGAGCAGATTTGGCCTGCATAAGGTAAGTATAAATAAAATCATTTAGATGTAATTGGAATACAATTTTAAATGGAAAGAAAAAATTATCCAGAAGAGTATATAAAAATGAAGACTGATTTTTTTTAATACGCTATAATGCCATGAGGAAAGAATGTAAATAAATTAAATGATTGTTAAGGAAAACAAATTCTTATTGTGAAGTTGTAATTATTCAGAACATAGATCTGTGATATTTTAAATACTAAATTAATGTATTAATTATAAATATATACATATAAAATCAATTTTGTCGAAAGATATTGTTTTTGCGTCACCGGGATTCGAACCTGGATCTCTATTTCCAATCTGGGGAAGTACACCACCAAGTACTAAGTATTAATTTAATATTTAAATGATTGTGATTGAAAGACTATTTGATTATAGAATAGCAAAGCTACTCGCGCCGTTATGCCAGATTTTGTCTTCATAGTTAAAATGTTAAGTTTGAATAATGCAATTAAACCCTTTTACTAAATATATACTAACTTTGTCTTTAGAATGACTCCTCAATCAAGAAATCATCTTTATAGCCAATTTGAGGTAGAACTTGTCTGAGTACGGAGTGAGCTATGATTCATTACCTATTGTATTTTGTATGCAGAATAGAACAACACATACTGATCATTGCCGACAATATCATAATTTAAATCAACTAGCAGAAAGCAAGAAGTTTTTGCTAGTAGTTGATGTTCTGCGGCCTGTAGTGATCGCTGTGCTGCCATGGTCAATGTTTCTGAAAAGACTGTTTTCAATGTTGAAATTGAATTGAAGTGGTCTACCACAGTTATAACTTAATGCGACCCACGTGCGCACCTAACACCGCTAACTCAAGCAGCACCTGGCCACAGAATATCAGGGTAATGCTAAATAAAGCAGTTTGTGTCATGCTTAAATAATAGAACAATAATAAAATTTACAGCCATTATGATCTGAACTGTGCTCGCAGAATTTGAGTCTCTAAGTCTTAGCCCACTCTGCTATGACCGGTTTTCGGAGATGTGACAGTATTATGGTGATACATATATTCCAGCTAAAATGAACACCAACGTACGAGTATAGTAGATGTTTTTAACACAATATAATTAAAGATAGTATACTTTTTTCTCTATATTTATATTTTAAATTAGTAATATTTATTACAATTCAAAAGTTGTGTAGATTATTATCGCCATCTAACAATATTGTTCTCTTTGGGCTGTTCCTCCGTGAGGAGGGCTATAGCTGATGTATAGGGGCACAATAAGGACTTTAAGGAGAATGAAAACTGGTCGTAAAACACGAATCTAATGGTTCTAATAATTTTGATTCAGCTTGAGCCACTGTAGTGATTAGTTAGATAGATGAAAAGTTAGCAAAACAAACAATAAAAGTTTAGGTTTAACACAGAACGGCTTAATGCCAAAATTATTTATACCTTTGACTCAGAACAGCATCAAAAACATAATTCTTGTATTTAAACATTGAACATCAGAATACATCTACAAGACCAAAATCGTTCCCAAGCCTGTGAAGTCTTTGTGTGGGTGCATTACTATAAAAAATTACATTTACATGGAATAAAGCCAACAGCCTGGCACTTTGTTACGGTTACAAGTGGGTTATACCGAAACATCATTTAAGTTTTAACATTTCACCAGTGAGTTAATATGTAGTCTTATCTCACTGGCTTACGAAGGGAGGCTGAAAAATTCATAGCCTCATAAAAAACTAACTAGTGTGAATTTATTATTAATAATTTGAACCTTTTTATTTTCACAGGCAACATCTGACATGACTTGGAATTTTTGTTCACTTTTGACAGCTGTTTGAATTTAATATGTTTGACATTTCTGATGGGAATATGATCCATCATATTCAATGGTTAAAAAGTAGGCAGCCAAAATTAAACGTGGATGGTAAAATGTTGAAAATGACCCTCACAATGGAAGGCTCTCAACTGCAGTAATTCCAAAGATATCAGCAAAGTCATGAACTTGGTTTTGTAGATTGATTAATTTCTGTTAAAGAGATGGCACAAGTCCCAGTCTTATGTGAAAAAATCTTAATTTCAGAATAACATTTGTAGAGGCTTCCTGCTCGGTGGGTGCCAAGGTTCCTGATAATTTTGACTTTCCGATTTCACACAACAGCCGATGTAACGACCGTGGTGCATGCCACTGGGTTCCAATTGACGAGCCATCGGCTTTATCCCCTGACATGGCACTGTCATTATCCACCTCTTCCCTGGCCTCAAATTTTATTTAATGTCTACTATTGCTTATATATTCTTACTTTGTACATTAATTCAAATAAATAAAGGTAGAATCTGCATTAAAAGGACTATTGCTGGTGGTTATGCCGTCTTGCTTTGCCGCAATACCGCATTGCAGCATGGCATGGTTGTCTTGCAGTGTAAAAGTGCCATCACGGTAGCGAATGAGTAGAACCGAGATGGAAGCTTTAGCTCATAGAACAGTCCTGGGCAAGCGGAGGGTCACCATTCACTGATCTTGAAAAAATCTCATATTTTTTTTTACTCAAATAATGGTGTTATAATTAATATTGAATAGTAAATGAGGACCTTGACTAATACTTCTCTGAATATTATCATTGGGAAAAGTACATTTGAAGGGTGCAGGGAAGAAATGTGCATAGTCACTCAGTTGTCGAAAATGAGGTGATGTAGCCAAATTACACTCCAATAACAGAATTGTCCTTTCACAAAATTTGGTGGACAAAACATGCCAATGTCATGCTGATGTTTGACCTCGAAAAAACATATTTTATGTAATACATATTAGATAACTTGTTACAGTTTACTATAACATTTATTTTTATAATTATAATAATAGGCTAAGATATCGATATTGAAAGATAGAAAATCCATTTGTAGCAAACAATATCTGAGTGACAACAAACATTTCTTCACTGTACCCTTCATTTGGCTTCAAGTAGATTATATTGAAAAATTAAAATGTTTCCAACCGTACTCTAGTACTTTTTTCGAGGCTGCAAATTCTTCAGCCTTCCCGGATTAACTCTCCACTATATCATAAGTGTTCGGTTTAATATAATAAATAAGTAGTTTTAGATACATTTCAGATTTGCTAAATATAATTAAGTTTATTATGTTTTATACAGTAGTTCATTATATATTTCTACAAAGATTATGCTTCAAAGAAAAAAGTAGTATATGCTTCAAAGACTCCTTGAAAGCGAATCTTCAAAAAGGCAAAATTAAGATCGATACTTGAGAACTTGCTGCAAAGAGAAGCCTAACTGGAGGGCAATAGTACGAGTGTAGAGTGGTCCCTAATACTTCGAAACAGAACAGCATACTGCATCAGGAGACATATTAATACGAAGAACAAACAGGGCAGCCGCCGTCTTCACGCGGATGATTCAAGATGCCCCAAAACTTGTGGATCTAGGATTGAACTCTTCAACTACCCGAGAACCCACAATCGCGAAGGACAATCTTGGACATGAGGGATAGCCATGATGATGATATTTCTACCTCTTTTCTTCACAATGTTTTAAAAAGTTGTACTAGCTATTGTGGGTATATCAGCTTGTTACTGTTGGTGAAGTAGTCACTGCTTTTTAAGTTTGGTGAAGTAGTCCTGAGTCAGTTGTTCTGGATTCTGCCGGAGCAACATGTCTGATAATCCGTAACTTATTTTTCTGGTTAGTTATAAAGTATTACACGTTTAACTGATTAAGCGACCGGTCTCACTGTAGGTTCTCGAACGGGCACTGGTTGTATAATGACTTCACCACGAGCACTTTGGAAGATTGATTTGCCGTTGAACAGACTGTCGTGCTGTTTGGTTAGTGGTTTTAAAACGGAAGCGAAAATAACGTGGTCGTTTGTGGGGTCATTTATAGGTGGATTCTGGGACACAATATGCCCTGAAAAAAAAACAAATTGATTATCCACGTTAATGTTAATCCATACCCGTTGTGATCCCAAAAAATTCCAGTGGCGTAACTAAATTAATTGGACTTAAATGCAAATTCATAAAAAGATTTTTAAAAATAAGTGCATTCAGGCCCGATTGCAAAATGGACGTGCCCCCATAAAGGGGCACAAGTGTGTATTATATATAGGCGGTTTTATCAATTAAAACTAAGAAAAAATTGATCTCTTTTACCATCCACACGTTTATGAAAAAAAACCAAAAAATGTGTTTTAGTGAACTCACAACTGAAAAAATATCGTCACTTTTCACTTTGCACGTTCACGTGGATAATGAATCCAGGTTCGAATCCCGGTGGCGCAACAATATTTTTCGATAAAATTGATTTTATATGTATATCTATCTTTCTAATTAATATATTTAATTAATATTTAAAATATCACAGAGCGCCTGCTCTGAATAATTACAACTTCCCAATAAGAATGTATTCTTCTAATATTTGTATTAATGTTGAAACTTTAGCAACCAACATACTTTCCATCCAACAGACAGATAATTTGGTTCAGTTACCTAGAGCCAGACTCAAGATGAGTACCCGGAACAATCTGGAATATATCTCCATTTCGACTTGATTCTGAAAGAAAAAAACTTTTAGATTGTGTCTTTGTAACATATAAATATTTATGTGAGCATAACTTATGTTTAATAACTCAATATTTCTAATTAAAATATAATTGCTTAGTGTATGATTTATTACGTGGGAATCCAGAATTATTTAAAGCATTTTTAACCAAACATAAACATCTAGAACTAATTATAAAGGTATTTACTTTGTGAGTCCGTACAACATAATTAGCGATTCCACCATAGACCGATATAGAATGATTTTTTAAGTTCATTCGTGTAAATATTCCGCAGCTTACATTTTGTATTTACTGAGGAGCTAGCGATCGCACTTTATGTACGGTATTATGTAGTATGCAGAGAGCGATAAGTGTCGACTCTCGCCATCAAATCGGAGAGTTTTATCTAGCTGTCTGATAGAAATCAGGGTGGATTAATTCTTACAATTTTTGAATAAATTAACACAGCAAGAAAAAAAAGCCTTACACATATATCATATCACCCAAGCATTGAATATATTTTTCTGGTTCGCCCCGCCCCATGGAGATATAATTGTATTTATTTTGAGTATTTTTAAACTTTGATGAATTTTATTTCAACTTTAGATGGTGCTCTTTTGTTTTGTCGAAATATTTCTTCCTCGTCGGTGTCAACAATACGGCGATACTAGGCTAACTGAGCCAATGCAGCCAGGACTGTACGACTATACTACAGCATGAAATATATGCATGTATATCTACCGTAGTTAGTATATACGCTAATACCTATCTCGGGTCAGAGACCAGACCATAGTTGCAAAGCTAAAATTGCTTTTTAACGAAGTTTCGTGACACTTTTTCGCCGAGAAGCCTCAGAAAAAGGTTATTCTATCTTAAAATACGTAAAATAAGTACATTATTAAAAATGCTATCATTATCTGTGCTGAATATTACACATTTTCACGTTGTTATCACATTTTTATTGCCATTGCTGTCAGTTCTTTCCGCGCAAAAATAGTTGACAATGAATGTGGGCTGGCACTTACGGAGCTCGGCGTGGCCACTCGGCGACTCGGCGAGTCGAAGCGCGTCAGCGAGCTAAATGCGCGTTACATTCGCATTTCCAGAACGTTTTCAATTGAAATTCAATTATGTGTGTTTGATTATCTTTATATAAATACATAACTACGCAGATTGAACGATGAAAATATCAAAAGTTTCGCTTTCTTACACACTCTTTCTGAAGATTGTATATTTGCATTAGCGGAAAATAGGTAGATTTCTGCTTGGCCTTTAGTCAATACGCGCAGAGTCAAATAATTACAAATAATACAGAGATGTTCGAAATAGTCGGAACAGGAATTGTATATTGCGTAAATATTAAAGAGATTTCTTGCCGGGGGACAGTGAGGGATTTATTTTGTCCGGTAGCCGTGCATCGCGGCCCTGTTGCCCCTGAAGCGTGGACCGACACGCGGGCATCGCTCATAGAACGATCGCGAGTCACACCTCACAGTTAGAACAGGCGATCTTAAGTATATATATATGTATATAAAGTAACGTGCCAGCGTACCGTGTTATACATTTATTATAAATACCTACGACAATTTTATATTACCGGTCGTGGCTAAGAAGATAAGCTAAGGACACCAAATTAAAAATCCCGGCAGCTCAGTTTTAAAAAATGAATTTAGTCAAGACCTTTTAATAATTTTCAGCATTCAAAAATAGGTTTTCGAAAATGCTGGTCGTTTGCTTGCTGCTTTAGTTTTAACATAGAACACGTTAATGGCTGGTTATGTTAACCTCTGGCTGGAAATCTGTTACATTTGAAACGAAATTCGTTGTCACGTTAGATGTCACGCGTGTAGAATCAAAAGGTAAAATTACACGAATTAAATAAACTACTAATACAACGTACATCGTGTGCAGTGGCGTATCTACAAAAATTGGCTCCCAATGCAGAATGGAATATGGGTCCATTAAATGAGTATTGTAAGTATATACGAATACATTAGTAGAATGGTTTATCCTTTAAATAGTAACAACATCATGTGGCTGACTTTAGTATAATAACTAACTTATTACAAATGTTATGCTAATGAATATTTATTAAAAAAAACATGGGTTATTCCTATTCACTTATATGAAAAGATATACTTGGGATAGGTCTCCGGACGATCTTCAATGCAGGAATACCTAAAGTCAGCAACAGAGCAGGATTATAGACGAACGTCTCGAAGACTTTAAAGAATATATTGTACTTACACACTTCAACCAATATTTAAAACTACGTTGTATAGTGTATTTTTTATTAATGTTTTTGGTTTAGAAAGTCGGATCGAGCCCACGATTACGCGTGAAGCCGTCGTTCCGCTGTTTTTGGAGAATAATGGCCGTAAAATTTATATTTCACGCATATTTTACACTTATTCACTAAATATGTCAAATTTTGGATGTAAGACGATTTTAAACCGATCTCGATAGAAAATATAACGTTTTTTAATTTCTAGAAAACATTTTGTGTGCGTCATTTTGTTATATTTTTGTTCCGTTTATAATTAGTGTTGTATTGTTTTAAAAATAAGCTAAAATAACCAAGTAATACGAAACGAGCACACCAGAAAATATTTGAATCAATCATTTTAAGCAAAAGCAGACACCACAATTTTGAACGTGAAACATCGCTATCGACATTACACTAGGTAAGTAGTTACTCGCTTAGTACTTTTTGACTGATCTAGAATAAGTTTAGCCTTCGATAATACCCATTATAAAGTGCAATTAATCGCGACCCAGGACGCTGAACAAATAATATTAATTCCTCTGCAGCGAAGCTGAATTCACTCGGATGTACGAGAGTAGAATAAATAGATAGGTGAACGGACAACAGAAGCTCATTTGCCTAAATCCTCGGACAGTCGTTGAACGAATGCAGTCATCCAGTGGCACTAGAAGAGAATCAAGAGACCGACAGGTCATCCTGAGGCTCGCTGGACTGAAAGTCATCAAATTCAGCGAAAATACGCGGTAGCGAATAACAATGGAAAGAGAAAAGTGGAAAACCATCATCCAGTCCATCATCAGGACTGATGTGATGGGTTTATCATGAGTCCTGATGATGTTCCCTGCAACGGGATCCGAAACGTTGTTCGGCCAGAAAGGTCAGATTAGGTCAGATTAGTCCAGAAGATAATGAGATGATAAATAAGAGTCGCTGAGTGATGCGCAATTTATTCTATTTCAAATATGATAAAGGTGTCCAGCGGAAAATTTTCAAGTTTAATATTAAATAATAAAATAAACTACAATGTGATTCTCATATTTTATTTATGTTATTATATATATGGAGTTTAATGATGCGGATTTTACGATTTATAAACAATTTCGTCTACATGCCGTCCATTTCTCTCAAGACACTCTTGCAATCGGACTCTTAAATTTGCGAACACGCGAGAGCAAAACGTCAGTTCAATGGCAGCAACTTCACGGCGGATATTTTCTTGTAGGGCCTGAATTGTTCGAGGATTATCGCTGTAAACTCTCGACTTGAGGTATCCCCACAAAAAAAGTCGCACGGTGTAAGGTCCGGTGATCGAGGTGCCCAGGGTATCTCCGTACTTACTGATTAATTTATTGGGAAAAATTCACCTCAGCTTCTCCATTGAAACTCTAGCTGTGTGTGGAGTGGCCCCGTCTTGTTGAAATTGTGTTCTGTTGTCGAACCTGGGAAACGGCTGCAGTTCCGATATCTCAGTCTCTCGCTGGTTAAAAAAATAAGGGCCAAATATTGCAAAATAAGTTGCGCGCTCGGCCCATCACTTACTCGTCGAATATTAAAGTGAGTACAAAAAGCGCGACGCGCACGAATCAATGAATTCACCGCACTTTAAATATTGCTCAACCGCGAACGCGCGATGCGCTCCCGACCAGTGACTCATTGCGACTAGCAAATAGGCAAATCATGCACGTCGAACAATACCCCTCCCACTTACCTCACCCTGATGGTTTACGAGCAATTACAATTTAATCTTATATATAAAACAAAAAGTTTTGTTAATCATATTTATTGAATTCTATAAAAGCCTTCACTACGATTATATTATCCTCTTTTGTGGGAAATGGGATTCATTTTATTAAAAATTATCAAATGGGTTTACACGGTGGGATCATTAATACTATTATTATGCCGCGGGAGCGGTCGCGGGTGCTGCCGCTTTTGCATCGGCCGTCACTGCTTCCTTCGCTGCATCGCCTGTGACTGCTGCCTTCGCTGTATCCGCGGGTACTGCTGCATTCTTTGAAGCCGCGGCTGCCGTCGTTGCCGCCTTCGCTGTGGCTTCGTCCGCAGGTGCGACAGTTTTTACCGCCGCTTCCTTTGTGTCGGCCGGTACCGCTATCGCTGTCGCTTTTGCCGCCACTTCATCGGCAGTTTTCCCCAATGCCGCCGCCCCTGGAATCAGCGGCTGCGCCTCGCTGATCGGGTCTGTTAAGATTGTTTTGAGACTGTATGCCGTTTCTGACAGTTTGCTCAGCGGTCTAAAAAGTGAACCGAGTAGACCTCGGTCGCTCTGGGAAGAAGCGGTCTCTGAAACACAAATAATCGCTTTAGTTACGAACGAAAAAAGTGTCTGCCCGGCTAGGAGATTATGCGACACATCGTATGGATTTAAAACCTATATTCTCTTATTCCTTTCTTCCTCGCGTCGCTGTCAAGTTGAAAGTTAATCAAGTCGGAACCTCCAGACCTAAATCATTCAGAAAGCCAGATGATTACGGGGCACGGACAATTCCGGAGTAAACTGTTCGAGTTTAGACTTGCGGATGCCCCGCGGTGTACACGCGGGAGAGTGGAACAGATGCCTGACCGTATTTTGTGGAATTGTGAGATACTTAAAGATGCACGTGATCGTATAATTGGTGATTTGACTGGATCTATACACCGCCCGCCCAGGAATGCAGACCTAATTAGTAATTTGACGAATCTTGTTTTATATAAGAAATTTATTCAGGTATGGGTGACTCGTTAGAGCTTCTTAGGTAGGTAGTTAGGCCGGCGCCTGCGCGGATGGGACTTCACCTACGCGCTCTCACTCTCCATACGTAGTGTTTTGAAACTCCGTTAGTATGTCCGTGTAAGTGTGACTCAATCTATTTTGTGTCTCGTCCACTGTCCTTCTTTTGGGAGTGTTTTTTTGATGAATGGATCCCTGAGTGTCTGCCTCGAACTACTGCACCTTAATTTTCCATCTGTATGTAAAACTATGTTCTATGGATTTGTATTATATGATTTTTATGAATAGAGACATCATTTAAGGGATGCTGGAGGGTCAAAATTTTTAAATCTTTGCGTTAATTGCTAATAACCACATTAAATGTTTTCTCTTCTTTCGTTTTGCATATACTCAAATATGTTATTGAATTAAAGTCGCCTATTTTTATTAGCGTTGATAAGTCCCCCTCTCCAGCTGTCCTTTTTATATAGTCGATTATGTAAAGGTGTATGAAAACTGACACCAAAGAAAGGAAAATATTTAATGGCCCTTATTCACGATGAGACTGTGATCTCTAAAGGTGCGCACCTACTGGATGCGTTATTCTAATCTACGCGCTACATAAAGCGCTCCGTTCTATATGCAAACTCGAGTCGAATCTCCATTTCGGGGATATCACCCGTCGAGATATTGCTTCTGTGATCTGGTCACGCACCTGAACAAGTGACGAGAGATACAAGATGAGTGATAGCGGCGAATCAGGCGGCTGTCAGGCGGAATCAGTTGCGACTGTCACAACTTTTGAAAGTACATTGCCAGGCGCGTCAATGAGTTTATGTAGTTAGAAATCATTGCAATACGGTCTCGTTACGATCTTTATTACGAGCGCTGTATCAATATCAGTTTTTCTAGCTTCGATTTGGATTTTTTGGTGATTTCAATTCGTTCATATTAGAGCAAACCTTTTGTTTCGATTCAACACCTCGCCATGAAGAGCGCTTACCTTGAGCCGGGAGAGCGCAGACCGCCAAACTCAACAGGAATACGTGGAAGAACTTGGACATCATCTTCATATCGAATTTAATCTGAAACATAAACATTGTTCTGACTTAACTTATTCAACCTGCCAGATTCAATTATGACTGTCTGTTGAACAATGGGCGTTTTGTGGTTATTCACACAATTATTTAACGCGTGCGAGCGTCATTATTCTCCGCTCTCTTTCTTTATTATCAATATACAAGAATTGGTAATGCATTGTAACTTTTTAGACTGTTAGATCGATACGCGAGTATCGTAACCGCTAGACCGCAAGCACTCTCGGCTAAATCAGAATAAGTTATCTCGACTAAATCTCTGAAATTGATCTCATCTTGTCTCATTCCGCGGACACGAGCCGAATACAGCCAAATCTTAGAGTCAGGATGGACAGAGAGAGATATCAGTCTCATTCGCGTATACGCCACAGGTGTAGAACGATTTATTTCACGAGACTGAAAAACGTGAAGCTCGATCTCCCGGATGCTTGAGCAGAAGTGCGAGGGTAGTTTGCTCTCAACCTCAGTGGCGTATTCTCGAGAAGAGTTTTCAATAATTTGATCCCTTCAACACGATTCCTCAAGGTTAGACTAGGTGATTATCGAGAGCGGTTACTCTCGCCAACTCGGTCAGATTACATCGGGCCTGTTATTGGTCAAAATTGGAAGCCAAGAACGAGTGACGGAGAGACACTAATCGATAGAAGAAGAAGAAGAAGAGTGAAAAGATACAAATTATTTTGGAATAATTTTAAATGCACAAAAAGAATATATTTTTATTATAAAAATATAGATTAACGCAACGTTCGTACACGTACACATTCACAGCAGCGTGTTCGTCTTCATTTTGTTTCGCTACTAAACATAAACATTCGTAATGTTTATTCAAACATGTCATCAAATAAAATCATTATCACTATCCAATTTGAAATATTTTAGTTGCAACAGTGGACGAGCCCTGGTTTTAAAAATGCCAATGTGGTGTAGAACAATGGCATAAGAA
The DNA here is from genome assembly GCA_022840565.1 of Eubasilissa regina. Taxonomy (NCBI): domain Eukaryota; kingdom Metazoa; phylum Arthropoda; class Insecta; order Trichoptera; family Phryganeidae; genus Eubasilissa; species Eubasilissa regina. The sequence goes on along the minus strand of JAINEB010000021.1, from coordinate 621,873 downwards.
TCGTTGTCGCAGAGCTCGCGTTGTTTCCCCGTGAAGCGATCCATTGCTCCCGCGCAGAAGCCATTTTAAAAGTGCAACAATTTATAGCCCACCCTGTATTTAAAACGCGGCTACTCGAAACGAAGGTTCTCAGGGTGAGTCCACTTTTGCTCTCGCGGCCTCAATTACGGACTCGTTCAAGCTGATTTCCAGTGACACGAATGACTATCGAGTTGACATTATTTTAGTAATTGAGAAAAGTTTAAAGAAATGTACAATTTTCAGATCACAGTAGCGCGGCACCTTGTTCCGGCACACCGCTCTCGCGTCGTCCGCTCTCATGCATCTTCTCGTGCGCGCTCTTCTTCTTCTTGTTCAACTTTCTAAGGGATCCTTCCATCACTACTCGCCGTATAGCGCAGGACCGAGAGGCCGCCGAAGTGACGCCACAAAGATGCGAGGCGGTTATCACATCGCAGTAATTTAAAAATATAAAACCGGCGAATCAACGTGGGATAAATTTCGACAAAGATTGTAATTTTTAAAAATAAAATACACCTTGCCGGCGACCGTTCGAGCTTCGAAAAATATTAATGAAATTTTGCATTGAAATAAAGGGAAGAATTCTGCAGGCGGGAATTCATTTTCTCGCCGCAGTGCCCCTCGAAAGAGGGACATTGCGTTTCATTTCTTCTGACCTCATCGTCATCGTCGCCAGTCGAGAGAAGCGGAGACCGTCGAACCAGAACCGCCCTTGTTTTATTACGGCTATACGCTCCACTCGATTTACCCGGGCCCGGTGGAGCCCTCCGTTCCTGACGCCTACGACACTCGCCTCGTACATCTTCTTTAGCGCATGACCAAACTGATTTTGTGACGGTAACTACTTAATAATATAATAGTTTTGTGAAATCCAGAAATAATTCTAATTTTTAAAATATATGTGTTTAAATAACGGTAGAAGTCGTTATTTGAAAACAAACAAATTTACAAAGTAAATAGCCACCATTTGTAGGTTGCTCATTCCACGACACGTATAAAGTATTATAGTATTGTTCAACGTACCGCCGCTCCTCGTACCGCAAGCAGTAGCCGCCGACTGTCCAAATAAACGTCTTCCAAAATGGGAATAAAATAGAGAAAACGAGCGGCGCAACTCACGGAGGATAGTTTCACTCGAGTTCTTCCAATATACAAGCAAACGGAATGGGCGTGAAATTTCAATTGTAATCCAATTATATGTTTATAAATTATACACATATATATATATTAAATAAATCTGCGTATCTTGTAGATGACTGCTCAGCGGGGGCGCTTTCTCGTTCGTTATATTATGAAGATTGTATTATTAGAAAGAAATGAAAATGCATTATATGTTTTACTGGTTCGAAAAATATGCATTCAGTTAAATAAATTAAATAAAAATATTCATCTTCCCGGTGCAGAACCGAACCCCGATCTTCCAGGTGTCGGCGAGTCTACCGACGACTGCACTATAGACAGTTAAGAATGAGACCTGAAAATAGACCTTTACAAATATCTTACGTTCTATAATAATTAAACATTTGCAATGTTCATTAGGTGTAGGTATTTTTCAAATAAAATTCATATCAACATCATTCCATTCCATATTTCTTTCACATATTACACTTTTCGTCACCGCCCTCATCTTCGCAGGTAGTCCTCCAGTCACGAATGGCTGGTTTCTCGCGTCTTCTCCCCGCGGTCACCTCGAAGGAGGCGTGATGTGATTTTAATAAACAAAGTGAAGTGAGAAATTGGAGTAACCCGTCACTACATTTTGAACAGCGATAAATCTTCCGTTGTATTGTTACGGAGATAAGCTTTCTGGAGCGAATTGATTTATCGAAACGCAAACAAGCTTTTTCATAAACAGGCCGCGGGAGTTATGATTTTAAAAATACTGGAATATGGAAAAAGGCTGTACTGTAGGTGTTGTACTGAGTAGGAACATTTGATTCGACTGTTATCCAAACATTCGGAAATAAATCGACTTTTTCTGTTTTAAACGAGCCATCGCCTTTCATCTGTCAATATGTTATTATTTGTGGCAAGATCGGTTCGAACACTTTTAATCTGACGAAATGTTTAATGATACTTAATAATATAAATAAATGTGTAGCTTCACGTCTAACGCTTTTTTTGTAGACAAATTTGATAGGAAACGGACACTCGACATTATGTATCATATGTGACCTTTTTGTTCTGAAGCTACATTTTGCAAATAGGAAAACAAAGCACGATTGCGTTATTTCGATCTTGCAAAGATGGGATTCAACAAGACATGTCATCGATTTAAAATCATTACAGTTAGCGGTTTTAAGTCAACACCCTTAAAGCCTGCCTCTAAAAGTTCACGAACAGCGCAAGCACGAGACGCTATGCCGGGACGGGACGGTACAGAGGTGTGACGAGACTGGAACGCGTGTGCCCGTTATTATGAAAGCGGTCTAAGTCAAGAAATTGAAAAAAATGAGTTTACAAATTATTTCGGATCACTTTGTTTTAAATGAATATAATAATCTATCAGACTAAACTAATTTAGAAACATCGCGTTGTGTAACATAAAAATATATTTTAATCAACTCGAACGTAAACCTTTAAATATCTCGAAACGAAAGAAACACGACTTAGACTACTTTCACGATAATGGGCAGCGTCAGAAGCAGCTTCAAGTAGCGCTCATCATCGACAATCTTAGAGTCCGGACTCCGTCGGTACGGTGGGCACATAACGCGTAGAGGTGTTGACCACATGATCAACAAGGTTCTCGCCGCCTCGCGTCAGGAGAGCCGACTCCGAATAGGTGGGAAATAGTAAAGAAGAAACGGTGTCCCCCATCTCAAATATGGTTAGCATCAACGACTGTGACTGTGTCGAGAATAGCGAAAATGTCGGTGGACAGGTTTTTTGTTGTTAAAATCGCCGCACATATTTTATGGTTAGGTCATACATAATTCAATATCAGAAACCATTGTGCATTCGATAGTAATATCCAATATTGGAAATAATACATTTGCGGTTTGATTCGGTCGTTAATTGTTAATAAACAGAGCGTTATATTGAAATTGTTATGCACCTTATATCTATAAATTCTCGACAAATCAGTCAACAGCCGCGATAGCCTTTCATAGTATGCGTTAATGGTTCCATTGTTGCCGTGCCGCGCTGGATCGGCCGCCCGTTACAATTATTATTATTATTTCTTTATGAAAAGTGTTGAACGAGCGGCTCGACTGGACTTTATAGAGAACAGATTTTTTTTCAGAATAAAACTGACAGCATACACAATAGGAATACAATCTTAGTATTTACAATAAAACATTAAAAAGTGCAAAGTTTGAAACAGCTTGCACTGTACACAATATTATATTGTGCGCCTGCGGAAGATGAACCACTAACGGAAGATGAACGAGTGTTGTGCAGATTGCAAACGAATTGAACCCGGGCGCAGGCTATTGAATGACGTAGGCGACGCCAAAATAAAATATTGAAATAAAGAATTAGCGTTAGTTCATGTTTATATATTTGTAGTCTGTGAGGAAACTGAATTAATAGTTTCACGGGTAACTCATCAAATCCCCGTCCCCCCATGTTGGATTAGCCCCCCCCCCCCCCGCACCCATTAGCGGGGGCTGTAGAACATTACGGAAATTTGATAAAATCTTTCCTACTAAAAGGATTTTAACCCATTCACTACTCAATAAAAATATTGAAACTTTATTAAATTTAATTATATACAGTTTGCGCTTATTTTTTTCTTACATGTTAATCCCTTTGCGTTTAATGGTGACAACATGAGACAATCTCCGAGACGGAAATTATTTATTTATTTTCGGCTTTCGCCATCTCGCGCCTCCTTTCACGACGTCAATCCCTCGACCGTGTCCGGCTCGCGATACCGTCGGAAGATAGATCGTGTCTGTGTACGACCAGACTGGTTTACGCCAGATACCGCGAATACCCGGTTTCGATACTTAACAGAGTATCAACTGACGATGGCAGAATCGTCCAGAAAATTCTACTGAGGATATCTTGAAGGGCCGTGAGAACATTTTTAACGAATAGGATATGTCTGCTTACCTCGATTATTGACTAAGATAACTCTTAGGATGCGAGTACCCGCGCAGTAAAACTACGCTTCGTTTTGTAAGTGGCAAGAAAAATATGAGTACAAACCTTTAAAAAGATCTAGAATAGATCAATTACGTCACGGTTCACAATGTAATAGTTCTGGAAGGGTTAAAATACGATCAATATTCCATAAACTTTATTTATAATATTATTCCGGTGACTTCTAGAGGAACAGTTCAGAGTCGTGTAATTTCAATATGTTTTGGAAAAAATCCGGTTTGTATATTTAATTCTGTTAAACCATCCTTCAGCTCAATACATATTTCGTGCGTAGCATTAGAGACGCGATTGCTGGAGAAGAACCGAAAGGGAGTGACCGTGTTGGACTGATATTTTCAAATAAGGAGGTTCAGAAGAGAGCGTAAGAAAACAGGTCCATAATAGACACCATCGAAAATCGAAGGAGCCGATGAATGGGTCACGTTACCTTAGGCACAATACCTCGGAAATATAAAGGTGTCCAGCGGAAAATGTTCAAGTTTAATATTAAATAAATAAAAAAACTACAATGTTATTCTCATATTTTATTTATAAAAAATGGAGTTCAACGATGCGGATTTTACGTTTTACAGACAATATTGTCTAAATGCCGTTCATTTCTCTCAAAACACTCTTACAATCGGACTCTTAAATTTGCGAACACGCGAGAGCAAAGCGTCAGTTCAATGGCAGCAACTTCACGGCGGATATTTTCTTGTAGGGCCTGAATTGTTCGAGGATTGTCGCTGTAAACTCTCGACTTGAGGTATCCCCACAAAAAAAGTCGCACGGTGTAAGGTCCGGTGATCGAGGCGCCCAGGGTGTGTCTCCGTACTTGGTGATTAATTTATTGGGCTCTTATCTTAGCTTCTCCATTGAAACTCTAGCTGTGTGTGGAGTGGCCTCGTCTTGTTGAAATTGTGTTCTGCTGTTGAACCTGGGAAACGGCTGCAGTTGCGATATCTCAATTTCTCGCTGGTTAAATTATTGCAAAATAAGTTGCGCGCTCGGCCCGTCACTTACTCGTCGAATATTAAAGTGAGTACAAAATAAGTTGCGCGCTCGGCCCGTCACTTACTCGTCGAATATTAAAGTGAGTACAAAATAAGTTGCGCGCTCGGCCCGTCACTTACTCGTCGAATATTAAAGTGAGTACAAAATAAGTTGCGCGCTCGGCCCGTCACTTACTCGTCGAATATTAAAGTGAGTACAAAATAAGTTGCGCGCTCGGCCCGTCACTTACTCGTCGAATATTAAAGTGAGTACAAAATAAGTTGCGCGCTCGGCCCGTCACTTACTCGTCGAATATTAAAGTGAGTACAAAAAGCGCGACGCGCACGAACCAATGAATCATCGCACTTTAAATATTGCTCAACCGTGAACGCGCGGTGCGCTCCCGACCAGTGACTCATTGCGACTGGCAAATCACGCGCGTCGAACGATACCCCTCCCACTTTCTTCACCCTGATGGTTTACGAGCAATTACAATTCAATCTTGAAATTTTTCCGCTGGACATCCTTTATTTGAGGGAAGAAGACAGAGGAAGAGGAAAAACACATTCACTAATAATGAACCAACTCTTACAGCAACTTCTAGATAATGTCCAGGACAGAATCCAGAGGCGTAGCTGAGAAGGGTTTAGGGAGGGGCATATGTCACCGGGCGCCAGACTAGGGGGGCGGCAAAACGGGATGTGAAATTTTTGAATAATTAAAATTTAATTCGCATATAAAATCGTAGTTTTAATTTTTCACATTTAAATATATTAGATAAACTAAATCAATAGATAAGCCAAGTAAGTAGTAATAATATTCGTATTAATAATATACATTAGTTTTTTCCGTTCTGCATTGGGGCCCAATATTTGTAATTGGGCCGCTGTGGCGGACTGCGCGCATCGCCCAGATGTTCCTCGTTTCGTTACCTTATTTTTTCGGTATTTGTTTTATTTGTAACTATATAATACTATGTAAAAATCTGTTTGGACTGTGCCCGTCTCACTAGAGAAATTCTGTGTCGAGACGGGCATAGTTTACAAGCAATTGTTCAATTAGAATTACAAATAGATAGAATTACATTTATTACTATATAAAAAGTATATATGAAGAACAATTTTAAAATGGACTTAATTATTGTATCGCTTTGTAGCAATAATTAATATAGGTATGACTCAGTATGTTTGGGTGAGGGCACGATACTGGCCATATTACGAATCCAAGTTTTAATATATAGTTTCATGTTCTTGGGACAATTCAATTGATTTAAGTCTTTTAGGTTAGGTTAATAGTTTAGGTCCAAAATATTTGTAATTCCTTTGACCAAATGTAGTATGTACTCTTGGGGTTTGTAGGTTATTTGTATTAAAATTATGTTGAAATAATGTTTTGAGTTGTTTTAAAATGTTTCTGTTTATATTACGTCATCCCGCGCGAAGAAAGCGAGAACGTTCCCGACTCTGTCCTTCAGTTAATCTTATATCGTTTTTCATTCTGTCATCTGTCACTGTCATTCAGTAGCGTTTCTTGCTCTCGGTGGCTTCTCCCGATGAGAATAAACAAATGTATATAACAACGGTTTTTACTCGAACACCAACCAACCTTCCCACAAAAGTATTTACCTACATAGTACTTAAATGAACCTACGTAGTATGAAAAACGTTATATTATTAAAAACATAAATAATCAGGGCTGTCCCTAGACATTGCGCCGCCCACTCACACTCAAATTGTTATTGAATCTTTATATAAAGTCCTCGATGACATAATGATATGATTCTCGATATTGTTTGTCGTCCTCATTGTTTTAGGTTCCAACATATGTTTTAAATTTCTTCGAACATTCGTTATTTTTGCATTGCATTAGGATCATTGCGAGAGTTCCAAATCTATAAAATAAAAAAGTTTTACATATTTTTTTATTTTACTTCGTTTATAAATTTGCTGTCCCTCGAAAACGCCGCCATAAGGTTTTGCCTCACTTGCCTATCGGTCAGAGACGGCCCTTCGCATAATGCTCTAATACCCTGCGTTGATGATGTATTTAATTGTGACTGTAGGTGAAGCCGAGTCACCGAAACCGACCGTAATCCTCCTGCCGGAACATCCGAGCATTTCTGTCGGCAATGCCCCGAACCGTTCCGCAAGGATGAAAAAGTTGACGGCGCGCCTGTGGATGCTGTACTCTGCTTTGAAGGACCACTTGGTAGATTTTTCCAAGAATACAACCATTCAAGGGCTCAGTCACATCGTGGCCTCAAATATTCATCCTTTAGAAAGGTAAAACAATAATATCGAAGACAGCAGTTGACGACTACCTTGTCGTGAAGACTATTTTCAAATTTCTTAGACGGTTCGCAGTGAGATAATGTATATTGATATGACGTACGATACTTTATAGATCACTTAATTTTGCCTTTTACTGCTTTATAGTAATATCTATGGAAGTGTATGGTTATGAACAGAAGGATAATAAGATGTTGATAATGACGCTCCGACTCCATATTTCGGACCTACATCCGCGCTCGGGTATTTCGATATTCATCTTAGCTAAAGTGAAGAATGGAAGGAATTGAGACAGTGGCGAGAACAAATTACTTACTTGAGAATACCTGATTACAATTTACGAACTAGATGGCGAGTCAGCGTAAGCCGCTGCCTCGATTGAATTCGCTGGAAAAATAAAAGGCCGCGCGTGCGATGCGCGCACCGTTGCGTCGTCATCTCTGGTAACGTTATTACGACACTTCATGTGCCGACGTCGCTAGTCGTCAGTGTTTCCATAGTCCACGAAGAATAATAGTTTTATGTAAATTTTCTCCTTTGTGGTATTTTTATTCAAATTTTAGTACCTCAAATTATTCTTAACGCTTACAGCCCGGTGGGTCAAAACAAAACACGTTCGGCGGTAGTGGATCATTTTAAACCCATCTCAAGTTTTCGGTTTTTTTTAACTACTGTGTGGGAGATTTTTTATAAATATTTCATTTTAAATATGATTTAATTAAATGACATGATGTGCCGTAATGTTTCTGCTGAAAAAGAGATATATTACGAATAATGTACATATTCTCACGCATCAACAGACGCCCTACACAGCCAAAATACAAACATCCACTGAACATTTGATCTTTTCGTCGGAACCCGAGCAGGTAGTGTCATAAAACTTACAGGTAGGCGCAACGCTCCTCAAATAATTATATTACTGGTATTGTCAAGGAGCCGCCAGACGAAAATAAGTCAAAACAAATACATGGACGCATACCCGGTATCCTTTGTCTATCCGCTCAAAATGTGACAATATATGATTCGGCGTAAGCGCTAAGATTCTACCTTAGGTCAGTTTTTTCACATTTTTATCAATAACTCATTTGAATCTCGTCCGATAACATTTATTTGAAAATATTTAATAAAAGATTAGCTAGAAGGAAAACAGCATTAAACGAATATTTGTAGCGTAATTCACAGTTTTACAAACACCTGGGTCAAATCTGACCCACCACCGCAGAGTATGTGTTAACCTATCTCAACCAAATAATAAAATTCGATGCCATTTTAAACAAACATAAATCAAATTCCAGTGTACGGGCGTATTGTCTTTAGGTATTAAAGAATTTTGAAAATGAAAATAAAAATCCCAAAAGACAAAGTATAAGTTTTTATAGATTAACAATCAAAATAACAGCCTCGCGTTGAGCGCCAAGCTCATACAACACTTTTTGCTGGCGTATTCCAGGGCCTTTTGGATCGTAGCTCTTACAGCGGCAGTTTACTTTTCCGGTTTTCTGGCTAAGGCACAGCTGGTTCGGTACACCACAAATCCAACCGTCGTGTCCGTAAAGAAGAACTTCAGGGAGTGGTCGACGACCTTTCCAGCCGTCACCGTATGCCTCACTGACAGGGTGGACGAAAGACTTGCAGAGGAATACATAAAAAGGTATTTAAAAATATGTACCATTTTATTTTGTCGATTAGCAGGAAAATTAGATGAAGGAAATCATTCCTTCTATACACTACTGTCGATAGATACCTAGCTCTCTCTTTTAAGATGCTGAATGCAATTCCATTTGCACTTTGCGACTTTTCAATATAGAAAGCAAAAATTTAGTTATTGACCAGGGGCAGTGGATTTTAATAGTGGCTGCCGGTCACCACCGTCCACCATTGTGGCTGTGACATCACTCAAATGTCATCAGTTCATCATTATATGATAGCTTGCAATATTGGCGTGTTTTACGACTTACAGTACTTGGAACGTGACTCGATCGGACGAGGAACAATTCGAGTATTACACCGGTTTCATCCGGTTAGTGGCCACCGTGTCCTTCCGCTCCAACTTGCGCCTGTTCTGGAAGTACGAGCACGATCCCACGCTGGTGGGCGTGGAGCTGATGGCGGTGGCCGCGGCCGTGTCGCCCGACACGCGGCTCAGGGTGAGCCTGCACGAGCCCGGGTACGCGGTTCGCTGGGTGCCCGTCATGACCGAGATGGGGATATGTCGGACCTTCAACTCGGTGTTCTCCAGGTGATAATGGTGAACCTAGGCTTTTTCCTACATTTATGAACTGCACCGAACTTACTCAATTTTCTTTCACGAGTGTAGTTTTTTTCGTTCTGTGAACTGGGTTAGCAAAATCAAAGGGCTTTAAATATCGGAACATCCGGTCTGCTCGATTTTAGAATTAATTCTGTCTCTTTATTTGAAAAAAGCATTAAAAGAAAAGTAATCTGTACTTCACAGTTAAGACGATCACTCGATCGGTTCAAAATTGATCATATTTATGTAATGTTATTACAATAAACTTAATTTAATGCACCCCCAAATATACACAGCTCCATTTACGCGGGAAGTTAAGTTAAATCTAAGATAATCTTCGGCATTTTTAAACTTACTTTAATTATTATCTGTGATTAAAACTAAAAGTCGAGGTGTGCGAAACAGGCTCCTCCCCAACCCATCATTCCACATTATATGATTGATTAAACTAGTGAATCGAGCATGTATGTATTAATAAAAATTTGTCCAGTGTTTTTGAATATTTAATTCTAAAAGTAAACTTTGGTACCTTAAATGAAGTTTTCATCTACGTATGTTAGCGCAACAAAAGATTGTTAAGCTTCAAGTTTTGTTTTCAGATACCAGAGTGTCGAGACATGGCGCATGCAGCAGAAGGTCCCTAATGCCTTTTCTGCCGAACTATCGGAAGGCAAACTTCTCTCCTGCCACTATATGAGCAAGCAGTGCTACGCCAGATTTACCATCATCAACTCTACCGGAACGGTACCTGTTCCTCTTTTTGACCGATGAAATCTCACTTAATAATGTCAATTTCATAAGAAGACCAGCAGTGTGTAGATCCTGAAAAAAAGTCAACGCATCCTACATTTCTCGTAACCATAGTAATCTCAATTAAAATAACTTTCTGAAAGAATTACATCTAGAGGCATCGTAAAACTAAAATAGAAAATAACACAAAATATGCAAAGTTCACACAGTGAATGGTCATAAAGTTCTTTCCTTTGAATACAAAAATTGCCTGCGCCTTTGAGAGTATTATGTGCATACGAGCAATGTTCCCTCTGTTTGGCATCACAGTGCGCCTTCTATGCAAGGTTAGCGACTATGCTGCAGTATGCTGATTAATCCTATATGAGATCACCAACATTTTGGATATTGAACCACTTTTGCAAGGTAACACAGCCACACAGCCAAGATAATCTCTTTCTACGTACGTCTCGACTGCCTTCTATCATCCGGTGCATAACGAATTGTAAAGGATTATATTTCTTAATGTGGAGAATGTGTCCCAAGTATACAACTTCCCTTGATAATTGTTCTCTTGACATATTTATCCAATCCTCATTAGTAATGGTATCAATCCAGGAGACCTTTAACATCATGGGTAGAGTTACACAATCTCATGTTGATTTTTTAGTTCCTCTATTGTTGCATTGCAAGGGTAGCATTCTGTGTTTAAACTACTTGCTTCTCACGCAATGGCTAAATGAAGCTTTAGCAGTGTGGATACAACTATAATAAAATAATCTCACATAACCAAGTGGTTAAAAAACTTAGCTGCGCAAAGAGCTGCATTTTCGATGTCACCGACCTATGCTCTAACTAGTCGTACTCATTTTTCATTTGTATTATATTAATGTATGTATTGCAATTCGCTGTGTGCAGAACCGAACCGATTTAAAAAAGGGAAATTTTTAGACAGCTTCAGCCCTTGCGCTGAAACAAATATTGTGCAGTGCTTATAGATAAAAATTATTTTTTTCTTTTGAATCTCGCGTAAAGAGCGGTACAAAATTAGAATAGTCTTCTTTTATATGTATAAAATAATACCCCATACATACTGTATTAAATTGATTTTTGCAGTACTACGTGCATTCTCCGTGGGAGATAGCCGAAACCACGTCGGCATCCACGGGCGCCGTGGAGGAGGGGCAGGAGGTGGAGGCGGTGTACCGCGCCTCGCAAGTCCGCTCGGGCCCGGAGATCAGGGGGCTGGGACGCGCGCAGAGGGGTTGTCGGTACCCGAGGGAAGACATATCATCCACCATTCCAGTTAGATACTATTTTTATGTTACATCTGATAACACAGCAGTAGACGAGTAACCACCTGTTTCATATTAATAATGTAAATGAGAATTTCTTAATCCTGATCATGTACATATTTTGAGCCAAGATGAGGTAATTTTGAGAGTTTGAATTACACTGGAATCTGGATATTACAACATCGGATAATATTATCAATCGGTTATTGTCATCATAATCAGTCGGTCTCGAAATCCTCGTATATAAAATTTATTTTTTATTTTTATACTTGATATTTTTTTTTGATATTTTATTTGATATTTATTTTGATATTTTTCTTGGAAACTTTCTAAATAAAAGTGCCCGACAATAATTCTTATAAAATAGGTAGGCAAGTAAATGGATTCTTAGCTGAAGCATTACTGTTATACGGGCCGCACCAATGGGTACATGCATAACACAGGGTCAATAGGAGAAACTAATTACACGAGAAGGCTAATTACACATTTACATTAGTGGTTTATTTAATTAAATGCCTGTCGAAAACAAAAGGAAAAAATAATTTTTTTGCTTTAGCATTTTATAGCTGAAGGAGGTTGTAGCGAGATGTAAATCGAAAATTATAATTTTTCAGCAAATCCGACAACAATGTTTATCTTTCCACTGTACATCCTGATTGAAATTACAATACAATGTCCAATAGAATTCAAAAAGTGAACATTAATCAGCATCGGACAAGGTTTATCGAACTCGGAGCTAAATGCATGCGTAACCGATGTACCTTCTTGCAGGCCTACAGCAACGCTCTCTGCCAAATAGACTGCAGGAGCAGAATGGCCATTGTCTTCTGCGGGTGCAGGCCATTCTTCTACATTGTCGGAAGTAATTGTTTAATGATAAAATCATACATTTTCTTATATATCTACTTTTGAAGAAAAAGCCTTGATTTTGTAATCAATCAATTTAAAAAGAACCTTGAAATGATGTTTCAGACGGGAAACCGTGCCAAGCCAGCGGGATGGCCTGTCTGGGCAGGAGTATGGAGATTCTAGTCAACCTCCCGACTAACCTGGCCAAGTGTCAGTGTGTCCCGCAGTGCACGGAGATTAATTATATATCGCACAATCTGCGGACCAACCTCTGGTTAGTATTCGTAGTTCTGCGGTGGCCGGTCTGCCTGAGTGGAGATATACAATAATAATATAATTTTCTAGGAATTCATCTACCCGTACAATATTCGACAGGCGTGCTTCAGCCCGTCTGTCGCTGCAGATGCCTAAAATCCTCATGCATAAGGACCTCATATTCACTCTTGGAGATCTCATTGGTAATAATGTTATATTATCTATACAATCCTACACCATTTGCCCGATCTGAATTAACTTTTGCATTCTCTTTAGGACCCTGAGCAAAACATTGGCACCATTCTCCTCGCAAGCCTACCCCCTCCGACAATCTAAGTATATAATATTGAATACTGAATGGCATTTGTCCCTGAGAAAATAACCGCCCCCGCCCTTCCAGGACAGGCACGGACTTAATATATTTTAAAAATTATATTCTTAAATTAATTTTCAGTTACATGCGTAAACTTTAAAGACAGTTTCTTGCGGAGGGATAGAAGGAGAGAAAATATTCTCAGTCAATACTTGAAATTGTTGACTTTTCAGATGTTTAATATTTCACCTCGCAAGGGCATGATCAGTTCGAAAATACCGTTTATCCATGATAATTGCCTTACAATGCAAAACGCATCTCGAGTAAATTAAACAAGTAGAACCGAAAAGATAAGTATTTTATTTTCACATATGTGGATCAGAGTTCTACAAACTTACCTTGGCAACAATAAATTTGTAGAGCTTTATCAATTAAAAAAAAAGTGAAACCACATTATTCAGTTATATATAAAAACACTCGATCCTTTTTCGGTCCAGTGAGGTTCCGGTATGTGGAAGATTATCAGCTACGCAGTACTGCAACTTTGGACTGTCAAAGATATTAATCATTTTTTTGAAGGTCTGCAAATGTCGATTCAATTTTACAAGCATACATTCTATAACCACAATGTTTAGTTTAAATCTGATATGCTGAAAACCTTTTATGAGATATAGCAATCGTAACTGTCATGACCGGATGTTATATTTTATTCCTGAATATCTGGATCTCGCTGCATGCAGTGGCGGAAACCTACGGTAGACTCTAAACAATGTTTAATCAGTATTTCAACACACCATTGATTATAATTTGCATCACGCGTGTTGTAAAGTTTACGATGCACTTAAAAATATTTCACATTGTTTTTGCGATAAGAAATATTGCACACCATCTTAAGAAGCGATAATGCATCCTCCAGAAAGTTCATGAGTGGATTGCCAACAAACCACAATTCAATATCCATTACAATAATCTGCCGTTTTCTATGCACTGCTGGATGAAGGCCTCCCCAAATGTCTGATTTTTCTCTGTAATTCACTGCCACCTATTTCTGCAGAGTTTGATAATTTCAACTGTCCAACAGATTTTAGGGCAGCCTGTCGGCCTCTCGATTCCCCTCAGGTATCACTGGATGACTGTTATTTGTCTAACGATTGTCTGTTCTCCGAGTGATGTGGCCTGCCCATTGCCATTTCATTTTTTAGCATATTCTATTATATCGACTACTATTGTGTGTCTTCTATCCGTACTCGTGTCACAATATTATAGTGACAATATGATTATGTCGCCTTGGATGAAATTACAGAGGTACCGCTGATATGTAAATGCGTATTACATAATTAGTTCATAAAATATTACCATTTAAATAAAATTAAAATAGAAAATGTAATGATTATTTACACTTTCAGGGTCATTTGGCGGAGTCAGCGCCCTGTGTCTCGGTGTTAGTTTCATTTCTTTCATAGAAATAATCATCTGCATTTTGAAGCCACTTTTGAAAATATTCCTACCCAGGAATAAAAATGCCATTTTAGATTTTACCAATTGAAACAGCACCCAGCTAATATTTCATAATATTCAATTCAATGGTTTAGATTACATCTAAAATTTAGAATAACACGAAATAATATGAAAATGCAATTAAAAAAATAAACTTTAAAAATTACGTAGTGCACCTTTTCAAAATTATGTAAGTAAAAAAAAAAAACAAGCAAAATCAATTGCATTCGCTAAAAAAAGTGTTTCAAAACAAACAACTTTAAATCTTTGGCCGTCCACATCGCAAGTTTCCGACAGAGAAAGGGATGGAATGAGAACTGTCAGAATTTAAGATGGCTATCGTGAGTACAGCGGACAACCACGTGACATTCCGCAGCGTCTATTTCTTCACAGAAATGACCATCAAATAATGCATGGTACCATCGGCGCCGCAGATCGGACTTTAACCAAATTATTATTACCAGTAGTGACATCGTACGGCGCCCCATAGAAATCTATTTCAACTCAAGAACACAATGAATTACGTGTGAAATAGAGTATAAAAATCATCATTTTTCCTCTACAAAATTGACAGTTGGCGCTTACTTTTACGTTGCCAGATCGCAATTTTATTAAATTTAAAAATTTAACACACATACTATCATGTCAACGTCTAAGTGCTGATATTTTTACAGTTATCGAATTTTCAAAAACTTTTTTGATTTTATTTTAACATTACAAAATGGCGGAGGGTGACTTATTTCGTTAGTGGAGATTGCCGACTTTTTAAATATTCCCGATATGCTCGTTGCCACTGCAGAGTTCAGTGATGAAAAGGACGCAATAAGTTGAAAAGTATCTGGAATGACATACATTCGCGGTATTTCTCGTTTGCCAAATAATTCAAGTGAATAAGATATTAATCTGTAGTTATTAATTAAAATGAATTTTAATTAATAATAAGTTTTACTATAAATACAGTGAGTGTGCCGTTAGGCAGCATTGCCCATTGCACCATTTTATGCGTGTTGTTAGTGCTAATATATATTTGTTTTAAGCATCACATTAAACACAATAATATTAATAAAATCTGATGTTGTGATGTGAAAAACCAAATATAAAATAAATAATAATGTTCTAAATGTTCATGGCCTGACAACACTATCAACTTTTATTTTTTCCTTTTTTCAACTTTTTTTCATCTAAAAACCGTATGGAAATCGCGGTCGATGGACGCTTATGGTGAAATAGTATCCTCATATATATTTTTTTAGTTTTACCAACGTTTCCATAGTTTTTTCGTAAAAATAAAATCCAAAAAAGCTAACCTGTTTTTTTGAATTTTGGCGCCAATATAGTGGCATGATGCTGTTTCACCTATGATTTTTCTGGGCAGCTAACAGGTTAAAATAGTCTCGTCAGTTGTAATAAATAACACAGAATGTAATAAAATTAACATAAAATTTGAAATTAAAACATTTAAACCTGAATTTAAATTTAACTTTTTACCACAATTTATAAGAGTCTCATTTCCAATTTCCATTTGTCCGGATCATTTCTCTCCATATTAATTAATTGATTGGTGTGAGGGGCTAGCTAACACGGTTATCCAGAATTATTAACTTTTTATGTGAATTTTTTTTATTAACAACGACTTTATAGAATTTAATTTGGTGTGTCAAATAATTTCCAGTTGTACCAAATTTTAAATTACTAATAATAAAGAATGCTCTACTACACTTCATTTATTTATTATTGTTTTTTAATTCTGTAATAAACTTTATTCAGTTGAATTAGTTTAATGTGCTTATCCATGTTAATAGAAAGCGAGAGTTAAAATGGAATGCACTTTTAGATCTATCCCGAGCAGGTTGGTTTTATGAATATCTACATCTGCTGTTATAAAACCCACGACTCGATGTTTTGTATCGGCGAGACACGCTTACGACAGTTTGTCACATAATTGTATGTAATGCAAAATAAAAATAATAAAACTTATTATGAAAATCTGTTTATTTTATCAATACTTTAAAATTAACTATGTTTTTCTGTCAAATAACCAGTGGTGTACTTATTATTAAATAAAACACAAAATTTCATTGAAAATCTCAATGATAAGGATGCGTTTTACTGATTATAAAGTCATTATCCACCATTGGAAAATAGAAAAATAAAATAAATGGATGATGCGGAATGGAGTTAGTCCATTCACATCTATTGTGGGATCAATATGATTTGATCAGAAACAATTTGACTAGTATTTAGATTCAAGTGGAAAGTGACCCATTAAGGTGACAAAGAAGAAAAAATGCATTCAAATTTTGAATGAACAAAATTGAAATGGTTCAAAACCTTTTATTCATTCACCACCAAATTGGTCGCTGGATTACGTCCACCAAGATATATAATCAGTAATAATCCATTTTAAATTGGTGACATTTAAAAATCAAAAACCATCAATGACATAATTGATTACAAACAATAATCAATTTTTTACTTTGTTTCAAACAACCCAATTCATCATTGGCTACCTATGATATTTAGTTTTATTAAGCCAAAATGTCACCCAACACAATGTTACCCAGACACAAACATAGTGTTTCCATTTAACAATATGCTAAAACAATTTAAAAATAAATATTCTATTAGATAAAGTCTCTCTGATTCTGTTTAATGATTTTTTTTTTTGTCATCAGTACTGTGAATTGAGATAGTCTGTCGTTAATGTAAAGCGACAGTGGCGAGGATAGGCACAAAAAAAAATCTTTTCATCTTCAATCTCACAACAGATCTGTTTAATTCCTTCCTTACTATAAATGCCAGAGTGATCAGAGGAGTATCAACTGAATCTATCTATCTAATATACTAACTGCGCTCCATATCTCCAAAGCGGCCCTCTCCTTAAACAAACGGTATTTCATTCCAGTACTGAATAGCTAAAACAAACATACTATCAATGCTGCTGGCTACAATGCGGGGAGGGACACGAGGTATTCGAACATCAGAGTGTGAGGCACTCTATCCTCTCTGCAAACTCCCCGCAATACTATAATTGTATACTGACACATAAATTTACAGTTGAATTTTGTTTTGCATCAGTCCCAAATCGTCGGCAGAATTGTGAGTCAGTCGACGTGTCTCTCCGATCGTTTTTCATTTATTTGACCGCCGGGACGGCTCGGTGGCGGTCGGCGGCGGGGGCGGCCCCCGTTTCTCCAGCTCCTCGAGGTATGCTACCAAAGTGTGCGTCCTCTCCTCGGCCAGGTGGTCCAGGATAATATATCTAAACAATAATATTCACGGGTAAGCGATAAGCTACATGCGCACCATCATAATAATCGGATTAAAAATATAATAACAACTTAAATTTAAAAAACCACCTTCTAGTCGGGTTGCCGAACTGCATAGTGAACAGTGGGCTAGTCAATCTAAGTACCGAGTCAGACTGGCTGAGCAGCGTCTATATTACCTGGCATCCTGGCTGAGCAGCGTCTCCAACTCGGCAAGGTGGGCGGGATTTTCCTTGGTGGCCGGCAGAGAACGGTGCGTGAGCGCTCTGGTCTCCTGGAAGAGAGCACGCAGCTGCACCTTAGCAGCGCCCGTTTTGTCCTTGATGTAGTCACGGAATTCCCGCTCACACTGCACAAGAAAATACATGAGTAGCATTAGCGGATATAGAGAATATCAAATGAATGCCGACTCTCTCGTTAGGGCACTTTCATTCTAAATATATATATTATATATTGTTTAAAACAATTACTTTGTGGCTCAGAGTGCCGGTGCTACAGTGTGATTAGCATTTATATATTTGTTATTATAAACATTAAAATAACTAACATTTATATTACAAAAAGGATGACTTTCATTTAAAAGCACTGTAGATAAGGGCAAAATAATAGAAATGCCGTCGCAGTCTCCTGATCTTTTACTCACCCGGTCCGATGAACTGGAGAACTTAGTGTAGCGTGGATCCTCCTTGACCAGCTTGCGTACGTCCCTCCAGCTGCTGGTCAGCGACACCTTGGTCGGGCCCAGTTCGTCCAGCATCTCGCGGAACTTGTCCCGCCGCTTGGCACCCAGTGAACCCGTGTGCGAAGTGAACAGGCGCTCCTGCAATTGAGGAATCGAGATAGTAGATATATTAACTGATTTTGTGATGCAAAATGATTCAAACCTACTACAGTAAAGCTACGTTAATTCATATAACCATATATCATATTTTCACGTAATTCATTTTTTTCAAAAAAGTTTGCCCTGAAAATAACATTTCATACTAATTCCTACCGATAATTCGAAAAACCTGATCATTTGTAGTTTGTATGCATTTTTACACCCGAAGCAAATAATTTGTTCACGTAATTCGCATGTTCACATGTTTTAAAATCCAAATTACGCAATTACGCATTCATCATCTCTTCGTGAACATCTGTACCTAGCTCCGCCCACTAGCCAATCACGACTCTGTTCCTTATCGCGATAACGGTGCACTTAAGAGTTCGCAGGACCGCAGCCGAACTGATTTATACCATATGTATACTAAATTCTGCAGTGCGTTTTATAAGACCTGTTATTTCGACAATGATTGATTGATATTTGTACTCACCTCTTAATAAAAAATAATTTGGATCATTTTCATTGAATCTCGTAACTTATAAATTAATTGTGTGCAACAGTTTTATTGGTTTTGTATTTATGAAATATTGCAATCTGTTTAATGTAATAAAGAAACTGAAACCTTTATGTTATAAATAAGTTATGTATTTAAATACATAACATATTTTATACTTAATAATTTTTTGTGTTTCGTTCTCTAAAACGTAACGAACATCTTGTAATTTGTGTAAATCCATGACCATTTAAAAAAGTTAAGCATATTTTAAAACTTAATGTCTATGACATTTTAATCCCGAATACTTTTCTGAGTTTAAACTTGAAAAATTGCAAAATAAGCTTCAATGAATGAAGATTTAAAAGTTTTTCATTATTTTTCACGGCCTCTTTGATATTCCAATTTCTTGCCCAATTTTTATGAAAGAGGCGAATTCAACTGCTAACCAAATTAAAATGTCCATAATTTTGTCGAGTCAAGCACTCGAGTCGGTGAATCGCTCGAAGAAGTCTGTTTTTAAAATTGGACTCGCCACGTTGTCACACACCTTCCATATTCAAAAGACATAAAAAGCTGAAATAATAGACACTCACCATGTTTCAGTATGAAAATTACAATGTCGACAGTGGTGACGCATGTAAAAATACTGTCCTGAAGTGATTATTTAAAATAAAGTTCAATTTAATTTCTAATGACCTATGTCCAACTTTATAAGACTGGATACAATCATCTGAATTTCAAAGACTGACGATTTTCATTCTATCACTTTCACATACACAGGAATAATCATTAGAAAAAGTAAAAAATATTAAATACCTTGGCATTTGGATTGACCAACTCTTTAACTGCCAATTCCTTCATAGCTACGCGATCTTAGGTCGGGGTGGAGTTGGAAAAACTGCTCTTAACCAATTAGTAATCACACAAAAATCCATTCTCAGAATCATCTACAGAAAACTATATGTTTCCCTCTGACTCACTGTCCTTTATTTTCATTCCAACAAAGAGCTTCGTCAATATCCATCTCATAATTATGTTACGAGAGCAAAAAAGAATAGGATCACCGTGAAGCCTAAAATGAAAACAAGCTTTGGTCAATCCTTCCATATGTTTCTGGCCCCCAAAGCCTATAACATTTTGCCGAGCAGTATGAAACAGTTCTCGATGGACAAACTCAAACTTATTAGGTGTTAGCAGAAATGAAACTGAGCAAAGATTCATGGAAATGATCACATGAACAGAACATCAATTCTTTATATTCATTTTTCTGTTTTGCATAGTGCTTCAATCGTGGAATAGCGACACTATTTTACTTATTTATTATGTTATTACAATTCCTTTAAAATCCTCTTTACCTCATTCCTAATACTTTTGGTTTAGATAAAAAATAATAATGGTTTTCATATTTGTATGATAGATAACAGATGAACCTGTCTCTTTTAATACAGACTTCGGTCTAGTTAACCCGATCCCCGCTACGCGCATCGTACGATGCGAGAAGTAATCGCTCTCCCAGTGCGGCACGCATCATATGATGTTTTCAACTTATTGTATGTTATGTACTACGTGACAGCGCGACAAATCGAGCAGGAAAATATACCAAACATTAGTTCGATCCGTACTGTTGCTGACATCTTGCATTAGTCAAGTGGAATATTGCTATTTGTTTATATAAATCAGTTTAAAAACGAAGACACCTTGAAACACCATCCAGTTATTTGAAATTCGCAGTGCTGAATTATCGTCCTCTCGTCATGTGTTCGAGGTCACTAGTATTTGTCAGAACTGTGCGTTGATACGAAATATTGATATCGCGATCTGTATTTTGTGGACAATTGAATCAATATATTGTATCGAAAAATACATTTATTATTACTATGTGATCTTATTTAAAACGGTGTTTACGTTTGAAATGTTGATATTATTTTGACTGCATTTGTGTTTTGAGGGTGAACGGTTGTATTTTCTGACACTATTCTTTTACTTTTCTTTAGAAAACAGAAGCTTGTATTGTGCTACGTATATTTATCAAAATTATTTAAATTTAATAATTGTATACCTTTTAAAATGGCTTGCGGAGAAAGAAATATTTGAAATTTTTAGATGTGGACTCTGATTTAGAAATATGTAAGTGAAGATGAGCAAGATGAAATAATTAATGAAGATGTCAGTTAAAGTGAATCTACTCTTATCGTCAATTGGGATAGTAGCCCTCACTTATTTGATTTTATGCACAGGAAAAATACTAATGCATGTGGTACAGCGCGTAAAACACAGAAAGGTAGGGCCACATTTTGTAAATTAAAAAAAGGTGAAATGGACACCAAATATCGTGGACCTGTTTTGGCATTAAAATGGCGCGATAAAAGGGAAGTCCACATTTTAACAACTTGCATGACAATTCCATGGAAACGACAGCCGAAATACATTAGTCAACCTATTATTAAACCGAAATGTGTCAATGACTATAGTAAATGTACGGATTCTGTGGATAAAGTGGACGTGATGTTGAGTAGTTTAAATTGCTTATGGAAAACAATAAAGCGGTACAAGAAAATGGTTTTCCATATACAGTGAAACCCTCTTAATACGTTTTTCAAGGGACTGCAAAATAAAATCTTATTAAGCAGGAAAATTATTAACAGTGATTTCAATATTTCCATGCTTTATTTGACCATAACATTTAATATTGTATTTTAACTAACATTAGAATAATTAAAAAATTAAAATATTTTATTAATAAAAAAATTATTAAAAAACAATTTATTCTATAAAAGTTACTTATATAAATATGTATTTGAAAATCACAGCCATAAATAGGCATACCAAAACGAATAACAAAAATGCAACAAATTAATAATAACGTAGAAGATTAAATGAATGATAATAAAATATAACTATAAGAATGCTAATAAAAAACCTAGATGAAAATAAAATGATTAAAAATAAACTTATAAAATGTTGATGACTATCTAATAAAATATAACTAATTAAATACAACTTATAGGAAACTAAATAATATTATAAGGAAACTAAATGAAGTATAAAATTTGAACTATCTAAATAATTACCTATAAAAAAAATTTACATCCAAAGTGCAAAAAAAAATTACTACTAAAAAATGATTATAAAAAAAATTACTAAAACGAAATTTATATTAAACTCACATAAAATATCTAACTACCTAAATAAAATAAATTGATGTAACAAAAGAGAATATAAAACGAAATTAAAACCGTAAAGTATCTACCTAAATAAAGTAAAGGACGTAACAAAGAGTAAAAGAACCACTGACAAGACCAAAACACGAAATGTTTTCAAATTCAAATTATTTGGCGTTTTATAGTAAAATAAGGGAAGGTCAAAGTTATTCGGAGATAAAATACGCCACTTGTAAGTCCGACGAAAGTTCATACTTTTTACGAAATGTAAAATTGTTTGCCCGACAAAACGTTTGTATCTCTTCCTGGCCAACTTGACAGACGAATGCACGTTTAAAAAAAGTACTGTTTGTAAATGAAAACCTGTTGGACTGCATATCTAAAATTTATCCCTTTTGATGAGTTTTACAAAATTTACCTGTACACTCGACATATTGCCTTGATCAATGTAATTGAGACATGGAATACTAGCCCTTACTAGTAAAAACATTACAAACTTACCTCATTTTTATATTTCATTCAAAATCAGTCGCTTTTGCCGCTACCATTTATATTAGAATTGAATCAATAGCAGTCTTTGTTACTCAGAAATTTAAAGGGCCGCTAGTATGAAAACTAGATTATTTTTTGGAAAAATATATTGTATTTATTATATATTTCAAACCAGATTATGGGGATTATTATTTATAATAAGAAATGCATTAATAAATGTATTGTTCTTTATGCTTCAATCAGATTTCACATTTTCTCCAAATAAAAAATATGGAGGTAGTTGAGATTGCGATTAAGTAACAATAATACAAAGAAATATAAGCAGTTGTATTAAAATTGTTGTAGTCGAACATGTTCGAAGAGTGTGTACAAATTCTGTATCGTTATAGAAAACATTATTAGGAGATTTTTACAATATCATGTTAAGCTTCAAATAAATTTACTTTGAAATAAATATTTGTGAAATTGATCCATTATTATTATTATTCCATTATCATTGCTTCAGGCCATAAATCATCTAATAAAAAATAGTCTGGCTGCTCAAGCTCAATAACATTTATTTTTTTGTAACTAACTAATTTACCATCACGCCGTGGGAGTAGGCAGAGAGGATAGAGCGCCACATTCTTCTGCCCTGAAACATAATTATTGCCTCATCCACAAACATACATATTCTCATACAAGCTCATTGATTATTGAGGCTTCTAACATAACTATTTTCGTGCCAAGTTTTCTGCGGACATCCTCTATTTATGGTGCTATCAATACTTGCGTCATATATCTTTCTAACCATTATCTCCTCATTCATCCGTTCCATATGACCAAACCACCTAAGTGATCCTTTCTTAATCTTACTTACTATATTAAGATCTGCTTTACATTGTTTGAAGTGTTAGGAAGAATATATTATCCAGAATAGTATTAATGGTTAATTTTATCGCATAATATTTTTACTTGATGTATATATTCTTGAGCACACATTACATTTCGCATGTACTTCTCAGAAATTCAAAATACGCAGTTAAATTTTTTTTTTTCAAATTTGAATAAATAACTCCGTGAATTCCTACTTTCTTAGCATAACAAGAACGAGAAATTAAACGTGAATAAATGTTCCTTTCAAGATCAGCTTTACATTCTTTCCTTATTTCTTCATTCTTTACTCTGTCCTAAATAGATCTGCCGCATATACGCCTAAGCTATCTCATTTTCACTGCATTCAGTTTACTTTCGTTCCTCTTCTGCCAGCTACCGACCTCACTTCCGTACATCGGTGTCGGTACCGGGACTTCATTGTGCGCCTCGGTTGACAAGTTCCCATTAGTTATTTTTTGTATAATTTCGAATCAATAAAATATTTAAATTAATCGAAATAATCGCATAACTAGGATTTTTTTAAACACTCGTGTATCTCTGGCACGATTGAGATTAGGTACAGCACACACAGCTTCAACATTTTCAACTTGTATTTTTAATCCATATGTATTTACCCCTAAAATATAGCGTTCCACTCAGTATACGTAATAAGAATTCACAAAATTTATTCATTCAATTATTAACTCAAAATTTGACGAAACAATTCGATACTTGGAATTCCCGAAATAAATTGAAGGTTCAGGCCAAACATAATTAGGGTAATACGGGCAAACAGATGAAAATAAAAATGTCAATGTACTACATATTTTGTCTATATGTTATTTGAAAAGACAAGCTTATCCTAAAATGAGGCCTAATTTAATGCAGATTCCAATAATTTATTCTAAGGGTTTTTCTGCCTCCTAAGCAATTAAGAATATTTTAATGTAGATATTAGTGGAAATAAAACAAAATTACCAATATGGATCTGGTATTGTACATGCTGAATGTATTGTTTATGACAGCTGGGGTTCTGTTTTATTGATTTTTGGGATTTATTTTGCTTGGCCACTATGTTTTATTGGCCTATTCAAATATTAAGGTGTTTGTAAATGGATAAACTTTTATGGCACATGGAAAAACCCATTTAAAGAGAGTTAATTTTATTGCACCCATTGAAAGAATATCACTTTCATTTTTATAAATGTCAAACAAAAAAAATTCTGCGAAAAACGTATTGCAAGGAATATTTTGTAGGGATAAACTGAGTTTTGTCGGAAATATTTTAATTTATTAGGCGGGAAACTTATTATTTGGAAAACGTATTAAGCATAAAAAAAAATACGTAATTTGTATGGACCTTTTTCGGGACCGAAAAATGTAATCCTAAAGGTGATCGTATTAAGAGGGTTTCACTGTAATCAATTTGATTTTATCAAACTCTCAAATACTTTACAAAACAATAAGGAATAAAAATATTATAGTGGTTTAGTACTGACCTTATGGTATTATTTATTACATGAGCGGACATCTTTCTTGTGATATCTTAATGTTTACATATTCTAGCCGTATCTGTG
Source organism: Eubasilissa regina (assembly GCA_022840565.1). Classification (NCBI taxonomy): domain Eukaryota; kingdom Metazoa; phylum Arthropoda; class Insecta; order Trichoptera; family Phryganeidae; genus Eubasilissa; species Eubasilissa regina. The sequence goes on along the minus strand of JAINEB010000021.1, from coordinate 596,617 downwards.
CTCTTATGCTTATTTATGTATTCCAAAGGACTTTGAGACTTTAAACATTATTTTCAAACAACCATAAGAAATGCTTTTCGTAAGACTATTTTGCTCAGTCAATATTTACATTATCTTAAGGATTTGAACATCTCAAGTGATCATTTATATTAACAACATTATCTGCAAAGTCCTATTGAGTAATAAATCGTACACAGAATGCCTTTATGGATGTCTAAATGTCGTTTTAAAAGTGTTCAACCGAATACACGGCTTTCGAAAAGAGGTCCGCGTAGGGGGGTATACTTGGAGTACATTTGTTTAGCAGCTGATAGGTTAAGGAGACAGAATATCTCTTACATTATAAAGCTTGTTCACCTTTTTTGTATATTTATAAGAATGTTTATAATGTATAATATGTATGTATATTATGAAAATGAATAAAATAAATACCATTTCACGCATCCTGTTGATTCATCAACACATGCCACAGTTTCTTGCTTAGATTATTCATTGAGGTCAATCGATGAATCATATTGGTGAGATTTTCCACGCCGACTACACTTAAAAATTCATCAAAAAAAACCTGCCATTGACGTGTTCAGACTTTAAGTAAAAAATTTGACTATTCCTATTGGGCTATAAAATTAACATCAGACAATGTTTTCAGTTTGAGCACTTTGATTGGACGATTCGTATCCACGTAGACTGTAAGGCACTATTATTAGTTAAATTTTAAATTATGCGCTTAATCTTGTAATCTCTAGAAAAGAACGAATTATTAATTAACTGAACAGTTTACCCCTTTCATATGACCAGCATCCTGACAGGTTTCCGCTAAATTCATTTGTCATTCAAACGTGTTACAATTTAAACGATTGAAGTTTATATTAAACTATTCAAAGTCGGAACTACCACTATGGGTAATATTCAAATTACCTATTTGCGTATCGTGAATATATTATTGTCTACTTATAGCAAATTCTGGACTTTACATATCGTGTTTAAATCTGATCTTGAATATCAAACAGGGCATAATCTTCCAACAAACGCGAGTATCGAAGGAAAATTGCATCATCATCGCCACTGAGACTCTGCTGATAACCCGCACATGGAATATGTCGTAAGGGAATAACTAAAACATCTTCAAACATCACATTGTCTAACTACGCTCAACAGTCAGGGCCCAATCGTGTCGGCAGTTTCTGCTAGCCCATCATCATCCTCCTAGATGTCACCTTGTGCCTTCCAGAATCTTCTAAATGGTACTCGAGCGTCAGGTTAGAAATCCTACATTACTCTGTGTGCAGTCGGTCCCCCTATTATAGAAGATGTATACATTACAACATATTTATAAGCTAACAGAACTAGATTCTGAACCGCGCACAAACCTTGTCCTCTTTGGAGAGCAGATCGGCCAATGGCCAGCGGTGGTCCTTCTTGAGCTGCTTCTTGGCTTCGCGCCAGCTCAGCTCCGGATTGCGCACCAAGTCTGCCAGCAGAGCGTTGAAGTGCTGAGGAATAACAGTGGGTGGTCACAGATCAATAACTGATATTCACATAATATAGTAGATACTGCAATGAGTAGAAGAGGAAAGCAGAAAATACCATCCCTTTATAAACAGGGTATAATTATAAGTCTACAATACAACAGGCCACAAACTGTAAACCAGACTAGCAAAACACACCCAGGCTTGAGAAAAGTCTGCCAGCAGAGCGTTGAAGTGCTGAGGAATAACAGTGGGTGGTCACAGATCAATAACTGATATTCACATAATATAGTAGATACTGCAATGAGTAGAAGAGGAAAGCAGAAAATACCATCCCTTTATAAACAGGGTATAATTATAAGTCTACAATACAACAGGCCACAAACTGTAAACCAGACTAGCAAAACACACCCAGGCTTGAGAAAAGTCTGCCAGCAGAGCGTTGAAGTGCTGAGGAATAACAGTGGGTGGTCACAGATCAATAATTGATATTCACATAATATAGTAGATACTGCAATGAGTAGAAGAGGAAAGCAGAAAATACCATCCCTTTATAAACAGGGTATAATTATAAGTCTACAATACAACAGGCCACAAACTGTAAACCAGACTAGCAAAACACACCCAGGCTTGAGAAAAGTCTGCCAGCAGAGCGTTGAAGTGCTGAGGAATAACAGTGGGTGGTCACAGATCAATAACTGATATTCACATAATATAGTAGATACTGCAATGAGTAGAAGAGGAAAGCAGAAAATACCATCCCTTTATAAACACGGTATAATTATAAGTCTACAATACAACAGGCCACAAACTGTAAACCAGACTAGCAAAACACACCCAGGCTTGAGAAAAGTCTGCCAGCAGAGCGTTGAAGTGCTGAGGAATAACAGTGGGTGGTCACAGATCAATAACTGATATTCACATAATATAGTAGATACTGCAATGAGTAGAAGAGGAAAGCAGAAAATACCATCCCTTTATAAACAGGGTATAATTATAAGTCTACAATACAACAGGCCACAAACTGTAAACCAGACTAGCAAAACACACCCAGGCTTGAGAAAAGTCTGCCAGCAGAGCGTTGAAGTGCTGAGGAATAACAGTGGGTGGTCACAGATCAATAACTGATATTCACATAATATAGTAGATACTGCAATGAGTAGAAGAGGAAAGCAGAAAATACCATCCCTTTATAAACAGGGTATAATTATAAGTACATCTACAACAGGCCACAAACTGTAAACCAGACTAGCAAAACACACCCAGGCTTGAGAAAATTACAAGGTGTATCATGAATTCAGAACTTAACCCACACTTTGTTAAAAATGTGGTCACAACAACTGTGCGAATTCATACTTGAATAGCTTCATCCCTTTTGTGGAATTCGCGTTCCTTGTCCCGGTCGCGCAGGGAGGTGGCCAGCGCACGCTGCACCTCGCGCTCCCTCTCTTTAATGGATGCCTCAGCTCTGGCCGCCTTCTCCTTGGCAGCCTTTTCCTTGGCTACCTCATCTTCTTCAGCCGATTCGCCACCGTGCTCTTCAGCCTGAAAGAGATGGAGAAATTAGAAATTCCAATACACATCGTCAAGTTCCTACAATCTTTTGACAGTGCCAGTTCATTTAATTTTAAGTTAAAAATGGCTTAACCTTTTCCCCGCCGGCCATATAAAACTTACGATAGTACCCGTACGCCGGGCATTTTACCATTAATAATTTTTAATAAAAATGAATTAATTATAAACAGTCATGATTTAAAAATGTGAAAACTCACCAAATCACGATGTTTTTCGAAAAAATAACAATGTTTTCTTCACTAAAATCACTAAAATTGTTTGAACAAAATTTATAAACAGGGTTGTCACAAGTTCACAAAATAACACATAATGTATTTATTTTTAATCCATATTGCAAATGTTGTAAAACATTTTTTTACTTATTATAATTTTCCAGAGAATGGTATTGTTCTAAACATGGTTCAACACATAGAGCTAAGTTACATTGTTTACACATATACTGCTTTTCTTTTTTGCTAAGCACACAACACGTCTTGCAGAAGTGGAGCATTCCTAATAAAATTTGGAATCGGTTTCTTGGCATTACATCGGAAAAAATTGGCGAATGTAATAAAATATCTGTCGACCAATGCTCTTCAATGGTGTTCCTAGAATTTTTTGCCATCAGTATGCAAGACCAAGAAAAATGTAAATTTCATCGACATTTGTATCGACCCATTGTTGCATTCTGTAGCTTATTGAGGAACTTTTGTTTTTTTATACATTTATATTGCCGGTTATTTTCAGTAACGATTAGCTCAACTAATTTTTGGTGAATAAAATTTTTAAAGAAATCTACCTCTTGCATACTTTCATCGGTGCACAATTTAGAAGAATCGAAATTGTGCACTTGCGGTAAAAATGGATCACTGTCCCAATGAAATACAGGACTTCTTTCAAAACCACTAGTTGAACCAATATTATCTTCCTCAAATTTATCGATTCAATATTATCTTCGTCGACATGTGTCGATTCAGTATTGTCTTCATTGGGCTCATAAATCTCTGGCAATTCGAATTCCACATCACTTTTATCAGATTCGGCAGTTAGAATGAGTTCGTAGTCATGTAAAATATGACAAAATGCAACAAACAAACAAAGTAACTCCGAGACAATAAAATCACTACACAATAATCGTTAAACAGCTCACTATGAATCTTGAAAAGTTATTTATAATAATATACTACACAAATATCTCAATACTATACGCGAAAATAAAACAAATGTGAGATAAAAAACCTCGCGATCTCCAAACAAAGGAAACGAACACTGACGCCTGTGGGAATCCCTATAGAATCTGTCAAAGTCATGACCCTAGTGCGTTCTGCCGGCTGTCAAATGGAGCACTTTACAAAAATACAGATTTCGTCATTTTAAATGCACAATGAGTTGATTATAAGGTCTTAAGGTTTATCCCCACAGATGGCAGTAGGAGATGCAATATGTGACAGTTAAAATTCGTGTTTATTTACGCTCTCATGACGACGTAAAGATCAACGCAAATTTATTCGCTCACGGCGTGGCGGGACTGGCGAGCTAACGCGAATATATTCGCTTACGGCAGGGAAAGGGTTAAATACGATTCTGCCGCTACAAGTGTACTAATGTTGTGACTACATTGTTGACGGTTGACAGATCTAAATATGTTCAGGATTTGTACTCATAACCTGCAGACTAAAGACAATTTTGTGTAGGTTATTTTATTAAAGACTCAAGTCTCAAGTTCTTCGAGAAGGCCGAGGTTCATTTTTAATGGAATTATTTTAAGCCCAAGACGGAAATATTTAGTACTGCATAAGTAGAAAAAAAAAACATTAATATTTATTTAATGTAGAGAAATTTGTCTGAAGAATGTTCTATTCATGAACTAGAGTATAATATTCAGTGGAGGACAAGATCAGTAGATTAATAGAAGAATAGGCTTCTTCTAACACTGATATAATTAGTATTATTACTATAAAATATTACCTCGCTGCCCTTACTCTCCTTGCGCTCCCGGCCCTTGCTGGACTTGCGTGTGCCATCTTTCTCCTTCTCCTCCTTGTCCCTCTCCCTGTCCTTGTCCTTCTTGTCTTTCTTGCCTCCCTTACTCTCGCGGTCTGCGGATGAAAAGAATAACTCATTAATCATTTCAAGTGGTCTCTTCAAGACCTCCCGTTATTCTTCTTCCCTTTTTATAAATCTCTCAGTTTTTAATAATCTACCATTTGTGAAAACCATTAGTATCATTTAATTTCCTGTTTGAAAAAATACCCATGTTTTCTTATTTGCAGTGTTGCAGTTTCCCTGTGTGATTATAAACATCATAATGATACTTAGTAAGTAATTAAAAATTGTGAACCTGGAAGAGAATAGATTATACTCATTAAACTCAGTTCCTTAATATATTGTGACGTTAGAGTTAACATCACATAGGTACTGGCGGTTATTATTTAAAAAACCCAACCACACCGTCAGCACTATGGCAACACGGAAATCTAGCACATAAATAAATGTACTTTCTTTCTGGAAGAACGTCCCAGCAACGGACGAACTGCGTCTGCTAAATATTTAATGATGTAGTCACTAGACATCGGACTTTTAAAGAATGGAACAGAGGTTCCCTTCTGTGTAACGCGTCCTACTGTGAACTTGGGTCAAGGTATTTAATACTAATGTAAATTTGGATAACATGGAAGGGAATAACCCCGCCATGGAATGGAATCCGCACCTCAGATTGAGATGTCAGCAACTAGTGATGAGCTAAACCGTGATTGTGACTGTGATTGGGAGATTTGTATTTGATTATAATGTTGATTAGTAACTTATTATTTGTAATTCGTTGAGCAATCACTAGTATACTAGAGACAAAACCTCCAACAATTAAATCTCATTGATCGGTCGTTGTTACAATTGTTACCAATTACAAAATAACGGTTTAGCTCATCACTATCAGCTACCTACATGGATATCAATCATGAAAGACGACAGCCATGCTGTATCCCTGGAAAGGATAATTTGAATACACCGAAGATGCTAAGTATTTGAATTCACACCCGGTGTCTCAATTGTAATATTTCTGCATAATTGATGAATGTTCAATCCACGGATTGATATAGTTTTAAGTAGCAAGTTGTATTAAATTTATTAATTGTATCATACACAAGCATGAAAGTAGTCATTTATCTTTTCTAATCTAAAATTTACCTATGTCGCATATTGAAGCCGGCTATATTTTGGTTAAATGTTAATTTAGTATGTCACCAGTAACTTGATTTTATATTTGTTAAAACTAAATTTGTTTTAATATTAGAAACTGTTCCCGATTTCTTACTATCAATAGCATGCTCTGACCTTATTTTCCCGCAAGTGATAAGCTGATCATTGGTAAAAAAAAAAAAAAGGTAAGTAGGTAATTTCTGAGGCAAGTATCCCACGTTCACATGTATCACAACTGACTAGCCGGTGGACGAGTGAGACATAGATCTCGCACATCACAATATATTACTAGTCAAAAAGTGTATCATCTCACCTTTGTCCTTCTCCTTTCTGCGTTCTTCTTTCAAGGTCTTCACAAAGTCCCTGAAATAATCCTCCCGTACGCTTGAACCATCCACTGCCTTGTAGCGGGGGTCCGACTCCAGCTTCTTCTTCACGTCCGACCAGTGAGAGTGACGATCCACATCTTTAGACTCGCGCAATAGTGTCAAAAAGTCTTTCTTCACCTGGCGTCATAAATTTAATCACACAATCGGGAATAGTGTGTTATGTTTGGTAGGCAATTTTCAATTGCCACAAAATTGTAATCAGTTTCGAATTCCATTGTTGATGTGCCAAAAGTTAGGAGATTCGGTTGAATCACAGCGATGAAATCACGGTCAGTTTCAATCACCATCAGGGCAGAATAGAGCCCCGAAGACAGCGGCAGAAATTGGAAAAAGAAAAAATAAATTAGCCAAGGTAATGAGAAACCCTATTTTATTAAGCTTTTCAAAATTGAAAAGCGGGAAATATATTATTTTAAAAGATATTTCTAATGGCAACATTACGGCAAGACTAATACATGTAGGGAACGGTTTCAGTGTAGTGAAAGGGTATAATTAATACAACTCGTAGATTTCAGGGTTGTGCACAAGACAGAAGCATGTTTTAGAAATATTGGCAATCAGAAACCATCGGTACGGAAAAGCATAGCAAACAAAAAGCGATTTTCGCTTTTTTGTATACAGAGAAATGTTTTATAACTTGAATCAAACATAAATGTTGCCAAATAGAAATATTTTGAATTACTGCACCGCAGGGTAATGCTGAAATATAAAAATGAATTAGTGAATTCTGAAAATAAAAATAGAGAAAATTAATATTGCAGTCGCAGATGTAAGATGACGCTGAAGAATAATAACTGAAAAAAATTCCTGAAATATTAGTAAAAATTATTATTTTCTGTAAAAGGAATTAAAGTAAAGACTATTGAATAAATTTAAAATATGTATAGGTAGTACATAATATTTAAACATTGCGTTTGAAGAAAAAAAAAATATTTTTAGATTTTAGAGAATAATTAAAGTGTTTAAAAAGAGATTTGTCTCCTGGTATATTACACGTGGCGGATCTGATAAAAACTTGTCTCAGAGCCAATCTGTTATGAATTATATTTTAATATTTACTCAAACAAAAATTGGCAATTACTGTGCCAGGAAGGAGGGTTTTGATATAATCCGCCACATATGTATTATTATATCTGGTAATATTAAACATATAATATAAGTACGGTGTGAGAACTACAACAAGTAGAATAAGAACATTTATGCAGAAAAAATATCCTTTTTTTACACATTATTTAAGTATTGAGTGTGAGAACATAATTTTTAATATTAAAACAAAATGTTGGTTTCCATCGTAAAACAAACACACATCACGTCTTACAAAATGATAATAATTTTAAAATTATTCTGAAACAAATTCCAATTGACACGACAATTTTTAAAATACTAATATTTGTTCAATTCAAAATTTTTGAAAAATTAGTTTAAAACATATTTTCAAATAGTAGAAAATTATCCAACCGCCTCACGAGAACGGTGAGTATTTTTCAAGGATCAAAATGTTGAATTGTACAACCTTTGGTGAAATTCATTTACATTTTTTGTTATAATTAAAAAATGCAAAAAGAAATAAATATTGAGTATTTTTAATTTTATTTCTATCAATGCATTTTTCTATGTAAATTTAAATGGCGCCCCTGATCCGAGTACCACTTCATTATCTTATTTTAATATAGTTCTAATTACTTCTGCCAAATCACAATTTAATCACTCCTAGCTCGCAAAAATAGAGCCTCAGTAGTTTATTCATAGCGAGCGGACTCAAGCTCAACAGACAGTCGGTAGAATTAGCTTTTCTAATTCTCTCTCGAGGAAATCCTTCTAACAGCAAGATAACAGGTAACAGAGAAGCATAAAGCAACCGTGTACAGTATGAAGGATGGCCAATTATTAATTAACATTCTTACCATCCAGGCCATCCGGGCGAAAAGGGATCATTGTTTTCATTATATTACACCGTGTGCTTTGTGCTTCGGTGTATGGATTGATACATGTTAACTGGTCTGTAATGTTTTCAAATTAAAGCCATGTTTCACCGATAACTGCACAATATGAATTTGTTATATTTGGTTGCAAATTTATTGTGTAAAAAGACATTATTTATTTTTGAACTTGTCATCGAAAGATATAAAATACTTATTAAAAATCTATACATTTTACTAAGAGTGCAGGTTTAGGACTCGGTTTTAAGAAAATAGAGGCCAAGAAGCAAAGATTTCATAGAACATAGACAGCGTGGGGATTCCAACACCTAGCTTTAAAGTATGGTCTCGAGTCAGCGAGCGGTGGAGGAAGCCGTACACTGAGTTTTAGCTCACTAGACAACAGGGCTAACTCTCAATAACTATTTTAAATTAATGTAATTTGTAATTTTGATTGAAAACTGCTATTTTAGATTCAGCACTTGCTTAATATATTTTAATAGTTTAATAATGAAATTTATAATAGTCATTGTATTTATGAAAAATACAAAATGTTTTCTTTAATGTTTGTAAAAAAAAAAAGGTAAAACAGTCGTGTTTGGTTTGGTTTCTTTTCAAAATTATTTAATCCACAAAAATCAAATTTTTTTCTCCAGTTCTCCTCTCTGTTACAGAAATAACCATTCCAATTAATTATATTTGGGATTGGTACCCTTCAGTCAGATCTTGGGAATCATCACATTGGAAAAGAAACCCTTCTGAGTATTTTCTAAGATTTTCAACAATTCAAATAATATTTAGAATACCATTTAAAAAAAACCAACGACCTGACCCGACAAAAATGGTTATTTTTGTAAATTAATTCAAATAATACATTTACATTACATTTACAAATTTGATGGAAGAACATGTATATTTTTAATGCTGTGTTCGGGTGTTATGTAAAATTATAAATATCAAAAGTTGCTTTTTTAATTGACAGTCGATACATCTGACACAAGCAGAAAAATGGATGACTGAGTTTGATGGCTTGCGAGAGTACAAGGATCAGTATGTAACCGAGAGATAGGTATAATAGATAGGAAGTGATGCAGTATAGTATACCAGGACAGAAGAGTTCATCAGGTCCGATAATATTAGAACCTTATTTTAGATGAAAGATTATTTCAAAGTTTGATTGTGGAATAACTGTTGCAGTTGTTTTAAACAAAAAATCCTTTTATTTTATACATTACATAATTATGTTAATACATGAAAAATATTTGTTAACTGGTATTGACTGGCTTGTGATAAATGAGTGGATGACGGACATGGAGTATTCTGCGGTCGGTAAACTACCGACAGGTGTAGTTTCATAATTGATACACGCGGGTGAAGAATTCATAATTGGGCAACATTTGCTTGTTTTATGAAAGCAGCGATATATTTACATTTTCCATAACACAATAACACAGAGCCGAGACTCCAAAATACAATAATTGTCCAATTAAGTTAATATTTCCCCGTGTCTATCATAAAACGTAATATTTTCCAAGGTTGTGTGTGGTCATACATTACATTTGGTTAGGCCTGAAATTAGGGGCGATGCGTTGTGTCTCCTTCACTTTGCCCGCTGCCTTTCCAGGTCCGCCCGTAGGACGGCGGCTCATCGGTCCGCCCTCGTCGTAGGCCGCTAGGCACACCCGCGCTACCATTCACAGACTTTTGCTGTTAATTATTTTATCACACCGGGACCAAAATCATAAATATATTCAAGCATCTGAATTGAGAAAATTAAACTCGTAACTCTAGTCTGACCAGTGTGACCAGACCATTTGCAATCTGTTCTTCAATTCGGTGACGCCTGCCTGTGATGTCTCCAACTATGGGTTATTACTGAGGAGTAAGTCATGTTGATATTTTTACTATTTTAAACTAAGATGCTGCTACAGATAAATAAGGCTTTCTTTCACATCATACAGTTATTTGAGACATCATTAAATAATTTTTCTGGTTATCCTCCTGTGATGTCATTCCAAAGGTAAAATGTAGAAACATACAGACGCACTGATATATATTTTGAAGGAGAGCAGAATGAAATATAAATCTATAGAAAGGGGGCTAATTCTACTTAGCAGCGCTACACAAAAAGATAGCATGTCGGGATATTCCGGTAGCTACTAAATATTTTTTCTGCATATCTTTCTAGTTGATTGATTTCATTTATATAGGACCATAAAACGCAGCAAAGAACAGTTAAGAAAGTTCACGTAATAAAGTGATTTTTCAACTTATAAAGTATCCGTATAAAAAATAGTAAACACTGACAGTACAAGTAAAAATAATTTTTTACAGTATGAATATTAAAAATATAGTTTTCCAAACATCATCATTCACCAGAATTATGATCCTTTCACTGTACAGACACAAAGTCGCCCAATAAGTACGTGGTAATTAGCCCGCGCTGTGATAGAAGAATAATGTGATGATTTTTTTATAAATCATAATGTTAATATTTGCTAGATTGCTCGTAATGATTCAGTTATTGTGGTCAGACTATAGTTTAGAGTGAAAAAATGCAAGAAAATTACTCCAGGACCATTAATATATGTATTTGATTAAGCCGATAGCGGTCTTCAGGGAATCATTTTGTATTTTCTTAGAATAAAAAAGGGAAAGGTATTTTTATGCATTTTCCCCAATCTACACAATTAATAATACTCACTATATATATATATACTACACTTAAGCGTGTTGTTTAACTAGAATTAAATTATCCCAAAAACCAGTATACAGTTGGATTTGAACCCACAATTGATTATCTATAAACACATGTGTGAAGAATCTTACTGCTACAAAGTATTTGGGTAAATAAGGACACTTAACCTACAGATGCTCAAAAACAAGTTGTATTACAGTAGCTAAAGCCACACCACGCCGGGAGTGAAAAATAATATTTGTATTTATTTCAGTATACCAATTAAAAAATGCTAAATGTCATGTTATATTTTCAACTCAAAGTAATATGGTGTAGATTCAAATTATCCCAAGTATCTTTATTGTTTAATTAGCATATTAATTGAAGTTGAAAGCTTTTGTAATTATTTCGGCACTTTACACCTTACCTTAAAATATGACACGATACAACATTATGTCGGTAGCTTTAGATTTGAACAGAGAATACTAAGTTTGTATCGTATAGAGCGAAACAATAAATGTGAACCTTGGAACACAATACAATAGGATATATTATATATGCTGAAGTGCTGAAGTAGTGATGTAATGTTATCATCGGAATAAGAATATGACTTCTTGCCGGGTAGGTGAACACTATTATTGACACACTCAATATTTCAGTTAAACCTCTGTAGAACATTGTTTATGAAAGCATATTCAGACCTTATGCTGGACCTATACATAGAGATGTACCAGAGGCATAAACACTTCAGAACCATTATCAATGTTGTACAGAGGTTAGTGCACTTTCAAAATAAACAAGAAAATATCATAAACATACTTAATGCTGTAAAAAATGCTGAAAAGATTAAAAAATACATCTTCAACTTTATATTATAAGCCATATATGTATTACATCAGAAACTAAATTATGGAGTATAGATTTCAATATTTATTAGAGAAAAATAATATAAATTCATCAAATCCAAATAATATTTTTTTTTCAAAGTCAATCGGTTAAGATGATTTAACAACTAATTCAGCTAATGTCATTGGGAAAGATTTTATCGAAAGAGTTTGAAAATATTTTTTAAATGTATTTATGTATATAAAAGACCAATGATCGATTGTGTATTACAGGAAATCCCGTTTATTCAAAGATGAGAGGACCGAAAATAAAAATTAAAAATTGAATAGCGACTTAAGATAATGAAAATAAAAATTTCAAAAATTCGTTTTTTTTACATAGGTACTAACTTTTTTCATTACAATTCGAAGTAATTATTATATGTACCTATATACACACATTTTAAAATAACTAACAAGTTGTCAAAATACAGCGTCAAGTATTCACAACAATATTTTAAAAAGCCCGATTATAATGGACTATCTTTTCGTGCCATTTTTAATAATGAAATAATCATCGAATTTGTAAATACCGCCATTTCTCCAATGCATTGAAGTTAGCAACAAAAGTTTCCAGCGCTTTTAAAACATTGTTTTGTGGTGGTGGCGGCGGCATATCGCACTCGCCTGTGATGTCTTGTTATTTTTCTTCTTCAATCCCCACTTCCTTACTCCTTTTCCCTCCATGACATTTCTGGCCTTTCAGTGGTAAAGTTCTATCTGTCATCATGTTTAATATTGTCGATAATGTCATTAACGGGGTTGTATATTCTTCCTTTCATTTTATTATGCATAATATTTTTTGACAATCTCTTGTATTAATTTGATTTTTTAGGAACTGTTAGCGTTTTGTACGAGTTTCGGATTCATGCTATTTTTGAGATTATAAAATTATTAGTCAAAATCATAAAAATGTTGTAATTTAAATTTAATGAAATATGGAAAAGTCTGAGGAATGTAAACCATGCATTCGCAAATTTCAAAAGATTAGAGAAATATAAATAATTGGTTTTACATATAAAACAATGGCAATAAAATAATTAACAAGATATGAGAAAATCTGAGAAACGTCAACTGCAGATTCTTCAAAATGCCTCGATACTAGACTTAAATAGAAATGTCTGTATTAAAATGTGTACAAATTAAATAATTTATAAAACACAAAAAAAGTCTGAGAAACTCAACCAACCGCATACTAGCATTTGTACAACAAAATATATATATGCTACGTAAACAAAAAAAAATGATGGTATTAATACGAGGCGTGTCCGTAAAATAAGTTCCACGAATTTTTTTCACATAAAAAAACTGGTTTAATTTTAAAGAAAAGTATATTTTTGGAAAGTTCAGTCCTTCTTTTATTTTTCTACATAATCGCCGTTGCGTTCTATGCACTTCTGCATTCGAGGCACCCACTTCTTTAAACCAGAGTCATAGAACTCTGCCGCCTGTCCGCGTAGAAAACTAACAACCGCATTTTGTACCTCTTCATCTGTCTTGAATTGGGTTCCGCCAAGGTTTTTCTTCAACTCGGGGAAGAGATGGAAGTCACTTGGTGCTAAGTCTGGACTGTAGAGTGGGTGAGACACCATTTTCCATCCAAATTTTTCGATGAGGGCTGTGGTTCGATAGGCGGTGTGCGGTCGGGCGTTGTCATGGTGAAAACGCACTCCTTTGGTCAGCATTCCTCTTCTCTTGTTCTGAATTGCACGTCTAAGATTTTTCAAGGTCTCACAGTACCGTTCAGCATTGATTGTTGTCCCGCGAGGCATAAACTCGCACAACAATACGCCCTTTCGATCCCAAAAAACGCTAGCCATGATTTTTCCGGCAGACAGGATTTGTTTGAACTTCTTTGCTCTTGGCGAAGAAGGGTGCTTCCACTGCTTCGATTGCTCCTTTGTTTCCGGTGTGGTGTAGTGTACCCAGGTCTCGTCGCCAGTAACAATAGAGTCCAGAAATTCCTCTTCGGTTGTTCCGTGAAAAACGAGAAATTCTTGGGCCGCTTCAACCCGCTGCCGCTGGTGATCTGCAGTGAGCATTTTTGGTACCCATCTTGCGCAGACCTTTGAATAGCCTAAATGTTCAGTCAAAATCTTGTCGATTGTGGTTTTGCTGGCCTCCGGAATCTGTTCGCACAGCTCCCTAACTGTAATCCGTCGATCTTCGAGCATTGCCGCTTCGACTCTGGCAATTGTTTCGTCGGAAACCGATGGCCGCCCTGCACGGGCTTCGTCGTGGACGTCTGTTCGGCCATTTTTAAATTCCCTGACCCATCTGCGCACCATCCCGGAGCTCATACACTCTTCTCCATACACTTCACAAAGTTCTTTATGAATTTCCTTCGCCGATTTCTTCTTAGCGGCCAGGAAACGAATAACAGACCGCAACTCGTAGCTGGCGGGAGACGCAAGAGGAAGCTCCATCGTTGACGGCTGCTGGGCCTAGACTAAACGTCGCAGCGACGCTGGCTTGGTGAGGAATTGTAGTGGGGGAACCAAATAACCTGCCTCTGCTGTCTGGTCGCGCATAGAAACGATCCTAGCGCCAGCGGCAGTCCGTGGAACTTATTTTACGGACAAGCCTCGTATGGAACAGAAGATTGGCAAGCGTGACAAAAACTGGGGAAAATTACATTACCTATAAGGGCGCAAAGATAATATGTATCTGATATCTTTTCCTAATGTAAAGAAAATAAAGCATGCACATTAATGTGTCGCGGTAAGGAAGATAGATTTAAAAATTGAGGACGCACTAGATATCCTTGTCATCTTTTTTTAATATACTGAGTGAGAGAACAAATAATGCAAATTAATTTTATGTGTCGTGAATCGGCATAGGGGCAGTCACTACCCATTTGGAATTTAGATGGACTTTAACATTTGACAGGTACATCGCGTAGCGTATGTGTAATTTGCAAATTATGGATATTTGACCAAAAACATTGAATTAAGCGAAAAATAGATCGACAAACTCATCTGATATTTGATTTATATGTACAAATTAGTATGAAAACTTTCCAGAGGAACCACTCCAAAACTTCGACTTCTGGCAAATTTTGAATAAACGGGATTTTACTGTATAAAAAATCATTTTTTTACCACCATCAAATTCGTCAACCTGTCATTAAAATGGACAGTATAAAAATAATATTTTGTCCGCAATTGAAAGCTGTAAATGAAATATATGTACACACGATAAGTAGCTGCTACAACCCGCGGTGACATGATACAGTTAAACCTGTTTAAGATGTTCCCCTTTTATACATTTTCCCATATAAAAAGATCATATTTATTGGTTCTGAAAAATCTCATTCCTATTAAATTTTCTGCCCTTATTAAATTATTACAAAAATATTTTGGTAAATTGCTTAAAATAATAAGTAAACAAATATTGGCCCGTTAACGTGTGAAATAATACCCAAACGTGAAATACTGACTTCAAGTAATGAACACCATTCTCTGAAAATGCCCAGTGAAAAACACCATCAAATTTCATTAGATTGCTGAAGGCAACACATAAATTATGCAGAAATCACCAAAAGAATTATGTTTTAAATATGAACTCGAGCAGGTTACTATTTCCAAATACAGTAAAACTGTAATTTAATAAAGTCTAATTATATTAAATGATGAATGTTAAATATTCCTAAAAAATTGTGAACTTAACGTAATAAAGGTACCAGTAACTTGCGGCATACTGTGACTTCCGCCATATTACATTTATAATATGAAATTAGAAATATTTTTCTAAAATAATTTTATTTGTAAAAAAATATTAACCGATAAAAAAAACTTCTTTCAAATTTAGTATTCACTACAGCATATCTATATGTAGAAAAAAAAAATACGGTATTTTAATAATACAAAATCTAAATTCTACAAAACAATTTAATAATCACAAATACAAAAAAGATGGCCACAAATACGATGCCACATTAACTAGATTATGTTTGTTCAGCTAAAATATCTTATTATATTGTGCAACCAAAATTATATTGCGGCAGGCACAAAAAGTGGCTTTCGTAAAGTACATTGACAATCATTTGTAGGATGCTTTTTTAAAATTATAAGTAAGACGGTATTAGGATTGTTTGGCTACGGAATCATTGTTAGGTCAGGTTTAATAATACTTATGCGAGAGTATTCAAAACTCTCTTCACATTCTCCGCTCCCTCGGGAAACATCTCAAGATGGTTTCACTGTACTCACAACACACTCGTGCAGAGCTTTAGCACCTAACACTGTCCACACTCACAACCTAACTGCCAAATTAAAAGGTCGGTACAGAAGACAACAGATGCAACGAACCGCAAGAACATGACTTCACAATTATCAACCTTTCATACGTACAACCACAACAAAATATCACCAATCGAGCCCGTAAAAATAACTGAACACAACATAAGGTTTAACATTACCTGTTCGCGTTTCTGCGCCTTCTCTTCTTTTTCTCGCTTGCGCACCTCGAGCACGTA
This sequence comes from Eubasilissa regina, assembly GCA_022840565.1. Taxonomy (NCBI): domain Eukaryota; kingdom Metazoa; phylum Arthropoda; class Insecta; order Trichoptera; family Phryganeidae; genus Eubasilissa; species Eubasilissa regina. The sequence goes on along the minus strand of JAINEB010000021.1, from coordinate 580,050 downwards.
CTCGTTGAACAGGCCCTCGCGCTCGCGGACCTTGTCTACTCCGCGGAAGCGTTCGTCCTTTCCGTACTTGGCGGCAAACTCGGAGAATGAAGACCTGATAATAATGTTTTAATCTCTTCAGTTGGGGTAAATTTGTAACATCGCCAAATATGAATAAATACAGACAATTCAAGATATGCTGGTAAAAAGTCGTCTAGCCAGCGATACTCACTTGCTGTGGATCTTGCCTTCTTCCATGAGTGCCCTGAAGTCATCCTTGCGCTGACGCAGTCTGTTGCGCTTCTCCTTCCTCTCTTCCTCAGCCCGCTCGCGCACGTACTTGTCAAAGACCTATAGTTATAAGGGAGGAATGTGAGAGAAAAAATACATATTAATAGAATCAAAGAAGGAGCATAGTTAGGTTAGTAATAATAATACTATACTAGTTCAGATATATTTGTCACTTTTCCACCGAGGGTGATCTCTCCCTTTTCAGGAGACACTGATAATCCTCTCAGGCATAAAATATTCAGATTGTCCCAGATGATGATTTGTATTATGCGATTCACAAATATAAATCGTCTAAGTTTTACCATAAAATGGATGATATCATTTGACAGCGTACCTGCTTCCGCTCCTTAGAAGTCAGCAGTAAATATCTGGAGTCAAACACTATCTTGTGCAGTTCCTTCTCCCAGGTGGAAAAAGCAGAAACCTGTAAAGAAAAATAATTACAACAAATATGCTAATGAAGCAGTCACTTCCACGAAGGGAAGAAAGTATTGGAGAAGATGAAACAGTGAAGAGATGATTATCAGCTCCTAAGTAGGGGCATTTCGCTCTAGCTTTACTCTGTCTACATTTATTATCTTCACCATACAGATTAAAGTGAATTTCCATTAAGAATCCAACTCACCTCCTTCTCAGCTAGCATCTCCCTAAAAGATTTAACACGTAAATCCAGCGGCACCATCGCCCGCTCACGCGCCGCACGAACCTCTGCCTCGATGGCCGCTTCCTTACCAGCATCGATCGTACCGGTGGGCGTGACCTTCTTCTCAGGAATCACTATGGAAAACGTACATTAAGCGTGAGTGAGTGAGCGAGTGAGCCAGCATGCAGACACGGGATTATTATTTGTTTCAGCATTGGTACAGTAAAACTCCGTACAATTATTGTAGTATTTCACTTGATCAGTATATAATGAATTACACCAAATCTGAACCGATCAGGTGAACCGAAAGGTGGTGATTGGTAATAATGCTGTAATTCTCCTAAATCTAAATCAATTTTGAAAATAATATATATGTAATAGGCAAAATTAACTTGTTTGGAAAAAAAACCACTCGATGAATGTACAATAGGGGTGTGGAAAAATATATGGTAGGAGACATGTCGACCGCACTGTTAACCTAGTCAATCCAGCAGAACTAGAAACAGTAGATAAGGATATTGCAGAGTTAAGTGTAATAGGCAAAATTAACTTGTTTGGAAAAAAAACCACTCAATGAATGTACAATAGGAGTGTGGAAAAACATATGGTAGGAGGCATGTTGACCGCACTGTTAACCTAGTCAATCCAGCAGAACTAGAAAAAGTAGATGAGGATATTGCAGAGTTAAGAGCCTTACAAACGACGACCTTCATGGTCGATTGGCAGGACAAGGGTGCCTGATTTTGAAAGTGAAGATTTCTCAATAAAAGTTTGGTTACGATAACCAAAAACAATGATCAATTTATAGCAAATGATAAAGATTGAAGCGCAAAAGGAAGGACAAGGCATTTTGCCTTGCTACTGACAATTACGGAAAAATACATAGGATAATTTTAATTGTTTTAATTTTTTCAGATTATTTTCTGGTGCACTTTGCAATTTTTTCTCTACCACCCCCACCCTTGATAATCGAGAGTTTACTGCGTATATAGAAATTGTAGAGAAATAAACTTCAAATTTGTAATAATTGTCCACTTACCAGTCTCGGGAACTGCATCGGTGCGCCCCTTCTTGGCATCAGGCTCGCTGTCCTCGTCGCTATCACTTCTCACCACGGTGGGTACCGTGCCTGCGGGCGCAGGCCGTTTGGCCCCAGCAGCAGCCGGAGTGGCCGCGGCCCCGCCGGCTGCTGCCACGCCGGCTGCCTGCGAAGCCGCTGTCGCAGCCGCCGCCTAGATAGTCCCAAACTTGTTAATAATTTTGTGACTATTTCAGAGTCTTTATTTATTTTCATCTATTTCTGTAAATTAAATACTTATTCATTTAAAGAAATTATTCCACATGGTGAAAAAATTCCTCTAATAAAAGATAATAATGTATCACAATGGCTAAAAATTATACCATGTGTATATTTATATTATAATTCACCTGACTATCAGCCAAGGCTTCCGGCGGATTGCTGACTGCCCTGTCCACGTCCGCCCTCCCGGCTAGTTGCTCTGGCCTCTCCCACACCGATGAATGTGCAGTTGGATTGTAGAAGAAGACGCGACCGTCGCCAGTCCACACTACGCACCTGAGTAAAAATTACACTTATGACATGAAAACCACAATTCACTAATGAATAATAAGAAAGTTGAGGAGGTGATGGAATAAATTACTATCAACATCGGATAATCAGCAACTCGGGGAATAAAGCCATTTAAGGACTCTTTTTATTTAGTTGAGGCATTAAACAAAACACAAAATATGATTCACCATGGGGTACCGGAGATAGGCGTGCTGGACACCGGCCGCGACTTATCCTGCTGCTTTAGCTGCTGCTCTTTCTCTTTAGCTACCCTAGCTTCCTCAGCCTCCCTCTCGGCCTTCTTCCTAGCTTCCTCAGCGTCTGCGTTGGCACCATTGATAACTATAATGCAGGAAAATTAATAATAAATAAATAAACAAGCTAAGAAATAATGTTATTTCAGTCTAGTTAAATTATTTAAAATTTTCCCATCGAGTGCTTATCTCCAGATTCGGTAGGTTTTGCAACATCTTGAATAATACTGAACTGTGTTTACAAGTGCCAAGATTCAGTTTGTCACTGAACCGAATAGAAGTAAGGACACACACTGAACTTGGAAACTAAAATACAAATAGTAGTACAGTAAAACCGCGATATAACGAAATCCAAGGGATCAAAAAATAAAAATTCGTAATAACGAATTCCCACATATAACGAAAAAAATAAAAAACCTACTATATGTTACGCGCCGTCGCAAAAAAATGTTGCGCGGCTTCAAAAAAGATCGCAAATTCTGCAAACAAAGGAGGAAAAAGGCCATAGGGAACTGAATACCTACATATTTTTAGTAGTTTTGTTATTAAAACAGATAAGCAAATGGATAATCAAAGGAATTAAATTAAGAACAGAATCTATTCAACACCAATTGGAAGATATTTTTGTAAATTCCAGAATATTGCAAACACAAAACAATATTTTAATTGTGTTTAAATGTAGAGCCGCTTCAAACATAGTTTTGGGCATGAAACATACAAAATAATTCAAAAATAACAATCTTACAGTTGAATCGCGGCATTTTTATAAAATGAGTCGTATATAAATTACGAAGGTACTTACCGGTAACGGCGGCAACCACTTCAAAATATATTTATAATCGTTACAATTGTTCACTTAAAAATTATCGTTAACATTGTTCACTTAAAATACACGAAAACAATAGTTAATAGAAATACAAAATGCCGTACAAAAATAGTCCATAAAATATTTTAACAGATTATTTATATTATTGATGAGTTCACACGAAAACAATTGTCAAACGAAAATGAATTTATGTAAATATTCAGTTCGGTCATGCAATAATCGCGTTAAAAGCTGAACAAACTTAACTCTACAGACTGAGACTGACATTTCCAATAAGTACATACTGCAACTTTCGGGGGGTTCCTGTTAATTTTTGTATTTTACAGCTGTTTGGGTCTGGGATTTCAATACATATTAGAGGCGTATGCGTACGTAAAACGTATCTGAGAAAACGCCGCAAGAATTATGTCAAATGGTTTCATGGACCTACTATGAACCCAAGAAGAAGTTTGAATTGTTTTACTACCTTGTCGGCCGACCGCCGCGCACCGCCGAGAAGGCCATAAAGCCGTTCGCATACGGCAGATGCATCGGCGCGGCTTTGTAAGTGCGAAATAATATTTTCATCTTTTAACATTTTTTTATTTTGTTATAAATTTACGTAAATGTATTGGCATTTTTTCGTACGGGATAAAAATGATTTTGTTATAAATATTAACGGGATTTCGTTATATAAATGCATTTTTGTATGAAAAATTGGTTTTAGGGATTAAATTTCGATTTTTTTTTTGTTATATGTCATTTTTCGCTATATCGGGTTTCGTTATATCACGGTTTTACTGTATAATTTATATAATCAATTACAAACCTGCTTCAGGTGGCTTGCTGAGCGGTGCACTGATGTCCACTTCCATAGGCGTAGCCGGTACCGCAGCAACGGTGGTGGGTTGCGTGACAGGCACCACAGTCGGAGGACCGCTCACCATCGCCGGACTCTGCATGACCACATTCTGAACAGAAATATCAAATTTTTACAAACGGTATATAATGCACAATCTTAACCCGGTAAAAGCCAGCATCGGATATTTGCGATAGAGCGCCAAACGTCAGAGAGCCCACGCCGGCTATGGTTGACACCCACGTGACAACGCATGGAATATATATACAACAGTGAATAACGGTTGGGGTGCTGCATATTTAATTTTAAACCAAATTATTTTTCCCAGTTGTGATATCATACAGTGACCCATACCAATATATAACTCAAGAACACCACCAACTACATCAGAAATGTAACTGGAGATATTGCAGACTTCCTGGACATTCCCAATAAGCTCATTACTACTGCACACTCTGATGATGAGTTGGATAATGAGAACGACGTCGAGGGTGATTATTTTGAGATTCACATCTTTGATGGAGAAGACCTTTATGATACTGTTGATGAAAACCAGCCATCAGCAAGTACAGAATTCATATGGGAGACAGATAATGGTTTCCTTCCAAATACATATCAATATTCGGCGACTTATGGTTTTAACTTAGACCTTGCAGAAGACATGCGGGAAATAGATTTTTAAAAATTGCATCTCAATAAAGCAGTGATCTATATCATTCTGGCTGAAACAAACCGCCAATTTGAATTTGTCACAAAAAATATGTTTCGTATGTGCAGCACGAAAACAATGGAAGTATACAAAATTTGTATGTAAAGAGTGTGATATTTCGTTGCGTGCATTGTCGTGCTTCGAAACAAAGCACACTGAAGAAGAGTTTTAGGTAAGCATCACATTAAACACAACATTAGTGTAAATAAACATTATAATTAAATATAATAGTATTGTTAACTCTTAGGCCGCCCACGTCGCAAGTTTCCGACAGAAAAAGGGAAACTGTCAGAATTTAAGATGGCTATTGTGAATACAGCGGACAACCACGTGACATTCCGCAGTGTCTATTTCTCCACAGAAATGACCATCAAATAACGCATGATATTACCGGCGCCGCAGATCGGATCTTTAACCAAATTATTATTTCCAGTAGTGATATTGTATGGCGCCCCGTAGAAATCTGTTTCAACTCAAGAACACAATGAATTATGTCTGAAATTGATTGTAAAAATTGTCATTCTTCCTTCATACAAAATTGACAGTTGGCGCATACTTTTACGTTGCCAGATTGCAATTTTATTAAATTTGAAAATTTAACACACATACTATCATATTGACATCAAAGTGCTGATATTTTTAGTTATCGAATTTTCGAAAAATGTTGATTTTATTTTTACATTACAAAATGGCAGAGGTTGACTTATTTTGTTAGTGGAAACTGCCGACTTTTCAGACATTCCCGATATGCTCGTCACTACCGCAGAGTGCAACGATAACACAATAAATTGGAAAGTATCTGGAACGTTCCAATTTGATTAAATTGTCAACTAGATTTTGACGTACATTCGTGATATTTTTCATTTTTTTTTCCAAGTAATTCAAGTGAATAAGATATTCATTTTAGTTATTAATTAAAATTAATATACAAGCGTTTTACTATAAATACAGTGAGTTAGGCAGCATTGCCCATTGCCGCGGCCGGCGGTATCATTTTATGCGTGTTATTAGTGCGATATGTAATGTGTACATAGTTGTGAAGTGCTAATATATATTTGTTTTAAACATCACATTAAACACAATAATATTAATAAAATCTGGCATTATCCTCTCAAAAAACAAATATAAAATAAATAATAATGTTCCAAGTGTTTATGGCCTAATAACGCTATCAACTTTTATTTTTTCCTTTTTTTCATCTAAAAATCGTACAAAATCGCGGTCGATGGACGCTAATGGTGAAATAAAACCCATGTATTTTATTATCTTTGGTTATACTAACGTTTCCATGTTTTTTTCATAAAAATAAAATTTGAATAAGTTAGCCTGTGAATTTTGAATTTTGGCGCCAATATGGTGGTATGATACTGTTTCACCAACGATTTTTCTGGGCAGCTAGCAGGTTAATAAAAATCGTCCTTCCAAAATAAATAATAATTTCCTTAATGTTATGTGGCCTGACAACACTTCCTACATTAAAAATATTTTTTCCTTTTTTTCAAATTTTTCATCTCAAAACCACACGCTGGTGATGAAATAATAGTTAAATAGTTATTCCCACTTTTCACAGATTTTACATAAAAATAAAAATTGAATAAGCTGGCCTGTGAAAGTTTTAACTAAGAATACAATGAATACAATACAATACAATATAATATAATACAATACAATGGCACAATGATGTTTCGACTAGGAATTTTTTGGGCAGCCAACAGGTTAAATTCATTCTGGAAATAGTCATTTTCAAAACATTGAAAATATTTTATAATAGAATTAGCACACACTCGGCTAATCGTGATGAACATTGTTGAATAAACAGGATTATCCACGTCAGTATTTAGAGCAGCATTATTCATTAGTCCATTGATACAGTATATTCATATTCCATAAATGTGAGAATGCATTTTACGCATTTGTATAAATGCTAACAACCTTCAATGAGTTACATGTTACATAACTATTTAATAAGCACATTAAACAGCGTTGGACATTTTGTCTTGACAAAATTACTACGTACATTAGCTGGGGGTGCGCTCGTAACACTGACAATGGGCGCTGCGACCAGAGCTGGCTGGCCGGCTATCATAGGCGGGGGCACGTTCGGAGTGATGGGTTTTTGGAAAACTGAAAGACCACAACATATTACAACATGCTACACACAATTATAACATTAAATAAAATTAAAGAACTTGAAAAGGTATACAGAATAAAGATTTCCTTTGTTGATGGACACATCAAAAGCAAAGTAAAACTTGCCACCCAATATTAGCGAGAGCATTTAATATAATAATGTTGGGTCTCATTTAATATGTCAAGTCACACGCCTTCCAAGTCCTTCAGGGGTTGTGGTTTCTCCCAAACGCTCTCCTGCTTCTTGGCATTGTAGTAGTATGTACGTCCATCCGGTGCCCGGTGGGAGGTCCAGTCTGCGGCAAGTGCCACCAACTCCGGAGGAGGCGCCTGCAATAATACACATAATTATTTGTTATCAATATAATCTTATCATTTAAAATGTATTAAATCTTAAGGGTTTTTTACCTGTGCCGGGGGCCACTGGGGCTGCGCTCCCCACTGAGGGAAGCCCGGGGGAGGGAGGGAGAACTGCTGCTGGGGAGGCATACCTTCCAGGGGGGGACCCTTCGGTGCCATTCCACCTTGAATACGTATAACAATTAAAATCTTTCATAAAATCATCTTCTAATAAAAATTATATTTTATGAAACTTCTATATTCATATTAAATATTCCCCACAAAGACAAAAAAAAAAAAATTGTTTTCTTTATAAATTAACTTTTTCAAAGAAAAAACGAGTTAACGTAATTATTGCATGCAAACTTATGTAATAATAATTTACCAGCCATATTTGGGGGCTGTTGGGTGTGGTTGAACTGGCTGGGTGAAGTGTCTTCCTCATTCTGATCACCGTCCTCAGACTGGGCAGAGTTCTGGTCGTCGTCTATCCTCCTGTTGCCCGGCTGGTCCACTAGAGACACGAGTTCAATCATTATTTAACCATAAAACTTTCAGTAAAGGCTGCAGCTTCGTGCGAGAGCATTCACTTTCTATCACAAAATATCTATAAAGAAATTATTTGTATACATACATACATTCACAGACTCAACTCCATATCTGGATTTTATTTAATTCATTTATTGTTTATTTTTCCATGAAGCTCATTTTATTATTAGATTAATACATTTTAAAAATGCAGTTCTAGTAATTACACTAAGTAAATAATCATCTCGCTTGGTCATTTTGAAGTGGACACAAAAGCTATGATAAAAGATAATATTTGATTACCAAGCCTTAAAAATATAGCATAATTAAAACCAATATTTAACTAAATCATTTTTTAAATATTTAGCAATGAGCAACCCACAACGTTCACATCCGTCGTTCCGAACACCTCCACATGTTCAATGTCAGCGGGCACACTCGACAGGTTCACAGGCAACACGTACCATCATAATTATTATTGAAACCAAAAAGTTACAACCGGTAAACGAGGCAAATTTTTTGCTACAAGAGGTACATTTAAAAAAAATTGAAATTTTATGAGCAGCCTAGCAGCCTGCATACAAAGGACAGTTAGGTATCCATTTATTTGTCTGCTAGTAGTTTTAATTAAATATATATAATGAACAGTCAAGCATGATTTACATACGCAGCAAAACCCTCTTCACAACTGCATGATTATGATCATGATAATCCGTGCTTGTGATCTAGTGGTTAGCACACTAAACAATACGAAGAACTAGTGGTCGGAGGCCATCAAGTTAGTCCTATTTTCATACCACAAGCGTTTAGCTTATAAAATTAGCACTAACCGGTAGATGTATTTAAACTGAATTAAGTGGTTAATAAAAAAAAGATAATAAATAAAAAATACCCCTTTAATATAACTAGTCTCTGTATAAAAATACTTACTTTCCATTTTATTGGGCATTCCACCCATCGGTCCCATAGGCCCCATCTGGTTCATCGGACCCTGGTTTGGCATGAAGCCCATGGGGCCGTTGGGACCGAGGGGACCCATAGGTCCCATGGGACCCATCGGGCCCATGGGACCCATCGGCCCCATAGGACCTCCCATCGGTCCCATCGGGCCGCCTTGTCCCATCGGCCCGGTCTGACCCATCGGGCCATTTTGCCCCATTGGTCCATTTTGACCCATGGGGCCGCTCTGACCCATTGGCCCATTCGGACCCATAGGGCCATTTTGTCCCATGGGACCATTGGGACCGCCTATTTGGTTCTGAGCCATGGCTTCGACCTCTCCCTGCGTGATAACTTTGCAGTGAGGGCTTTCCTGAGGCCGGGTCCACGTTGTCTCCCTTGTACGGGCGTGATAGAAGTAGGACTTGCCCTCCTCCGTCTTTGTCTCCACCCACAGTTCGGGAACGGGCTGTACAAAAAGAGGAATGGTATTTTAAATTGTTAATGTAGGCCGTGAAGTTGGTTGTAACGTATCACATATTGGTTACAACATGTAAGATATTGGTTGTAACATATCACATACTGGCTGCAACATATCACGTAAACATATCAAAAATTTTAATTGGGGAAATCTGCAATTGGATAAACCAATGACAGATTCAACATGTTTCTACTTTTGAACAGATTAATGTAGATGTTATTAATATTGCTTTGAATGATAAAGGATGTTTTAAATACCCTATGGAAAATATTTTACAACATAGAAAATATCATTTTATTATCTCACCATATTAGGTGGAGGCCCCATGAAGGGTCCACCCGGCCCCATCATGTGAGGAGGTGGGGGACCTCCCGGCCCCATCATGCCGGGAGGCCCGAACGGACCTCCTGGGCCACCTGGACCCATCATACCTATAATATTGAGAAAACATTTAAAAAAATTTACATACATAATGTTTGTAAGTTTGTTTTATAGAGGGAAATAATAAAATAACAAGCATTGAAAATTGGTGCATTAAATAAAAGAGTGAGTGCATAATATGTAATTTGAAATCAAAATATAATTCTAAATCCCCTTTCGAGTCTTCCACAACATTGATTCATATCTCACCTGGGGGTCCCCACGGCCCGCCCTGATGGTCGGGAGGAAATCTCGGTGCATTCGGTGGCGGTGCTGACATATGTCTCGGGGGTCCGTGATGGCCATGGTGGCCGTGGTGTCCGTGGTGCCCGTGCGGCCCACGCGGCCCGCCGGGAGGCGGGAAGAAGGGTGGTGGCCCACCGGAAGGGCCTCGAGGGGGACCGGGGCGAGGAGGGCCACCGGGACCGTAACCGCGGCCTCGAAAACGGGGCGGCCCCGGGGGGCCCCCGCCCATCCATCCCGGTGGCGGTCCTCCGCGACCGCCGCGTCCACCACGATTCTGGAATCTGAAACAATGCATTAGATTACTGATAAAGGATTTTACAAGTATTGAGCCTTTTCGCACTCCAATACTTTATAAACCCTCGCTTACACAGGCGGCCAAATACGAAGTTTAAGATTTAATAGTTGAATAGTTTGCCGTTCTTGTCTGCTACATTCCCAATATTTTCATTAAAAAAGTCATCAGGAAGTTGTGCCAAATTTTTAGGATGAATTGTAAGAAAAAAGAATTCACTAATTCTAAGCAGATTAAATGGCAGCTGTTAATCCTCAGACGTATAAGACTGAAGGGAAGTGGGACTGGATCTGGACAGCGATAGTGCATTTTATATTCTACTTATTGGTAACTACAAGTTTGAAATGTGTTAACCCATTGGTCAACACGTTTCAACCTTAAGTTGTGTCAAATAATCAAATTTACAAAGAGTCATGCCACGTACCACCAATTTCTCATAAAAGTACAGTTATTAAAGCAATGTCGATATTAAAAAATGTACAATTTTATATAATTTCATTATGAACTCAACTCCTTGACTTAATTTTGTCAAAGTACCGTAATTTGTTAACCCCTACTTAAATAATATAGGATAATTTTTTAGTGCGATTTTTGCATAAAATTTCACCTCGCATAATCCTATAGTGTGTAATAATTATATTCTGTCAAGAGAAAGCCGAGAACATCGTGGTATGGGTGTGATACATTTTCAACATCATCCAATAGATTGAGCATAAAATTTTACACTGACTGAATTTTGTTTTACAAATAGTTGTTTTAAAAAGTTAAAATATAACTTTATTTTTAAATTAAATATTAAGTTGCGGAGACCAAAGAAAGTGGAGATTTTATAAATAAAATACATATAAGCTATTTATAGGGTCAACGCCCGTAAAATAATAATACACGCAATGACAGGTGCACCAGCTTTCTTGTATTCTATTGGTTGAATTTTCTCTTATATTTTATTGGGTTGATTTTCTAGAAAAAAAAAACATGCACACCAACTTTCTTGTATTTATTTATTGGTTGAATATATTACCAAAACCAACATAGTCTTAATATCTTATAATTTAATATGTACAAGGTGATTTTATAAAAATTAAGAAACCTAAATATTTAAGCCCATTGCTGGCTTAGTGCTCCTTTATCAACCCTTCACATTAAAATTTCCATTACTCCACATGCTTTGGTTTCCGGCATTTCCAACCAATTTAGAAACATAAATGTAGGATTTTAAAAAACTACTTATAAAACACAAATAAATCTTATTAAGGAGAACACATTCTTATTGTGAAGTAATTATTCAGTATAAGTATTGTAATTATTCAGAACATAGGTCTGTGATATTTTAAATACAAAATATAATTTAATTAATTAATTCAAACAAAGTAGATAGCTTTCAAATAATGGAACGATGGATGTATTCATTTGAAAAATGCAACATATAGGATAGAAATTTGTCAATCAGTCGCTGTAGCATAGTTGGATAATGCACCTTCCCCGGTTTGGAAAGAGATCTAGGTTCGAATCCCGGAAGTGCAACAATAATATTTTTGATAAAATTAATTTTATTAGTATATCTTTCTAATTAAAACATTTAATTAATATTTAAAGATTAATCTTATATATATATATATATATTTAATTAGTTGTTCAGCGGAAAATTTCACGATTAAATTGTAGTTGCTTGCAAACCATCAGGGCGAGGTAAGTGGGAGGGGTATTGTTTAACGCGCGTGATTTGTGAGATTGCCAGTCGGGAGCGCACCGCGCATTTGCGGTTGAGCAATATTTAAAGTGCGGTGATTCATTGCGCATCGCCCTTTTTGTACTCACTTTAAAATTCGATAGTAAGTGATGGGCCGAGAACGCAACATATCTGGTGTTGGGTTCAAAAGTTCAGACAAGGGACAATGGTTAACCAAACTCCTCCGGGACCATTAACATCAGCAGCGACATCAGAACATATGGCTCATGTTCGACGTGAAATTATGCGCAACCCGCGTAAATCGATAAGGAAGATTGCAGCCTGTACTAGAATAAAAAAACCAACAGTGCACATTATTTTGAAAAAGAAACTAGTTTCACCCATACAAACTGTAAATCGTGCAGTTTCTCAATGAAAATGATTATTCTTTACGTGAAACCTTAGCAAGAACGATGCTGGAACGTTTTGGAACAGCGCGAACACTTGGAAACACATTGTTTACTACCGAAGCACATGTTCATATGGATGGCTTTGTTAATAAACAGAACATGAGATACTGGTGCCCCGACAACCTGAGGGAATGCCATAAAAAATGTTTACATTGTCCAAAAACGACAGTGCGGTGTGCAATTTCTACCCGAGGGATAATTGGCCCTTATTTTTTTAACCAGCGAGAGACAGTCACTGCTGATGTGTATTGCCGAATGATCGACGAGTTTTTGGTACCGCAACTGCAGCTTCCCGCAGAACACAATTTCAGCAAGACAGGGCCACTCTACACACAGCTAGAGTTTCAATGGAGAACCTGAGGGGAAATTTTCCCAATAAATTAATCAGCAAGTACGGAGGCATACCCTGGGCACCTCGGTCACCGTACCTTACACCGTGCGACTTTTTATTGTGGGGATACCTTAAGTCGAGAGTTTGCAGCGACAATCCTCGACCAATTTAGGCCCTACAAGAAGATATCCGTCGTGAAGTTCCTGCCATTGAACTGACACTTTGCTCTTGCGTGTTCGTAAATTTAAGAGTCCGATTGCAAGAAATAGACAGCATTTAAACAATATTATTTATAAAATGTTAAATAAGCGTCGTTAAACTCCATTTTGTATAAATAAAATATGAGAATAACGTTGTAGTTTTTTTTATTATTTAATATTAAACTTGAAAATTTTCCGCTGGACACCCTTTACCGTTTTTATTTTTGAGTAAATATCAAGAGGTTTTAAATACTAAATTATTGTATTAATTATAAATATATACATATAAAATCAATTTTGTCAAAAAATATTGTTTTTGCGTCACTGGGATTCGAACCTGGATCTCTATTTCCAATCCAGGGAAATAATTAAAATATCACAGACCTATGTTCTGAATAATTACAGCTTCACAATAATAATGTGTTTTCCTTAATAATATCAAGAGTGATTTCCAATACTATTTTTAGCTACACCTAGGTAGATCACTTTATAGGTGGGGAACTTATATACTTGGCCATAGTAACGGTTAAATCATTATTTAAACTGTTATTGTGACTAATTATAATGATGATTGGTAACTGATTATTTGTAATTCTTCAAGCAATGACTCGTACACTATAAAGTAAACCTCCAACAGTTAAATCTTAGTGAGCAATCATCGTTAAGCCTACGTTACCAATCATCGTCACAATAGTTTACCTACTACTTGGTACCATAAAAACAAAATACATCACTCTTAAAGGGTATATTACTAACAAAAATATTGTGTAATTTGAACATTTAACCTTTATATGCCCAACTCCATGAGGAACTGAGGATTTATTCACTGCCCAACGGCCCCTTGAGGGACCGTCCAGTGCAACATATTTCAAGATCGAATTACATTGATTTACAATAATATAATCTAAAACATACGTAACAAACAATTACAATAAATTGAATCCTTATTATTACCACTTTTATTTAGTTAATAAGCTGTGTGAATTACATTTGTTTGAAAAAACAACTTGGGTTACATTCGTTTGTTTATAGTATATATAAAACAAACATACATATTCACAAATAACATAAAATATAAGACGTCAAAGTTAATACTCATAACTTAACCTCAAACCCTTCATATATCGATAATGAACATCAAAAACATTGTATATTCGGTCCGTACCTGAAATTTCCTCGTCCTCTGTTATTGTTTTGCCTAAAATCATCATCAAAGTCATCCGGGTAATCGTTATCATTAAAATTGTCATCCATGCGACCGCGGTCGCCGCCGCTAGACCCGCCATCTTTTATCCTAGAGTCCTCATCATTTTGTCTGTCGCTACCGGGAGAATCCTGAGAATCGTTATTATAATCTTCATCCATTACGTACTGCTCGTATTTTTCTTCCTACACCTGAACTTAGTGATCTCCAATCACTATTTCCAAAGCAATTATACTTCGCGGTGCACCGCGGCGTCCTTAAAATCCCACGAACTTAATCAAACTAGGCTTAATTGTCATAGACAATCTAAACTCGAGTTTGGACAACCATTTCCATGGCATATTAAAACGATCATATTCTGACTTATAGAGATGACCATTACATAATCGAAATGTCAATCGGAAACAAGATGAAAATCATTGGAACTGCAAGGTTTTTGAGGCGTTGCGCACCGAAGTGCGTTCCAACAATTGAATAAAAGTGGTCGCCCGTCTACTCTTCACACCGCGAAACAAAGCAGTGGTCACTAAGAGCGCTGTAAACGGTAGTTAGTCTGTGTTCCAAGGGCCACAGTGGTGGTCCGCTTTGCTGCTCCGCAGTATGTCGTCGATGTGTGATGGGTGGGTGTAGTGAAGGCCCGACCTAAAGACCCAAAGACTCGCTCTAATCGGCTGCAGGAGAAGGCTCAACAAAGATACATGTAAACTTGATCTTGTTAGCACGCTGTAGCAAACAGGAGTGATTTTGAATTATGATCTTATTGCTGCAAAATACCAGGTCCTAATGAACCCCTTGCTCTTTCATCTATCCTATACCTTATGGGCTGGTTTAAAAAGGGGAGTGTTATATTATTTCGTTAAATTACTGCAAAAGATGGGGCAGGATCTGCTAATTTTGGGCAGTATTTACCTCTAAAGGAGGACAATCTTTGGTCTTTTAAAATCTTGGCATGGAGATGTTTATATCGTACGCTGAAAGACCATTTATTATGAAGTTTTGGTGCTATTGGGGGATACCAGCATAAAAATCCTCGGAGAGATGTTTTATGAATTCCTTTATGGGAAAAATACTTAAGTCATTATGGAGTTGTAGTATTCCCAGCGCGAGTCGGAGGACCCGGTTTTGAAAGAATTGTAATTTTTCCATGTATATCTTAGATGCGTGGCCCTAAATGGGGGCTGCTTTTCGGCAGTCTGGTTCATCATCCATGAAGTGAAATATTCACAAAATAACACTATATAATTTAGAGTAATAAAATTCAGTCATTCCTGATTTCTGATACCTTATGCAGAATGGTCAAAAAGTCACAACACATTTTAAAATGGAATAACTTTTTAATTTCTTAATAACTCACTTTTATTCTTTCATAAACAGAAAATACACTTCTTGAAAATAAATTTTATTTAGTTTGAAAATTACAACCTTTATAACCACCAGTTTACTATTCACCACGCGCTCTTTCTAAGGCGTGAATCATCACCTATCGTAATGTTTCTTGGCTTATTCCTTCTATTTCTTCACGGATGTTAGCCTTCAATTGCTGAATGGTTCGAGGATTGTTACGGCATACTTTATCTTTCAAATACTGAAGAAGTCTGGAGCAGTTAAGTCAGGTAAGCGTGGCGGCCAAATAATTTCAAAATTTGGCGAAATTATCCTTCTCACAAAAAGTTGGCTTAGAGGTTGAGTTGTCAGGCGTGCTGTATGGGCAGTGGCACCATCTTGCTGCTACTATACCTCTGGTGTGTCCAAGACTGCAGGACGCACGAAATTCTCCATCATTTTTTGATATCTTTTGCCAGTGATGGTTAGTACGTTTTCTGCCCCATCTTCAAAGAAATAAGGTCGAATAATCCTTCCTGTAGTTACACCATACCAAACTGTTACTTTTACGGAATGCAAACTACGTTAGTGGACTATTCTTGGATTTTCTGTCCCCCATAATCGCATATTTTGTTTGTTAACAAATCCGTTTAGATGGAAGTGAGCCACATCGCCTATAATGAGATTGTGAATGAAATCAGCTTCTTGCCTTGCCAATTCTTGTATCTGGACAGCATACGTTAATCGATTTCGATAATTTGCTGGCTTCAATTCCTACACTAGATGTATTTTATATGGATAGACATGCAGCATCCTTTGAATCTTCTGGAGCAAGGTTTGGGACATCTCCAACTGCTGGGACCGCTTTCGAGTTGACATTGAAAGCTCTTCTTTAATACATTAGCGTACACGCTGAATGTTGTCCTGTAACCTCCCTGAACGTGGCCTCCTAACACGAGGTAAATCACTTACAGACCCCTAAATTTGAAACCGCTGGAATAATTGAAGTATAGTTTATTTACGTGGTGGTTTCTGACTCCAAAATGACGAGTGTAGGCTCTTTGCGTTAGCACAATTGATCTTTTGTTTTCTATATAGAATTCGATTATTTTAACACGTTGCTCAGTCGTGAATTTCTCCTTAATTAATTTTCAAGGATAACGCTTTAATAAGCTGAAATCAAATTAAAAAAAAAAATAATTGTACAAAATTATTTGAATTTTAAATGGTGTTGTGACTTTTGGGCCATTCTGTATAATATAACTGACACATTTTATCTTTTTTCAAAATTAGCAGTAATTTTTCTAAAAAAAGTGACAAGTAAATAAAATAAATTATTAACTACCAGCAAATGTGACAGTTTTAAAGAGAAAATTATTGTCAAAATTTAGATGCATAAAAATCAATTTAATCTTAATGACTGGCTTTATTTTTTATATTTTATATTATACCAGTTTAATGATACAATATAGGTTAAAATAAATGAGCTACAAAAAAAGGATGACAAACGCCATAAAAATACGTTTACTATAATTCAACTACCCACCAATGCTTATTATACTACAGTGGATATAAATTATTTATTGACAATGAAATGTAATAGAAATGAAATATTACAGTATACATCTGAACAAATTACATTAAAAAATACATTAAATCATAATATAATACACAAGAACATAGTAACATAAGGGAACATAAAATGATAAATTAGTTTTGAAACCAAGAAACTGATCTAATTAGACATTCAATTGCGTTCAACTATTAAAGTTAAGGCACTCAGTTTCAATAAAAAACACATACAATTATGAGGATTGTTGGTACCAAATTGTTAATGACTTTTACGCATTAAACTCTATTAAAATTTATACGTTTATCATTCAGGTTGAAAATAATTCGTCAATAGAGTACAGTCAATATAATTTTTATTGACAGTGAAAGGAAATCAGTTTATTTTATAAAAAAAAAGTTATATGAATTCGTATATTTTAAATTGTAATTATACTATGGGAACTTCCCGTGACTAGGATTGAACTGCGTCTGATGGGTGATCAATGGATTCAACACAAATTTTGTCGATTCATTAAGAACATAATACCTTTTAAGTGTTGTTTACGAATACTCGATGAACCTTTATCTTGTCATACCGAAAATATTTATTACTTCAATATAATATAACGGCTTCTCTGAAAGTAACTGCCTAATGTAGTCAACTCATGAGGTTGATTATAGATTTATTTATTACTCTTAGTTTAAGTCAGAAACGTACATTTCCGTCGATCAATCATCAATCGTTAAATATTAATTTTAAATCTATTTTTGTAAAATAATTACACTTACGATTATATTTAACAAAAAGAAGAAGTTAAACTATAAAGAAGAGTAATATAAATAAAACAGTAGAAAAATTTAAAGTTTCAGGAATGTTAGAAAGACATTTTAGCTGTATGTAGTATAATGTTTGTTTCAATAAAAATATAAATAATCATTAAAAAAAAACATAATTATACTATAGAATGATTGCTGCGTCAATTGATGATTCACTCTATGTTTATACTATTAGGCAATGTTCCGATAAAATTGTGGTGTGTGTGACACTCGGGCTATTCTGGGCATCTTTCACTAATCACAATGGCCGAGATCACATGGATAATTTTCCAATGTGTTTGACCCGATGATGCTTCATATAGCATTTAAAATGTAAAATAAGGGGGAAAAAAGTCACTGTTAAATTAAATAAAACAATTTTATCTATATTTTTAGGATTTTCTTTTGTGCGTTTAAATATGTTTGATATTTTTAAAAGTAAATAATAAAACATATTTAACATAATACATCACTAAAATCATATTTCAAGGCCATTTTTAAACTTATTTCCCATCTCTAGCGGTGACCTGCCAGGTTGAATGACAACATAATACATCCATAGACAAACACAATATCTACGCTTTGGCTATATATGATATATTCGATAGCCTATATAATTTTAAGACGTCAATTTAAAAATGGCTTCTCTCATTGCTTTCAGTTCTTTCAACTTCTTTGCTTTAACTTCTTTCAGTTTGTGGAGAACCGCCGTTCCGTTTGTTCGTAGTGCTCGTTTTGTTAATAGTACTGAGGTTATATTGGTGATATACCGCTTCCAATTGGATTCTGGGTGAGTGATAGTCTATTTATACAATATTCTCCCTTATCCCATAATAAAGTTACGTAGAATTCTCCGAAAATGTTTACAAATGACAGGAGTCATGCTCTGCTCATTTTTCGCCGGTCGATTTTTGGTCACTACTGCCGTACTGCCTTTGTCGCATGTAAACAGTGTCGAACGCTTCACTTTAGGCTATTTATGGATATTTTGCCAACAAAGAAAGAAATTGCGCAACTGGACGGGATTATTTCGACTCCAGTCACTTTTTGCGGGCGCACTTCGCGAAGTTGGAGAAAAAACATATACGGAACGTCAGTCGACGATTTGCCGAGAAAATCTGAAGCCACCCGTTGTACCGTACACAGCTCGGTAGGTGTGTGTGACACGGGACGTTTTTTCGTACGATATTATATATTTTATTTCATCATTTATGTATTAACGTGCTGACGGTGTTTTGTGCGATTATTGACGCGGAGTTAATAGGGAAATTTTGTAGAATACTCGCGCAGAGGTCAGCAGTCAATTTCGAAGAGACTTAACCTACTTACATATCAGTGCATAATTTTTTAAAATTGTATATTCGCTTCTTAGCATTGGAATAAACATCTATTATTCAATGAAACCGACAAAGTTAACTGAGAATTGAGTTTTACGACATTGCCAAACTTAGGGAACGATCGCATCGAGTACTTTTTTGATACACACGTCAAAATAACGGTACCTGCGTGCGATTGCCATGGCACCACAAATTTCTGGTTTTCGTCGATTTTAATGAATCTGAATCCTCCTGTAACGGTTTATCCACAATTTTACTCCACGTAAAAAACAAACTATGCATATATTTACGATGACACTACATTATAATTTTAAAATAAATAGCGCTGATTGAAATAATGTAATTAATTTTGGTGTGTGGATAAAAGTAAACCTATAAAATATGTATTGATAGGATACAAATTTGTAGTATTTTATGAGACGAGTTTTGAAAAACATTAAGAATGTCAGCTATTAATTGTGTGTACTTTTGACGAATGTGTGGCGTGAGTTTTCACTAACAAATGTGAAAATTCGAATTCAACAGTTTAGGTTATATTTTTATTTCGGCGACGTTGCAAAATTTTGCAAGATTTTTGACTAATAATAGATAAGATTCGTATCTGACTTCGTACGGATTAAACATTATCCTATTAAATTATTTAAAAAATGTTTATTATAAAATAATACATATACAGTATATTATTTTTTATCACAGTTATCCGTTATAATATATCGATATGCATTGTGGATATTGAGTGTTTATTTTCCGTTAGAATTGTCCTGTTGATGTGTACAAAATTTAAAAATAGATATTTATTTTATAATGCGTGTACAGGTGTACACATATGAAATTTTGCCTTAGATCTCTCGTGGTGTCTAAAGTTTGGCTGTGAAAATTAATGAAAGTCATTCTGATCTCCGTAAAAAGTAGAATGTACAACGAGCGACTCGTCCTGCATCTTTTTCATCCGTGGACACACACCTTTATTCACAATTCATAGCAATATTTATTAAACAAGGGGGGCTGAATAATTTTGATTTTAACAGTTAATGCAATCTTCTCATTTTTCAGTTGTGTTACAGATTGTTTCACATTTGCAATCAGGCCCGCATTACGCAAGTGAGGAAACTCCTAAGGGCGTCACTCTTAAGGGGCGGGTATTTTTTTTAGATAAAAGTGATTGAAAACAATACGAAACTTTTGTTCCATTTCATTTTAATGGTTGAGAAGTGTTGGTTTAAATAACACGTTTGCAATTGCGAAATGGACTCAGGGTCAAGTATTTATTACAAAATCTTAGCATTTTTTAGTTGCTTTCCTAAGGACGTAAAAAAAATTCTTTCATGGGCCCGCAATATATTGATTTTATTTCGAGAGATTTTGGTTTCGGGCGAATTAAAAACATTTTATTCCGTGCGGCCAATAAACAAACATTATTTTATTTTGAATATATAGATTATCGACAGGTCGTAATGACCCTGATATTTAATTCAACTATTATATTAAGGTGCGAAATGTGAAAACATTTTACCTTAATGATAATTTTATTATATAATATATACATACATAATAGGGGAATAACATATCACAGAATATACTTTTACGGTTAGGAAATTAGACACTGAAAAAAAAAGTTATAAATACTTTAATCACTTGAATGAAGATGTGACGTCATCAGTGTTGTTCCCTAAAGTAGTTATCAACCGATTCGTTAAAGTAATGTCGGTGACCGCCCGCACCCTCGCAATATACTAAATGTACTTTTATTATTCCCGCCCGTGTTCAGTTTATAATTTTTCCTGTTTTGAGGACTTTGAGGGGGATTTTATGAACATAACACAAGTTATAACATTTTCAGAACCAACGGTCTCGACTATTTTTTAATTATTTGGTGTTGAACGAATCCAAATAGGCTGCAATTTTAAGTATTGTGAAACATGTCGCATTATTAAACGATTTGTTCTTTTCTTCGGTGATTTCTTCCGCCTATAAATATGAGAGGGGTGGCATTTTGTCGTTCGCTTACGGATGGTGCTTTACCTAGAGACGGGCCTGGCTGTAACGGAGAAAATGCTTCGGATAATATTATGTCTACTGTGGCATGGCATTTTGCAGTTATTCAATAGCCCTCTCTAGAGAGAAAAGAATAGCGCGCATTCCTAGCCCGTCGGAGCCAGTGCGATTGTGTGCGAGAATTTTGCTGAACGAACTAAAACATTAAAAAAAAATGTTCTCGTCTGTCTATTTTTGTCTCAAAAATCGGTTATTTATCGAACAAATTAAAATTAAATTTAAAATAAATTCTAGATACACATAAAATCTACGTATTGAATAGATTTAGTTCCTTGACAGAAGTCATCAAATTTCATCTAGTTTTTTATTTTTTACCGTTGAAAGCGACCATATTTTTACTTCCAATATTTTAAAATAACCTTCGAGTAGAAGACGCCAGGTGGCGATAGGATGTCAGTATCCATTTTATAAACAGAAAACATTTACGTGACTAATGTAAATCTCATTTGTTATAATTCATTTCTGAAGTTACTGTTCTGAATTTTTTCAGATCAAAGTTGTTAACTAGTTAAAAAAGTTAGTTAAAAAAAATCAATACATAGATGCATCGAACGTTTCATGAACAATTATCGTGGAGCTATGTTCTAAAAAAACAATTTCCCAAATAATAAAGTGATTTGATTAAAATCAAAATTGTAGTTACTATCCCAGTTTGGTCCTAAATCCTTTTCAATTCGGTTCTGGGTTACATACTAGTGAAGCTATCAATGAACTAGATATTTTTTAAATGTTCAATTATCGTATTTTCGAACGAGGACTTTACGCGGTTGCAGCCGGATTTGCGGTACTTTTAATTATTGTCACTTAGCGTACATTATCTTTATTGTGCGGTCGCCGGGAGCCGGTCGAGTGTCCGCGCGACAACGGTGACTGACTATCGTATTGATTCGGTTCTAAATGCTTTGGGACGAATTTACAAATGGCAGAATAGTGTAGTTACGTATTCATATAATTTAAAGATAAGAAAATTGGTATAATTTTGAGTAATAACTGGTGGATCTAAAAAAAACTTAATACTGTTTTTAAATCTAGGATGAGAGGTCTCTCATCTCTCGGTTTAGCGGTAAAGGTCGGTATGCAACAGTTGGTCATTATGTTTTGCGTACAAAACAACAAATGACAGCTCGCTTCGCGCTCGATTATTTCGAGGCAATCTCGCACGTATGGCAATTTAGAAATTTTACTTATATTGCGTCCCCTCCTGCGCTTGTTGATCACGCTCCTACACCCACCTAACCCTCATCCCCCCACCACTCCTCAACCCTAAGGGCCAGTTGCGTCATTGTCGGTAACCATAACTGAGATGTAATCGAGTTTAAATTCAAACTCGTTTACTTTTATATATTTGCATTTGTACGCACAATATTAAGAATAAATAAATGAAATGCTTTGGCTGGTTTAATAATTGGGAAAAATAGCCATTTATTAAATCTCGTCTTATATTATTTCCATAGTGTGCAGGTTCAGAATCGATTTCATATAATATTGCCACAAAGTCTGGTGGCTCGGTAACTCTACTACGGAGCACTGCTGTGGCTATAATGACTGCTTCCACTCATTCAATACTCAGCCTGAGTTTCATACCTATTGCGGGGAAACGCCTTTTCCACACCCCGAATGTTCTTTCTACAACATTCCTAGTCCTGATTTGGCTCTCGTTATATAGTTTTTCAGGCACAGATATTGGATTCGTAAATGGAGTAAGTAAGTATGGTTTCAGTAGATAACCACCGTCACCAATGAGATGTTTCTCATTAAAAATACCATCATCTAGTTGCCCTTTTAATCTAGAATGACTGAAAATAGTACTGTCGCGTGTCGAGCCTGGCTACCTTGCAACAACATTTGTGTATTTCATTGTGGCATCTATTACTGCCTGCACATTAATGGAGAAGTAATCCTTCATATTTTGATAATATTCCGCATTATTTCTTCCTGGAAGTAGGATTTCCACATACGTGCAATCTGTTGCACCAATCGTGTTTGGAAATTTTGAAATGTTGTAGAATGAATTGATTCGGATATTGCTGAATTTTTTCGGTAGATTCAGGTAAACATAAATTGTGATCTGAGAGCGGCTATTGCTCCGCTCACTTTGTTCACAATCCGTGAAACATTGCTCTGTACCCATACACCCATACAGATATATCACCCATGCATCTTTGCATTCATCCTGTGGCATAGAAATGCAAAGTTATCGACAGATGTGAGTGCGTCTCACAATTGACGAAACCCTGAATGTTGTACGATACAAATCAAAAGATGATTGTTAGAGGATACCGCAAGCTGTTAACGACATTTAAGAAGGATTCAGAATTCACAACCATTTTTTCTTTCTAAAATTGAAATCTTTTTAGTTCAAGTTCAACTAGCGGTCGCGGAGAAGTAACTTTTAAAATGCTTAGGAATATGTTGCGGTTAAAATTTTAGTATAAGGCTAACTAGACATTGTTGTTTCATTCATTGTCTTTCAATTCCTGGAAAAATATTACGGGGCCGCAGTTAATTATTTGAATTAAAATAATGCCGCTGTATAAATAAATGTGTATTAAACAAATATAATCGATTTTAAATTGATGTTTGATTGACTGTGATTATGATTACTCAGTCACTGGAGGATAAATTCGCTAAATGTTAAAAAAATAGTATGTCACAAATAGCGGCACGAGAACATTTTGAAAACGAAACGAACATATTTTATTATACGCAGATCCGAGAATTATGGAATAAGTAGATTTTATTTCATATAATTTAGGCATTAGGGAGATTTTATGACGTCGGAGTCTCGGAATCGGTGTCGGAATTGACAAACCGAAACGAGTCTGTGTGTTTTGGATTCATTTACTAAAACTAGCAACGTGAGCGAGAAACCGTCGGCCGAACGTTTAAACAAAACTAGTTTTCTCGGTGCAAAGTCGAAAAAGTAACAAGTCGGGTAAAGTGAGCTAGCTCGGTGATAGTTTATTTGAATTATTTAAAATATCAACTATGTATTGTACAGATCATGAAACTCTCGATCATGAGTGTGATCGTGAAGCGCCACGGTGAAGTAATAAACCGAGTATGTCGTTTGTCATTATAGCGACTCGAGACGAGGTCATTTTTAATAGCATACTTCTCGGATAACTATTCATTTTTTTGTTATGAATTTTGTTTTAGGAAATTACTTGGAGAATAACTACATAATAACCTTAATAATTCTAACGAAAAAAACACCCAATTGTCAAAATTTGTATCATCAAGTTAACATTTAAAAAATATCTATTTTCACTTAGATACGAATAAATTTTTTTTGTTTTCTCCAGAAAAATAGCTAAATACGGTATTAAAATGAAACTCACAAGTGGGGAGATTCAGAACCTCACCTCGAGATTCAGAAAGGCGCGCAACCATTTATTTATCAAACCTTGAAAAAATGGAATATTCCAAGGAGCACTTTGAAACGCTATAAAGTAAAGTACTATGAAGATGTTCAAAAATGGAGTAGAATGGATTGAATTGAATGTGATGTGCCGGATAAACGTCGGTTCGTGTGCATTATTCAGCTTTTATACGATCATTTCTATTTTATTTATTTTTTTACTTAATAAACATACATTTGTTATCAAAAAATTATTTTTATTTTTACCTCATCGAGTTGGGGACATATCATCACAAGTTACCT
Organism: Eubasilissa regina; assembly: GCA_022840565.1. NCBI lineage: Eukaryota > Metazoa > Arthropoda > Insecta > Trichoptera > Phryganeidae > Eubasilissa > Eubasilissa regina. The sequence goes on along the minus strand of JAINEB010000021.1, from coordinate 554,945 downwards.
CATATTACCGAGTTAGCTCAGTTCATAGTATTTTTTTTTAAAAGTGTTAAAAAATACTATGACTTTAGGTTGGGAATATTTAAAAAGATGTTTCTTACAAGATACAAATATCAGCTTTCAGTAATCAGTTAATCAATGTTCCTTTAATATGACAAGTTAGGCCACAAATACCATTACAGCATTTCACCTTATCATAATGCGTGTATCAGCAATACTATTGATTCCTTACCTTTTAACATACAATCGGGTCTATTCTCAATCTCAAACCAATGTCAATAACCATGATCTACATCGTTATTGTATACTTCGTCAATTTTGACGTTTTCCACGATTGAGCGACGTGAAACCAAAGGTTCAATTTCAACAATTGGTTATGCGAATATAGCAAATGTTTGTTGTCTATAGTTGGATATTTTTATTTATGGTGTAGTCGGCTTCTGATTGGTCGATAACCAAATAGACGCGAGCATCGACATCAATACATGATTTTATTTTTTCCGTTTTAATAGAAAAATAAACACGGATTATAATTTTTAAAATGTCTTATATACATATTCTTATTAATATATAATAATTAATGACTTACTAAAATAAGTAAACTGTCTCTCTGAAACGCATGATTAATGAGTATTTTCATTGATTTATACCATGTTTCAAACTTTTTGTGTTAGCAACTGATTTAATTTGTTGATTCGCTAATTTGTTTTTACAAAGGGAACTTTACAAAAATACAATAAAGGGGTATTTAACGATCCAGCGTCTTTATTTATTCAACATATTTTTTTAGATCCGAGCCGATGCGGGACAAACATCTGATACGCACTGATTTAAGGGTACGAATACAGCCAATAGCAGAAGAGATGACGTAATAACGTATAAGCCGCATTTTTGTCTTCATGAAAAAGTCAACCCATTAGCGGTACAAGTATCCATATGGACACACACATTTTGATCTTTGAGTGACATGGATTTTCATTTCTTTTTAAACTATTTTTTTATATCTATATTCCAGAGAACTAACTAACTTTTTTTAGTAACTGGAAGAATTAACAGACGCATTGGTTGACAGACGAGTTCTTTCTTATATCCAACTTAGAACTCCAAAATAACATTTTACTTAGAACCACATTATAGCCAGTCAAAATTAAAATTCCAACAAAACAACTAATTTCATCTGAAGTGAAGGTTTAGATTGGTTTATTTTAGAATAGTAAGTATTTATTAGACTCCTCAATAAGCTAATTTATGATAGTATCGTAGAAAAATAATTCAAACAGCTGAGTTGTAGATTTATTTTTGAACCAACTATAATCCGATATCTTCTATGGTATCATCAATATCAATTTGGTCCATTTTTATGCATACACATGCATTATCATTACGTCATCGGCTAATAATTATCTATAATTTAAATTATCTATTTTGCCGCCTTCGTCTTCATCATCCAAATTTTCATCGTTAAAATGGTAGGATCTGGCGGTGATATATATATAAGAAGAAGAGAATAGTGATGAAGTTACTGAGTATGACATGTATATATATATATACATGTCATACTCAGTAACTTCATCACTATTCTCTTCTTCTATTACGTCCAATATACTATTTACTGACAGTAATCTTTTCGTTCTAATATAAAAAAAAAAAAAAAATATTATTTCTTGAAAATCATATATTTAATTTGTTATGTTTACTATCAAGCTTGTCCATATGGACACGCTTGTGCTCACGGTAATTGATTGCATCATTAAAATACACAAACATCAGTTATTATTATTCAAATTTTAATTATACATACTTATGATTCATTCTATAAAATAAAAAAGATTTTCGAATCAATCAAATCAATAAAAATACTTAACTCAGAAATCGGATCACAGTTTTTTAGTTCGTAATATGAGCGTCCACTTTGATAATTAATATTGTTTTCACTAAATTGTCCAGAGTCCTGAAAGAACGTCTGGATCGAACTGCATACTGCACTCGAATGACTCATGCTAGGAACATGAACGTTTTCTTAAAAATAACACAATACGAGACCAACATCGGCAACAATAATTTTGTGTCCATATGGACATCTGTGACACTAATGCAAACTATTGGGTCTGGTACTAATGAGTTTTAATCTTACTAAATCTTTATGTAGGTGTTGGCAAAGAAATTTCCCTTCAAAAATTCAAGTTAATAACTTTCTTAGCTTATGAGCTTTGGGTGACAGATAAACGTGATTCGCATGCACTGTATTTGGGTAATGCGCGATTAAATAAAGGAATAGTTTTCACCTTTGTACTTCCTAATACGTAATCATTATTTAATAGTTCCCATTATATTTATGCTTTCATTATAAATAACCATCTATCTATCGTACGAATTTTATTTGAACATTGAATACTGTGAAAAATTTATGCACGCCCATTCAGAACATCTCCATTGAAATAATCGAATCTCCCGAAATATGTACTTTTTAAGGACTTTAATGCATGAAATATGAAAATAATAATTCTAATAATAAAAAAATTTACCACAATAAAAGTCGATATTATTTTTGCGAGATCATTCATTCTTTACATCCCTAAATGAAAAGTAAGAATTCTAATATTTTCTACGGTTATTACTTGTCAACATAAATGAAACAAAACTTTTTGTTTTACGAAAAGTTATTTATTGAATTATCAAATGGCTATGTCGGCTCACCGTGGACTTGAAATGTTGTCGATACAGAGAAGCTGGATTGAAAAACTGGCCAAAATGTTAAATAATTGCATTGATTGGGTGTACTCCATATAAATGTAAGGTTAGTTTAATTTTTCAAATTTAATGTTTTTTAATGAAATTGATCTGTATGATTCTGAAACCAGGTTAAGATTTTAAATGAACATATTTTGTATTTACTTATAATACAAAGATTATGTGTCTGAAAATTTTATACAAAATTTGATTATTTTGCTGTACTAGTATGTAATCACTTTTTAATTGACATTTATTTAGAATCAAACATGTGTCCCTCAAATCAAACAGTTAATGCTTTTATTCCTGGATTATGTGGCTTATCATTGAATTTGATCTAATACGGCACATTTCCGTCATTTATAGAATTGCGTTCAAACGTCAAGAAGAGAGCGAGAGATCATTTGGTAAATTCCAGGAAGACAAGAGGGGGACCACCCACATTACCTTTCTCAGAACAAAATGAGAGATTCCTAGCAGTCGAGCGGATGCTGGGAGTCAATGGAAATCCAGAACTTCAAGAGATCGGAGTTAACATATCTCCGGACATTAGCCGCCTACCAGGGAATGTACAAGGAGAAAGCCAGGCGTCCATTTCACCATCACCGTCATATTCAGTCAGGGTCTTCACATATCTTCACTAACAAATAGTCCAGTTCAACGACTGAGGCCCTTCGCGGTCACGCCCGCGACCGCGACCTTACACGACTAGAAGATCCCTGGCAGAAAGAGCTATGCAGATGCGAGCATTATGTTTAAAAGTGTGGCGCGGCTTAACATTTTCTCAGCATGATATGTCATGCTGAGAAAATGTCAAGCCCCGCTGCACTTCTAAACATGTATAAAGATCAAATAAAAGTAATGGAACCTCTAACAATACCATTAAAAGAACACATAATCACATTGTTATATTTTTTAACTGCACCCCGGTTAGCCATCTCTTCAGATGATAAACCAAAAGGGAGCTTCTAGTCATGTATATGCCACGGTGGCTGAATGGGAGGTTCCTGACTGAATGTTACTTATTAGAGAAATATCTTTCATTGTGGGAATGGATGTACAGATTTCCCCTTGTACCTGGTAGGACAACAGTTTACTTCGTACCCAAGTGTACATTCTACATTAAGGAATCGTTAATTACTGCCAAGGTGGGCGACCTGTTTGCCTGACTTAATTAACTTTCCACTTTTATTTATTTTCTATAATGCATCTACATCCATGTTTTATTATTGTATGCAGACAGATTTGTTTATTATTACTACAGTTAAATGTGAAATAATTTTTGTAAGTTTATATAAAAATATAACATTAAACCTGTGTTTTAATATTCAAAATATATAACACTTCTTTCCAAATAAAAAGTATGAGAAGGATATCTGCTATAGGTTTATTTACAACATTCTAAAAATAAGGGAAATTAAATAAAAATATTAGTTGTACATAATGAATTTAATAATATGTATAGGTAAGGAATATCCCCTGATTCTATTACAATTGTCAGAAAGAATCAGGAAAAAACTGACATGGTAATATTTTTAATATATTCACAAACGTTTGTTTACAAGATAAAAATGTAATAATACTTTAGAGGTTATGTATAAAGGTCAACAAAGAAGACAGGCTAATTTATTAATGTAATAAAGAAAAAAGGTTCCTGTATAACTTCATTCCAGACTTGGATTCATGAATTGGAATGCTTATCGAATGTTCCTTAGTTGGAGGATTACCGATGACATGAAGAACTGCGTGAATTATTATGAACATAGAAGATTCGCCCAGCAACAGTAGGACTATAGTTCAAAACTTTGTGCTTCATAATATACCAAAATCTTGATTTTAAAGCTCATACATCTTTCCGCAACATTTCTTGTTTAAACGTAGGCTTTATTTGTATCTGGATTCCGGTGTATTCCTTCCTCGATTTTCAGAAGGTGTGATAAGCCAGGAGCAAGGGTTCTGATGGATATCCAGAATTACCTGAAAATTCAATAATACATCATCATTATACCCAAAAAACGTAATGCGATTTGTATATTTTCCCTACATATTTGAAATTAAAATTACTAACCTCTCATTTCAATTTTATAAAAATCTTCTAATTTGTAATGTGTACCATATTACTGCGTCGTTAGTGCACCCGGGAAACAATGCATTAAAAGACAAAATCTTGAGATCTAGGCTCCACATATCTGTAACAAAATAATAATTAAAACGTAATTATAAAAATTTTGTATGGTACAATTGAAATTCGAAAAATAACCTAAAAAACGTGAGTATTATTTTAAAACATCTATCTTCGTTTGCCGTGAGAGATCTTGCAAATACCTTTACCGCCTTGATAAGGAAACAGTTGTGCATCCAATAAATATATAACTGTTTCCTTATCAAGCCAGTGAAGTTATAAAAACTGGTTATTTGAAATCTCCAGCGGGTTACAGAAATCTCGCGAACGAAGTCTATCTATTCTCGAGTTTCGACTAAAATCAGTTTTTAGATAAAATAAGTACTAATACTGTATTCAAAGTTCACATAAAAAGGTTTGTTTCATAAATACCTATCGATTTCCTCATTCACAACGCCGTAGTAAAAAAACGACGGATAGTCCTGCCCCCATTTTTTATGTTTTGACAGATTATGGTTCTTTTATCTCCCTCACTCTCTCTCTCTCCTTCTCTCTCATTCAAACGACACGAACGTTAATTTACGTATTGTCTATTTTTGAGGGTAGGTGTAACAATCACCTTCATTACAATATTGCAATTTTGAGAATCGGCCTGAATATGTTTATTCAGCGGGTACGGATAGGTGGGTACCTCGGTTGGCACGAAAACTACGTTACAAATTTCCTAATTTTTATTTTATACTCTCACGCTTACGTTAATTTATTTAGTCCTTTATCGGTACCGGGATTGGGGTCAGACGCTATCTTTGATTTGCTAAGCGAGTTTGCGAATCTAATAACTTGCGACATTTTCGTCGTTCAACTTCAATTTCCCTTTGAAATTAAACTACGCCAACTTTTTAATAACTATTAACATAAATTGTATATACCTAGGTGCGTTTATGTATATATACGAGTATAGGAATGTAACGCGGCGGAACGGCGTCCCGGCACCTTTTATACGGTATTTTTTATGTTTTAGCAATTAAGCAATTAGATGTTACAATACAATGTTAGCGTGTACATAATTACAGCGCATATTCGTATAATTCGCACTAATTATTAAATATCATGTATTTATGAACCAGGTGAAATATGGATGGGTTCGAAATTAATGCTCTCATGGTTTGAGTTTCGACATTTTAATGCAACAAGCAAATTGCATTTCGATTGCACCCCTTTTCCATTTCTTCCCCATCTTCTCTTCTTTAAAGAATATAAAAATACGTTTTTGTTTATCTTTTTATCAATATATATTTACTATTTTTTAATTGACTAATTTGTATAATATTTTCACTTATGTATATGTATGTTTAAGTTATCAAATATTTGTTCCTCATTAATAAAATAAAATTGCCCTTAAATACTGTACTGTCAATTTGTCCTCAAGCGTATGCAGGTAGCAGGTAGCAGGTGTGTAGTGGTTTTTTGTGCAATGCATCGATCAATTCATCAAATGTTAATACAAAATTAAAAATATTTGCCCCTTTTAAACTTCGTAAGAATTTGACATCTCATCGACTTCTCGGTTTCGATATTAGTATTCCCGCCTGTCACGACGGGTTCGGTTCTCCGTCGGGGAATATTTTTGATTCAGAAAAACATACTATGCAGGAGTGCAGGAGTGCAGGAGTGATACCTCACGAGCTACCGCGTCCTCTCACTCTGCCGACAATTTCAGTCGCGCTGCATCAGCTCGCCGCGTCGTCGTCACCGACACCGCGTATGATTTTATACGATCTGCTGATTCACTCCGGAATCCCCGAGATGATATTTCACGGCATCTTCAGTCGCGGCGCCGTCAGCGATGAAAAGGATTTATTTCATTTTAAATAACTTCCATTTGTAAATTATTGTTTTCGTGTACAGTATATAAAAATTGCTAGTCGTGAGTTTTCTAGACCCGTAAAATATATTGATTTTTTATTAGTCGTCGGGTCCTCGGAAATGTTTATAGGCAGAATGAGTACATGAATATTCCTAGTACTTTAATCTACCTAAGCTAAGCGCTTGTGCTTGAAAGTGGACTAACTTACCGGTCTCTCGGTCACTTTATCACCATCAATATCCGAGTATCTCACCCCTAGACCGACGAGTGTATCATATTCATCATAAAAATTACAAATTAGACACATTAGAAATTTGGTGAACTCAGTATTGTCCGAAGCCTGACTATATTTAAAGATATCGAACTGAATGCATTAGCCTCACTATACAAATGTGTTTCTTATATAATTTGGTTCTAAATAATCTCACGCGTGTCTGCTAAAAGTGACACCAGTTGACTAAACTTAATCTTTTGAAGTCTGAAATGTTAATAATAATTCCAAAGAAGACGTGTGAGGTGCGGCACAATCTTTACTCGACGCTCTTGTCTCGTTCATTATCGCATTCTGTATAATGTCATCTTTTAGCTGTGTCTGTGATTGTGTCTGTACGGCGACCGTATATTTATTATATTTCCCGATTCACGCTGCTTTATCATAAAATAAATACGATAGCATCGTCTACTGCAATTTTGAAAGAATGATATCTCGAAATTTGTTCATTATTGTCTTGTCCGAGTGACGGTGACCACTGCGCGAGTGCAAATGACGCGCCTCTGTTCAAAATCTTCGATCGGTATCAAAAGGAATGTGCAAAAGTGCGGTATAATTAGTATTTACCATAATATCATAATTTTCCGATCTAAATCTTCGGGAGATAATTAATAATCAGTCAAAATATTTCAATCTGACGCGACACGGACACGCTCACTCGGACACTGACGTATTAACCTAGGACCGGCTGTTCAACGTTTCACTCGATATATTGAACAAATATTGTTTATTTATCGATTCACGAATCAACATTAACAATTAGCGAGTTAAATCCCCATTATTGTCATTTTACTGAGAAAATTGTACAAATTTACTTTGATTTTCCGTTTCAAATATTTTTTGAAACGGAAAATCAAAGACACCGGAATTTCGCGTAAAAAAGTTGGAATGATTTGGCGCGACGTTTATATGAATAATAATTCCACACGAACAAAAAAAACATCAACAAAAAAATTATAAATTACCGTTTTATTAATAAAATTATTATTTTAAAACTCTTACGGGAATGGCAACATTTTATAAACGAAACAAATTTGTAATTTATCATGGTAAGATATCGGAGATAATGCTGGGGTGAATGTGAAGTTAATATAAATATTTGATGACAACCTGAGTGTCTTTCGAGGAAGTGCCTATCGTGACCGACAAAGTGAGCATACTTCGTTGCATGCACAGACCGGTAAGTGAATAGACACGAAATAAAGTGTACATATAGGAGAGTGGTTTTGAAAATTAGTTGCAGGACGAGAGGCGTTTTACAAACATTCTTTGTGGAAATATAAATCCGATAGTTTTATACATTTATGCAACAGTAAAAGTATTTACACTTTGAAAATTAAATCTTTGTATAAACAGGACGTACTTTTTACATTACATTTTTATATTCATATTAATTACATATTGCAGCGTTTCATTTTCATTCCAATAGTCATATATTTTAAAAAAGTCTCAGAGCTGTTTGATTGAGTAAGTGGTACCAAAATGCAATAATTGAAATGAGGAATTAGGGATAGTTCATGTCTATACATGAATTTGGTAGTCTACGGATGCATTTGTGTCACACAGAGTTCGATACATTTTAATGATATCTGCAATAACTTGTCTATTTGCTACATGGTTTGGTATTATTTATAGACGGGCATCATGCTCTGATGATGGAGGACGATAAATAGTCGTAGTTCGAGACCCCGGTCTCAGGTAGTCGATAGTGACAGAGGCTGGTGGCGGTCAGCCGGCGAGCACGGCGGGCGCACGTCGCGGTCCCCCCGCCGATAACCCCACCCACCCCGGGTGACCCGCGAGGATTTGCCGGTCAGATACAAGATACATCCGATCGACAGGACAGGCTGAATTATTTCTATTATATTACCCAGTTTTAGTTTAAGACTAGCATTATATGTTTATTTTATAACGTAACTTTCACTTTTAAAGATAACACATTATTATTGTGAATTTGCACTTTATCAGAACATTGTTACGTAGTATTTTAATATAAATTATATCTTTGTGTCCCGGTAGCAACAAAAATAGTTTTCCTGCGTATCATTGCAGAACGGGCTTAGTCTACTTCGGTAGCAAATATCTTTCTTTTATTTTAAATGCTATTTTTTTTTTTAGCTATTCTGTTTTTTGTGACAAAAAATGACGTAGGTACTATTGAATAACATTTTTCTGCTCTAAAACGTCAGTGTCGCCGTATTCCTGTATTTTACAATTTTTCTTAATTTTTATGCTTTAATATAATGGAGTGTTTACTTGAGAAAATGGAACATTTTCGACCCATACTTTTAGCTTTTCGCGCGCATGAAAGTCGCTTGTGTGCACATCTGTCACTCTATTTTATCAATAACCCTTTAAGACTGAAATGCGTGTCCTAAAATTTTTACTGAATTTTTTTAAATTTACCAAAATTTTTTTAATATGTCAACTACAGGTCAACGTGATAAAACTCAAGCGACTAATCTTGGAGACTCAAAATATGAGGATGATTTTCTGGAAAAAATTACAAAAAGTTTTGAAAAAATAATGGAAGAACTTAAAACCGAGATGTTTCAAAAACTGGAATCGGAGATGGCAGAAGTGGTCGAAGCGCAAAACTTTACATCTCAACAGTAGGATGAAATTCTGCAAAAACTGACTGTCGAAACTGGGTGACGAAATGGAGAGTCTCGAACCAGAACCGAGCTGCAAAGATATTTTAATAAGGAATTTGAGTGTTACATCTTCATAACTGGAACTAACTGAGGTCGCGTACAAAAAAGACGAAAAAATTGGAGACATAGTTTTAAAAGTTGTCGAGAAACTTGACACTGATAACTCTACAATTACATGAAATTCAAATCTCAGTTAGATTCATTATGGAGAGCCAAAACTGCTGCCAAAATCATGGCTTTAAATATGTGTGGCATAAAAATGGAAAAATCCTCGCAAAACGAGATGATGAAGCTAAAAGTATATTTATTACAACTGAAGAGGATATAGAGAATAATATCTTAAGCAACGTATGGATCAAAGCTCCTGGGTCTAAAGTGATTAATGACTTCCTATTGACTAACATGAAGTGGTCGCTTGATGCGGTTAGAAAGCAAAATTAAACTAATTTGTCATTTGTGTTAATCTAACTACCCGCACATTCTTGTCACCGACTATTGTATATTACTGACAATAATATCTTTTTATAACTTGCTTAACATTACACCTGCTTACCTCTTAACATTTACAACTTTTAAAAACTGTACAGGTATTTGCTTTAGAACAGACTTTCCAAGGCCAAATTCTGCCGCATCCAGAAAGTCATATCATTATGCATTGTAGTCTAGTTCAGCTGGAATCTCCGTATGTATTATATATGTGTATGTATTTGGTCACTTTTGAGTTTGTAATCTGACATGTCAGGTTGTGACATAACCACGAATGTCAACTGCAACCTAAATTGATAAGCGAAAGTTGCGCCATGGGGTCGAAGGCTCGAGCGGCGAGCAGCGAGCAGCGAGCAGTGCGCAGTTGACAATGCCGTGTCGGCCGCACTCTAATAAACGATTGTTGACGACCTCCAAACGGCTAATTGGTGAAAGTCACTCAGGGTGTTCAGTGTGCACGCTGCGTACTGGCCCCAGCGGCGCGGCCGCGCTGTAAAAGATTGATGATACATTTTAATTTTAATATGAAAAAAGGAACATATAAAAGAAAACTGCACGGCGGGCGGCGCGTACACTTTGTGCACGCAAAACACACTAAATTACTTTTTTTTTTGGTGCCGGAGAAGTAAGAACAGATATTGGATATTTTTGATGTGCTGATTCCAAAAATACCTGGCTGTTTCGTATCGTCTCTAGTTTTTGAGATACAGGCTAATTGATTTTAGTTCTGAAATAATTATATCTTTAGTGGCCAAAATTGAAATTTCTTACCTAATATTAAAATTTAATTAGTCAGTTTCAATTACTTGGTGTTACCCATGACCGTAAAACCCGACATTGGGCCCGTCACTGGGTAACCCCCACCGCGAATTAATTAATAACTCACTCATATTCGAACCCTCTGCCTCTGCGTAACCCGGTTCAGTTTACTATCATTTCGTGTAAAGTTTCGGCGTTATTTAGTAATAAAACATTTAATTAAAACCGTGGCATCCACAAACAGACGCAGCTGTGTGAATCATCCAGACGTTTTTTGTTATGTATGTGGCGAATACATTTTGACAGAAAGTAGAAAACCTGTTTCTGACTATGAAAAGGGCTTATCTGCTTATTTTGGCGCCCACTTAGGGACCGGGATAAATGTTGGGTTTCGTATGTAAAACATGCATTGAACATTTGCGACAGTGGACAGTTGAAAAGCGGAGGTGCCTATAGTTTGGAGTACAACGGTTTGAAGGGAACCAAGAAACCGAGTATGAAGTACATCAATGGGTGATTTGTGTCGATCTAAAAACTTTCTCAGATAGTGAAGTGGATATATAAAATATCCTAAGGATCTGCACTGGGTTAACAGAAATTGGCCTTTAAGAAATAAGAAATAATTCAAGGAAAACATAACTTAATCAACAAACTTTCGGTTGCGAGAGAGAAAATCATATTTCCACCCTTGCATATCAAGTTGGGACTTACGCAATTTGTGAAGGCTTTAAATCGAGATGGACCTTGTTTTGGCTACTTGTCACAAAAACTTTCTGGGATTTGCACAGAAAAAGAGAAAGCCGGAATATTAGCTATATAGCTATTTTTCTCGTTACACCACAGGGCGTTCGATTTTATTATTAAATAGATACGTATCTCGCCGTTCAAGGCTTCGCCAGCAGTTGTCGGAACGTGTCCGAGTACCTTTCTTCGAGCGGCCCGCTTGTCGCTTGTCCGGCAAATCGAACAATCTTGACAAAAAAATCAATGTAATGCGGAGAATTGCGGCACGGCCGAGCGGAACTGGAACTGGAACTGGAATCTCGCCTCCAATTTTAGATAGATCGAATTAATTCCGAGTGGCAGTGCGTCGTGGCATAATGGCCTCGCGAAAATGTTATTTTACTCTGCAAGTTTTTACATTGTTTTCACACATCTCGAATTTGATTAATCGTATGTCGGGATGTTTTATACATTTATGTATACTTACTGACTATGTGCAGCGCAATGGTGGCATGTCCACCATTTGGCTAGAATCTATGTACTTGAATACTCAACGAATGCGTGAACCCTTCATCACGCTTTATAATCTTTATTTACAGGTAGAAAAAAACATCAATCAAATCTAATTGAATCATGTCTTGTGTGTAGATTGTTTTACAAAATATTATTTGTTTGTTTAGTGATGTTTACAGTTTCATTAATTAGATACGTTTAAAATATTCAACTGACAAATATTTAGAAAGTAATTAGGTTAAGCCGATATTTATCCAAAACACAAAGCCGCTTAATAATATAATCTGTCGCCGGGTGTCACGAATGCCGAAGATTATTATGTGCGGTGTGTTATTACTAAAATCATTTAGAGAATATGTCTGATTGGGTATTTATTTGTGTCGAGTTAAACTGCGGTAGACCGTTTCCTTTTTTTTATAATAAATTGTGTTTTAAATATAGAATAATAGTTTTTTTTTACGGAAACACTGACCGTGGACGCAAAATGGTAAGTTATGAATGCTAATTTGTTTATTTTTAAATATTGTTTCCGACCACATATCCGAATGACGTCTTTTTGACAGTTCAAAATACGATAGTTACAAGTCCTTCCTGATAACATATGGGTGTGTGTAGAGAAATACGACCAAAAATGAAAGTATATAATGATAGATAAGTGTGTGTGAAAATACTTTTTGTGAACATTATTTGGTGAGATTTGTGGCAAGTATTGCAAGTGCTATATTTTGTAAGCTTTGGATGGATAAAAGGAATGTGAAATTGCACACGTATGAATGTATTACGACATACGAGTATGTATGTATGTGGCGCTGCGCTTGCGAGAGCTGACAGCTGACGACGCGACTCCCCCGCGATAGCCCCGACCTCCGACTCGACCCTGCGACCCTCTCGACGCGTGCGCACGCGGAAGCTGCAGGCGCGCGTCTCGAAGGTCGAACGATTTTGACCTTCCGAAGGTGTCGGATAACGCGGGAGACATCATCCGTTATGTCGAGAAATGATGAAGAGACACGCGTGTCCTGAGATAACTCGAAATGTGAAATTAATCATTTTTATAATTGATAATAAATGTAATAACGTAATCTCACGTGATCGTGATCGTGATCCGTTCGTGTGATCAATTAACGGAAATAGAATATTTTCATATTTATAATAAGCATTTTATTATCGATTTTAGCCAATCATTTTCCTTACATACATACATATCTCTATCCTATCCCTCATCCCTCATTTAAACTTCCTCACCCTTTCTGTCGCTGTCGCCAGTTTGTTCCGTGTACACCTGTAAATATAAAATGAAGGCACTTTTGTTCGATACCGCTCTCACTTACTAATGTTATGTTACTCTGTAATGAAGACTGACATTACTTCAGTTATTATAATATAATAAAATATTTTTATAATAATTAATCTCATATGCTATATGCTGTATGTTAGTGTATTATGAAATATAAAATAACATAATATTAACAATTATTTGTTTTGCGTTGCCATGCGACATTGACAACTGGTAATATCTATTCTTCTGCTATTGCGTTGCCAGCGCCAGGATCTCTTACGGATTCCTTTGCGTTATCGAACACCGGACGGCACGCGGTTTCGTTCTTTTGGATCGGATATGTTGAGGGCTGACCGACTCGAACGTCATCGTCGATGTGCATCGCGCGCCTTGGACATTTCGAACTCGAAGCTTCCTCTTACGTATATTTGTTTTATGTTGCTATGCGACACGGACGGAAATTAATAAATAATTATTATATGCATATATTAAAAATAACAGATAAAAGTAAGAATATAATAATACGTACCGTAAGGTTGGCATACCGGCGCATCAGTTGATCATACAGCCGAGTGACGTGATAGCCGAGGTTATCGCAATAAGATAAAACTGATTAAACCTGTTGGCTTATCACCCATTGTAAATAAGGGTATATGACGCAAACCGACCGCAATTGCAAATTAATGCTTTCCTACCATGGGGAAAGAAAAATACTCAATATATAGTACCCAAAAAAAAGTTCGTTTTTAAATGAGTTTGTTTTAGCTATATTTTCCATCGATAGATGCTCCCTTCCTTCATCGTTCAAGCAAGATTTTAATTCCCCGTTTATAAAGACTCTTTTTGAGACAAAATACCCTATTAGGGCTATTTTTACTTCACCAACTGTTACGTACTTATCCTCTAAGTGGGTCTTTAGTGTACAACTCGTAAATGAAGGGGTGCGGGATAAACGCCTTGTGATAATTACACGTTTATTACAGTATGATACAATTGATATACAGGTATATCACTAATACAGGTTAACAATAAAGCCGATGGACTCCCAGAGAGAGAGCGCGCCCTTTACACCCCCACACGTACGCCCACAGATACGCATTCACGTGCAACGGTGCGATATTCACACACACAACTGTACAATTCCAAGGACATCATACTATCATTGTCAAATCTTCTTCCATTTAAATAATGCTGCATAGATCTAAAAGATGGTGCTAGATCGGGGCCATAAGAAGGGTGATCCGCAATTTTCCATCCTAGTGCGTTTTTATTTTCTGCGGTATGAGGGAGGACGGGCATTATCATGTTTGCAAAAAGATTATGCTTCGATCGTCTTTTTGTTTTTAGCGAGTGATGTAATCGATCCGGCCGTTCACGGTAGGAACTGCTCTGCCGCTATTGATTCTCCTGATTTGACTAATTTTAAATTAATTTCCCACCAAACAGACAATATGATCTTTTTTAAAGTAAGGTCAGGTTTTGGGGTTTTATCGCTACCCGCTTCTTCGATAGCCATTGCATTTTGCGTCTTTTCTTATCATACAGTACCTACTTTTCGTCCCCAGTTACCATATATTGCAAAAAAGATGAATTTGTTTCCTGGGCGTACGCATACCGCTTTGTTCTCTTCGCATAATTCACGAGGTACACGGCTACACATATCCCATATTTCCAAATCATCCCGATTTTTTTAATGTATCTTCGGATACTGGATTATGAGAATCCAGTCCCATTAGGTATTAGCTGGATTGGCCTCAATTTAATTGACAATTCTGGTGTTCCACTTCATAGTTTGTTTTCAGTACTAAAACCTCCCGATTTAATTTTCCTAAACTACTTTTGGCATTGACGAACATTCAAATATAAACATTTTTTTAGGAAAACATCCTTGCATCGGAAATGCTCTTTCTTTCCAACGGTTTATGAGTGAAATATGTCTGACGGGCTGGCGGGCTGACGGGCTCACCCCTAACGTGTATGGAAGTAGTGCGGGTGACGCTGACACAAAATATGAACCAAGGAAGATTCAAAATCATTTTTAATCTGTTCTACTTTCGTTTTGCTGGATATTTTAGAAGGATGGATGTTGTAAGCGCTGAAGGCAAACGACACACACGGGCGAC
Organism: Eubasilissa regina; assembly: GCA_022840565.1. NCBI lineage: Eukaryota > Metazoa > Arthropoda > Insecta > Trichoptera > Phryganeidae > Eubasilissa > Eubasilissa regina. Next base: position 539,421 of record JAINEB010000021.1, on the reverse strand, counting down.
AGTCACAAGGACACGCATTTTCAGCAAGGTTTACTAATTTATTCAAAATATATTTATTTTGGATACGATGTCGAAATGTATTATAGATAAAAAAAATTTTTGAATAAAATCGCGGTTTTATTATTATTTTTTATTTAATTATAAGCTATGTTTATAATATTTAAGATATATATTATTTCATTTGTATGCACTTGTAATGTAACTTGTACTCCTAATTGGCGAAAGACTGATAAGAGAAAAAAAATTATAAGCTGGCGATTTATTTCAACGTGTTGAAGATGAGTTTATAAGCACCAAAAAAAGGCTTTTTTATAATTAATTTTATTCTTATATTATCCTTCCACACGCAGCGTCATCACAAAACATTTCTTTATCTGATTAATATCTGTTAAACGGGTGTGACACACCTTTTGCTAAATGCGTAGAACTTGGAGCGGCCCGACCAGACTGAACTAGTTGACACCTGACACCTTCTAATATCTGGGAATACTGTTTTCAGTGACGCGCGACAGGAAAAGGAAATTGATCAAATGCCCTGCGGTCACTGTACAGCTCGCTCATAAGGAAAGCGGAGCTCTACAATAATTACATTTTTATATTACGCAAATAAATAGAAAAATCCAATAAAAATGAGTGCATAAGTACGACAATGAACGGAGTTGGAAGTTCTTGAACTATTCATAAAAAATAACCACAAAATGCTCGTTGAAAGAATATTACAAACCGCATCTGCGAGCTGTTAAGACGCCGTCACAGAAGATGTGATTATTGCAGTGCTTAAGATAACGAGAGAAGTAAACTAAGAAAATAAAAATACCGGCTGTCCTCGTGCTCATAATAATTCTCACTACTTAGTGTACTGATACTGTACTAATAATGACAGAAAATTAATACATTGTTCATTTATTTAAAAAAAAACTTACAGTAACTCTTGTACTAAAAAAAGGTTCTCCATAACACGCAAGAAAATAATTCTTTCATACTTTGGGTATCTTGATGGGTTTGGTGATCGCGGCATTGTGAAATACGAGCAGGATGGCGGAGGGCGGAGGGCGAGAGGTCGGTTTCCAATAAGACGGGATGCGCGCATCACGCGTGAGCCTCGAGACTGCACTGAACGAGGCCCGAGATCGCGAAGAGTGGTAAACAGCTCGCGCTTAGAAGCGCTAGACCGAGAGAGACGGATTTGAACGCTTTGAAAATGTATCTTGCCAGGATAACGCCAGGTATCTTGTCAATGGTAACCATTGAAATTAACTTGCAAGTCTAATTTTCTACTTGACATGTATTCCGTCTATTATAGTGACCTATTAGTATTCCGTATTAAAAATGTGATTTCACTCAAAAATATGTATCATTTACTTGTTCAATATTTACAAAATTCCTTTGTGGCAAAATATTATATAAACACTTTGCTTAAAAACACTATTTTTATTGATACATCACATGTTTCGATACCTATACACATAATGTATAGATGTAGATAGTGGTTTTGAATAAAGTGTTTTTCTTATTATTTAAATACGATTTAATTCATTTGACGCGATAATCGCATTCAACATTTTCTTTGCACTTCGCGACATTCTACAGCTTCTTCATAATTCACTTCATTCTCGTCGCGTTGCACCGCGGTGTCTCCGAGCGCTGAGCGCTTGAGAACGTTTTCGTACGTTTTAAACTCGTAAATGAATATACATTTCCTTTCTTTTGTGTTTTACTTTGTCGCGATTACCGCACACAAATTGACAACACATCTTGCTTGTTTAATGTTGAAAATAGGTGTTCCTGAAAAGAATATCGTTTTTTAAACGAATCAAGTAAATAATTATTTTTTATAAACCAACAAACATTGTATAAGCCACATTGAGTAATTTAACGTCTATCGGTTTCGATAACACTGTATCTTCGTCAAGACGGGCGTATACTATCCGTAAAATAAAATACTAGTCTTCACTCAGTCGATGCTGTACCCATTTTCCGTGTCCATGTCCATGTCCATATATTTCCGGTGTTCCTGCGCACTTGACCGAGAGTGGCCCCGCGAGGTGAAGCCGCCTTTTATCATACACTGTTTTGATGTGGATTAGCCGTGGATATCTCTGTTTAATCTCTCGATATCGTATCTTGCTGTGATGATATATAGTTTTAAAATTGTAATAAGTATTAAAATATCTATAACTAAATGTAAATATGTGTTTAATGCAAAAAATCTCCACCAATTATATATATTTTATTTTATTAAGGTGAACGCGTTCTTATTGCGAAGGTGGAATTAGTCAGAACGATAGGTCTATCATATTTTTAATATCAATTAAATGTCTTAATTAGAAAGATTATGTTGCTACCGGGATTCGAACCTGGATCTCTTTCAATTCGGGGAACATGCATTAACCGGTTATGCTATACCGACAATACTTTGACGACAAATCTATCGTTCCATTATTTGAAAGCCATCTTCGTAAAAATAAAGAAGATTTTTATTTAATTTATTCAGATTTGGTATGAAAAGTACTGTAGTAGGTTATTAGAATGATTCGTGAATAAGGAAAACTGGTTCTTTTTGGCATCTACTAAGTTTGTCTGTAGAGGATAGTTAGGTGTTTTGTCAGCTACAAAATAGTACTTATTTTGTAAAGATCGTTATAAGTATTAAATTCAATTACCAAAATGAACGACTTAAAAGTTCATCTTTCGCCAAGTAACTCACGGCCAGACAACCCAAGAAAATATTAGGTGTTTCGTGATGTTCTGTCCATGAAGAACGAGCAGTGTAAATTCAATGTGCACTTATCCATTAGGGAAATCCAACTAGCCAATGTTGTACAACATACCACCACACATTGCACAGTTATTATTCAGTTTGTCAGTTTAGATGTCGGTTGACAACGTGCATCGTCTAAGACATTGTATACAAGCGTGTAAAGTCTTGTGGGCTGTTTTTGAACAGACTGTCATAAATGTTTGTACGTGCCAAAGGTGGTTTGCTAAATTTAAAGGCTGTCGCTTGGATCTCCGAGACGACATACTGCGGGGAATACTTGGGAGGAAATCCATATTCATCGGAGCTAGCGATTTCAGAGAAACTTGGCGCAGCACCATCGAGCGTGTCGGACCACGTGAGCCAACTTAAATACTAGATAGGTACCGCACGAATTAAGCTTACTGTATTTTAAATTTGCTCTCTTGTTCGTCATTGAATGATAACTAGGCAAAAATTAAGCGAACTTGGCTGCGAACTTTTAAGTCGACATCCGCAACGGCGTGCAGTAGATATAGATTTAGGTTATGCTGTTACTAATGATATTATACAATCATATAATATATGTTGTACATAGGATTATAAACTTTCGTTTAACCGACGTCTTTAGACAAAATGAATTCGTCGTTTATACGACCCTACCATGTATTTATTTGTAATTTTAGAGTACTATTTATAGTGTTTTTAATGTTAACTTTTAACGTAAAATAATACTTTACCCATATAAAAATCAATATAAAAAGTGTATGGCCGTTTTTAAGAACACTTTATGTCTAAACACGATTCTTTTATTGTTTGAAAATCCTTTACGTAATAACTAAAATAATAATTATTTTTATTAAAGGTTAACGTAGGAAATCGTTATCCCAATACTTTTTTGTTTTTCCCAAATTCAAAAAACAAATTCGTGCACCAAATGCACCTCGAACGCAAAGAACGGTCATAAAATTGACACGTTAAAAACAGTAAGATAGTAAAATTCGCGAATTAGTAAAAGAGGAAGTAGACGCTTCAATGATTTGTACGCAGTTGTATGTCTTTCTGATGTTATTCTGTTTAAAAACAGCATAGGTAATGACACCATACAAAACGGATCAACCAAAAGGAATTTTCAATTCAGTAAATAGCCAATTATGACTTGAGTAATTCACTAACTTAAAGGTAGAACTGAGAAATGCGGCGAATGCACAAGAGCGCCATGGGTACAGCGGTGAGTTGTCGCGGTAGTTTTTAGAACTGAGTCTCTACTGGTACACAGATGGCGCTAATTGTAAAATAATGTTTCCCAGAATTTTTGATAATGCACAGCTTTTTTACCACCGTACGTGACATCCGTACTCTCCACATTCTGCTCTTTCGGCACATTTGTCTCAATCGCTTCAAAACTTCTTAAATGGAACAACATTTAGGGCCGGTTGTGTGATCAATAGTACATTTTACTATGGTAATTTTTTACTTTAGTAACTTTTTACTAACGCCCGTGGTTAAAATCGATTGCCGGTTGTTCAAACGTCAAATTTACTATTGTCAAAGCATAGATAAGATGTCTATAGGCTTGACAACTAATCATGAAATACGCTTTATCTATGGGTTTTTTTGCTTCTGCGTTCAAAGTCTGTCACTTTGGTGGTGAAATATTTTCGGATTATGTACTAATGTATATTAAGCAACGAGATCATCATCAGGCGTATACTGCAACTTTCAAAGTATCAATGTGCCAGAAGAGTCCACCATATTTACCTATCGGATATCGGAGAGTAAAATGAGTTTACTACGGGATGTACTATAGAGAAGTAAATATTTTTACTACTGATCACACAACCGTCCCTTAATAACGATGGTGGTGTGTTGGTGAGGCACTTGAGGAATTGATTAAAAAAATAACAAGATCTACAGCGAGGGTTAAAATGCGAAATTATATCGGAGGCTGTTGTGTAAATAAATGTATTTTTAATTACCCTGTACCTCTATATATTTTCCATTAAATATAATAAAAAATAGCTTTGTCTCTATGAGATATCTGATATTTGTTTAATTAAATAATTTTTTTACTTTAAATACAAAAGAATTTTCGAAACACCTAATAATTTGAGATTTTCGTGGTCCATTTTATCACACCTCCATACCCTTCGGACAATGCTTTAACAGATTTCTACCTGTTCAGACCCCTGCAAAATGAATTGAATGGGAAAACTTTAACCCAATTTTTTGCAAAATTTGAACTTCACGAGTTTGTCAAAACTTTTTCTCATAAATACCTCCAAAATTCTTCGAGGATAATAATAGGATTAATAAATTGCTACCGAAATCGGAGTAAGTAGTATGTATTCAATACAATTAATTGTAAGCTATTTAAATGAAATGTCCAATTCCAATAGTAAAACGACTTATTTATTATCGAACCCAGCAGAACGCGCGTCCTTCGTCATATCTTTTGTTTTATTTTTGCTAGATTTACATATCATTAGTTTATTTCATCTTGGGTTGTTAATGTTTCGGGTCGAAGGTCGTCATTATTGACGACTCGTAAATGAGTTAGGTTCAAATAATCTCGATGTCAACCTTCTTGTGCCCTACAGATAGGTCGAATATGTCATTTCGTTGTCAAAACAATCCCGTGACCTCTAAAATTGACCTAGCGCGATCTTGAGAAGACATCGCACTTGCTTTTTTTGTATCGATAAGTATCCATCACTATCGTTACGTAACATATTGACGATACTTAAGTAAAAAGCAAACCGAAAGAACAAAGTTTTAACAATCGGAATATTATCTTTCCTACTAGATTTCGTTTATATTCCTTTATCGTATCCAAATTCTGTAATCTTCCAACGACGAAATTAATTAAATGATGAATGCAAATTAAAACTTTCGAATCGAGGTGCGTCACTCGCACGCGCGCGGACAACGGCAATCAGCTGTCACGGCTCAGTAAAAAACTAACAAGTTTATAGATATGACGTGGCGGCCGTTTTCTTACAAAATTGTTCGAATTGAGGTAGATATTATATTATCGTATTATTCATGTGATACACCAGGATGAATCGCGTGTGTGATTTCTAAACTGCGCGAAATTTGAGTAGCCTGTGCTATTTTGGCAACCGTAGCCAACACTTAAGGGTTTTGTGCAAAACATCTAATTAAATACGGGATTTGGCTAAATCTGCAGTCTCGCAAGTTGCGTGATTCGGTCAGCACTCCCGAGGTAAACACTCTTCAGGCGTGACGTGACGTCAGGGTGTTTTTCATATTTGATGCCACGATAATGATAATGAAGGTCGTTTCGGAGTTGCATTTTGTTTCTTTCATAATTATTGAACTATTATTGATTCTTTAATAAATAAGGCGGTGTGCATTACTATTGTGCGTTGTCTTTTGATCGGGCTGTCGCATCAGAGGCGGGTCCGGGTCCGGGTCCAGGTGCACCGCGAGAGGAAGGTTACACGTATAATGTGACGCGTGCAACACATCACTCGTTGACTAAAGCGCGTATGCCTTTTATTACAATATCATCATTTTAGACTGAGACTCGATTTGTCGCTATTTGCGCAATCGTGCAAAATCATCGACATCGAACAATGTTTGTCAAACAATAGGAATTCATCTACCGCAATACACTCTTATCTAACCAAATTAACCGATTAACACGCCATTTTAGAAATCGACCAAATAAACACTGATTTACCATCGCGGTGTTTCCTCGCGGCTAGGCAACCCCACACTCTTCTGTCCTGACACAGTTCTCGCCTCATACAAGTTCGCCGATTGTCGAGGCTTCCGATAAGACTATCCTTCCAGTCGAGTCTGCCAGTCTTCCGTGCCATTAGCGCTTCTCGCGTCATGTATCTTTCTTACTATTCTCTCCTCATTCATCCGATCCATCCGGTTTGGCCATCCGAGCACAAGTCAAATAATGTGAAGCACAAGTTAGTTGGCGATACGTCCGAAGACCGATAGTCTAAAGTGGCGCACGTCCGAAGACCGATAAACTTGACGCAGACTCGCAAGAGACGCCGATCGAATATTAAGCACGTTTTCAAAAACACGAGCGATCCTTTAAATTATATTATTTTTATTGGCGCGCATTTTAATTATTAGTAGACCTTTATTACATATTTTATTACTTGCTCGTATACTATCAAAACACCTCAATAAATGTAAATGTAGGCAGGTACCACTGCTCTGGTATTATTATTTTTGCTCTGCCTATTTAAACAATATTCATATTATGGCGATGAATTGTCGACGGTGAATGTTCCTAGATTCGTCAATTACGCATTGCATCGGTCGACTGAAAATTGAACATGAAGATATTAATTCATTTTCGTTGCGCTCTCGAGCTGATAAACACATTTTATTGAACAAAAAATATTGTTCAATGTTGATAACGTGGAAATATTAGATATAAATGCAATTTTACACTGACATTTTGTTTATTGAAACGCTAACTAATTAAATCATTTTCTACCGGTGAGGGATTTGTCTTATCGTATGAGCTGACAGTTTTACTACACCATCATCGCCTCTCCTAGGATTTTCTCATCTATCTGATGTCGATCTATCGTGCCCGGGAACAGCTGACGCTGACGCTTGTCCCGCTACTGCCGGTGCGGCCTTCACTCCGGATCTCTTCGGCAGATGTATTCAGACCTTTGCTACTCGAGTGTGTACATTTTTGGACCGCATCTGTCGCCTTAAGTTTTTGATCTTTCAGAAATTTCCTTTCAATTGTTGTTCTTTAAGCAACTTTTAATTAGTGTATGACCTTGACGATGAGGGTGCAAGTACCGGTTGCGCACTGGTCGTAGCCTGGGTAGGTCTTCCGATGCTTCTCTCGATTAAACCCATATTATTAACGTCATTTAATCACTACATAAATTTAAAATGAACAAATTACTAGGTTAGTGTCTATACTTGATTTTTTACCGATGAGTTTTTTCCTCATTTTGGTACATTTTTTTTTGCTCTTTAGGAAAAGTGAATGAATCAAAACGTGGGACTGTTACGTCTTTTAACGGTAATCATTATGTCATTATTTAATGTCGTTTATGATGTCAATTAAATTCTATAAATATCTTTAATATGCCATTCTTCATTCTATATTACTTTTACTGCATTACTTTACATTACTGTCATTTTTAAACTAGAAATTATATTATCAGATATTAACCGTGTAGCCCGGCATTCTCGGTGGTTATTCGCGCAGGGGAGGGAGCTCTGGGGCTGGGCTGGGCTGGGGTGGGGTGATTGTATTTTCATCAGGATCCTAGAGTGCAGCTGAAATTCATTTGGATCGGAGGGCATTCAAGATAATACATTTATATCGTTGGGCGCTTTTGTTTTGAGCAGGGTCCTGAAGAGTAACTACGCAAAATTAGGTTTAGATCGGTCACGGGAAGTAGGGTTGCGTAGAGAACAGGTAGACACTTAATTTTTTTAAGTATTTAATTATAGGTAAAACAGTTTTTTCACGTCTCCACCCTGACTTTGAATTCTGACAGAAAGGAATCGGTCGAGAATCCGGGCTGCAGAGATGAGATACCTAAGAGGAGTAGCGGGAGTGACGTTAATATATCGAATCAGAAACGAAGAAGAAAGATGGAACTAACAGTGGCCCCGAGTAATCGACACAGCGCAGGATAGGGAGCGGTGGAAGAGTGCTATCCGAGCGTTAGGCCTTCGACCCGATTAGGAGAAACAGGATGAAGAAGAAGTACATTAAATTTTTTGCGATAATAATAATAATAATTTTTGATCCAATGATGAAGTAATGTCGTACCGCTTCCCGAAGCGATGTTCGGGCACGCGGCGGGCCGATCGTTCCGTGGCGATCGCCTCCGCGCGGTGAAATCAGCATTCAGTCGGCTTTAGCCCGTCGCGCGAACCGGGTCCGCTGCGTTCCGCCCCCTCCGCAGCTAGTGCGGCGTGACGCGCGACTGTTCCTAATTTTATTTAAATTTATTTATTACCCGCAGTTCGGTGCGGTCCCCGGCCCCCTCGGCCCCGGCACGCGAGCGCCGCATGCCCCCGACGTATTGAAAAGGTGCGTGGTTTTAAGAAATATTTCTTTAGACTGATTATCCTCCGCGAGAATTGAATGGAAGCATAAATCGGCAGTTGCTGATTTAAAATATTTAATAGTAGGCCTCGCGCTGTACGCGTCGAGTGGTGAAATTTCAAAGCTGTAACCGAATTTTTAAAATATTTTTTAGAATTAATAAAAATCATTTTTCGATACATTTTGAAGTCGCCAACTCAGAAGCAACAGAAAATGGGTGTTTTTAGACAGCTTCAAGGATCGTGTAATCGGATCAGATTACATTTCTCTTTTATAACGATTTTTAAATTGACCAGGACCAATTAATGGTTTTTCTAACTGTTCCATTACACTTACGCTTATACAATTTTACAAAAACTAATACACAGATTAAACATTTATGTTTTAGTTGTATTTTCCGCGCACGAAAGCATATGCAAATCTTTCAAAAATAAACAGTTATAATATTTTAACATTTTATTATAAATTTGGCACGCGTGCCATCGATTGACTATCGCTGATTTAGACAGCAACATTCTAAAAATCTGAATAAAAATTTGTTGTCAATGTCTTTGTACATACATATCTGTAAAATATATATTTTTTCACTCCGTAATCATTTACACTATTCACAAGCCAAATCGTAAAACTGGCATTTTTTAATGTTGTCAAGTGGCGTCTCTAAATATGACACCAATATTGTTTGCTTCTTAATTGTCGGAATATGACGAGTAAGTTAGTTATATTCTTCTGAATGTACAATTTATATTTTAGCTGTTCATAGAAACACAAAAAATACAAAGAATGCTTCACAAAACAGACATAGTTTTTGAATTTCCACAATTCGTGCACGGTTTGTGTGATATCGAAATGCATACGGTGTGTTTTAGTTCCCTCGTGAGTCCGCACCGGTTATTGATATTAGCATTTCCCCGCCACACCGCTTCTTGAAAATGATAAATCAACCGTCGAGACGAGAGCGATGTACCGGACCGGTACACCGGTGCGCGTATTATACATTCAAAAACGTCGCAGATCGCACTCGTATCCGCCGTCTAGATTTCAAATACTCGGCCGAGGAAAATAATGTTGAATATCTGCAACATGGACGAACAATAACAATATGTATTATATATTATTCAGCAGTCAACCTGCGTATTACAGTTGTATGTTATCTTTTCGGCGAGAAGTATATATTTTATTTGATCATTTAACTAGCGAATCGGTAAACAATTTAGTCGGGGGCATTACCGATTTGCACAATCCAGAATTACCGCACAATAAAATTGAAACATTCATAGCTTAACAATTGTGTCAATCGGCGATGCGATTCGCGATTACTATTCATTGAAGAAACGGTTTGGCTTAACCGGTCACGAGTGCTTCCGCAGCTACTCGTTATGGATAACGGAATATGGAGTGTCGTTATCCTAGTCTTCGGGGGCATCTCGCCGCCTGACTCCCGACTCCTGACTCCTGACTGATGTGTTCTGTGTGATGTAACCCCACCACCGTGTGCGCGCATCTCGACATCTTCGAGGACACCCGATGTCGCGCATCGTGTCAATTAATTCTCCATTCACCAAAGTGTTACTAAAGGTCAACGTTTCTCGATACAGTCCACTTTCTTTTTTGTCCGCCGCTGTTCTTCGCTGCCGGTTCGAACGATATAAGCGCCATGACTAACATAATTTAGAGATTAGGCACTCCTTCAATCCAACATACATATTGACGATAGATCGTATAGAGCAGTGTACGTACTATTATTATGATTCATTTATAAACTGTCATTTATGTTCGATTTATCGTAATGTCGGAGAGAGTTCAAATTGACAAAATAGCTATATGAAATGTGTTACGTGACTCAGATATACGTATCATACCACCCGTGCATATAATTTAGTTTCGCTTCGAGTAAATCTCCCTGGCGGAATTCAAAACCCGGTATTTTACCACCGCATTACCGAGTAATCGAGCAAGACGAGAAAATAGATATGGCTTGTAACAAAGTTCAACAGGGGCAACTATTTTTAAATAAGATACGTATGCAAATGGATTTTCTTTTGGCGAAGGCGCGCTCGCTCCGAAACCGGAACATTATCGTCAATATAACACATATATTTTTATAAAGGTTGATCCCTGGATGGTATTACCGGTAGAGTGCTCTCCCGGTTGATGTATCTGTTGATGTACCTCGTCAGATTGGTGCTTATATTATTATATTATTTAATTTATTTATCATATGTTGCGAGTACATTTCGTATTTGTCTGTCTAATCGGGCTTCGCCCGTGCCGAGGCAAACATTATACATTTTTAATCAACAGTTTTATTATACATAATTAGTTTATCAACTGTAAATTTAAGATAAGATGAAAAAGAAGTAAAAAATAAAAAGTGTAAGTAACAAAATATGATACAATATTTGATCTTGAGAAATGTATAACCTACTCGATACTTGTCAAGTTAATACACATTTTAACAAGTTTGAAACGATACAGTACAATTGAATTTAACACAGACTGCTCACTCGTCGGTGTTGGGTCTGAAGGCTCGACCCTCGCGTGTTCGTATCGAAGGGGTATGATTAGTCTTATTTTTTCCATTTGAAAGCAGTCATTTATAAAAAAATCGAATGTTTTATAACGTTAAACATTGAGAACAACCTGATATATGGCGTCAGGACTTTTTTATAACCAGAATAATGAAACTAATGCTTATGTTACAAAATCAGATTTACAATTAAATGGAGTTATTAAGAAACAGCAGTGCGCTCTAGAATCGCGAATTCACCAATGAACGTTAATTGATTATTTCATTGTAATTATGTACGTTTTTATCCAAAGTCAATATTGAAGGTGCACGTCAATATTGAATGAATTAATTAAAATATATATTTATTTTTTGCTTCCTTACTGATATTTGGCCAGAAATGGTAATTACCACGGTCGGCCGAGACGTTTGATGTGATTCAATGTAGCGGCTTGCGGGCTAAGCTGCTGCGTAATACGGTAAATCGTTCAGGAATTATTCAACTATTTTAATTGTATTCGACAATTTATAAAAGTGCTAACCGGGTGTGTTAGAATTAATACATATTTCAGTCACATTAGTACCGAGAAAATTTGATCGTCCACGGCGAGACGTCGTCACGGCCGGGGAATCTGATCCCGGGATCCCGGCCATTATGAATCTCTGATTCAATTTTTGGATTCATTTCGGAGTACCAAAATGAAATCGAGACTAAATTATGAAACCCTCAATGCCTCCCTATTGCTTTGGGCAATATTATTCATAATAATAAAATTATTTCACATTCAAATTATTTGTCAATTTTACATTATTATTTACGTTTTTTGTTCAAAGATTCCTTACTTGCTTAAATATATAATCTTATATACATTGTATTCGTTTTTACTGGCCTTTTTTTATAAATGTAACATTAACGAGTGAATGAGCGTCTTCTAATCCCGGGATAAGATCAAAATAGCATCCAGAAATTCTGAGAATCGCAATTTGCAATCTTTCGCATCAGATTTGGGGCATCGTTACCGTTTACCCCTAACTGCTTCGATCCTTCCAGTTACCAGATCGAATTAAAACCGATCGATGACGTAATGCGAGATGGAAACGGCGAGGTGACGTCACTCCCGGTGATCTCGAGTCGGACTATCCGTTACCTCGCTTCTTTAATATCTCGTTCTTTCTTCTTTCCTTCATTTCAGTATTGACAGATAGTGGCACGTTCACAAATTTCGATCCCGGGTCGCCCTGGCAGCCTTTTCCCGGTGTCTCCGGCCAGGTGCTACCCTCCCGGGATAATGTCATTGTGGCGCATCCGCGGGATACATAACTAAAGCTGGATATTAGGAAAGCTAGTGCGGACTGAATGGTTTAATGGCTGTCTTTCCACATTCTCATGACTCGGGTCGCAGCGGATAGTCGGTTATGAGGTACAATATTATTAGGAGTATAATATAATAAGTAGGAGGGGTAGGAACGGTTATATGAATTAGGTATACGGACAGGACAATTTTATTTACTTACATTTATATTATACATTGTTAACAATTCTTAATCTATATAAAAAAGGTGAACAATCTTCATAATGTAAGTCATGTTCACTGTCTCCTTAACTAGACCGAAGTCTATACTGAAGGAAACAATGCTCAAGGACCGACCGGGAAGCGCGACTTACCTGGATTTTCTCTCCTGTCGCAGCTCCTGAACTTGAGGAACTTTTTTCGATGATCGGCACGAAGCATTGTAATCCACAATAGCGGTCTCGGCACGCACCCGCGAGAAACCGAATGCACTAGCGACAAGTAAACTTTACAACAGCTTTAAGTTAGCACATAGCAGCATCCACTCTCTTTAACAGTTTAAAAGTCATCGACAATAATCGTGGTCTACGGTGAGGGTAAGAGGGGGGCAGGTAGGTAGATAATCATAGTGGAGTATCTACACTCTCCCTCGAAGGTGGCTGGAGCCCCTGCCTTGCGAAGTGGAGCATGCCGTGCAAGATAAGAACTTTAGCCTGAAGGCTTTCACGTCTACAAAAAACCATTAAAAATATAAGACTTTATTAATATAAACACTTTAAAATGAGTCGAAATTATTTTCATCGCTAAAAGACTCGATCCTCGCCAGAGAGGTTACAAAAAATATCTCTCCTTTTCCTCGGACTTCCCGAGATTTGTTTTGAAGTTCGGCGTCCTTTCATTAGCCATTCTTCTTCAACATTTGGGAGTGAAGGAAAGTTCAGATCGGGCCTGAAACGTCGAAGAATTTCTTGTGGGCAACATTATATTATAATTCTTGTCCTTTCGACTTATTTCGACTTTAGATTTCCGCGTCCACATTTTTTTTGTTGCTTTTTGAAAGCCTACAATTTATTTCCCCATTTGCATTTATACATAAACCGTTCGATATTGTTGAGACACTGATGAGTTAACGCGACAAATGTGAAACACATGTTATCGTTTTTTTGTAACATGTTTGCGCATTATGAGAGTTCGCACTTAATATAACTGTTATTGTAGTGGTTCAATTTTTTGTGGGACTTGCTTTTTATTCTAATAAAATTGTAATACTTGTGCGAAAAATGGTGAATCTACGTATTATTTAAAATTGAAGAAATTACACGACACATGTTTATTTGGAAATACAAAAACGATAAAATTATTTATTTATTTACAATTTAATATAAACTCACGTCTTATTAGTGAAGTTGCGATTGCTCAGGATCGACAGTAGGATATTCCCGAGTCCCGGTGGCAGTTCTGTTTTTTTGAAAGAATCGCTTGTTCTTTACATTTTTCGGTGACGTTTGTTTTGGTTTAATTATTTATCTTTTTTTAATGTACCAGTTGTTTATAGACGAGTCGCTTCTTATGATCCTTACATTTGTTTACTTCTATTTAGAATTTTTTCTGTTTTGTGTAATTTCATTAAAAATGTTAATCGCGCTGTTGAGTGCGCGCGCAGCGGCCAGGTAGAATAGGAACATCTAATAATAATATAATAGTAACAATAATCACACAGTCGACACACATAGTCGAGTTACCAAAACGATAAAATAGTAGAGTAAATAAAATATCAATTTATGCTAGCTGTATAAAAAACTATATACAATTTTTTTTAATACGTTATCTTATGTTACAATTTTAATCAATTTATTATTAAGATGTCGAGTTGGTGTAATAATCTCCATAAATGCGTCTTTGTATGATACGATTTTTAAGTTGAAGTATTTTTTTTATACATTCTGTTTAATAGAGTGCAATACATTTTTATAAAAAATAGTAATGCCACTTAAAACATGCGGTAAATATTAGCGAATCACTAGAACAAGTAAAATGACCTAATTGTTGATTATTATTAGTATTTTACTATCATTAAATGAATTATATCACCATTATAATAATATTGGATAATTTGTTCAGCGCCATTTTTGTAAAAACTTTAACCTCGAGGGCGCTTTACATATAAACTGTTTATAGACCTACGTTATCCTCGTTTTTAAAATTAAAAATTGATTTTTTTCACTTATAGAAATGTTTTTTTGAAAAGGTGCGTTTTTAGTCTGATGCATTTTTTATTATGACGGAGGGCAAGACCCGCCACCGTAAATGCCCGTTCACTAAATTTAGACTTCTGGCAACGGTCGATCGGTTCTACAACCCTTCCTGCGGCTGAAATAGAGGGTGACCTGAGAGTTTGACTCTACATTGATACAAAGCTCTGAAGATACAGAGGCGCCATGTTAAGTGTCGCCTTGTACATCGACCGGCACAATTTAAATTAAACTCTCTATACCTCGCGTTTGCAACTCCGTTAGTCTGTCCGTTTAAGTGAAACATTTTGTGTCTCGTCCACTGTCCCTCTTTTGGGAGAGTTTTTGACGATTGGATTCCCGAGTACGCCTTGCACCTTAATTTGCCATCAATTTTCCATCTATATATAATGAATTATATATGTTTTATGTGAATAATTCCACTAGAGCACTAGAGATTCCAACTATCGGAATATGGATTAGTAAAACTAAAAATATTCCAATAGTTCCTGACAACAGTGCATGACAGCAGTGAAATTAATTTGAATATTTCAAATGAATCGTATTATAGGTAAGTACATCAAAATGTATAAGAAAACGAGCTAATTTACCTTAAACTGTTTATTTATTATACTTTTAAAAATAATAACGCATTGAACGTCTCGTATTTTAAATTTGTTCTTCATTTTGTTTTTATCGTCGCTGCAGTTGAAAATACCCGCTCGGTAGCGGTTGACGTTAACTGACTGCTGACTGTTAACTGCTAACTTTTAAAAGGGTTTTAAATAGTAGCTCTAATGTTTCTGTCCTTTTTTTGAAATTGTCTAAATATCTAAAATCATTTTAAAATTTATTTGATCAAACATTTGTAGTTAATTCAGTCTGTAATTCGGACGTCGATGAACTCTTTGAAAGAGCGACAGGTATTTCTTCAATTCTGAGAATTGTTTAACCGTTAGAATGCTACGCGGCGCAAAAGCGCTGCGATTGTTTGTATCGAAAATTGCGGCGCAGCGCAAAAGCGCTGCGAGTTTCAGTGTGTTTTCGGTGCTCCGCGGGAGTGCACGTACGCTAACCTCGCGCGTAATTTGTAATGAGAGTGCATTCTTATACATTTAAAAATAACTTTTATCGTTTTTTTATATATTTTTAAAAAAATAACCATGTCACGTGCTATTATTTCGAACGTTGATTCGATTCCTAGTGATTCTACGGGGAGTGAAACGACAGATACAAATAGTGATGATAGCAGTATTATAACGCATCGAAGAAAAAGATTGAGGATTGAAAGAATGATAAAACGATCCCGACTTATTTGCGTACGCTGTAGGAAAGGCATACACGCTATTTGTGCGGCAAAACATAATTGTTGAGCTATTTTTTTTTGATTTTTTATTTTCTAAAAGAAATAAAATACAATAATATTGATATCACTTTATGTTTAATAAACATTAATAAACAATAAACATTTTATCTTTATAATGCAAAAATAATTAATAAAATTGATTGATATTTGTCTAAGTTAGAGTGTTTTATTTGACACCATTATTTTTTCCTCTAAATTAATCAATATGTGTATAGCAATTTTCATTTATTTTTGCCAAAATTGCTTAGCACTAAAACGGTTAATATTCCATCCTTAGAAATGAGTACAAATACTATTCAAATAGTTTCACAAATATTCGGGTTGGAATCTCTAGACAGCGCTATCTGTAGCTGCACACTGCACACTGCACACTGACGCTGGAAGGTTTACATTTTAATTTTTGTGAAAATTTCTAATAGTCACATTAGTTTTCTTTTTTCTTCAAACTTCTTTGAATGTTTTGTTGTATAAAAGTCGAGTATTTTGATGAGTGGAATCGACGAGGGAGGGAGCCCTAGATTCTAAACCGGTTCCGGGATACCCCTTATTGAATCAAGTCCTTCAGTGTCCGGCTCGCGGGATGGGGCGACAGCTTGGAAATGTAGGTGTCCGCAGCGAACAATGATACTCGGATTAATGGAGGCGGAAGTGGTGACGATGGGTCGGAGGTCACCACCGAGTACTGGCGGTACATAAATCATCGTGCTCACTGCGCTCCGCTGCACGTGCGGCGCCGGGGCGAACGGCCCGCCGGGCGAGCGGACCGCCGGGTGAGCGGGCGAGCACCGACGCGCACTCGCGTGCGCAATGCTCGAGGACACCTGAACTTAACCGCTCGTGCCGGAATGCGAGCTGGACCGGGAGAGAATGCTGTCGGTCCTTCATTACTGGCCGTTGTGACCCTCCCAGCCCCCTCTTACGCTCCACTAACCTTATATTTTCCACTATCCCAGGCACCGTGCATCCGTGATCCCACAATCGTCTCGGCGATCTTCTCCCGCTTTTACTTTTACCCTGACCGCAAATGTCTCGAGACTTTTCACTATGGCGGCATGCAATATGGTATATGCGTCAAATCAGCATTGTCACACTTGTACGTCTCTTCCTTGACGGTGGTCTGACGGATGAAGGTTCACAATTCTACCATCTTCATCTGTGTTCTTCAAAATTTTTTACCCTAGTATTTGGCAGTCCCTTTTGTCGGTTCTGTGTGATCATTCCTCGGGTACGGAACCACCACGAGTAACGAGTACCCTGGCATCTCTGTACATGCGGCACGGTCATTATATCTCTGTTTCCAGACTGCGTTTCATCAATTTCATTAATCCAATCAAGTTTCCCGGCGGCCGGTGATCGCTAGTGCCTAATTCTGATTAGAGTCCGCACTTTGAGGACTTCCAAAAATCTGCTCCTCATTACATTTAGGGAAAAGTGGTGTTCTTCTGACTGACTGACTGTCACTTCGTTTTTAATAAATGCCGCATCCTTCTGTCACGTCACAATTCTCGCCCCACCTTTGTTGATCTTCTAGTCGATTTTTAAGGCTTCACATACCATTATCCGGAAATTAACTATTCAAATCATTTTTCACTTTTTTATAATATTTAAAAAATAATGTTTTCCTCTCATTGACTAGTCCGTAGTCTACTAAAGGACACGGGTCATCATTCCGAGAGTCATCACCACTATTGGCTGTACGATCCCTAGTGTCCATTCAAAAACAAATCCAGCGCACGCTCAGTCGGTGTCCATATCTCAGACGCGCGGCATTCGGGATAATCCGAAAATAACGATAAATTACAAAATTGAGTAAAGAAATACATTGCGAGCGCAACAAAACACAAAATGCAATGTATAACATCGTTTTATAAATTTAATTTTATATATTTATATAAATGGTTTATAAATTTTTGTTCACTTTTTTTTCTGCCACTAGTCCGATAACCAGTTTTTTTTTGTATATATTGGGATATAAGTTTTTTGGTATTCGGGTTCCAAAAATTTGTGAGAAAGGATTGATCTCATTTTCAAACTATTATTCGTCGTGCAAGGTACCGGCTACCAGGTACCAGCTACCAGCTACCAGCTACGCTAGTCATGTGTACGTGTTTGGCATTTACCCCGCCTCCACACGATGCCTTCTCTTCTCACTCCGTCACGTGCCTCTTACATATCCCACAACAGCGAAAAATTATTTGAAATTTTGCCAAAAATTGAATCATCGCACGCACCGAATCGTCTGATTCGTGCAACTCTTTCCGCCGGTGTGTTAGTAAATTGAAAATGTTGCACGATATTAGAGTAAATTAAAAAATATATATGTACAAGACGTGACGCGAGCGTCACGAGTCTGGAGCGACACGAGCTTCGGACGACATAGCCAGCTACGGTAAGATGCATGCTGGGGTGGAGTGGATACGCAGCCGAACGAGAGTAGACAACCTTATCAAAATCGCGTTATAAGTGAAATGGAAATGGGCGTGTTATGTAACGCCAGAGTAACGGACGAATCAGTGGCGACCGCGGAGTAGGAAGGAACTAAGAGATAGACCGAAGTCAGGGCGCTAGGGACAGAAACGTGACGGGGGGCCGTCTCCTTCTGCTGTGCTGTATAGAAATATTGAAATAAAGGGTTTTTCATTAAGGGCGCTCAAATTTTTTTTTTAAATAAAACAAAAACGAATGAATATATCTAAAAAAAAATTATTATGTTTTGAAGTACATTTAGTGGCAATTATGTATGAAATTCAATTTCCCTCGCATGACCACCGCGGGCACGTTTGCAGAAGTCCAATCGTTGAATCCAATTTTCCACCACTTTTTCACATAATTCGGCCCGAATCGCACCAATTTCGCGTTCAATATTTTCTCTTAGCTCTTGTAACGTCGCCGGCTTGTTGGTATAGACCAAAGATTTAACATAGCCCCAAAGAAAATAGTCCAATGGTGTTAAATCGCATGATCTAGGCGGCCATTGAACTGGTCCATTTCGCGAAATAACACGCTCACCAAATTTGGTTTTCAATAAGTCAATTGTTGCGTGTGCCGTGTGACTGGTAGCGCCGTCTTGTTGAAACCACGTATTGGCCAAGTCCATACCTTGCAATTGAGGCCAAAAATAATCAGTTATCATGGAGCGATAACGATTACCATTCACAGTAACATGACGATTAGCATCATCAACAAAAAAATATGGTCCAATGACACCTCCGGCATGTAATCCACACCAAACAGTGATTTTTCCGGGATGCAATTGTGTTTCGTGAAGCACGTGTGGATTGGTGCCTGCCCAATAACGCATATTTTGCTTGTTTACATATCCATTGAGCCAAAAATGAGCTTCGTCGCTAAAGATGATTTTTCGATGGAATTCAGCATCATTTTCAAATTGTTGTGCAGC
Source organism: Eubasilissa regina (assembly GCA_022840565.1). Classification (NCBI taxonomy): domain Eukaryota; kingdom Metazoa; phylum Arthropoda; class Insecta; order Trichoptera; family Phryganeidae; genus Eubasilissa; species Eubasilissa regina. Next base: position 519,807 of record JAINEB010000021.1, on the reverse strand, counting down.
CCAATTGAGGAATTGGCGACGCTTCAAATGGTCAAGCGGCTTTAGTTCTTGTGTCAACTGGATCTTGTATGGATGTAGGCCAAGATATTTTCGCAAAATTCGCCACAATGACGTCACAGAAATGCCCAATTGTTGAGAACGTCGTGTTAGTGACTCATTTGGGTCATCAAGAACAGATGCTCTAGCGGCGGCAATATTTTCCTCACTTCGTGCATTTCTTTGTCTCACTGGCACTGGAACATTGTGTAGCGACAATGTGCTTTCAAATTTTTGCACCAAACGTTGAATTGTTGATGTGGCAGGCAAGTGATGACGACGATAAAATGGTCGTAATGCTCTTAAAGTTGCGGTGAGCGAACGCGAATTTTGGTAGTAGATTTGAATAATTTGCAAGTGTTGCTCCGGTGTGTACTGCTCCATGATGATTTGCCAACTAAGTACGAGTGCAAAAAAAATTGAAGTAATATGGCGTAGTTTCTTGTCCCTGTTGAAAGAAAGTTTGAGCGTCCCTATTGAAAAACCCTTTATAATCCTTAATAATATTGCTCTTCGTCGCTATCGCTATTGTAAGCGTTCTTAAAAGTAGTATTTAAAAAATCCGCTAGATAGCAGTACAGATTAGCAAATAATGAATATTAATGTCCATTCACTATCTGATGTCACCCATGTCTATTATTTGTTATAACTGCTGTGAATATTTTTTGCATTGCAGTTCAAAATTGTTTTGCACAAAATTTGAGATTCTAAGTTAAAATTTTTACCTGTTCATATTATTTAATTTCTTTAAGTTAATAGCTCTAGGTGATCTTACTGGAAATAAATACATTACAACACGTAGTACTTTGTTAAAGCAATATAATAATATTTGGGATTCAAATATAGATTCTACGGAAGCCCTGGCAGCTTCAATAACATACATAGTCTGTTGAATTGCCATAGATTGTTAAAGAGTTGTGTGTAGATGATAGATAGCCAACGATCTACTGGTATTGATATTGGGTCCTCTCTCAGGTGCGGGAGGCCAACAGGCGTCTTCTCTATTCGTGCTCCCTCAAGTTCAGAAGTGCGAGCGTGCGCTTGTATTGCTGTATACATATTAATAGTCCTCATTCCCGTCTAGTTTTCCCGCGTCCGCGTCCGCGGAATGAGACTCGATGTTTTAAATCTCAATAGGGCAGGGTGGGGATGGAAGTGACACTTTTTACAAATGGCAGGATAACGTGATTGTAGAGCTTTTGTGTTATACAATAGAGATTAGTCAGATGATTCGATCGATTTAAAATCATTACTCCGTTTACCTCTAAAACTTTGTTAAAAAGGTAACATTATTTTTCTGGAATCCATTCTCACTCCCAGTGCTCGACTCCAATGTTCTCCCTGAGGTGTGCGCACGCAAACATATTAACAAAACTTATTTTTGTGTTTTATGTGCCGCCTTCTGTCGATGGTTGGCGACCATGTTACGGTACATTCATTTATCCTGTATAAGATCGATTACATTTTAGACATTGAACCGATTTCTGAAGTTTTACACCCGAGATAATCTCCTTGTGACTGGCGTCTGTGCTGCTGCCTGTTAAATGAGTTAAATCGCAGACAATGTGTCCAAAAATACAGTTTGCATTACATAACTATATTAATCGGATAACATTTCCGAATGATGATTGCCTCGCCCCGCTGGGCAAGTCTGTTTTTGGGCAAGTTCGCAATTATTTATTAAAGTATAAAAAGCAGTACGTATAGGATCAATTATGTTATTAGTTCTCTTTGACTTATTTATGCGTCTTAATATATTTTCATTAGTAATGTGTTCAACCCAGGAGATCGTACGTCGATATTACTGTAGTTTTATACTGGTAAGGTAATGTTTTTCTCACTTTCTTCCCCGGCGCGCAGATAATAGCATTAGCATCCAAAATAAGAGGGAAAATTTGTCCACACGTGCAGCTCAGCTAGACCGCCTAATCTACTACAAACTCGCTTTGACACTTTTACAAATTATTGCCTTATAAAAATCACTAGTGTTTTATATTGATATATGAATTGGAAAGGTAATAAGGCAGAATAAGTAAAAGGAATTAGTTAGGCGCGGACCCTTTATATACAGTGGCGTGCAGTAGGCGTAGACTCAGGTTATGTTTAGGTATACTACGTATCAAAAAAATGTTAGATTTTTTTTTAATTTTGAGAAAATGAATCGTATCAATTTCAAAATTGTCTATAATTGTAAATTTATTACTTTAAAATAGGCAAGTTCTTTATTGCTCCGTACCGTACTCTGCTTTCTATTTCGCTTAAAATATTTTCCTACATTTCTTCTTCCGACAACGGATGTAAAATGTTTCATTCACGGTGTTCAAAAATAATTATTTAATTAACTAGCTTTACAAATTAGCACAGCCGAAACTCATGACAGAAAAAATTGTATTTTGACAATTCATTTAATATTAGTATTAATCTAACTTAATAATATCCCGAAAAGCGCAAATTCGCTCGCTTGACAGATGACAAATAACTTGTAAATTTTATCTACGCAAACTCCGAAATATGAAATCATAGGTTGCAATGCACTAGAACACAAAACGTTTAGTCTGTCAAGTGAAACAAATATGTAAAAACGGCAGTCTTAAGCACAAATTGTTACGTCAAGATGCCGACATAGATTCAGTAAAAAAAAAAAAAAAATTGTAGAAAGCGATCACTTTGTGGTTTGACATATTATATTAAATAAAATAACAATAAGCTTCATCAGGACGTATTTAAAACTGATCATAAATACAAGAAGAGTGCACTTATATATACATAAAGAGGGAGACAGAATATAAAATTACATGTGAAAGAGAGAGACAGAATACATATATAGTTAAATAGAACATCAAGGGAGACAGAATAAAAATTATATGCGAAAGAGAGAGACAGAATACATATACGAATAAATGGGACATTAAGGAATGGGAAAATACTGTGTTGATGGATATTAAGTTGATTTTAAAGGAAAAATACCTAATATGTGGCTAATGGATAAATTGATTAGATTATTAAGAATTGGAATTATTAAATAATATTTATTAAAAAATATTTAGTTCAGTAAAATGATTCAAGTATTGAAAAAACAAGTTAGGTTCATCGAGGAGGACCTGCGCTAGCTAATCTCGGAGCAGAATGCGCATGAACGTGTCACAAATGGTTCGCTAATAACCCGCCCGCGGTTAGACAAGACTACGCTGATCCGGATAATGATGGCTACAACTTTATTATGTATTTTCATAATATAAAGATTATTTTTATTTAGTAATGCATAGCTTTTTTGCTCGTGTGCAATACGCGCCCCCGAGTGTCGCCTTATTCAATCATAATATTCACAGGTCACTTCACTTTAATATTATTTTTATTTTTATATATAAATCATTTTTTGTAAGTTCAGTCGACTCTGTCCGCTCGAGTGCATCGCATCTCAGAGACTCGAAGCCGGTTCGCTCGACGTTCGAGCGCGGACGAGCGACGCGCTGACCCCGACCCCCGACCCCCGACCCCCGACTCCCGGTGACGGCGACCTTGCGTAATCGCTCGACAGATTCGGAGCGCGATTTCAATATTTGACGTCTTTTGACGTTTGTAAAGCAGTGACTTGGAAATAACGTGTTACTATCGACACTGTAAAGTCCGCGTGATATAATATTATATATCCTTCGCGTTCAAATAGACAACCTCGATTACCATAGGTGCCTTCAATTGTCTGATAAAGTGATCATAATTATTATTACGGAGCGAGTGAGTGATAAAATGAAACAGTAACAGTTCCAGTAGATAACAGGTGATCATTACAATATGCTAAATCTTATCAGTCGACACATTATATCATTTTAGAAGAGATGATGAACAATGTAAATATTAATCCTGACCCTCGCCACAGCTGCGAACAATGTATGCGGTGAGAGAAGGAAAGAATGTGCAATACGTTGTACAAAAATGGCAAACTTTTTAATAATTCTCTATTGTATTACATTTAAAAATAATTGAAAACGCTAAAATATAAAGTCAAACACATTCGTATCCAATTATTTGATTACTCGATTTTATTACATTTAAAAAAAAATTGTCGCCAGTAATATTTTAGTTTACCTTAATTGAGTTCGTTAATTACTTCATTGAAGTGCGATCCTTGCCGTCAAACTGCAGCAGTTTGGCAAGAAATATCAATTATTTTGAATCATATTTATGTTGTATATATTCTATTCACTGTTAAGTGAAATAAGTATTGATAAAACTGACCGAGGAGAGACATTTGTACTGTCAGCTGAATTGTGCTTCGCATAATTCTAAGATACTGTAAAGTTGAACTTACCAGAGTGAATAAGATTGCTCTTGCGGAAGAATGGTAAGAAAGATATATGACGCGAGTGTTGAGGGCACCAGAAATAGTGGAAGACTTGACACGACCGGGTAAACCAGATACCGAAAGATAGTCTCAATAATCGGCGAGCTTGTATGAGAAGATGTATGAATGTGGATGAGGCGAGCATTGTGTGTCAGGACAGAAGAGTATAGCGGTCTATCCTTTCCATTTACCCCGCGGATATACGGCGTGATGATAAATTTGAAGACGCAAGTGATTTTGATTCAGAGTGTAGCCACCTACTAACTTTTCAAGTGAAACTTAGGCTTAGAATATAATTTTAATAAAATTATCATTAGTTTCCTTTTAAATTCGCCTACAAAGAACGCGTTTACCGCAATGCTCGACTTTAATTTATATTCTATCATTCGTGATTTATTAATTCGTCGTTAGCACGTCACTGAACCTAGAGTGACGTCTGTATAATTAAAAAATACCGATTTAGATATTTTTTCGAACGAGCGGAGCAATACTATGTTTGTAATAATGTTATTGTACCTACCGTGAAAATATATTCTATCAAGATCGTTAAAAATAGATGAAAAATAAACAATAACAAGACAAACTTTAAGTGTGCAAATTTTTGTATTCAATTGAGAGAAACCTTTTGAACCCACCCGCGTGGTCGTCTCCTATTTACTCCCAAACAAAAGATTCTATGGTTTACATAGGAAAGTCTGAAGCTAGAACGGAACGAGCACTACAGTTCTCTGTTTTAGTGTTCTACTGTTCGCTACTCCCGTGGAAATAACGTTCAAATTGTTTTAGGCTCAAATACATGGATTTTAACATTTCGCAACGTTACAACGACGTAAGCAACGTGAGTTTTTCAAACGAAATAAGTCTTTCTGTAAAACATTTCAGGGTATTTTTGATTATTCGCATGATATAATTTTATTTTTAAATCCGTGTGAAGAACAATTGAAATTCCACCCGAGTTCCAAAATCGGGATGGTACTGAATCTCGTCAACCCGGCTTCGGTATGCCTCGCATTCTACCCCGTGGAGTATTCGATCCGACGATTATCTGACCATTTCCGTTTCAATTTTTTCGCAATTTTGATAACGTCTTCAACCTCACCGTTTCTGTTGTCTGGTGCCGCTTCTTCTGTACAATATGGCCACTGTAAGAATGCGGCTGGGATTTCTGCCACGCGCATCCGGCTGATTAGGTTGACTATATTAAAAAGCGATCTGATACAACATAACAGTCAGACTCGCTCGCAAACCGAGCGTGAATTATTTAAATGAATGCTGACTGGCGTCATATTGGACTAGGCGACACCCCTTCTTCAATTGGACTAGGCGACACCCCTTCTTCAATTGCGTTTCTGCGCACATACTTTCATCCGCATTCTTATATTAGTGCCATACTATATATTGCGCGCTTTTGACAGTGTAAGCATATTATAACTAACATAATACATGTCATACTATTTATGAAAATCCACTAAAGTATTTAGATACATAAGTATGTTTTAGATGCAGAAAATAAATAAAAAGAAAAAAGAGGGACAGCGGGTGGGGGAGGTTGCTACTGTTGTTGCGGTAAAGGGAGGTCAAGATGTGTTTATAGGTAGAATGATTGACTAAAATTGAGATTGTGGTGGTTCACAAGCGTAGTAAGGCTAATGTTGAAAATACAGTTTCTGTACATTTCTCATTATGGTATTTGCATGACTGGTGAATGAATGAATTTTGTATATAAGATGTTTTACTTCTGGGAATGTGGAAGCCTCGCAGTAGTTTGAAGAGAAGTATTTGGTCAACATTCGTTCTTCGATATTCTAGGGTTTTCATATTGTGAAAGTTTGCTGCGTCTAATTAGGAGTTGAATGATAGATTAGATCTAACATTAAGATATCGAATAAACCTATTTTGTATTCGTTCTAATCTCGCAATATATGTAGTCTGCCGTGGGTTCCAGATTTGAGAAGCGTACTCTAAGTGACTGGGAACGAATGCGTAATACAGTATTTTGTGGCAATATGGATTTTGGAATGGTGATGTGATATTAGCACAATACGGAAGCGCGGTACGGTAGGTGTATATGATAACTACTTCTGAACACATCTTTACTATGTCCTGCTTTATTGGTTTTCATTTACCGACTAGTTCATTTGTATTCATTCAACTTCTCGAGATGCGCATTTAAATCTGCACTTTGTATTGCTTGTTAAGTAAAATCGACCTCTAGTTGCGTGGCGTGCATATAATCGTAATAGTATTGAACAATCTGCGAAGTCCAAACACGCGAAAGAATTATTTCTATAGAATACAAGCTCGGTACTAGAATTGTTTATGGAAATTGTAAGTTATTTAAGAACAACGTTTATCAACGACAATTATTGTCTAGCAAAAATATTTTAAAAATTGCGTACCAAAATAAGACGATATTTCTCTCGGGCGGGCATTTTTTTCTTGCATATTTCTTCACATTAATTTCTACAAATATATTGAATACCCGTAACAACGTTCTAACATACATACAGGGTGCGCCGTTACAATCCAGACAAAATTGTATTTGAAGTTCCCCGCTATATTTGAATTCAGGGTTAGGCGCTAGTTGGCGCTAAAGTTAGCTAAATATGTCAGTAAGTCTCAAAATGGCCGAGCCCGTCAACCCGAGTATGGAGTACGATAGAAGAGCGGCGATTATAGAAAGCCTTCGCGCGGAAGAACCTCCACCGAAATTATTAAATTCTTCAGGTACCCAAGATCGATTGTATATGACTGTATGGGACGCCCACGATTCCGAGAACGTCCCTGTGGTGGGCAAGACCAATATCCACGTCCTGAGCGTCGTCTCAAATGAGATGATGTCATACCGCCACACTTCTTCCAGAAGGTCGAAACGGTCACGAAGGAGGTTTATTTAGAGGTCCCGAGGACAGTGGTAAAGCCGCGGTGAAGACTGTGGCCTCTGGGAGACCGCATATCTATCAACAAGATGGAGCACTATAAACCCTCTGGACTACTAAGTGCGGGGCGTAGTCGAGAGTCAAACTGATGAGTTTAGGCACCCTAACGTCAATTCCCTCCGAGCCGCTATCGAGGCAGAGTTTACGGCCACGAACCGCGATCAGTTGAAAATAGCGCGCTCGCGCTTTAGGGCGAGGGTCGAGGAGGGGATAGAGGCGCAGGGTGGCTATATATAGAAACAATTTGATAAAAATATGTAAAAAAGCTTAGGAATATTAGGAACAATGTTTTTTCCCAATCACCTAATGTACTCGTGAGTCCACATTGACATTCCTCAAATTATCTTTTAGCTTGAAACTAGTTTCTGTTGGAAATTGAGATTTAGGAGGAAAATATGTATTGCTTTAACGGCTATAATACGAAATCCGACTGAGAAATAAAAAATGATAGGTCTGAATCTCGGGCCACGCCGCCTCACCTCTACTTTGCTAACTGTATTTATTTACTTTGCTAACTGTATATTTGATGGTGATTTTATTTATTTTGGCAGTCTGTCCTATTCCTAGCGAGCTCCTCCCCAACCTAGTATTCCGTATTGTAATATGGATTGAACCGACGCATGGTATATCATTTTAAGAGTTCGTAAATCACAATATTGCCCAAGGACGTAGAAGAAGTAGAACATGTAACGCAATTTATTATTAAAGTGTGACCGTGAATGCAAATTACTCTTATCTTTGAAAAAATGAAATGTATTAAAGTTGAATCGCTCAATATTGAGAATGGTTTTGTCTCAATAAATAATTGTCAAAATAAAGTCTCGACTATATTTTCCACCGCAAATCTACACGAGGTTTAGACGACATTGTTTTGAAGCTCGAGAGATCCGGCGCGCTTATCTGACCATTGTTTTCATAGGGTTTTCTCGCTATATTATTTTGTACTCAGTTCCCCCCGTGCGCTCGGGGTCGCACTTACTGATTACTGATTATTGATTATTCTGATTGTGATTATTTTGGTTCCGCTGTGCAAAATTTCAGCGGTCAGTGGTCATCATTCGGACTGACATGATGACATTTTTAGAGTCAATATACCCGCTGTTCGGCATTACAGTGCACATGACTAATTCGTGATCTTTATTAGTTCATTTTAATATATTTATTTTAATGTTACAATTTTTAGTCGAATGATATTTATACCGTTTGTAACACAGCCGATGTAAAATATTTCAAGGATACATATGCGTATATTTTGCGAATGAATTTTTGAAAATGTTCATGGTGCACGTGCTAAATCTCAACCATTTTACAAAAGTCGTATTTTTGTGCCTATTTCAATTAATCGAAATATTTTATTGATTCCAAATTACGCGTTGAATACGCAAAAAAGAACTCGGAGCGGCCAGACTATTTTTGTTAGATAGTTTAGTTTCCTGTTAAAATGGTTTCCTAAAATTCCATACAGACTGCGGGAGTCCCAAATGAATTGTTAAAAATGTATACTATATTTACTGATTCGTTGTATTAAAAATACATAAAAAAGTTAAAATTTACACCCGCAAGTGACTGCATTCAAAAATGTTGCAAATAAAATTAAAATTTAACAATTCACTTATGGAAATTAACAAAGAGGGCAGTTCATTTTAACGAACGATAATTCTACATACAGAAAGAAAATTCCCATCACTACCGCGCACCGTGCCGTGAATGGAATCGTGCATTATCAACCGGCAGTACCGTGCCGAAAATTAGAAGTCGCGAGAGGCGCTTCCACGCTTGCCGAGCGTTAGACCGTTATCCCAGGTCTTGTATATAAATCTACTCATTTTTTTATTTTATCGGTCGTGGGGGATGACTTTTGAGCCTACCTAGTCGCGTGGATCGTAAATAAATTCTAGTTTCCTGAATCTATTCACAAGCACAGCTATTGAACATTTTTGGGTGTTTGATTTTTTAAATTTATCTGTGCTTTATCTTTTTTTTCACTTATGACTTTCCGCTTTCTCGTGACAGCCTTTGCGTCGGTTGTCGGCTCTTGTCGTTTTTCCACGTAGAATTATGAATTGTCGGTTCGCCAGGCTATTTATTATCTTGTAGAAGACAATTGACAAAGATAAGTGATAAGACTTCATCGAGATCTGTTTAACAGTGGCATGCACTAAACGCGGACCCGAGTTATGCTGCTAACATCTATGCTGTAAAAGTACGACGGGCTGTATTGACACTTGAAGTTGTATTCGTATGAAAGAAATCCACTCATTCAGAATCTCGTTTTTGTATACTTAGGTATGTGAGTTAATTTCTGTTGTTGAAAATATTGTATTATCAGTGCCGTTAGGAAATTCTTGCAGTTATAATATAAAATAGTATCACGTTCAAATCCGCTTTAAATGTAGTCGCGGAGTGTCGCGTGCAGTCGGTATCGGTTTGGAAAAATGATAGAAAACGCGAGAACTTTGAATTATTTGCGCGCGGATCTACCTACATGCTTATCTACATATTATTCATATTTCATTTAGATCTATTTCGCAGTTACGCACAGCGCGCACGCCCCTGCTGTTTGATAACTGAGAACCTCCAGCAGATACGCACAACCCCTACAAGCCCCGAGAGCACATACGACATTTTGGACCTAAAGTATTTAATAGGGTGCTGAAAGATTTAACCCTTTAGAATTGTCCCTCGGAACTAGAGTCAGTATCGGTTAGTAGCATTCTTCTTCTTCTTTTAAATAGGCAATCCACCCTTCAACGGTGATTTGTGTCATTAATCAAGTTTTATAGGAAAAAGTACAATAATATTGTACGATAGGAAATACTATATTACGAGTCGATACCATTGTCGTTCAAAAAATTTGCTATCATATAGATTAAACGTGGCGTATTAAGGGAAAGGAGACGACGACGCGAGTTAACCGGGAGCTGAAAATTACCATTGACGAGACCACTATAAAAAAAAACCTGTGATCCGCAATGGACAGGCAAAAAGGCACGGTCGAGGGTTTCCTCCTCGGCACCACACTCACGCATCTATCAAGTTCAATCTGAAGAAATGAGAGGCCACCTGGCAATGGCCAGTTCTTATTCTAGAGATGTAGGGGGTGCGAGGAATAGATCCTTGAATTACTTTAAGCCCCCCTTAAACCCTTATCATTATTTGGGTCCAGATCGAATTTAATCAAAATAATTTATTAGGAAGTCCACTTTGAAATTGTTTTTTTTTTTTTTTATGTATTATGTATATAAGGTGTATTATGTATGTAAGGTGTATATATTATGCACAGGTAATAAATGTTAATTCGGTCTGCTACTTGTAATACTAATTGATTTGTACAATCGCTTGTAAACTACGGCCGTCTCAACACAGAATTTCTCGTGACGTGAGGTGTGACGGGCGCAGTCCAAACATATTGCCAATAAATAAACAGTTAAATCTCATAAACCGTTCACCGTTATAATCATTATCCCGTCTCGGCGAGGAGCGCTCTCCTCCGTATTCGGTATCGCACCTGCTACCTACTGCTGATTGGATTTATATTTCCCGCCCTTGCCGTCGATCACTTGTCCAGGTTTCTGCGGCGTACGAGAATATTGCATAGTCAAATTTATAAAAAATATTCAATTCCTCGGTATAAAACCTCACTAGTACGTGCAGTTATCACCTGATACCTGACCATCACGTCAAACTGACATATTCAGCACTCCATTCTTCGGTGGAGTTTAAAAAGTTAACTAATTCCTGATTGCGGGGGCACATTACGAGTACATAATATAACTCGCGCATTTTATTTGTATTCAAATGAACTGTAGTTCTAACAAATATTACAATACAAATAAAATATAACATTGTTTTCTCCTGAAGTATTAATGTCCTCGTCGTTCAGAGGTCACGACTGCCTTCGAATAAATAATTAAATAGACTAATACAGTTTTTTTTTTGCATTTGCTTAGAAAGTTTCCTCCATATGCAATTTTCAGGATAATTAGTATCGATAAGGTCCGCACATAAAAACGAAAACTCGTGTAACGTGTGCGCGTGCGCGTGCGCGTGCGCACAATGGGCGAGCTTATCTGCATCGTGATATTATATTTCGCTACCTATTTATTTTATGCGAATATTTTTGATTACTATAAAATTATTTGTCGATTGTTCCATTATTGAAATTTCGTAGGGGCCCACGTCGCGGAGTGGAGGAATATCTACTACACCGAGCTATAGTTGTAAGAAGAGAAACTACTCACGGTTGACACTACATTTATTGGACACTTTTACTAAGTTGCGTCGGTACCGGGAGTGTTTATGGCTTTCGAGAGCCTGGCTCGATACCCAGGTAACTCGCCTCCCCGATTCCTTCCCGGCTTGCCGGTGTTGCGGATCCGCTCTCTGCCCGCTACCGCCTGCGCATCACCGTGCCTTTCTTTCATTCGGCTTTCCTTTACCTTCCCCCCGTTTTCTCACATCTCGGTCTGGTGAACTGGGATCTCCCCGCGCCGGATAGAAAATGGTTCGGTGCCGGCCGACCGCGATCGCGCCTTAATATAATAACGCAGGTCGCTCCGCATCAGTCGGTCTGGTCCGCGGTCGGCCCGTCTTAAATTGGTTCTTTGTCAGATAATCGGGCGAATATCCTCAGGTAATGATTATTATCCTCGGCGGTTGGCCGCTTTCATCACTCGCAGGAAGGATTCCTCGTGTACTGCTGTACTGATAGTGAAGGTTCGCGGACGCTAGAACCTCGTATTTATAATTTTCACTCCATTATACATTATACCGGGAGGCGCCTCCACTTTCCCAAATCTTGCGCTGTTTCAGCTTTATAACCAAAAAACAAATAATCGAACAGTTTTTAGAACACTGTTACATTTTAGTCTTATTTATTAACTTTTTGTAAACAATACGTTGATACAAATATCATATTTAATCTCTTAACAAATTTAACTTGTTCTCTATTAATAACGACACTACAATATATTAACCCTTTATGTTCTGAAGTCCCGATGAATATAAACCTCGCAGAAACGAAAACCGTAACACTTTACAGTACAATATAGCACAAATATTATATTTTTACTTGGACTTTTCCAAAATTCGGTAAATCGAGTATTACGTGAATATAAAGTATGTTTCTCTGTCTGGCGGGGATTTTTAGTTATGAATGCCGTTGAATACGTTGCCGGTAATATTTGCATAAATGTTCATATTGCAGTTTGACTGCGAGCGACGTCCGCCCCCGGGAGGCGTCGCAGCAGCCCGGCTAATAAAAGTGCAACTATACAAATAATAATAAATAAAGATTTATACCCAATACTCGATAAAGATCGTTATATTAGCGGCTCTTAATGTTACACGAGTTATTTCAATTATTTACTTGATCCATATTAAATACGATAAATGATTTTTATTAGGGTTACTTGCGATAGAACCTAATGCATCCGAATTTTACTAAATATTTAGTTAAAACAAATGGTTGTTTAAATCGTGCGCCGAAATCGATGTCAGAATTTGATATGTCAACCAGACACGTACGAGTTCAGTATTTTTATTAATTTTCCCCAATATTAGAAAACGGTATTTGAGAAGAAAAGAAAAGAAAAATATATGATGTATTCTCAAAAATGCACGGGGATGTAGAAAGCTGGGTGAAGTATTAGCGAAAGTGTTCTATTATTAATAACTCGTAAGTGACCAATTGATTTAGTGCTATTTTCAAAGATTTTACCTCAAGGGCGAACTTGCGGATATTATTTTGTGAGAATAAGCGTTTTCAGGGTTTTTTTTAAATAACATCTCTGGCGCACCGTTCCTTACTAAGTTGGATAAAACTCCCATTACGCTTTTGGACCTACCGCCGCACCGTCCGGCCGTTCTCACTACTTTGGCCGGTCCGTTCTACAACCCTTCCTGCGGCTGAATCGGCACACTCCGTGTTTACGGTTCCGCAAACAGAGCATCGCGAGGAGTCACGGAAACCGGGACCGTTTCTGCGTTAACTATATATATGCACACCTAGATCAAAACTAAGACAACTAAAAATGTAGAAAATAGGACTAACTCGACGACCTCCTGGAACGAGGCTCGAACCCCCGACCGCTAGATCACTAGGCGAGTATCGTAACCACTAGACCGCAAGCACGACATTACCTAAATGCGTTACAGAAGCGTTTTTTGATAAAATATCAGCGTTATTGTTTATTTAGTGATATTTGAATATTTTTTTCTTTATTTTTGAACATAATAAAAATGTGAAGTATTCAATTGAAAAAGTGGTTAACAAATTGAAGTTATCTCTTTATAAACGGCTGTACCGTGCCACAAAACGCCGTGTTCGAGAGGAGCCTCTACAAAATAACTGGTTTGGCGGTCGAAGTGCAAAATTGATTTATTTATTAATAGTCGTACTCCGATATAACGAAATATAAAGCGTACGTGTTTTGACTTGTCTACTCCGACGGTTTCGAGTTGAATCGATCTGGCACAAAACGATCGACCCGAACCGCAGAATTCCAGAAAGGGTTCGTTTTATTACGGGGTCGGGGTCGGTACTCGGGGCCATTCTGATCATTCGGTGATGCGGTGATGCGGTGGACAGAGATCTGAATGATAATCTGGAACGGAATACTCGTATCGCGTCTCGAATTTTCTAATCAACGTGAACAAATTATGGAAGAGTTCGTTTTATTTTAATTTATTATTAAATACTTAAAAAATATATACCGTCGCAAGTCATTATCATATCGAGTCATATCTTAGGTTTCTGAATTGTTATTATTTTGCGCCCACCTCATTCTGTTTATGTGGAAGAGAAAATAAAGCGACATCTGTTATTATTCAAAATCGTGCGCTATTATTGGTGCTAATCTCTTTTGATATTTTGCAACACGTAATGTGAGCAATTCGGTAACGTGCGCCCGGTATATAATCCGTGCATGAGGGTGGTGCGCGGCAAGCGGGATCCTCGTTTATTGCCACTTGTCGGCCTAGTCAATAGAATATGTCGTACGGTTGGTATATTATTTTGTTCTTCGAAACATTTTTTATCGTGTTAAAAAAAAAGTATGACATCGCATGGCGTATTTCTTCGTTAATAAACCTGTTTATCATGTTAAGCGTATTCGTTTTCCAATTCGGGCGAAATTCAGAGCGTTCCTGACTATTCTAGGCGTTTATCAAATCTTTAATTAATTATAATTCTGACATAATTTTGAATAATTTCGAATTTTGGCGTTTCTGTTTTATTTTTGGTTAATTTTTTTTTCATTTTTTTATTACGTTCGCGCGGTATTATGAATATTGAAGTATTGCGAAACGGAATTATGAATAGTGACCATTTTGGAGAGAGAGCCGCGCGGGTCAGCGGTCCCCGGCGGTGATTATCAGCGTAAATGGTGATTCAGCAATTTGCCCAGAGTTACATAATTCCGCATAATAAATAACGCTATTAGACAATTGGATTGTATTACGATTATGCCAATGGCGGGCATCGACGCGCGCACGCGCGACGCACCCTCCGCTGCTCTGCGTCGTGCGTTGTGCGATAATAATTATCGCGATCAGGTATCGGGTCGCGCCGAGACTGGCTCCGGCCGTGCGCGCCGGTTTTTGTTTTCTGAATTATTCCGCTTTTTATTGCGTCAGGACGGACACGCACTCGCCTAAATTAGGGTTTATAGCGTGAATGATCTTTTCGGAGTATAGAAGAGCGATTTGTAACATCAGTTGCAGTATGAGGGGCATTCGACACGCATTATTTTCGGAAACAAAAAATCCGATAGTTTACGACACATTTACGTAACACTTAAAGTACCGTGTTCAGAGGTTACTTTGTGACAGCGGGGTAAATATGTGCCACTACCCGTTTTCACCACTTCCTAGATGATATTTACATATTCGCAAATAACTATCACTATTATGTTCAGCTATTACCCGAACAGACCTTTTGCCTAACTTTATTAACACTGGCCACACTTCTCTAATAGCGACCCTCCGTGATCAGATGACGGGCAAAAATCGCATGTAACAAATGTACGGGAAAATTAGACCCGGTGAGCTGAGCTCAAACGATGCACAGCATTGAAGGTATGTCATTCCGTAGCACAATGTACTGCTTAATATATGAATGTAAAGATATTTGCTAGCCGTACTGTTATTCATTTTATGTGGTTGTTTTTAAAAAACCAGAACAACACGGGGTAACATTGTGTCAAGTTTTAATTACTAGAATTTGGCACAAATTATCCCCAGCATTCTTAATTCTACATTTTAAATACATTTAATGTCTGTGGCATATTGTTGCCCTCTCCTTATGATGTTCCAGACGTTCGTCTGCTGAAAAATCCAGATCTTACAAGAAGAAAGTAGGGGGTGTACCTACACGAACTACGCTATAATAAGACCAAATTCGTATGAGCAGTAGAAAATAAATATATATTCATCGCGATACTCTCAACAATGAAATTAAAGATGCTATGAGGAAAATCCTTAGACGCCCACCGATTTTTACTCCAGTAGAAGAACAGGAATGTGTTAAGCATGTGTTTAACATTCCTGAACTTTAGTCTTTATGGGGTTCTTAAACATTGATTAAATTCAGCCGTGGTGTGTTTAAACAATGATACTATTTAAGTTTCTTTGTGTTGATGATAACTACAAATTAAAAATATACTTGATTTTTTTATTTTTGATGTTTCATTTACCTTTATTTGTATTTTTAAACTTTTTTTCGCCAAGTGTATTTTCAAGTATCCTGTTGTCCTCTGAAGGGGTTACAATATGTTAGAGAACTTTATCGTCTGAGTTATAGCTTGAAGAAGTTAGTGGCATAAAGGTACCCCAAGCCCAGGTAATTTTAGTGCCAACTTTGGACGCTGATTATAAAAAAATATTATTCTTATATATACGTTTTGGTAAGAAATACATTTTGCAATAGATCAAGTTTGCGAATATTTGTCTAAGGTTATTTGAATATACTAAACTTTTGCGTTATTATAAAAAACATGAAAATGTGGCACAGAGTAACCCCGGTATACGGAATTCACTTTTCAAAAATTAAATCTTTGCGTGAACAAGATGTATTTTTAACATTAATGCATATTATATTGTCAGTGTTTAAATTTTCATCCCAATCGAGTCATATATTTAAAAAAAAGTCGCAGATCTATTTAACGGCGTGAGTGGTGGTACCAAAGTGATCATGCCAGTGACACCAAAATGAAAATATTGAAACAAGGAATTTCCAATAGTTCATGTCTGTATATTTGGTAGTCTGCAGGGTTAACATTTTACAAGTAGTCCTTGTAAATTAATAAATATGAAATATTAATTTGGGGAAATGGAAGGAAGTGGCATTAGTGATGTTATTTGAAGGGTTGATGGAGAAATGAGCAATGGATAGGGTGAATAGTTCTTCTAGTATATATTAGATGGAAAGCTGTTGCGTAACTCGTCGTGTGGATTATTATCATTAATAGTGTTTACTCGAATTGTTATCATGTTAGCTTTATTACCATTTAAAATACAATTCAACCTATGGATAGTTAGACCTGCAGATATCTGTCAAAGTCAGAGAAATCAATGCGATTTTTCTTTCATGTCAGTATTGACATATGGTGTCGTGAGTGATATGCCTCACAATATACCTCCGCAAGCCTTCATCTCGGATCATCCTCGAAGCTGACTCCGGGATCTCTCCGGCCAATTGCGACGTGTCCATCTACCGTTGTGGTACTTTTTCAGGTTTTCATCTTTAGGTTATGCCCGAGACGATGAACTTTTCTACGCTGTGTATGACTATCTTCTGTTTACTGCGG
Organism: Eubasilissa regina; assembly: GCA_022840565.1. Classification (NCBI taxonomy): domain Eukaryota; kingdom Metazoa; phylum Arthropoda; class Insecta; order Trichoptera; family Phryganeidae; genus Eubasilissa; species Eubasilissa regina. The sequence goes on along the minus strand of JAINEB010000021.1, from coordinate 502,684 downwards.
TAGATAGAGCCTGTCATTATTGGATTTATCGCAGGATTGAGCCATTTGTATTTTGCACTGTCTGGCAAAACGTTTTGTTTATTTTCCGCTTATCGCTATTTTATCAGACTGTTCCGAGTCTGCTGCACAAGTGAAGCTCGAAAAGACGAAAGTGTGAACTGACACAATTTAGTCGCTTGTTTGATATCTTTGTTTTTCTATATTCTTTTAAGTTAGTTACGTCTGACTGCAAAGTTAATGCGTAAATATATTTAAAGTTTGAAGTCCGCGTGGCAAAATGATAAATAAATAAAATAACGAGTCGCATCGCTGTCGTAAAGTTCTTACGTGTGTAGTCTTTTAAAATTTACAGATTTGGTAATCTACTATAATGCTTATAAAATATCACTTTGAGGTTCTCAGACTACGGGAAGCCTGCCGATTAGATCTTATCGAGAACGGTCGTGATTGTGGAACTGTGGCTGATTGTAGACGATGGCATTTCAGTTTGTGGCATTTGTGCATTCCAGGGTTAGGTCTGCATCAAAGTTCTGTAGGGTTCAGATTTCAAATTCACTGCCATCTCGGCTGGCACGATGCTAGCGACATATTGCTGCCGGTTATCGCTACAGATCTGGTCCGGTTCCTCACCAATGATCCCTCTCTGGTTTGATCGCTTCACAGCGGCAGCAATGCTTCACAGCATCTTGCCGACCCACGCGCGCCGAGCGAGGCCGCTGGTTCTTTTCACAATACGTGCGCATCTTCTACATCTCTGCATCATCATTAATTTCTTTCATTCTATCTGTCTTTCTCGTTCAATCTATCCAACTCAATAAATATCAACACGCCAATCACTCATTCTTTCATTTAACCACCGACCTGACCCCCAAAGTTCTAACTGTGTCGGTTCATCGTGTCGGTGACTTGCGTGAAATCTGGTACCTTCAACCCTCCCTCGGCTCCCAAATTTTCCCATGATGTTTGGTGATGCGGTCCACATAGAAATTTTTACATACTAAGATTACTTTTCTATTTTTTTTTAAATATTGTTAATTATTATTAAGCGCTGAATATAAAAATGTCTTAATAATTAAATTCGACAAATTCTCAAATCTGGCTTTAAATTTTAATGGACTAAGGAATATGGGAAGTTGGAAATGTACGGGCGGCCTAACTTGGCCTAATATTGCCCAAATTGAAAATGGTAAAAATAATGATGTCGTCTGTATCCTTCCTCGCTCCACTCAATATGACACCATAATCCAATAATTTATAATTATTTTCTCTCAACAGGAGCGTATACCCTGTGGACCTTTCACCTCGGAGAGCGCAGACAGTAGAGACGATCCACACTGATCCGGTCGCAAATGACAGCCGGATAGGCGATCGTACGAGCACGACCCAGACACGCACATTTTTTATTATTGTACAGTCGAGAGACGGTAATAAAGAAGGATGTCGTCCAAGGCGATCAGCGAAGTGAGCGGTAAGAGGTTGCTCAATGAGAATATGTCGAGCACGGTGATGGTGCAGTGCAAGTGCGCCAGTTACACAGTGGGAGACGATTGGGACAAGATAGTTACAGAGAATTCCTGGCTGAAAAGTGAGGTGAGACTTGTTTTATTTATTTTTTACATAATATATTTACATTATTTTAATAAGTTTATCTCACTTTTTGTAACATTACTGAGAGAAAATATATTATTAAGGAGAATATATTTCTATGAGATAATATATTATTAAGGAGAACAGATTCTTATTGTGAAGTTGTAATTATTCAGAACAGACGGTCTGTGATATTTTAAATACTAATTGATGCATTTAATTAGTATTTGATAATATATCGATGTTATCTTCCTTCGTGCAGAAACTGGTGGCCAAGGCGGACCAGCTAATCAAGAGGCGAGGGAAGCTTCAGCTGGTATGTGTCGGTAAGCCCCTGACCGGCATCAAGGATTGGATAGAGCAAAAGGCTAACAAGAGATGTCTCGTGGGTGCGACGGAAGGACGCCTGCACACCTTTATAATGGAGCCATTTGTACCCCACACTCAGGTAAAAGTATCGCTCATGTTTATTTGCTTATATTGTACATTTTATTTTAATCCTAAGATATGTTATTTTTTTGTTTTAACATTTGTCCAGGGTATATTCAAATAGGATACAAGATATATTCAAATATCGTGCAGCGGACGAATATTACGAGAAATGTTATATATGTACATATCACCAGTCTTACCAGTCTTCGTTAATGCAAAGGTATTTTATCGCAGAAAGAAGAAATGTACATCTGCATATCGTCTGGCCGGGCGGGAGACACCATCCTCTTCCATCACGAGGGAGGGGTGGATATCGGAGACGTGGACGCTGTGGCCAAAAGCTGCCTGGTGCCGACTGGCGAGTCTGTCGATGCTGAAGTCCTGGAGCACAGTCTACTGCAGGCCGTTCCAGTCGGCAAGAGAAAGTGAGGATGCTCCATTTGTCGGGTTTCCGCGAGACATAGCTACTACTGCTGATGTTCATAGTTTAATAAACTGATTTAATATGAATGTACACATTGGAAATGCGTCATCATATTTAATGTAAAGATCACGAAGAATGATAGGTTAATAATATATCTAGCATAAATACTACAAGTTGTCGTGTCAGGTTAATCTTAACAATCGAGTAGAATAAATTTGAGAAGAGGGCAACATCAGGATTAAACTTGATAGTCTGCAAGAAGCATACCAGGCCAGAAATATCTACCCTCACGTAAACCAGTGGTGGTAGATATTGAGAGTCAAGTTATTCTAGTTTTTGTTTTGAATCTAAATGAACACATCAAAAGAAACATGGAGTGAATGCAACGCCGGTTCCAGCGGTATAGTCTATCAGAAGGTTCGATGTTGGTAAGGAGCGAATGTGAGAAAATGTATACGGCCCGAGGTAGCTGAGAAGTCTGATTTGATTTAAAAAATTATTATTACTTTTTCGTAGACAAACCAAACACTTGGGCATTACGTTGTCGAGGAACGTGTGTGAGAAGAAGTGGATAAAGTATGGCTTGCATGTCAGAGCATAACATCTGTTGTGAGCTGTGACTGATGTGTCATTATGTTTTAGTACATTTTTCTGGAAATGAATGTTTTAACCTTGAAATATATAATTTAATATACACTCATAGTCTCCATCACAGATGGCAGAGCACCGCGCCATTATTAAAGCATTTGTATTCATATTTGTCCAACGGGATTGGAGTCATGTGTGTGCGCATCAGCCATGTGCAATTGTTTGACATCTTTATGATATAGTGTGTTAAATTACAAAATTTGCATATCTCATTCACATTCAAACTACCATATTCTTATTATTTTTTCTATACGCACATTGCTTTTTAGGCCTAGGGCATACGTACTTAATAAATGATAATGTAAACATGTTTGTAGCCTTCTATAATGGCCTACTAAGTCATAGAATACTGTGGCTTCACTTTACAGCGATGGTCTGAGATGTAATTCGCCCGGAACTATTTTTTAACAACTTGGACAAAAAAATGAAAAATGTAATTTGTTACTGAAAGGTAATATGGAAAATTTATCCCTTTCGCGCAAATCATTAGATAAAGATTTTGTAACATTAGAATCTGTTAAATCGTGGAAAGCTACATTATTTCTATTAAGATATTATAAGTTTCCGCGAGTGGCTGGCGTTGAGGATTATTTTCCACTGTGATTCCTGTCGTAATGTTTTTCTTCACATGCTTCATCGTTTATTGCTTCACTTCTTTCCAAGATTCATTAATAATCAAAGCATTCCTGATATTCAATTTTCCTTAAAAATTGATAAACTATTTTAGTACCGTTGATATCTCCACAAATAATATTGTTTAATAGTTGATATAATACATTGATACGCTGTCTTCATTAGTGCTGTTGTATTTTTAGGAAGACTATTCCAATATTCTTGTTTTGACTGCTAATTTTTAAATACATAATAATTCCGTATATTAAATTTTTTTGCTGTAATGTTTTTTTTCCTACCGAGTTGTAGTGACCTTTCATTAAAATAGGGTTCTTAAAGTGAGGTATCAGTGTATAGTAATAACTTGTAATTATGTAGTACAATTCACATTGATACTCATTGGATTTAGTTATCACAAATGTTTTTGTCCATACAAACATTTTTGTCATCAAAACGATCTATCAAACCGTCCAAATTACTCTGTAGCATGAAAAACAAATTAAACTGCATTGAAAAATTAATGGCTCTGTAGTTGAATTGCTACGCTTTAATTTATAAATTCCAGTGAATTTTCAACATAGGGAATGTTGAAAACTCGTATTAAAATTATAATATATTTATTATCTTACACACAAAACAGTCATAAAAATATGAGTGTATACCTTTACAGTTTTTCTGATACTTTTCTCTTATCAAAATTAATATGTAAGCACACTTTCCAAAAACAATCCGACGTAAATAACTTATTCACTAAATAATAATTCCACTACCACGGTATGAGGCTTATCACCTTTTATTACAAAGGCTACCTCATTTTGGATGGATAGTGAGTGAAGATAAAAATAGTGAAGTATAAAAGTTATCCACCTGTCGAGTTACCGTTTCTCTTAAAACTCGAGTAGTGCTAATAAACTCAAGTAGAGTAATAATATCAAGTAGAGTAATAATTTATATCCATCTGTTATGATGAAACTTTACAAAATTAACGCTGATTCTATCAATAATAATAAGGCCACCTCATTTGTTTACAGCCATAATACTTTGCTATCTTATCAGCAGCAGAAGTGTCGAAATACAGGATAGGTTGAGTAAAAACATAAATTAATTTATGCACTTTTAATATGAATTCTTAATGACACACCCATTGCTCAGTCATTTGTGACAGTCTTCGGTCTATCTAATTTAGGTACAAGAATGCAAATGATTACGTACAAAAAAAAAATATTATGGGGAACACATTCTTATGGTGATGTTATAATTATTCAGAACAGACGGTCTGTGATATTTAAAAAAAATACTATTTAAATATATTAATTAGAAAAATTGATTTTATTTGTATATCTTTCTAATGAATGCATTTAATTAGTATTTAGAAAAATAATTGATCCATTGTGAGATTGATACTCTAAATTATAAACTGCAAATAGATATATGATGCGAGTGTTCCATTTTTTGGAGACTTGGCATGACCAGGTAAACCAGATAATGCCTCTTTGCCTGCAAAACGGCATGACGGTAAGTAAGTAAATAGATTATTTGACCTCTGTCAGTCAACCTGTTTCTTTTACCAGGTTGAGTTCTACATTACATTTGGTACCATGTGGTGAAATGGATGGTTTTTTATTTTTATTATTTCGTTACTGCTTATGGGTTATTTTTTTTTTTTAATTTACAGTATATATTTTTTATTTAAATTTCATACGTGGTGCAACTCAACTCGCATATTAAATTTTAAAATGTATTTTCTGACAAATGTTTTTTTATAATTTTATGTATATAATGAGCCCCTAACAAAGTTATTAGCATTTAAAAAATTTCCTTGTCATCCTGCAGGTTTCTGGTGCCTTTTTTCATCGAGCTGTACCGTGTGTACGTAGACCTACACTTTACATACCTGGAAATCAACCCGCTGGTGGTCACTGACGCTCAGGTGTACGTTCTGGATCTCGCCGCCAAGCTGGACCAGACGGCGGACTTCATCTGCGCCACGAAGTGGGTCGGCGCAGAGTTTCCACCGCCGTTTGGTCGTGATGCCTATCCGGAGGAGAAGTACATCGCCGAGCTAGATGCTAAAAGTGGTGCAAGTCTAAAGGTATGATATGAATTAATAGGTGGATCAAAGTTCTTAGGCTGCGTGTACACAATTAAAAATAGATTTTGTGGGCACCAAAAATGCTTAGCCAATGCCCTGCCATATTAGTTATTCTCCTAATAGATTGTGGTGTCAAATTGTCATATAAGTATCCTGATTTTTTGTGTTAGAATTGAATGCATTGAATAATGTTTTTGATATTCTTTATTATTTGTATTGTAATCTTAACATCTAATTTTAATACAGTCCGTTACGCTTGATTGGGACACATTGGAACCGGGACCATTACTCGAAGCGAGTGTGAAATAAAACAATTAATATTTTTCTTTAAATATACATTATGTATTAATAAATTTTTGAACAAAAATATAAATTATAGCTTGTCAAATAAGTTTAGAAAATAAATGAGTGTGCTGCGATCGTTTAAATGGCAACACCAAAATGGTTGAAAGGAAAATAATGTAACTTTAAAAAAGCATTATGATCCAAGTACATATTTTATATAATGTAGGCGGGCTATTCATAAATCAGTGGTGCATACTTCCTGAAACATGATAATTCTACATCATATTCTAAGTATATTAAAACTTTTTATTATTTAACGATTTGTAAGCGAGATTTTTCTGTATTTCTTAAATTTGTATATTAAAATAGTGATTTATTAAATGTTAATTCAAAATAAGAACTATGCAAAACAAACACACACTTAAAGCAAAAAAAAAAACATATTTTCACCCGATTGCGTTTAAAGATTTTATTTTATTGATATTTCATTTGATGAAAGGGTGGTTTGATATTCCAGTGAAACATAAAGAAATTTGCTAAAATAAAATAGGTAAAAAAATGTCTTACAATTGTCAAATGATTTTTTTAAACTGAAATACAGAATGACGCAACAACATTTATTTTGTTATAAAAACTAGATAATATTTAAAAATCAGTCTATTAATTCAACACCAGAAAAATAATTATCTTCGTCCTCTTGATATTCTGAATCTTCGTCTTCTGTATCACTATCTTCATCCAAACGTATTATTAAGTCATCGACATTCTCATACAATGTTCTGCCTCGTTCATAATATTCTGCCTCAATTTTCATCACATGATGGCAACAGTTTTTTCATTCACCACCACTTCATCCACAGCCATACATCATTTTCTGTCAACTGTTTTATATTGTTTGTGTTTCCGACATTCTGAGAAGTGATTTTTCGTTTAGCCAATGCCCAAATTAATTCTATTGGATTTAGATCGCAGTGGTAAGGGGGAAGCCTTACAACAGTGTGACCATGCTCCCCTAATATTTCATCTATGTCATATATAGGCTCTGGCTTATGTTTCTTAACAAGCGCCCATAATGATGGTTTCCTTAATGAATCATTAAAAACAATATTATTATGTAATAGCCATGCTTTTATATCATCAACTCTCATTGCGGACGTTGGTGCCTTTGTTCCTCACAACGCTGTGATAAGACGCGTTGTCCATAACAATTACTGATGACTCTTTTACATTGGGTATGAGGTCCTCGACAAACCACTTTAAAATTATGAGCATTCATTTCAAAATGGTAGTTATCTTTTTTGTTTGTCCCACTAAAAATTAAAAGGGCGTTAGGGATAAAACCCTTTTCACTTCCAGCATGAACAATAATCCAGCATTTTCCTTTTGAAATATCACGTTGAACTCCTGTCACCTCTATTGATTGCCAGCATTTCTTCAGTCAGTTCAGTCATTTGTAGGATGAATGGATATAACTTTCATCCAAATAAATAATATTTTTTTATAATTCTTCGGGTAAATTTTGATAATCCGTGATGATTTTTAAATAATGCTCTCTCTTTGATGCTACATTAGATTTTTCAATAAGTGCGCTTCGGTTTGTTCTACATTTTTTGTAAACAAAACCGATTGAATGCAAAATTTTCCTTAAATATTCCTGGCTACCTTCAAATCCTATATCTTTGAGAACATTCAATAAATTTCCTAATGTTGGCACTTCCTTTCGTACGGTATAAAAAATAATCATTTTTTGTCGAATGACACAAATATCAAAGTCGTCCAACTATTTTCTTGGGCACCCCTTTTTCCTTTTGTATGGTGTTTCAAATTTGCTATCTTTCTTTTCATCTTCTTTGACGATACGCCTGACAGTTGATTCAGATTTCCCTGTGAGTGTAAGGTACATGATTAGAATTCAGATTAATTAGGATGTGTAATTAATTAGGGAAAAGGTTAATTTTATTAGTTAATCAGAAGTTAAAAGCAAAGATAAAAATTATAAATAAAAAAATGTAAAAAATTGAGTTATGAAATTTTTCCTTTCGATGTCAATACTTGTAAACAACAAATTATCAAATACGGAAACAAAACATAACCTTACACCTGAATGCACAAGATTATAATTATTTCAAAATCGGCATAAATATACTAAAATTACATAGATACAAAATTAATGAAATTTGTTAAGAAACTGTAGTACGTACCAGTCATTCAGAAGTTTGTTTGTAAACATCATCTATTTTGGACAAGAGCTTCCCCGCTCGAAATTCAGCCTAACAGCGCAGTAATATGCAGTAAATTACTTCCCTCATTCCACTGCGTATTGGTTTATTCATTTTAAGTGTTCTTAAAATCAGATTTAAACAATGAACACGTAAACAATTTTTAAATAAAGAATAAGTAAAACTGACGTAGACCAAACTTAATAAACAAAGTGAGTAATTCGGTGTAATGAAAAATTTTAGTTCCGCTTTAATAAATTTCTACACTTATTTGACAAGCTATATAAGAAAATAATCAGAGAATATGTGCCGAGCAGTTCTCAGAAATTTTGTCTTCCATTTAGAAGAGTGCCAGCGAAATTACAAAAAACATTATTTTTAAGAAAAAAATTCCCAGAGACTGCTTAAATGCAAAATAAATATTTTTTTATTGAACCCATTCATTATTTTATTACAGAATTTTTATTATGAAAAAAATTTTTAGGACAGCTTGTGTATTATAGAATTAGTAAATGAAATGTTTTTACGTTTAATTATATTAACCTTCTACAGTGCTAAGAAATACCATCAAAAATTTTCCTAATATTTTGCTAACTGAGATAAAAGGCTTGTCGGCTCGAACCTTGAAAGTCACTCGTTCTGGCTGCTTAGGAGTCGGTGGTCCGGCAGAAACTGTACTATTGGATCCTATAGCGGATCCCTCATTCGGAACAGAGCCTCCACCGCCGCTGCCCCCGCATGAACCGTTCTGTTGATCACTGAATATCCAGCTTGTCTCCCAGTCTTTGGCATTCGCCTAGATAAAAAAATACTTTAAATAATAGACTCAAAAATAAAATAATAATTAATTCTTCAGTAGTGCATCAAGTGTACTCTGTTTTTGTTTTTGCAAGTATGCACTTGCAACTGTCACAGCGACAAACTGTATTGCTTGCAAAAGGGAAATTTTTACATTATTCATTAGTAAACATTGAAGTTATGTGTATAATATGTATCATGATCTTAAATTAACTATTTCAATTAAGCGGAATGTTGTCCCATTTAAGCGATGTTAGTTCGGTTTCCGTTCCTTGAGAATTGGCCCAATTAAGCGGAATAGATAGAAATAGATCTGCATTTCACTTAGATATTTCAAAATGGATGAAGTATCTCATGCATGCACACAACATGCACATATTGTTACACGTAAACAAGTTATAAATCACATTACATTGTAATATATTTGAAGCAGTAGGGTCGCTCCCTGTTTAAAAATAGACACAGAAAATTCAACGTAAGTTAAGAAATGTCCTCAAGTTTCTTACTGATTTTAATCCACGCCTTCAAGTGACATTTGGTTTACAAATTGTAAAATCTGGTACTATAAATCGAGGGCCACAATAAAAAATCATCAGCAATATCAAAATAATGTTCTCAGATATCTGATTTTGAAAAATAGTGCCATTTGACATTTAGATATTTTTTTCAATTGACATGGAAATCAAGAAGACAAATAAAATCTTTAATTATCATTTCCATGGTTCCGTAATCTTTATGCATTCAGTTTGTAATCATGGACACTCATAGTAGGCTCGTGCCCACTATTCTGTAAAACACTTGCAGTAGTGATTTGTCTTCCACAAGAGTATACTTTTTAACTCTTAAAAACCAAAAGTGTCGATTAGATCTGATGATGCTGAGAATAAAACACATTCAATCTGAGTATTGTGATCACTGCGGTAATAGAGTAACCGATTGTTGACTTTTCTTCCAGTTGACCATCCTGAACAAGGAAGGACGTGTGTGGACCATGGTAGCCGGAGGGGGCGCCTCTGTGGTGTACACGGACACCATTTGCGACCTGGGAGGTGCGGGCGAGCTGGCCAACTACGGGGAGTACAGCGGTGCACCCACCGAATCCCAGACCAAGGAATACGCCAAGACCATCTTTGGGCTGATGTGTGCCACTCCACACCCGCTGGGGAAGGTTAAAAGAAAATATTTAAATGATAATTTTAGTAATCTGTCCCTACTTTACTAAAATTAATGTCTATTTCTATTCTTATTTTAGAGTTCACTTCAGCTTCCATATTCGTCCTGTTGTGCGTGCGAATGTTTTTCCGATAGATACATTTTTTCTAATTGATTAATTTTATTGTTTATCAAAACTTACTTATTCCATTCATTGTGTGTATTATTGATCCGGCCCACGGAACTTTCCAAGACTGCTAATTTGCAAATTGGCTCATGAACCGCTGATGGTTAATGAATCAGTACGATGGTTCAGTACGAGGTTCGATCTGCAAACACGGCTTTCCTGGATTGCACATTTTTAAAAATCTTTTTCTTCTTTTTTAAGGTGCTGATCATTGGTGGCGGTATTGCCAATTTCACAAACATTGCAGATACATTCCGCGGCATCATATCGGCCATCGATGCCTTCAAAGACAAGCTCAGAGAAAATCATGTCACAATATTTGTGCGGAGAGGAGGACCCAACTATCAAGAGGGACTCAGGTGATTTAATTTGTAGTTGTACTTAAAGATGCATTTATGTGTTTCAAAGGTTCATCCGACTTTCATAATCGGTAGTCATTCTAAACCGCTGCTTAGTTTGTCAAAGTTTTCATTAAAAGATCTTTAACCCATTGACTGACAGCTCTTTTCTGGAATTAATAAGTGCCATTTATATATTACTAGCAGGAAAGCAATTGCCCATTGCTTGCTTTTGCAGGGCTTCCATTGAATGGATATTTCAATGCGGAAATCCCTTATTACATTGCTTCAACAATAGTGCCTTGTACATCCTTATTATATTGCTTTAGACAGCCGTCACAATAGCCGCCCGCAGCTTTCTGCTTGTGCATTCTGTATTGCCTTCCCTGGAATTGTACTAATGGTGTTCTTATGTATCAACTTTGAAATATAGACATTCTTGAAAAAACTGAGATCATGTTTACATAAATAATTATTGAATGATTCATCGATCACAGGATCGAAGTTTTAAAAAAATATCTGAATTATGAATAAAAGGCAACATTAGAAAGAAATTTCTAAAAATGTGTCGTCAGTTTACACTTCCGCATTGTTGCGTGCGCTGCCGCTGTCAACAGCTTTTTATGTATCGAAATGTTTATCAAATAATTATTTTCTCCCTGAATAATAAAGGTGTGTGGCGATGTGACTAGTCCAACATTAAAAACAAGCTTCTTCAAACAATTCACCAGTGCTTGACGCGACAAAAATATATATACATTTTAATTTGATTAACGGTCGAATTCGCCCTTTCCATCAAAATTGGGCAAAAAATTAGAATATTAACCTGTTAGCCGCCTAGAAAAATCGTAAACATCATGTCCACCATGTTGGCGCCAAAATTCTAAATTCATAGAATACTTTTTCGAATTTTATTTTCACGAAAAAACCATGAAAGCTTTGGTATAACTAATAAAAAAGTTTTATCGACTACGATTTGGTACGATTTTGAGATGAAAATAAGAGGAAAATAAAAGTTGATAGTCTTGTCAGGCTATAACAGGAAATTATTATTTATTTTATATTTGTTTTTTGGAAGGACAACATCAGATTTTATTAATAATATTGTGTTTAATGTGATGCTTAAAACAAAAATATATTAGCACTTCACAACTACGTTCACATTGCATATCGCACTAACAACACGCATAAAATGATGCTACCGACCGCGGTAATGGCTAATGCTAATGCTGCCTAACGGTGCACTCACTGTACTTATAGTAAACGAGCGTATATTAATTTTAATTAATAACTAAAAAATAATATCTTATTCACTTGAATTACTTAGCAATAAAAATGAGAAATATCGCGAACGTATGTCAAAATCTAGCTGACAATTTACTCAAACTGGAATGTTCCAGATACTTTACAACTTATTACGTCCTTCTCATCATTGGACTCTACGGTAGTAACGAGTATATCGGGAATGTCTCAAACGTCGGCAGCCTCCATTAACGAAATAAGTCACCCTCTGGCATTTGGAAAGTAAAAATAAATTCAAAAAAGTTTTCAAAATCTATAACTGTATAAATATCACCACTTTGACGTCGATATGTGTGTTAATTTTGCAAATTTAATGAAATTGCGATCTGGCAACCTAAAAGTGAGCGGCAACTGTCAATTTTCACTCGATTTTAGACGTAATTCGTTGTGTTCTTGAGTTGAAACAGATATGTATGTGGCGCCATACGATATCACTACTGGAAATAATAATTTGGTTAAAGATCGGATGCGCGGCACCGGTGATATCACGCGTAATTTGATGGGTCATTTTTGTGGAGAAATAGACGCCGCGGAATGTCACGTGGTTGTCCGCTGTACTCACGATAGCATCTTAAATTCTGACAATTCTCATTCCATCCCTGTCTCTGTCGGAAACTTGTGACATGGGCGGCCAAGGATTTGAAAAGCCCGTGAAAAATAATGAAAAACTTCTAAATCTTCATTTTTCGTTGAAGCTTATTATTTTTCTGCAATTTTTCAAGTTTGAACTTAGAGAGGTATTCAGAATTGGATTTTTTCCTGCCGATTTGACATCAATTTTTGACAGTTTTTAAAATAAGTTAAATTTTTCAAATGGTCAAGAATTCAAATGGTCAAGAAATTTCCACGTATTACGAGATGTTCGTGCCATTTTAGAAAACGAAACATGAAAAAAATTAATTATAAAATAGGTTGTGTATTTAAATACAAAGGTTTCAGTTTCTTTATTACACAAATCGCAACATTTCATAAAAAAAAAACTGATATAAAATCAATAGAACCTGTTGCACACAATTCATTTATAAATTACGAGATTCAATGAAATTATTTTTATTAAGGCTTACAAAGGTGGGTAGAAATATATAATTCGCGCCACAATTATTGTCGCACAACGCGCCGACAATTATTGTCGAAATAACAATAAATCTTATAAAACGCACTACAGAATTTGGTACTCATAAATATGGTATCACTCAGTTCGGCCCCGGTTTTGCGAGTTCTAAGCGCGCCGATCTATTGCGATAAGGAACAGTGCCGTGATTGGTTTGCGAGTGGAACTAGCTACAGATGTTTACGAAAGGATAATAAATGTGTAATCACGCAAGTTTGGATTTAAAAACACGTGAATATGCGAATTACGTGAACAAATTATTTATTTTGGGTATAAAAAATGCTTACGAACTACGAATTATCAGTAGTAATTAGCGTGAAATTTTCAGGACAAAATTTTTTGAAAAAAGTGCAAATTATGTGAAAATACGAAATATGGGTACACAAATTAATGACTTTTCATGTAGAAGTACAATATTATTATGGATTGCTCAGGCACATGTATGCCATAAAAACAACGGGTCGCGGGGGATGCCAGTGACATGCTGATGCGAATAAACTGTGGAAATGGTCGGCAGCTCCCAGTGAGATAACGTAATAATGCTCAGGAGCGTGATCAATCTACAACTAATTAAATTTCTCATTCTCAGCACTAGAGTCCATGTGTTGACATCTACCACACACATCCAAGAATCAAACCAACATTTGAAGCCAGAGAAAAATAAAAATATTTAGTTTTCCTGATATAGAACCATTGGTACCAATTTATGGATACTTGTCTTTCAGTTGTTAGGGGCAATTTATTCACTGGCTATCTACTGGCGCACTATCTTCTGACTTTCAATGAATTAATAAATTGTGTGATTTTTTTCTATATATTAGAGTATCGAGTATCTTATAATTAATTAGCAAATACCACATAATAATAATGAAACATTATTTCAGTTGCATTATTAATTGAATTAATATGTAATTATTCATCCTTCATCAGACAGATGCGTGAAGTGGGTCAGCGTCTCTCCATTCCCCTGTATGTGTTCGGGCCCGAAGCGCACATGACTCACATATGCCGATATGCGCTCGGTCATGAAGCGATACCGCAGGACATGATCATCGTACCTGGCGCACCCGCAATGCTGCCGCAGCTGCGTAGGGAGCGCATTACCGATGTGAGTCTTTTGATCTTGACGATCAGCGGTCTGCTGTGTTTGTTTGGAAAACTTTCCTTTAGTTAACGATAATTAATGAAATGATTTTAATAAATAAATTTGAAGGATATAAAATTGCTAACTATAACTAGTAAAATAAAATGATTATCTTATTGATTTTCAGAATGGTGATGTGGAAGTCAAGAAGGGCCCCATGGGCAAGAAGGAGTTGGACACGGTGTGCGAGAGGGACGGGGACAGGCCGGCCCCGCTGGGAGAAGAGCTGTTCAACGATGGGACCAAGTCCATAGTGTGGGGCATGCAGAACAGGGCCATACAGGTAGAACCACCCCACCCCTGCTTGTAACAATGCTGCTTCCCATTTTATTTACCCTTTGATGGTCTTCGATGGAGTGCTGAGTAGATTGACATACGGTTGAAGCACAATGTTCTACGTTTACGGCCGTGCATCTTTTATGTTTGCATCTCATTTTCCAACAATTGACCGATTGTAGCGTATATACACGGGAATTAGACACATCATTGTAAATGATTTCTTTAAATTTAAATTAAATAAATTATTTTTAATGTTTCTTTGTCTCCAGAACATGTTGGACTTCGACTATGTATGCAGCCGCAAGGAGCCATCCGTTGTGGCCGTCGTGTATCCATTCACATCTGACCACAAGCAAAAATTCTACTTTGGAAATAAAGAAATATTTGTTCCAGGTAAATATACCTTAATTAATTACTCAATTCTTTCTCAATTGAAGATAATCTATAATATTTAGTGCCGAAGGAATAAACAATATGAATGAATTAATTTTCAGTGTACAGCGATCTGGACAATGGTTTCACTAGACATCCCGAGGCGACTGTGCTGATAAACTTTGCGTCTCTGCGCTCAGCCTATGATAGCACTCTGCAAGCCATGATGCATCCGCGTCTCCGCACTGTGGTTATCATAGCCGAAGGCATCCCCGAGAACATGACCAGGAAGCTCATCAAGGCCGCCGATAGCAAGAAGGTCAGTCTCAACGTGAACACGATAATTTCTCAGAAAGAATTTAGATCACACGTTTCCTTACTTAATTAAGTGGTGTTTTAACTACTAATATTATTTCTATTTTGCAGGTGACCATTATCGGTCCAGCCACTGTGGGAGGAATCAAACCAGGATGTTTTAAGATTGGCAACACCGCCGGGATGATTGACAACATTGTCGAGTCCAAACTCTTCAGGCCTGGAAGGTGGGTCCATTATCAAATATAATACAGTAGAACCGCATTAATTCCAAGTTCAAGAGATTAAAAAAAAAAAATTTTCCCCCAATGTTGAACCCCATTAATAAGAAATTCAAGAGATCAACAAAAATTTTAATTTTCCAAATTTTGTGATGTGATTTAAAAATCGAAAAAAAGCCACTAATTTTGTAAAAAGCATAACCTATTCTGACATATTTCATGAAATCATCCCGAAAATGCAATATTTATTATACTACAAATTATCAATGTAATTTATTATATACACTACTGAAATTAATTTTTCTGAATATTTTATCTATTTCTCGTAACAAGTAAAGATCCTTAAAAAACCTTAAAATGTTGTCAGGAAATTGAACAATCATTAAATAAATCACACTAAATTAAGAATAATAAGAGTAACTTTTAACACTTTTAATTGTCAGGTATGTTTGGCTCGAAAAAATCATCTATTTTTCATTGACTCATTTTTTGAGACTTCTGCAATACAAATTTTACCACCGCATCAAATGAGCATATACTCCCACCAGTGAAAAATTTGACGTGACATAATAAAATAAGTTAACAATAATCTCATTCAAGGAAAATTAAGATTATTAACACAACACAGTTATTAAAAATACAATTGTTCATATATGTGTGAAATAATATAAGTGAATCTTTAAAACAAAAAGGGGGAATTTAGAATAGGTGATAAACAATCTTAAAAGCAATTAGCGCAAACAATATGTCTATTCTATGACGAAAACTGCCAACTGAAGAAAGCACACATAGAATTTCCCAATTATGTGTATTGTGAAATAATATGTATATACATAAAGGAGGTTCCACATAAAGTAGGCTCAGACACGCGTTGTGTCTGCAGGTATCGCGAAATATATATAGAACGCTTCACGCGGATGAGTGCGGTCAAAAAACTGCATAAATTTTTTATAGCTTAGAATTTACAAATTATGCGACGTATTGATTTATGACGCGAGTGCCTGAAAATTATTTCATACTACGAGTTACCAAGGATTTCACATTAAAGGAGTTGATTAACCTGTTAGGTGCCCGGAAAAATCGTAGGTGAAACAGCATCATGCCACAATATTGGCACCAAAATTCTTAAAATTCAAAATTCACAAGCTAGCTTTTATGAATTTTATTTTTACGAAAAAACCATGGAAACGTTGGTATAACTAAAAAAAAAACAAAATACGTGTGTGCTATTTCACCATAAAGCGTCCATCGACCGCGATTTCGTACGGTTTTGAGATGAAAAAAGTTGAATAAAAAGAAAAAATAAAAGATGATAGTGGTGTCAGGCTATAAACACTTAGAACATTATTATTTATTTTATATTTGTTTTTAGGAGGACAACATCAGATTATATTAATATTATTGTGTTTAAGGAGCGACTTGCAATAATAATTCAAATTTTTGCTGATTTACGAAAATGTGGGTTTTTATTATTCATTTATATCAGAAGTTATTCAATGGATTAGACTTTCTTTTCAACTATTATTTAAATTGGACCTTTACATTAATATAAAACTAATAAACTGAATGTTATTTGCCATAATTAAGACAATACAAATATTATAAAAAAGATAGCGACCAATAGATGCATTTTCCGCATGCTACGAAATTGAGTCAATACGCTAAATTAATGCATAAACGAAATATATTTTCTTATAATCTTGAAGCCAAGATTATGGAGACAAATCTGTAGGAAACCAAATTAGCAAAATTTTAAAAATGAATTGTTATAAATCATTCAATTTGTAGTACATTTGATGAATTTTTGACATTTTTATAATACTTTGTTTTAGTAAAAACATAAGTTTGTAAATAATATACTATATTTACTATTTATATTTAATACTAAGTTTAATATCAGGAACACGATAATTTTTTAAATAATATATTTCCAGTCTTATGAAATACAATATTATTAATTATATCTCACACTGTTAATGTGCCGTTTCATTATGGCTACGGCGGTTGTGAAATCCGTGCTTTGACAGTTTAATTAAATTTGCCTATAAAACACTTTTTAATACAAATTTTGACTACAATATGAATGAATATTATACTTATTCTTGATACCGATTGCTTATTTTTGTAAATTGTATGGTTTTGAGCTGTTTTTATATGAAAATAGATTATTATTTTGACATTTAAATATTAAACATACATCAAAACCCATGTCACCGATCAGAGCATTTTAGAATCTGACAACGCATGCGCGGCTAACACATGGCGGCTAGCGCATGCGTGGCCAGCGCATGAAATCCATTTCACAAGATTCAACGTGAAATTTGCGAACCCGTGATTTTTTTTGTTGGATTTGGTTCTGTTAATGAAGTTGCGATCTGGTAACTTAAAAGTGAGCGCCAACTGTCAATTTTGTATTGAGGAAAAAATGACAATTTTTATACTCTATTTTAGGCGTAATTTTTTGTGTTCTATAGCGCTAAATATTCTGACATTTATCGCTATCCCTCTCTCGGATGGCGATAGTCGTCCCGGGCCTTTTCAGGGTTAATAGCCGAATTCTGGTTACAGGTGATTGTAACTGTATGAGATTATTAATATGTATTTTATTATAGTGTGGCATATGTGTCCAAATCCGGTGGCATGTCCAATGAGCTGAACAACATCATCTCAAAGGAAACCGATGGAGTTTATGAAGGTGTGGCCATCGGAGGTGACCGCTATCCGGCCAGCACGTTCCTTGACCACTTAATAAGGTAATAATAATTGAGGTATCCAGCGCCAATAGTTTATAAACTATGCTGCATCAAGTCTGATTGTTCACTTATTAAGAGATGGATCATCCAGTGAGATCCGAGGTCGGAGACACATGGCAGAATAGTTCAGAGAACATTTTTATTTGAATATTCAGAATTTTTTTATTTCTGACATCATATCAGACGGCATGGTAAAAATTGTCCCACTAGACAAGTTACTTTTGTAAAAAACGTTTTACATTAACATTACGCTCGGATCTCTCACTGGTTCCTTTGTCTGTTACAGGTACGAAAA
Organism: Eubasilissa regina; assembly: GCA_022840565.1. NCBI lineage: Eukaryota > Metazoa > Arthropoda > Insecta > Trichoptera > Phryganeidae > Eubasilissa > Eubasilissa regina. The sequence goes on along the minus strand of JAINEB010000021.1, from coordinate 484,118 downwards.
GGACCCCAAGGTAAAAATGATGGTACTGTTAGGCGAAGTGGGAGGTGTGGAGGAGTACCATGTGTGCCGGGCCATCCTGGAGGGGCGCCTCACCAAGCCGTTAGTCGCCTGGTGCATCGGCACTTGCTCGTGTACGCATTCATAATTCTCTATCATTCTGTTCAAAACTTTGACATTTCTGAAAACATCCCACTAAGATGTTCAAAAAATATTTTTAATTTCAAGCCTGAATTTGGAACATTATATCATTTTATTAAAGTTCATTGTCTTATTTACATAAAAATAATAAATTGACATTTGTCGGTTCTTGAAAACGGATACTTTTATGTATGATGTTTGATCACAACTGCGTGATCTTCGTAAGAGACAGATTTTAAAATAATCCCAGGTACAAATTAACATAAGACAAACTGACAAATATCTTGAGTTCCGTTCAACAGCTACATTGACATTAAATATTACAAAAGAGTAGACCAGAGAAGAGGTTGTAAAAAAGTGACAGTGAAATTGTGCTTCTTGGGAGTTGGCTCCTCCCCCTTCTGACTCGTAATCACATTCTCACATTTCCAGCCATGTTCACATCAGAGGTGCAGTTCGGTCATGCAGGCTCGTGCGCAGGCTCCAAACTGGAGGAGGCTAGCGCCAAGAACTCGGCGCTCGCCCGACACGGTGCGCGCGTACCCAGTTCCTTCGACACGCTCGGCGCAGAGATCGGTGCCGTGTACAACGAGCTAGTCAGGGCGGGCAAACTGAAACCGACACCGGACGTCCAACCTCCTAAGCTGCCTATGGACTACGATTGGGCCATGGTGAGAAATGATTATTTTAATATGAGGAGTAATTAATAAAATTGTGTGCCTTTGGAAGCAGTTTTCATACTGACATCTGTATTTTGTAGAAACTCGGCCTTATCCGCAAACCGGCCAACTTCATTAGCACCATTTGCGACGAGAGGGGAAAGGAACTGACATACAGCGGGGTGCCCATCAGTCAACTAGCCGAGAGACCTAACGGCATCGGCCTGACTCTGAGTCTCCTATGGTAAGTTTTGTATAAAGTATCAATATAAAATTGCACATTTGTCAAAGTCGATTTGATAGAGAATTAATTAAAAATATATTTGATGATGAAATCAGTTGTGGATATGTTTTTTCTCCAGTTTTGACTTTAGCTAAGTAAAGGAATGTGAATGTCGGTAATTTGATGACAAGTCTTATTCACAATATGACGTGTACAATTGTTAACATTTTTTGTTATCTCTGTCCAGGTTCCAGCGTGAGCTACCCTCGGATCTGTGCCGTTTCCTTGAAATGTGCCTCGTCATTACTGCGGACCACGGCCCGGCAGTCAGTGGTGCACACAACACCATGGTATGTGCGCGAGCTGGCAAAGATCTGGTTTCGAGCGTGGTTAGCGGGCTTCTCACCATTGTAAGTCTGAACTTTATTAATATTGAACGGTTGGATTATAAAATACTCAAAAGTGGTGATTAGGATGATGCGTGTTTCAATTGTTGAATATTATATTTTATGTACAGGGTGACCGATTTGGAGGCGCTTTGGACAAGGCAGCTCAAGACTTCGGTGCAGCGTGCGGATCCGGTGTCCACCCCATGGACTTTGTGACGGAGAAGAGGGCAAAAGGAGAATTGATCATGGGCATTGGTCACAGGTGAGGCGGCAGTGTGGAAGCATGTTTTGCAAGCAATTTTGTAAATTTTAATTATGTTTTGAGTTTAAATTAATCATGTGTTAAAAAACCTACATTTGACACAAATTTTGATATTACAATACATTAAGCAATTCCATAACTGTTAAATGATATATTGATGTTTCTAGGATAAAGTCGATCAACAATCCGGATGAGCGTGTGTCATGTCTCCGGCGCTATATCCAGCGCAAGTTCCCCCGCCACCCCACAGTGGAGTATGCGTTGGCTGTAGAAGCCATCACTACCAGGAAGAAGCCTAACTTGATCCTAAACGTGGATGGAATCATTGCTGCTGCGTTTGTGGACTTATTCCGGCACTCGGGTCAATTCACTAGGTGAGATATACTCCATAAGTCAAATTGATAATGAGGATTCATATAACCAAAATTTTTTCTCAGAACTCCAGTAGAGGGAAGTATACAAGAATTAGTGTGAGTTGAGCGTGCTAGTATTCAGTTGTCTATTGTTTTATGACAGACTGACTACTTTAAGCATATACACGCACTCTGAGGGTTTTGGTACCTTACCTGGACGGGTAAGTAATTTTAAAATTGGGCTATGAAAGCATTGTTAACACCTGCAACTTTGTATTTCTAATTTTTCAATATTTAAATTAGCAGAGCAATTGATTTGGTAATAATGTGCCTGAATGCTGGCGACGCTAGGTTACACCTTAACTCATTCGCTCAAGAACTGACCCATTCGAGGCAAAGTAACCTAAAACAGCTGTTATGTTATTAAGTTACTTTACTAACCTTTACTATTATTTAAGCAAATCAAATTGTTGGGGAAATTGTATGAGACATTTTAGTTCAATAAATCAAATAGTTTTTGTAACGATGTGCCTTTGATGTCTACAGTGAGGAAGCCGACCAGTACATCAAAATGGGTTCCATCAATGCGCTATTTGTGCTCGGCCGCACGATCGGGTTGGTCGGCCACTTCCTTGACCAGAACCGCTTGCAGCAGCCGCTGTATCGCCATCCGTGGGACGACATCACGTACATGCCGCGGGACTGAGCTACTCCTCATGCGCCTGCCCCGTTCCCTCTGCACGACACGGCACGCATCCATCTTCACCCTGCCGCCGTGCAACCGACCATTTTGGTTTATTTGGCGATGCTTAACACACCACCCAGGATTCAAAATATTTATAATAGATTCAAGGATTATTATTTGTTAAAATACATTTCAAGAAAGACGCAATCTTAGTAAATAAGTTCAACATTTAAAAAGACCGGTATTCGTTTTGCAAAACAGATCTGCCCGATAGAGACATTGAAGAGTGTCAGAGACTGGTCTCCTGAAAATTGATAAAAATTTAAAGATTAGTATTTCGTTAATTACTTAGAAAAAAAGATAATTTTGGGCCAAGCCTGCTAATACATTAGAGGCAAATAGTCACTTCATAGTATGACCATTAAAGTAATTGATAATTCTGACATTAAAATTTAACAACTGTATCCTGGCGTCATTATTAATGTATCATTTATTTATGTTTACTCGTTTGTTTGTAAATTGGCTTGTTTGTTTATATTATAGACCATCTTGCATTATTGGTCTCTTGTATCATTATGATCCTGACACTAATTTTACACTAGACATTGTTATACATGTTACACTCCCGTACACGAGCTGCTGATGCGATTGGACTCGCGCATCTGGTTAGCAGATGTGATGCTCCACAAAGTGTTTTCCTTCTTCCATTTGACTTGCACGAAATGTTGTCTAGACTGTTTTGTGATGTGTTGTTGCACAGAGTAACAGCGACAGTAGAGAGCACATATAGTTTTAGAGAAATCTAATGTGCACGTACCATTCATCTATTTGTACGTAGGTAAAATGTTAGTTTATTGACAGAACTTAAATGTGTATTTTATTCCTTATCATATTTATTTTTTTGCATTTATTTTTTGATTTTGTTACACATTTTGTTTGAAAATGTTTATTTGCAAAACTATTTTTTCCTTTTCTTTATTATTTATTTATTAAAAAGCATTTAAATTTATATTCAGTCTGCATCTCCAATTGCCAATAGTGTTCAATATTTTTATAGTTATTTTTTTCAGTAAACGATGTACTTATCTAACGGTGTGTCCTATTTGAAAACTATGTCTATTATTTTATTCCGAATCAACACATAAAAAGTACTAATATTTTAGGTCATTTATTTTTAAACGGTATCTAAAATATGATAATTTTGTGTAAAATGTTAAATCGTGTAAATGTTAAAAATAAGATTGCATAATTTTATCTTTTTTTTATGATTCAGTTACATTATTTTATTTGAGGTGTTTTCTAAAACACATTTGCCTCAACATGTAAGTCTAATACTCCCTTGTCAAATGGTATCTAAATAATTCGTAAGGAAGCTATTTTTTTAAATGATTTTGTCTCAAAATTTAATACACGCGATATGCCTCTCAGATAATTTGAATACAGGAATATTTATTTCAATGGGCATCTGGTACTGATATGTTTTTCTTAAACAGTTTGTAGAATTTGATACTTTTATCTCAGGCGGTATCTGTACATAATTCATCCGATTTGACAATGTGCGTGTAGTGTTCCGGAATAGGGCGGCTTAGAAAATTCTTATTAATTTATATTTCAAAAGTGATTCCATTATTTAATATGTTTTCTCTCTTTTTTTATATACATATATGTATATACAAACACACATATATACAACACACTTATTGTATAGAAATGTCACCATTGTATATTTTGAAATGTACATTTTTTAAAGTATTAAATTGATGTATCATTAATATTGAGCATCTTAACTGCACTGCGTCAGAAGATCAATATGATTTGCGACGTTTATCTGATGTATATTGTATGCACTATGTTATTTCAACATCTCCATCATTTGAAATTATCTATGAGTTTTGGAGTAAAAAATACATCAGACTAGGTTGTGTCATTTAATATTCAAATAGGCTCCGATGAGTGACATTTTTATAGAAATCTCAATTTAATATATGTAGATTTATATTGTTGCTATTTTATTAAAGTGATTCATTTTTTGTTGTATTTTTTTAAATTAAAAGGATATTAAATGTCAATATTTAGTGTTTTATTTATGTAGTATTGACAATTTTAGCCTAATTTATTGAAAGTTTTGGATGAGAGAAGGTAAGTTTAGTCTATCATTACAGCTTCCTTAGAATCTTATGCAGCGAATCCTGTTAGAGCACACTACAAGCGAGGATTTTTGTTTCCGAGTTTTAAGCAGAGATACAGTAAAACTCCGTTCATTCGTAACTCACGGAACCGAAATTTAAAAAAAAATCCAAATTATGAATAATGAGAACAAAGTTTTTCAAAGGTAACATTAGAAAGAATTTTTTATAAAAACGTGTTAGTTTACTGCGTCCACGATTTAGTGCGTGTCCCCATTATTTCAGTTTCTTATGTGTCAAAATATAAATAACATATTTCTCCTGAATAAGAAAAGTGTGTGGTGAGTGGTGACGCGGCAGTCTCAACAAAATCATGCATATTAATTTGATTGCAGTCGAACTCACCTTTTCCATCCGAATTAGAATATTTAAAATGCGCGTGAAAATAATTAAAAACATTTAAATCTTCATGTCTCGCTGGCATTATCGATTGAAGCTTATTATTTTCCTGCAGTTTTTCATTCCAACCCAGAAAGGTATTCGGGATTCGATTTTTTCTGCCAATTTTATCTTTGATATTAATTTTTTGTCAGTTTGTCAAAGATTTATACGAATTATGAGATGTTGGTGCCATTTTAGAAAACGAAACAAAAAAAAAAATGAATGAAATATGTCAACATGTTTAAATATGAAAGATTTAGTTTCTTTAGTACCTACATATGCAAATCAAAATATTTTATAAACATAGAAACTAGTGATTCAAAGGAAACATTATTTTAACAACAAATCTATGGAATTTGATCTACGTATATGGCAAAATTCAGTTCGGCATCTGTTAAGCCAGCGCACTGTTTTTACAATAAGGAACGGCGTTGTGATTGGCTGGTAAGGGATGAAGGTCAAATGCGTAGCACGCGAGTTTAGGGATTTAAAAACATTTGCAAATATGCAAATTGCTTGAACAAATTATGTACTTCGGGTGTCAAAAACGCACACGAACTGCGAATAATCAGGTTTTACGAATTATCGGTAAAAATTAGTATGAAATGTTATTTTTGGGAGAATTTTTTTTGAAAAAGTGCAAATCCCATAAAAATACAAAATATAGGGTTACAAATTAATGGAGTTTTACTGTAATTATAATTACAAGTTTTCAAAAATATTATTTACTGCGTGCATTTGGGCTAAGGAAAAGTCACAGCTAAATCCTTATCAAACGGTTTTATCATTGGGGAAGTGCCCAAAAGGTAGTTCATAATACTGAAAACAATGTGTCGAGTACAAGTACAGGCACGCATTAGTCATTGTTTTTGGGATGAATCCGGAGATCTAGTAGTAACCTCGCATCGCTTGAGTAGGGAAAATTTGTTAACTTGTGAAGTTTCAAGAATGGTTCCCAAAGGCGTCAATCGGGACTGTCTCTCGGATTCGTCAGATTTCTGCTGACATACGATATAAGTTTTTCAGGTGTTTTGGAATGGCTATATCCTACTAGAAAAACAAATATATTTCATTTTTCTCTATTTTTCTATGCATAAACTTGTGTTAAACAGAGTTAACCCGATGACTGCCGGCTCTTTTTTGAAACATGAACCGATGTCGATTATTTAGTATCGCTCAAGCACGCATCTTTCTCAAAAACAACAGGTCGCCCGTGACATACTGATGCGAATAATTGAGGATGGGATGGTAAGAAAGATGTACAATGATGGTGTTGATTGCATGAGGATATATTCAGTATCTGACCAGGTAAACCAGATTTTTAATGAGGTCAATAATGTGAATGCGGATGAAGAGTTGTGTGTCTACACCCCTGGTAAACAGTGAAATGGTAAGGTATTTTATTATAATTTACGGCAGTTATTATGGCATGTTTTAAAAAAAAATAGATATTAGTTGTGCAATTTTATAAATATTTTTCTATGTTGTAGGTTGCCTGTAAGACGATACTTAATAAATGAAAACAATGTAGAGTATTAGTCTGAAAAGCAACCTAAAAATCAGGAGGTAAGTGGATATTACACATAATGGTCTCTAACACATTGAGAAATAAAGGTAATATACTTAATATGTAACTTAAAATACAGTACATTCAAATTATACACATCAATAGACAGTAGAAGGTATGATTAATGCAGGCTTCTAAAAAGTCATCTTTATCACCCGTTTTCTAACCACTACTGGATGTATCCCCAAGTATCTTACACTTTTTTCTGATGATTATTCACCGCCATGTATTTTTGCAGAGTTAGATTTCGTTAGTTCAGGAGATTTTAAGGCAGCCATTTGATTCTCTTTGAACCCCAAGTCCCTAAAGAGTAACTGTGTAAAATTTAGTTTAGATTAGTCAAAGGGTGTATGATTGTATAGAGAATAGACAAATAGATATACACATTAAATTTTATATATACACCGATACCTTTATGGCCTATATATGTTCCTGGTAACTTAGTGATGAAGAGAAATGCCATATAATGAATCATTTATTTTGAAGCAAATTTTATAAGATCCATTTCAATTTCATCGACGTCTTCCATCTTCTTTTTTATTCATGACATTTTCTTTTTATCACAATATTTATTAGCGATATTTGAATTTATAATTTATTGAATATTTATTGTTTGGCAAAGAGCCATACTTAATTGATCACAGTAGGATTATACTTCAACATATATTATTATGTATATAAGTACCTATACTTGTATTATACTTATATATTAGTACTTATATGTTGAATTGCACTCGGTACCGTAGGTTATCTCTTAGAGATAAAGCTGAAAATCCGTGTCTAGCTGCTAATTCGTTTTCAATTCATGGTTGCATCAAGAGAGAAGTTGACATTTTGAGTGTCTGTGAGGTGTGATGACCTGAGACACTCGAAATGTACCCACATTCCTTATGCTTATAATTAGATGTGGTGTTAAAACTAATATTTCCTCCTTTCCTGCTGTCAAAGGAATGTTCTAATAAACAAATGTCTTCGGGAAGCACAGCATTGGAGTGAAATCATTTTTTATTGTTTGTTTGAAGACTGAAGAAGAGAATCCTCGTTTCTTGCTGAATGCACTCATGGTACTTTATGAAAATTATAATTTATAAAAAATCAGGTCATCGATTTTTGATCGTTCTGCCGCTTGAAGTGTGATTTAATGAAATATATTAAACATATCATTAGAATACATTAAAATAATGAGATTGTATAGTATATTTAAATGAATTAGTTTAGTATTAAATAAGTGTGCGTGAATAGTCTCAAACTGGCTGTTTGCATGAATAAAAATATGTCAAACATTCAAACTAAGTGTGTTTGTTGTGAATGCACTTATTACAAATATAGAAATGCACTTTTAAAATGGTTTGACATTTTAAATTTAAATATGTAAATGCAAATGCAGGTTTTGCTTATATAACAACTCTGAAGAATTGATCTAAGATAGGGGTCGGGAAACTTTATTATTATCTTTATGGGTGTTATCAAAAATCTATTTTTGTTTAATAATATAATATGATATATATTCCGAGACTTCTCTTAAGGTTAAGAATTAATAAAATATTTAAAAAGCTATACATGCTTCAGGTAACCTCAAATATTCATTTTTACTTTTTTTGGGATAATTTACCCTTTTTGCCTGACTCCTGATCTGATGTAAGAGTGGTTAATTCCATTTGTGGTTATGGCTATCGATGTCTAGATTGTTTTGGAAAAATTGTTCAATTTTAGAAAAATATACATTTTGGCAATCCAATACAATTGTTTTATTTATTTGTTGTGTCTTCTGAGGAGTTGTGATTTTATAAAATTTACATCAAAATATTTATAATTAAATTATGCTTGTGCAGCATAACCATAATAGGTTGTAGAATACTCATTATCGTAACCCTTTTATTGTCTATGTAATAAAGATCTTACAAAGTAATTAGAAATTGCACATAACAGTATTTTGATTTTTGAGGTCTTTTTCTCTTTAATTCTTTTTTCTATATTATTCTTATTTAGTTTGATGAAAGAAAAAGATGAGCGTTTCATTTTTAAATGTATTTTATTATGCATTTTTATGTCATTTGCATACATCCAGTTTCCAGAGATTTTTTCCTTGGTTTATTAGAACTTAAGAGAAGACCTGGAGGCAATAACATATTAGGAGAACACATTCTTATTGTGAAGTTGTAATTATTCAGAACAGACGGTCTGTGATATTTTAAATATTAATTAGAAAGATATACATATAAAATCAATTTTATTGAAAAATATTGTTATTGCGCCACCGGGATTAGAACCTAGATCTCTTTCCGAATCGAGGAAGGTGCATTATCCAACTATGCTACAGCGACAATATTTTGATAACAGAACAATTAAATGTATTAATATCAAAAAGGTTCGAAAGGTATAGGTTCAAAAATTTGTAGCAGAGTTGGATAATGCACCTTCCCCGGTTTGGAAAAAGATCCAGGTTCGAATCTCGGTGGCGCAACAACAATATTTTGCGATAAAATTGACGTTATATGTATATCTTTCTAATATATTTAATTCATATTTAAAATAACGTATTAGACTACAGTTATCACTGCCCAGGAATAACACTTGCCACTGACTGTTACAAGATTGTGCCAATAACGGACGTGTGAATGGTGAACTTCATGATACCTTTTCTCTATGAAAGTTACAGTTGTTTGAGTGTTTTATGTAAGTACCTGCAAATATATATTAGTATTATTTTTTCAAAGGTGTTGTAACTTTTTTTTGGTACATTTTTTAACAAAATTGAGTAATAATAAGTAAGTCTTGTATAATTGGATGAGATAAACATGGCACATTTTCAATCTGGATTTTGGATTAATTTATACACTTGTGATGGATGCCCGCCACCATCTATGGATTGCCAAGCAATGCAAGCTCTAGTAAAGTAGTACGCAGGCTGGGCTCAATAAACGATGATCACCGCAAGCTTCCCAAGATCATCATTGTATTTCTGTCGCCAGGAAAACAAACTATCAGTATCGTTCCACTCCAGATTCCACTGCGTTATTTCAACTAATGTAATCTAATAACTTTTTGTAACTTTGTTTCAATAAACTCAGTGTAAACGGCGTGATGGTAAGTAAGTAAGTAAACAGTAAGTGAGTGTTTCCATTCAAATCACCTTGACTGTATTTTCTATCTGCCTGCCTCACATATAACCATTAGTGATGGTTAAATTGTTATTTGAATCATTTTGTGACCGTGATTGTGTTTGATTGCAACGATTATTTGTTATTTTTTGAGCGATGACTGGTACACTAGAAAGAAAACTTTCAACAATATATCTAAATTATCAATCATCGGTAAATTTCAATTATCAATCATTGTCACCATCACAGTCACTAATAACTATGTTAGACTTTGCGACTTAAAAGCAAGAGTGAGGCCTAGGATGCAAAACACCTGTGGTTTTTACTAGTGATGGGACAATTCCAAAAATTTTACAGAATCCGATACAATTCCCAATACTTCTTTAAACTTTTGATACTATTCCCAATTCCTATTTATTGTCTTGTATATAATTAAAACTGAAATTCATTATTAATTTTAAATTATTATTTTTAGTAATAGTAGAAAAAATAATCAGTTTTATATTCATTGTAAAAACTGTGTGCATGTAACCACAGTGTGTACTAGGTCTTAAGTTGACTTTGGATGTTTGACTTCTACTCACATAGTCTAATCCTTTTGATAGAGGTCAATCACTTCACATAACAAACAAGTACATAATAAAATAAACAAACAAACATCCATGTGTGGTTAAATAACCTACGTTCATTGACTTTCCACAGAATATAATATTAGTGCCAAGATTGCCTACATTGCAATTTATTGTAAAATTTTAATTTAAGAAAAAAACATAATTAAAACTAACATTATCTTATATGTAAAATGAAATTCTACAACATTCAATTAGAGCAGTGATAGCATTTGATGCTGATAGGATACTTAGGAATATAAAAAATCATTTACTCACTATAATAGTTAAATATGTTTGATTTCACAATGTAACTATGAAAATTATTAAATAAATTAGTCTTAACTATCTATTCATGTAATGGTAACAGTAATCAATTAAGACCATCTTGCAACAACACCGTATATTAGTAATGGGCATATCTGACTCATAAATGTCAACTTTATATATCTTCTTAGGTATCAAAATAATAAAAAAAAAAATATGACTATCTAAATGTCCAACTCTTTACAGAATTCAAAGTACCAAAAATAATAGACATACACAAAAAAAATCAATAATTTAAATTTTTAAAATTAAATATTAGAAGCAACTTCTGATTTACAAGATTTAGAGACCAAATTGATATTCCAAAACTTAAATATACCACAACCAAAAATCACTATATTTATCAAGGCATCAAATTCTTTAATACTCTAATAATATAATAATAATAATATTTTATTTTTTTGATTCACCGTACAGTACAGTGTGTTATTATATTGCTATAATCAGATAACATTGCAGCAAAGTAAGACATATATTTCGGTACCCTCCCCGCTACACTAGTATTTTACTGTATTAAAGCAGACAGTGCCTTTCCAGTGTAGTAATAAACAAAGTGTACTGTTCAATGTACAAATAAATATATATAAAGAGTAAATCAAGATGCGATTAGATAGCATATAAAATATATATACATATATGTAAAACACAAATGCATTTAGAGACCATATAAATATAATGTTCAATGTATATCAAAAGTAAAAAAATATTATATAAAGAGTAAAACAGGATGCAATTAATAACATATAAATATAATGTAAAACTTAAAGCAAATGCAAAGTTCAATTTATATATTTTTTTTAAAACTAAGTAAAATAAAAGTAAATAGCTATAAATAATGCACAATTGCTATATAAGAATAATTAAATAATATAATATGTGTGACTAGATATAAGATTCTGTCAAGTAGTGTAAAAAATATAACTAAGGTGTAAATAATTAGAGTATAAGATTAATTATAGTTAGCGGTAAGACAAAAGAGGTGTCCTGTTGGATCTGGGTTGGGCGTAGCCTCCCGAAGAAGCGGATGGACCAATGGAATGGTAAATGTCCCTTGATGGGAAAGGGGCAGATCAGCAGATGGGAGACATCCCGTTTTCAAGGGAATAAGAAGAGCCTACGCACGTCCCAGAAGATAGTTGGAAATCAAGATTCGGAGGAGGAGGAGAGTTAAAAATTAGATTCGACAGTTGAATAGAATGAGAATACCGAAAGCAGTCGAACATCGGAGAAGTCGGGAGAGTTGAACATTGGAAGACGGAGAAAAAATTAATTGTAATATGACTTCCAAAGTCAAAGGAAGGAAACAGTTGAAGATCGATCTCCGTAGCCGGAAAAGGAAAGAGTCGAAGTCCAAAAAAACTTAAGAAGAAAAAAATCAGGACACCAAGCCAGTTCGGAAGCCCATCCATTCAGGAACTCAACAGGTGACCGAGCAGTTAGCGGCCAGCCAACTGTCCTGCCTGCCATATTCATCGCCAGCCACGACGAAGCCACCCTGGACAACAGGAGCCATCGGCGGCATCACCGCGTCGTTAACTGAAGACCGAGGTCTCTGGAGAAGACCTCGACAATCAGCATGTGCAATATATGGTAGTCGTAATTAGATTAAGTTAATTATAAGATGTTCTGCCTGTCTATTTGTGCATTATGTATCATGGAAATAAACAACTAATCTGTGTGTTATCTGTGTTTTGAATATTCACCTGTCTCCTTTTATAACCATAGTACAATTGACAATTGACAAATAATCGCGGAGTGATATATTACCAGTGTGTGGGGCCGCTCTAATAAAAAAAATTAAGGGCATCTGATCAAAAAAATTATAATCATCCTAACCCCCTCTATTAATATCGCTATGAAGGGTTTTTTTATTACATCAAAATATAGATAGGTAGATGCTATTATTATCTTCACGCTACTCATCAACCATAAAAAAATCAAAATAATTTTTCTGACATTTGGTCAGCAGGCGCGGTCCGCCGCCAATTTCACGTCGTTGCTGGTTCTCACGCTCTGTCAAAATGTAAATCAGTGTCTCAGAATTTCATACTTTTTTATAAACTATGGAAATAGTGAGTTAATCAAGAAGCTTTAATTTTTGTTTTAAACATTGACGCGTTCTTTTTTTTTTAAATTTGACAAACATTCGGACTCTGTTGTGTTCTCAGGATTGACATCTTGTACATTTCCTAGATTTTTATTATCGACTGGCCGCAATACGATATGTAAATAGTGTTTTAGTTTAGTGTTTTATTTAACAAATGGAGATTGTTTAATCTATTTTTATGTTATTTGAGGGAGTTTTTTCCGGTCTTTGGCGGTCATTTCACAAGCCGAAAGAAATGGGTCAGGGCAGCAGTGCACCAAGTAAGATTTTTTCATTAATATTAATGTTTTTAATTTTTCTCATTGTATTTTGATGCCTTTATCGGAACTGAGAACCTTTCAAAACGATCGCATTTAGTGATCCATGACGATGTCTTAAAACTGACACTCATGATTGTCACCAAAACTTGGAAAATAAAATAAAAACGGTCGGAAGCTTTCTGCGTATTGCGATCCTTAAAAGTGGTATGATGGAGGATTGCGCACGGTTGAGAAGGGACTAGAATAGCAACGAATACGAAGCAAGATAAAATAAAACACTAGGGCAAGTATGTCTAAATCAAAAAGGACAATCTAATAAATCAAATTCTTGGGAGCTTGTTTAAGAAGATGCATGAATATGAAATAAATAAATGATGTATTGACATATGAATGTGTGGAGCTCTATCCTCTACTTATCACTATTATTACAATTTTGTCTGAAAATGTTCATAATTGGTTACATTTTTTTCTGTATCTTTAAAAGCATATTTTTTCTGTCAGCATTCATATCAAAATATTGACATAACCTTGACCATATATTATTTCCTTATCTTTTTAATTATGTCATGTTTATTGAAATAATGTTTTTAGGTTTATTTAGAATTTGGCACCCTTTCCGACTCAGGTACAAAGGTAAATGGGCAATTGAAATTGTTTATGAATGAGAGGAGATCAAAAATAAGTATTTTTATAACTAAAGTTGCAATACACATATGTACATGTCTTATGCAAGCTTATGCAAGTTTATACTACAGTATGTAAGGTATTTCCGAATGGCAGAGTGCGGAGTGCTTGCCTGATTCCATCTTTTTAAGGAGTCTCATTGCATTAATATTTTTAATTACAGATACATTGTTTACTGAGGACAGGCTTTCAACAATAGTCACTCAGTTTAAAGAATGTGACTGTTGCGGCTTACTTATACAACATTTAAAGCAGTACGTTAGTAATTAACATTGTAAAATAATTTTTAGTAACATTCCGTTGTACATATCGGGGCTTGACTTACAAGGGGATGAGGTTATTGAAACAGCAGAAGATCTGGAGGTGCCTTGCTGAGGCGATGAATGATTATGTAAGATTCTCAAATGTATCATATATCTAGGCTTGCCATAATTATAAAGCTCTAAAGCGGAACAATTATCGCTTCGAATTTGGTTCTCACAGCATCAAATTTTGGTTCATAGAATTTTGAGATCAATTTGGGCGTAAGTCAGAAGTTTAGAAGCTCATATCGTGCATTGCTGTGTAAAAGGCAAATGTGGCTTCTGACCACAATAACTAAATCATCTTGAATGGAATCGTCATTTTTAAAAAATGTTTTAACAGATGAAGAGCTTGTGACAGCCGTTACACGATCTTTAATGTCCGCTCGCCAACCGTGTGCAATAGAAAATTCTGACAAACATTGCTGGCACTTCACTTTGCTGTCCTCACCACAAAGCTTTTTATAAATGGGTAGTATTTTTACAGTTCATTCGTAAATTTGCAATTTCTTTTCGGCATTTTGTACACAATTTTAAAAAGGTTATGCTAAAACCTGATGATTTAAAAGGGTTATGTTAAAATTATTTAGATAAATGCTGTGTCACCTTATTAAGACATAATTACACTTCAAGTGATCCATGGTCAGTGTTAACTGTCACCCGCCAAAACACAAACTGGGATGTATGGTAAGTCTACATATATCCATTTGTATTTAAAGCAGCATCCGCACAAGTTATCCAGTTCCCGCACAGAATACTGTATATTTGTAAATAATCAAGTATAAAGTGGTGGATGCTGTTACATTGACTATACTTAAGTATATTATAACCGAGGTGATTTGAGATAAGCATTCCAATTTTCTATGCCTCTGACCCCATTGTGGGATCCATCATCAGGGCTGATGTCGCTGATGCTGAATTAATATTTAAAGTGAAAGAAAGGATTATGAGTAATCAAAAGTATGACTGAATAAATCAGTAATATTATTATTAGCGCTCTCCACTTCGATATTATTGTTTTTTACAAAAGTTATAATTTCATTTAATTTGTGCAAAACAATAAAAGACGCATTGCTGGTGTTGACTTTAAAAATTGTTACACAAAACATCCTCCAGTCCTGAGCCATTAGAGTAGTACATATTCAGATAATTATCGTCTCTGTCTCTCTTTAGCCCGAGATAAAATATCTCCTGTTAATTTTCATAGAGTAAATGCGGCAGTTAAGTTTAGCCAGATAAATATCCATTATTTTTCCACAGATTCTGATTGCAAAACTAATATTTTCATTTAATATCTATCAATATCTAGAAATTGTGAGTTTCGCTAACTGCTGAGCGAAGATACATTTTATTTCAATAACTGATTCATTAGAGCAGTCAGTATTACATAATATTATATACACACTGTGTAATACCAGCTTGCAGCACATCACACTCCTTACAGAGGGTCGAGTACGAATCTTTCAAATTATTTTTTTTAGCTCAAACCAGTTTTTAATGTACCCCCTTTACTTAGTTACGCAGATAGCGGTGTAAAAATATTAATAAAAGCCTAATTTGCTCAAATGCACTGCACTAATTATAAAATGTAGATTAATAAATTAAATAATTATTAAAGTAGTCGTCTTCTGTAATAGAAAAAAGAATAAAAAAGTTTTTTCTGTATTTAAAAATTTTCTTCAAACTATGACTAACAAATCAAATAAAATATGGATGGAACATAAAAGTTAAGCTTTCCTGTCTGCAGAGTAGATTTGACAAGTCAAGGGGCAATTCTTTCTACTAATGATGAAAATTACGTACAGAATAAATCCCTGTGGTTAAGAAATTTGCCGGATAATTTGAAGATAAGGTTTAAGATTACGACAATTTTCCGGTTGGATGAAATGTCAGCGCACTAGGATTACCATTTATAATGTGAATTTTACGATGAGACAAATTTATTGAGATAACATTGCAGGCACAGATGTAAGTACAATGTCTTGGAGTTTTCCGTTGAGACTTGAAATCTTTTTTATAACTCGAGAACAATAGACAAAGGATAAATTACACAAGTAAAATTACGTTAAATAAATTTGAATATTTGTATGAACCTATTAGAAGAAATATATATAATATAATATATAAATTGATAACTATTATAGCGACCTGCGATAACTACTAAGGACTTCATGGAACGGTTGCCTTTAGGATAAACATAATTGAAAGTGTATAAACATGTCATCTGTATAGTTATTATACTGATTCGCGATGTTGTGTTAAGAAAGAAAACTGTTTTCCCATTTATAAATTTGATTACTAAATATTGCGCTCTCTGTGTCTGTTTTTTTTCTCCAAAATGTTGTCCTGTACTCATTCTCTGACTTGTTTAATAAAGTTAATAGTTATAACAATAACATGATAATGTATTCATCGAATGATTCACATTTTATTTGTGATATTGCAATTTTTTTAAATACAGTTCCGATAATTGTGGATTTTTTGTGTATCTTTCTAGGCGATTAATTTGTTTTGATCTAATTAATTTATAATTACATTATTAGGTTTGAATCTCTGATATTACCCGGAAATACATCGAATTTTAAAAATCATACCAATTCATCAGTGAAATGTTATTACTCGTTTTTTTAATAAATAATATGAAAAGACTTATCGAGTTTAGAATATGTTCAAATTGTGTGGTTTCATGACATGCCGCATCATTCCCACCGTGATACAATTATTTTATCGTCCACCGTAGTTAATATTAAATTAATTTTAAAAAAGCGTATCGAAATGTCCCACAACGAATTCTTCGGAGCGACGGTCGGAAACGGCCGAGGATTGCCGAAGGTGCCGTGGGAAATATCGCAAACGTTTATAACTGTCCGTCGGGACATCGGAGGGCGGTTCGGGGCTAGCGCCACTTTATCGTTTCATTGAAGTATGTTTATTTTAGCCTACAGATCGATTTAAACAGTTTAAAAATAAAAATGTAATACGAGTCTTAGAGCTAGAACTGACTAACATACCGCCATTCCATCGGTTAGATAACTCTCACCTCATTCACATTTGCACACGCGCATGTTCCCAGTTCTCCTACTTCCGGTGCCATCAATTTTCTTACCGTCCTCTCTTTATTCTACCTAAGCTACCCTTTTTTTATCATTTTCACTATGCTAAGATCGACTCGACGTTCTCTCTTAATTTCAAAATGAAAATCAGTTTCAAATTCTAATGAAAATCATGGTCGTGTACCGTTCGAAAGCTCGTTCCGTGCCACTGTCTCGAGGCATTTCAATATCATTCACTCGGAGCGGTATCTCTCGCGGTGTCTCGAGAGCGCGTCACCGACATCATTCTATCTCAGTCAGTATCCACCCGCGCCATCTATCTACACGTGACTCACTGAAGGTTCTTTGATGTCCAAAATTTTAATAAAATATCGCAGAAATGATTGACGTTACGCAAATGCAATTTGCATTCTTGAACCTAAATACCTAAATTGTGAAAGATTTGCACCCCTGAAATATCGGTGCTGAGAAGGATATTTGGAGCCAGTAATTATTTGTAAAATTAGGTGACTCCATCACTGTCCAAGTTATTAAAGTAGTACGACTGAGGTGAGCCGGTCGACGTTCAACGGGTGCATTCAGAACGACCAGCGAAGAAAGAGAAAGAGGTAAAACCCGTCGGCCGAAGGAATGTGGATCCATGAAGATCCAAGCTGCAGGGTCTGGACGGCGGTACGCGATATGCACTCGGAGACAGGAGTGGCGAAAGCTTCTCGAGGAGGCCGGGACCCGCACCGGGCTGTCGCTAATGTGTGCGCGAGTATACCTCGTGTTGGAATGGAATGGCAAAATCAGTGATGATCAGTCTGACACGGATACGGAGCAAAAGGAGCCAAAATTCGTCTGGTGTAATATCTGGTATTCTCTATGAGTATGTTGATAGTTGAAATTACCTGTTGCAGAAAACTTGAGATGGATCTTCCGAACCTACTCTTCGTCAAAAGGATTATCATACATATAAGATATAACCGATTTTGTGGACACGATAACTTTACTAGTTTTTTATTAGATTTCGATCCAACTTTTTATAAAAAGCACCTTGTAAATATCTCGACTAAGTTCGTTAGTCAGCCTGATTCGCCATCTTGTTTCGAGTGGCGGCAGTTTAAAATTTAATATAATTAAATGTTTCCAATGAAAAGATGCAATTTTTTTGAGAAAAATGGTTCAATAGAATACCTACATGGTACCATAAAACGAGAAATGTCCTTTCCTTCCATACGCAGATCAAATCTATCTGATTTTTATGTGCCGAAAGGCACCTTTATATTTCTATTACACGGTGAAATATAATATGCATTGCGGCTTAATACTATACTTAACCGAAACAGGTTACAGTTTGAACGCCCCCCGTAGCGTAGGAAAGCGAGCATCGAATCGTGACCTTTCGGTCCTCCGCTCTGAGACCGGCAACCGATAGCAACATTGCGGTAACATCACCTTCTTTATCGTTGTTATTACGCGATATATATTGCGGCCATTCAGCGTCTGGCTGCGTGTGGGAAATATGCTATTTTTACTTTCTCCCGCTGGTACACAGGGTTCTGAAATAGGCCCTCTGTAAGTCTTTATTATCGATGGGGGAAAAAAAACCATTTTTATTATTCAGTATTGATAACGTGGATACTGAAGCGAGCTTATGGATTGGTGGAGAAAAGATATAGTAAATACTGGATCATTATCTCATCACAGATTGTTAGAAAACAGAAAGCGTTGTTCGTGAAGTGATGGACTTAAGAAAGAAGCGTTTCTTATTCTTACACTTTCTAACTGTAGTAGATTATTACAATTAAATGGTTGTGTGTCCTGTCGACCTTAATAAATGTGTTGCATTGTGGGTGCCAGCCGCAGCAGGGAAGTAGGAAGTCACCCAGGCGGTAGCAGTAACATCAGTGTTTTTCCCAGTATAAATAACTCGCATGTACCTACAGATGGTGTATGTATTAGGGGTACCCAAAAAAAGGACGTTTTTGTAAATGAAAATAATTTTTTTAAAAACAAATTTATTTTCACAGTATTATTCAAGAAAATAGTCTCCGTCGTTCAGACAAGTTTTGAATCCCTCGTTTGTTGCTGTCATTGAATCCTGCGTTTGTCACTGAGATGATTTGATTTTCACTTCACTGACAGGGAGGGCTGTTTTCACTTCACTGACACTATTACTATGGCAGGGGCTACCAATTGAATGAATGAATTTCAACCAATTATTATCCTTCAAAATAACTATTAAACTACCGTAAGTTCATCAGCGCACCGCCATAACCAAAAAGAGATCTCAACGTATTTGCGCAGTGCGCAGTGCGCAACTGTGCGGCCATCTTTAAACAAAACAGTGTCTACAATATCATCAACTTCAGTTTAAAAACATGAAATCTACCTGGCCTAAACTAATGAAGAGACATATCCATACTAACAATAACTATTTAATGTATTTTTAGTGATATTTTATGTTAATCTAGTGTAAATTGTTTAGATTTATTGTTATATTTTATGTTAATCTATAATTGTTTAGACTTATTGTTATATTTTATGTTATAATTAAGTGTTGTAATTATCTAGTGGATCGAATGAAAGGATAATGTTGAAAGATGATTAATAATGTTTTTTTTTTAAATTAGTATAAAGTCGCGGGAACATGCCGATAGGTAGCAATGAGGCTCGCCCCCATTATGCCGCGGTTCCTGTGGTGGCGCGAAGAGGAGGATGGAGTGCAGAGTAGGTGTGTGGAATATTAGAGGAGGAATGGACAGAAAGATGAATGAACTGTGTGATAGTATGTATGAAAAGAATCTGGATATATTGTGCATTAGTGAGAGCATGAAGAAAGGAAAAGGAGAGATGGAGCACAATGACACACTGGTACTATGGTCTGGGGTCCCAGAGGAGGACCGGGCGTGTCAGGGTGTTGCAGCGTTGCTCTCGAAAAGAATGATAGAATGTATGAGAGAATATGAACTTGTCAGTGCTAGGCTTATGTGGATCCGTTTTAAAATTGGACTTACGAGTGTATTTTTAGTCGTAGGTTATGCTCCCGTAAACTCAGAAAATGATGAAATGAAAGATGAATTTTGGACAAATGTAAGGGATGTAATGAATGTAAAACGGATTAATGAAAGAATTATTTTAGCAGGCGATTTGAATGGTCGGGTGGGGACTCGGAGGGATGGTTTCGAGTCAGCCATTGGAGTGTACGGTGACAAAAAGATGAATGGGAATGGAAAAAGTCTACTTGAGGTATGCTTGGAATGGAACCTTTTTATCTCAAACACATTTTTTGATCACAAAGAAATCCACCAGTACACATGGGAGAGAGGAAATGAAAGGTCGAGGATTGATTTTGTGGTGGTTGATTCTAGACTGAGATCCGCTACTGTTGAAACTGACCATTTCCTTGTTGTTTCAAGAATAATTTTATTCCAAGGATGGCGGTCCATGAAAAAAACAAAATCGGCACCATCTAGAGTCAAAATTGAGAACCTGCAAAGGGATGATGTCAGAGAAAAATTTGAAAGGAAAGTGTATGAAAAACTGAGTGAACAAGGAGCGAGTGATCTGAATATAGACAATGCATGGGAATACATTAAGGTTACTTTATGCGAATCAGCGAAAGAAACCTGTGGGATAGCTATCCAAGGAAGGAAGAAAGGTGATGCATGGTGGGACGATGGCATAAAGGAACTTGTGAAAGAAAAGAAGAATGCGTGGCGCTATCTGTTGACAGTAAATGGGGATGAATATACGAGAGCAAAAGCCCTGTACAATGTCTGTAAGGAAAAAGTTAAATCTGGTGTGAAAGAAAGGAAAGAGCGGCTGAAAAGAAAAGAAGCGGTGAAAATGACTGAGAATTTTCAGGATAATATAAAATTCTTCTGGAAGGCGGTCAAAAAATCTCGATGTGGTGCTGAAAGCAGTAGTATGAAAGCTATTAAGTCAGTAAATGGAGAGATGTTAACGAATGAGGATGAAATAAAAGATAGATGGATGAAATATTTCCAGGAAACGTATGAAAGTGTAGAGAATGCAAATGACGAAGCACCTGAGAGGCTCTCTGGGGTAAGTATGAATGAGGAAAACGATATAAATGCAATAAGTATGGAAGAAATAAAGTGTGCAACATATGAAGAATGGTAAGGCTGTGGGGTATGATAACGTTGCTGCAGAGTATATCAAGGCTGGTGGACCATTAGTTATCTTGTGGCTTCATACGCTCTTCAATCAATGTTTGGAAGAGAACCACACCCCGTTAGATTGGAGGAGGGCTGTTATCATGCCTCTTTACAAAGGCAAAGGGTCGAAAATGGAATGTGGTAACTATAGGGCTATTAGTCTACTGAGTTCTGTAGGTAAACTGTATGGAAGAATTTTAATAGAAAGAGCAAGAATGGTGACGAAAGAAAAGGTATGGGACGTGCAAGGGGCATTTGTGGGTGGAAGAGGATGCATGGATCAGATCTTTTCTCTACGAGTGATGACGGAAAAGTTTTTGGCGAAAAACCGAAAACTTTTTTGTGCCTTCGTAGATCTACAGAAAGCATATGATAGAGTTATAAGAGAAAAGTTATGGAAAGTACTTTCTGATTACGGGGTGAATAGTAAACTTATACGCGCAATCGCATCCCTATACGAAGGAAGTTCTGCGTGTGTAAGAATCAATGGAGCACTCACACCATGGTTTGACATTACAAAGGGTGTCAAGTAGGGTTGTGTAATGTTTCCATGGCTGTTCAACTTGTATATGGATAAATGTGTGAAAGAACTAAAATGTATGAATGTAGGAGCAAAAATGGGCGATTTGATTGTATGCTGTTTATTGTACGCCGATGATGCAGTACTAATGGCGAATAATGAACAAGAACTACAGAATCTGGTGAGTAGAATGTACGATGTATGCAAGGAAAGCGACCTCATGATGAATGTTAACAAGTCGAAAGTGATGGTATTTGAGAAGGAGGAAAGCAAGACACCATGCAAAATACTTGTAGGTAATGAATGTTTGGAACAAGTAGATGAGTTTGTATATTTGGGAAGTATGTTTGATAGAAACGGAAAGGCTGAGAATGGTATCGAAAGGAGGGTGACTGCAGGAAATAAAGTAAACGGTGCTTTGAATGGAATTATATCTAACAGGAATATGTCAACCGAGGCAAGACTAGCGGTGCACAATGGAATCCTGGTACCGACACTGATGTATGGAAGTGAGGCCTAGAGCTGGCAGAAAAGGAACGAAAGTAGACTGAATGCAGTGGAAATGAGATCACTTAGGCATATTTGTGGCAAATCTATTTATGACAGAGTAAAGAATGAAGAGATAAGAAAAGAATGTAAAGCTGATGTTAGTATAGTGAGTAAGATTAAGAAAGGATCACTTAGGTGGTTTGGTCATATGGAAAGGATGAATGAGGAGAGAATGGTAAGAAAGATATATGACGCAAGTGTTGATGGAACCAGAAATAGAGGACGTCCGCGGAAGACTTGGCACGACCAGGTAAACCAGATAATGGAGGATGGTTCTGTTAGAAGCCTCAACAATCGGCGAGCTTGTATGACAAGATGTATGAATGTGGATGAGGCGAGAATTGTATGTCAGGACAGAAGAGTGTGGCGCTCTATCCTCTCTGCCTACCCCCACGGGGAAACGGCGTGATGGTAAGTAAGTAAGTAAGTAAGACACTATTACATTTTTTCACATCTAAATTATGTTGTAAAGACCTAAACAAATGGTAATCCCATGGCGCTAAATCGGGAGAATACGGAGGGTGATCAACAGTTTTCCATCCGAGAGCGTTAATTTTTTCTCGCTGTATGAGAGCGCATATTGTCGTCGCTTTTTGCGTGCGATACCCACACTCGTTCAAAATTCTTCGAATGCTGGTCCATGGAAATCCTGGTCTTCTTTATTCATTCTTTAATCGACATCTCTGAATTGGCGTCAATTTCTGCAGCTGAGGGATCTTAATCGATGATTTTTGGTGTTCCACTTGTAGGCTTATCTTCGAAACAAAAAATTCTCGATTTAATTCTTTTGAACAATTTTTAGTATTGACGAACTAGTAAAGCTTCACCAGAGTTTTTGGTTGCCGCGATTACTCAATTATTTAATTACTCAATTATCATACAGCACACGAGAGCTGTCCAACAGCTCGCTCGGAACGGGTTTGTTTTTATTTAACTGTTATGCTAGCGACGTACTCTTCAGATGTTGATCAAACACCACCGAAAGAAAGCTGTGCGATCCAGAGGCCAAATAAGTCACAATTGACTGTCAAAGTTATTCACGTAAAATGCGACCTTTTTTATAGGTACACCTAATACCTCTATGCGAGTTAAGGGCTAAATAAGGTTCGCGATATCTTTGCCTCGTTAAAGCTGAATCCGAACGAAGCGTCGGGTCGGTGAGCCCCCGATCCCCGCAGCCCTTCTTCATCTTACGCTCAGTCCGCTGAAGTCGGTGCTCGATACTTCTTCATTCCTCACGGTCTCGAGCCGCGCTGACGGTTTACTGACGGTCGGAACTCGGTCTGCCCGTCATCCGTCTCGCAGGAGAGCGCCCTCTTCCCTGAACCCTGAGCCGAGCCGGCGCAGCGATCGCGAGCTTCTCGGGACCGGGACTCGGTCGTTTTTCTGTCCAAATGTCAGCATATAAGAATTGTTCTCCTGCGCGTGGTCGAAACTCTGTTTGTAATCCCGGGCCCTACTGACACACTGAGGTAGTTCACCGCGTGCGCGCCAACAATCGCCGTCTCGCGCCTCACTTCACGCTCGTTGTATGTCAAATGTCGGTCCGTTCGGGGAATTTGAACTTGCAACAACACTGTATATCGGTTTTTACAAATGGTAAAAATTTGTTTAGTGCATCGTCTCCAGTTTAGGAGAAGTGTCTAAGAGTTGTCATAATGTAAGGTATTAAACACATCGTCAAATTAAGGTATTTATATCATTGGAATTGAATTTTCGCGGGGAATTGTTATATATCACTAGTTTCACGATGTCGTCCGCTATGGCCGTGCCAATTAAATAAATTTAATCATCACGTATCATCTGTAACCTCCCTGTCGACTGCGCACGAGTCGAGGGAATCGCACCTAAGCTTAGTTCAGTTTCAGTTCAGAAAGAATCTGCTCCTCTTTACAACTCTAGAAAGGTGAGCGATACTCGAGTAATAGTACAAAAATCATTGCAAACTAGTTCTGTCTCTCTCCTGTAAAGCACAGTGTTGCTGCTGACGGGGACGATACACCGTTAGACAGACTCGCACCTTAAAATAACACCTTTATAGCAATGTCCGTCCGATAATCGGGCGGTGTGAGTGCCGATTCCCATTCACTCACCTGTTCGTTTGATTACGATCGCGGAGTGTGTGTGGCTAGAGCAGGTTGGAGAAGATAAATTACCAATTTGAACTAAAACAGGCTTGCTAGTTGGGCAATGCGTTTTAAAATCTGTGTAAAATATATGTACAATGCTTATGCAGGTTATACGCGTCTAAATAAATATAAATATAATAAAAAATTGACGGTTTACACAAGTTTATTGTTTAGTTAAGTTACTAATTAGAGGTATACAATATTTTTACAAAGAGATGACTACGCGGAGTAGCGTTTTCTGGACATGGTATCTGAAAGGCGACAGTTTTGGAGATGGTTGCGGACGGAGATGGTGTTATCGCTACCGGGTGTGCTTTTGCGGCTGCCGGGAACTCTGGTTTTACGCATCGGTCAATGATAAGGTACGTTCAGGGGTCGACTGTATAAAGGCATCTCCGTACCTCGAGTGTGTAAAGGTCAGGTGTTAAATATGTCAGCCCGATTGTAGGTGTCATCCCAAAAGTACCATTTAAACTATTTTCTGAATAGTATCGACAGTTTGCGTATGTACTCTATGTGTGTTGCGTAGTGAGGTTCTGTACGGAGTTATATTTTGTCTATCAATTTTTAAAATAAAATTTAAATTCTCGAGATAAATAACGACTTCATCGGCGTCCCAAATAATGATGGTATGGAGAGGAGAATAAATAGTTGTCGCTGACTGACAGATCGGCGTCCCGAATAATGATGGTATGGAGAGAAGAGGAGAATAAAAAGTTGTCACTGACTGACAGATCGGCGTCCCGAATAATGATCGTATGGAGAGAAGAGGAGAATAAAAAGTTGTCACTGACTGACAGATCGGCGTCCCGAATAATGATGGTATGGAGAGGAGAGGAGAATAAAAAGTTGTCACTGACTGACAGATCGGCGTCCCGAATAATGATGGTATGGAGAGAAGAGGAGAATAAAAAGTTGTCACTGACTGACAGATCGGCGTCCCGAATAATGATGGTATGGAGAGGAGAGGAGAATAAAAAGTTGTCACTGACTGACAGATCGGCGTCCCGAATAATGATGGTATGGAGAGAAGAGGAGAATAAAAAGTTGTCACTGACTGACAGATTGGCGTCCCGAATAATGATGGTATGGAGAGGAGAGGAGAATAAAAAGTTGTCACTGACTGACAGATCGGCGTCCCGAATAATGATGGTATGGAGAGAAGAGGAGAATAAAAAGTTGTCACTGACTGACAGATCGGCGTCCCGAATAATGATCGTATGGAGAGAAGAGGAGAATAAAAAGTTGTCACTGACTGACAGATCGGCGTCCCGAATAATGATGGTATGGAGAGGAGAGGAGAATAAAAAGTTGTCACTGACTGACAGATCGGCGTCCCGAATAATGATGGTATGGAGAGAAGAGGAGAATAAAAAGTTGTCACTGACTGACAGATCGGCGTCCCGAATAATGATGGTATGGAGAGGAGAGGAGAATAAAAAGTTGTCACTGACTGACAGATCGGCGTCCCGAATAATGATGGTATGGAGAGAAGAGGAGAATAAAAAGTTGTCACTGACTGACAGATCGGCGTCCCGAATAATGATGGTATGGAGAGAAGAGGAGAATAAAAAGTTGTCACTGACTGACAGATCGGCGTCCCGAATAATGATGGTATGGAGAGGAGAGGAGAATAAAAAGTTGTCACTGACTGACAGATCGGCGTCCCGAATAATGATGGTATGGAGAGGAGAGGAGAATAAAAAGTTGTCACTGACTGACAGATCGGCGTCCCGAATAATGATGGTATGGAGAGGAGAGGAGAATAAAAAGTTGTCACTGACTGACAGGTTTATTTTTTTATGAAATCAAATGTTTGTAATGTGTTAATTAGTTCTACATAACTCTAGTATAACGATGTAGAAATCCTTACTCTCACTTTCTGTGGAGAATAGTCATATGCCAATGTATTTTCGATTGCACTCATAACTCCTAAAGTAAAATAAAGTGATTTGAACATTTCATCTTTGTTACACGGTACTGCCGCTCCCCGCTCCCCGCTCAAATTGTCGACCGGTTCATTAAAATGATTTATTGTCAATTAACCTCCCGTTATAAAATAGATTTTGATAGTTTATAGTGCATTTTATCTGGTTTATGATTTGACCGTCACATTAATATTAAAATTCAGATATCTTTATTATAATTAATTGAATTATTAATTGAAACAATATTTTTAAAGGGATTGTATTTTTTTAATGTTCAACGTCAAACTGTCATTTTAAGGTCTTTATCCGAGTGGGGCGTGGCGGGGCGGGGCGGGGGACCCATCGGGGGATATTACCATCACCGCACCGGTTCGTCGGTCAGGTCAGGCAGGTCAGGCAGGTTTGCGTGTACCGATCTATAATAGAGGCTGACGATGTTCTATAATAATATAATTGCCATCCGGGATAACTAGAACCGATCTTACTTTTAGTCTTATAAACCTATATTAATATAGACCGTTATGGTCTCTATACCGCTTACGTTTTGTTATTATTACGCACATTTTAATTCCCATCCTGTCTTCCCCCTCTCCTTTTCCTTTTTTCATTTATCTTATTTATTTTTCAACCTTAATAGAAGCAAAAGTGTTCACTCTTGCTTATCTCGTACAGTAGGTTAATCTTCGCTACTGAACTGACATTGTATCTTTAGCCTTTTGGTAATTCAGAGAAAACATGTAATCGGTTGAATTTATTACTGTTTTACTTTATTACTCGCTACCGATCGACAGTATATTTTTCAAATAAAATATAATGAATTCCAGTCACCGGGCCTATCGACAGCCATCTGCGATGGCCGATCGCTTCCCGGTAGTGTGCGAGAGGCAGAGAAAAGAGCGTCGCTTCTTTCACGATCACTCCCTTCTCGCCACCCTTTCGTCTACCTTTCTTCTCGCGCGACATCTGCCCTCCCGGCGAGCTCCGCCCGCTGCCGGATGCGAGCCCCGGGTGCGAGAACGCCGAGGGTGACGATCGTTGCGAACTTTTAAATATCTAAAAGTTTAGAAAATGTACAAACGAGAAGTTTTCTTTGCTTTAATTTTATTTTAAAAAAGCATTACCCGTCCATTGAGCAGACCGTGGGTATATCGTATTTTTCCGTTTCGCCCAGCCCCACCCCGTGAACAGATCGTTGTATTTTGTTTTGATCTCTTAAAATATCGCCTGAATTTTAATTCAAGTTCATATGATGTTTCTTTGTTTGGTGTAAATATTTCTACAGAGACACTAAATACGTATAACAACGTTCTCGCATGTCGCAACCCCGGGGCCGCGCGCGGGGCTCCCGTACGACACAATACGATACATGCAATATTGCAGCACCAGGTGATGTATAAATTTAATCTGAATTGCGTCAAGAGCGAGCAGCCTTCTATCTCACTGATCGATAACATACTATCTTCGAAAGTGATCATCTCGATTATTTGTTTGTCTCTGCGTTCGGTTAGGTTAGGTTAGTAGTGTCGTCATATACCTGAGTCATCTTCATCAGAATATTCTGTATTTTACGGGTGACGCTGCCCGATCCAAAAACGTCCAAATTACAATTTGATTGGTTTTCCCCGGCTTGTTTTATTTAATATTATCTGTCTACCCAAATATCCCGTTTCAAACTCGTCACTGGATTTACTAAATTATATTGCGAGGATTGTATGTATATATATTTTTATTTAGTTGTAAAAATGTTCTCACATCTAGTATACGACACTTTATAAAATATAAGAAAACATTTGTGCCCTTAACCTGCGGAACGCAGCCAGACCAGTCGCTTCTTCGCATTTGGAACCTTTACCGATAAACTATCTCGTGTCGCATTTCATGCCACTGTCATCGGATTATATTATATTGTACCACGCGCTACTAGAAGACGAGCCAGAAAGACAACTTCATGTAGAAAACGGGCAAAAATGTACACTGCAGCCACATTTAGCGGGAGGGAGGCGGGAGGCTTCATATTATCAAAAAATCATCGACTGCGCAAACGTTACTCGGGCATCCCTGCGATCTTTTGCTTCTTTTTCACTTCACTACATCCGTCCACCTCATTCTTGGTACCCTTAAAAATTTTTCGAAGAGTTGTCACTTCTCATAGCATCGCCGGTCTCTCAGTATCCTAGATCTCGTGCATTAACGACTCAAACTCGATACATAACAGGCCGAGTATCGTGTGAGAGTTTACTTTTCGAGAACTACAAACGCGCTCTTGCATTTCTATAAGGCCCCGGCTTCTCGATCGTACTCGAGGACTGACAATTAAATTCGTAGAATTCTTTTCGGGCGCACTCTGCGACAACGGCAACCGGCTAGCCGCGAAATAACGCGAACGCAAACCGTTAATGTAGCGCGGAGGTAACGAAACCCGATGAGGGTGATGAACCCGCCGCTTATCCAGGACCGTTTGTAAGCGAAAGGTCCTACTCGTTCGCCGCCAGGTTGGCATTTTTTAATGCTAATAGCCAGCTGTGCGATTTCTTCTCGCACATAGTGACAAGACGGAGCCGCGCAGCCGCCATCGCAAAAACCCTCATTGGTCCCGATCCTTTACTTATTTATTTATTGATAGTTTACAAACATTTTAACAAATAGACGTAGTAGATGAAAAAACAAATTAATTAAAATATAGCTTTAGTCGGGGAGACGAGACGGAATTTTCCATCTGCATGCGATACTATGTTTTTTATGGATTTATGTTACATGATTTTTTATGAATAAAGACCGCATTGCTAATAACCATCCTGAATTTCTTTTCCTTTTTCGTTTTGTAATTGTTAAAATGTTGTTCCGCACGGCTACGGGCCCGCGGGGCGCGATAATCGCGGCCCGAGAAATGCTCAATACAAAAGTTCATCTTTCCCGCTTCACGGAAACATTTCGCCCCATTCCGCGCCACCGGGAACCCTACACCCTCGCACTCGGCAGGCCGCCGGGTGGAGAGGGTAACGGGCCGCCGCGGGACTCCGCCCACCGTCAAGTGGCAGAATTATCATTAAGTTTTTATGGAATACCATAGTTTAGAATGTTATGTATATTAAATTTTTTTATGTTATGTATAATTAACTTTTTACAATAAAGAGAGTTTGGAAAGGGCGATCGCCCGGAGTTAATATTATGCACCTTAAAAATCATTTAGAGGTTTAAAATGGATTTTTTAAGTTTAAGATGCAATAATTAATTCCCACGGCCATCACCCGAGGTGAGATCTAGCAGGCATCGCGAGGGGGATTCAGATTTGTAAAATAAATGCCTGAAAGATTAGAAAGGCCTCACGCTCCCGAGATATTTACGTGTAAAATAAATAATGATCCAGCGGCTGCATAAATCATTCGATTGAATTATTTCCCCCGCGATTTCAGATGCTCGCAGATGTAATCCTCATCCCAAAGCCACCTTTACTCTACAAATTATTAAAATTATTGCCAGTTTCCTATCGGACAGCAAATTTAGAGTCAAATTAAACGGCCTTCTGTCCACCATCCGGAAATTACTAGCCGGAGTCTCCATAATTTCGCCATTTTTATATAACACGACATTCTTTCAGCGCAAGAAGAAGACGACACCGCGGTTACAAGTTTCGCCGATGACACCGCGTACCCTCGTCAGCCATCCGCCGCCCTCTCGGTGCCCTATAAAACACGACAACAAAGTCAGAAATCATTCTCTGGATTCTTGGAGGAAAAATTGTGTTTTCATTTTTCTCCGCTTTGACCCGTGCTGTTCTGTCCGAGCCACCGGAGCGAACCGGCGAATCACACCCTACATCTACAGTTCTCGTTTCCTGTACGGAACAAACGTAATCGAATTAAAGTCGCGTATTTTTTATTAGCCTCGATGAGCGGGACCGGCGAGGAAACCTGTCCCGGGAAGCTGTTCTTTATAAATCGGGGAGTCGACGGAAGAAAAGAACGCGCCCCTGAACGAGGGAAAAGGACCAGTCATCGGAGCACCACTGGCGGCCGTAACGTCCCAGTGACATGAGAAAAACAAAATGGAGACTGCAGTACGACAAAAATGAAAACGACAAATGATGAAATAAAGTGTACGAGTAAAGAATTTAAAAACAGTATAAAGAAAGAAATTAAAAATATGCCGAGAGTCCCGATTAGACACGAGTAGCGCGAGGGCCGATAGCGTCGAGACCAAAACGTAGATGGGCGGATATTGTCAAGACCGTCACGATGCTGAAGATGCGTAATGTTCGATTCATTCATCGTTATATTAATAAATTTTATTATATTTTTAAAATACTTTTTTAGGATTTTCTGTACGTCGGTCTGTACTTTCACACCAAAAATATGCAGTTATATTCATGATGCAAAAAATACGTGGAATAATTTAGGCGCGGTCTCTTCTCGCGCCGAGAACTTGAATCGGAATTATCTCACGAATGCCTCAATTGTCACATCCTCTGTCCGGTCTCGTGACATGATTACACTTTAGATAAGCGGGCCGACCGCCGCGCGCCGCAGGTGGCGAGCAGACGGCACCGTCTATCTAATGCTCTTCATCTCTGATGATTTATAATTTTGTACATCCTGTTTTATTTATATGTTAATTTGAAGAAGAAAACTTGAAACTACCTTTGAATTGCCAAAAAACCGGATGTGCTGCAAATGGATACCGTCTATCCTCGGAGTGTTTCGAAAATTGGAATCCGTAGCGCTTTACTGTTTCGCGCTCTCGCTCGGCGGCCCTCGCTCTTGGAAATCGTTTCCTTATATAACTTCCCTAAGCTTTAAACGATCTGCAGGGTGATCCGGAAATAACCCTAAACTCCTTTTTATGGATATTTATTATTACATTTATAGGAGTTTCACTTCCAGCCGTCGTATCTGACTGAACGTAGTAGAGTATAGTATAGTTATAGGGTTCCTCCCGCGCGATGAGGGGACCGATATTAGTACTTCATCCCGCCCAGCAAAAACGAGCCACACGTAATGAATACAGTATATCGGTGAAAGTATATCGAAGGGATCTATCGGAAAATATATATTTTTTTTGTTATTCAAAACTTCGTGTTTAATCGTGGCAAAAAAAAAAAACAAAAATAATGAATCGGGTATCGAACGTGAAGTGTTGAAGCATTCGAGAAAAATAATAATTAATATTTTAATTAACCTGCATACAAGAGCGCTGTCATTAGTGACGTCGTCATTAGGTAAAACATATGTTTAATAAGGCAACTTTTTGGCGGGATAAAAAAACATGCTTCAAATAATTATATTCCATTATTTTGCTTTCATTGTTTTAATATAATACTAATAATAGTATACCCCTGAATTCCTTTGGCATGTTTCAGTTTCAAGTGCGCTGCAGTACGGCAATTGTATTATAAATTGTCCGTTTCGGGATTGTTGCGCCGCTGAATGCGCCTCGAGTGGACCGCTGGACGCGATAACATTTCTCGCGGTGGCCGGCCTGACAGTATCCCGCGCGTGTCCTATTCGGTTTACTTTATTATTCATTTCTCGCTGAACTCTGCAGAAGACATAATGCGCGCATGTAGCGACTGACACAGAAGAGATAATGCGCGCATGTAGCGACTGACACAGAAGAGATAATGCGCGCATGTAGCGACTGACACAGAAGAGATAATGCGCGCATGTAGCGACTGACACAGAAGAGATAATGCGCGCATGTAGCGACTGACACAGAAGAGATAATGCACACATGTACCCGCCGTCATACTGGTGAATCGTCTGTCCCTTGCGATATCATCGACGACCCTTTTCTTTTCCAAAATCCTACTCGGTCATGTCTATCTCTTTAATTGTTTTATTATATTTTATAGAGAACACATTATTATTGTAAGTTGTAGTTTTTGTAGATATTTTAATACTAATTAAATGCGTCAATTAGAAAGATATGCTACAGATAAAGGCAATCCACCGGGATGTGAACCGGGAACTGCGTGTTCTCTTTCAAATATATATAAGTCGTATTAAAGTTTTTCAAAAAAATGTAATAAAATGAAATTGACAAATCTCTGGCGTCTCCGAGAGTATATTTCTCAAAGGTATCCGCAATAAAAGGTGATGGAAAGTTTTTAAAAAAAGTGGAATAATAGATTTATCAATTTGAAATAGCCGCAACGTATAATTTAGAAAATTTGTCGTCAATTTACTAAACTGACACGGTGCAATTGGTCAGTGCGCTTCCCCGGATAGGAAGAGAAGGAGCTAAAATATATTTTCGATATCTTTCTAATTGCTGCATTTAATTAGTTTATTTCTTGTCCTTCTCTCTGTGTGAAATCTGTTGTAAGCTACGCCCGTTTGTTCTCGATCCGAGTGTCGGATCTGATATGGATGTACGGCTTCATACAGACAGTATCAGTATAGTACCCGGAATAGGGTGGGTTCGTTCTCCGTCTCGGTACACGCGCGGTGTCTACGAGCAGCGGGTGCAAACACCTCGCATTCTCTGCCTATTCCTGCGGCACGCACCTACCGCCCGTCTCGCCCGGCGGGCTGGCGCCGTCCCGCTCGCGCGCGGCTGCCGCCCGATTGGGCGGGCGCGCGTGCCGGCGCGGCCAGGTGCGCGGCAGTCGGCCCGCGCCGCGATAGCCCATTATTGGAGCGTCTTTGGGTCGTTTTTTTTTCGCTTTCTTGTCCGCAATCTGTGAAAGTATTTAAAAGGTGGATCGGGAATAAACTATAAACGTGCGTTGCTATTTTATCCTCTGACGATGGAGACCTCTCGGCGACTGATTTTTACAAATGTCGATAGGTTGCAGGGGTAGTCTCGATTGATTGGGCCTCTTTTATTATATGCGCCCACAATAAATGAAGTATTAAAGCCGAAGACGCCTTCGTGATGCTTTAAAATATTAAAAGTTAGAAATGGTTCTGTTTGATCTGAGAATATTATATTTTTCTAATTTTAACAAGGGGCTCGCGCGAACTCTCTCCAGCCCGACCCTGCCTGATATTCAAAATTTTTTTGATTATGATTACTGTGAGAATTGTCAATTTGTTATGTATGTGTGTGTGTGTCATGAAAGTGAGTAGATGAGTGGTGAGGGATGAACCGTATAAGCGGCCGTCTCTGGAGGAACAGCTCTCTTCCATCACAGCTTCTCCTGAATAACTAGTCTATCTCTAAAGTGTGTAATTATTATTGACTGTAAATACGTGGTTGTAATAAACTTAATATTATTACCTGGACATGCTGACTTTCACTTACAAGGAATCGGGACCCGAGAAATTAGTCATTAATCAAAGGATAGAACACCTAGGGAATCTGGTGATACTTTCAAGTCATCACAATTAAAGTGGACGGTGTGAACTTAGAGTAAGGGCCGGTTGTATGATCAGTAGTAAATTTTTACCGTAGTAAGTTTTTACTCTAGTAACTATTTACCATCGCCCGTGGTAAAAATCGATTTCGGGTTGTTGATACGTCAAATTTACTACCGTGAAAGACAATATCGCCTCTCGATGTAGCAAGGCGAATAATCATGATATATGCTTTATTTGTGGCTTTATCCGCCCCTGCGTTCGAGACCTGTCACTGCGGTGGCGAAATATTTTCGGATTATGTGCTAATGTATATTAAACAACGAGATTATCATCGAACGAACTCTCATGTTGAATGTCGCTATTTTTGTATAGTGCATAGTATAGTGCAACTTTCAAAGTATCAATGTGACGGATGAGTTTTGAAACAGCTGTGAAGTGAAGAGTCCGCTATGTCACCATCACACTCTTCAAACGCACACGCAGAGCGAGTGATCTCCCCGAATGGACAACTTTCGGATGAAACAAGGAGGAGAACAAACTAGGAACGAAGATTTAATGTGCTATTAAAGCGACACCAGATCAGACAGATCAATGCCGAATTGCTGTCAGTCAAATTTGCCTTACACGTTTGTTTCCTTTCCAAAAAGTTATTTTGTCATATTTATGGTAATACATATTGGTTAAGGCTTGTTCTATCTTTGAAATGAATTGATGATTTTGTAGGGATTTCTTAAATGTGGCGCTCATTTCATTTCCACACCTAAAATACATAGAAAATTACATTTTTTAATACTTATTAAATTAATCTATTGGAAATATAAACTGGTTGCTACCGGAATAATCGATTTTTTAACAAATTATTTAAACCACATTAATGTTATGGGGTGTGGGGGTGGTGGTGGGGGTGGCTTCTTGATATTCAACACAGTACACGATAATCATACGGGCAGTATAATAAATTCAATTCCTTATTAGTGTCATAATCAAATATCTGACAATCAAACCTTATTTCATCTGGTTTCTCTCTCTTTTTACATGAAAATATATTTTGTCTTTTGAACAAAGTGACGCATGAACGAAGTGATGTTTAATGTGATGACGGACTCACCTGCCAGAGATCATTCAGTCACGTGACGCGTGACGCGTGACGCGTGAACTCTCTCGGCTCGGCTGAGAAAGTCGCGTGGATCTTCATATCTCTCATTTTTTTTCATTTACTTTAACGTCGAGGGAGTACAATCTAGCTTGGAGGCGCGTGTCGCGCTTTCTGCTCATCTTGGGAACATATTGCGCACGTCCACAAATGATGGAGAAAATAGTGTATCCCTCGAGGCCATACCTTTAACCATTCCTGTATACTGACAGTTTAATATTTTCATTGATCTGAATCACAGTCACGCAAAGCGTATGAACTGTGAGATCGAAATAAAATTAAATGAAAAAAAACCAATTATGCCACGCGTGCATCTATAAATAATCATATATATTAAAATACTATTTTTATTCATTTATTTAGTCACGTACGATATAGTATAAGTATTGCGCAGCTGAAAAAAGACTGTTTGTTACATATATTTTAAAATGCATTGCCCAACTAAGCAAGTCTGTTTTAGGGCGAGTATAATATTGTAAAAAGAAACCTACTGAAGACTAAAAAGTGGAATATTTCATTTTTAATCAATTTGTTTAATGAAAACTATAATTTGAAAAAATATCTTAATTAATGCGATACAGAAATTGCTGATGCTAGACCCCGTGAGCGTCCATATAGTGGCCGTAGATGTTTTTTGTGGAATTGATAAAATAAAATATTAGATACATTTTTTTGCAGCTGTACAAATGTTACATGTCTAAATAAATAAAAAATAAATGATTAAATACCATAAAGTGTTCATTCATCGCCTGGCGGCTATTTTGCGGTAAAAATATCATCGCGATGTGACTGAGACGGAGGGGTACATTCTTAACGAAACTTCTTCGTGCGCCGCCTCTTGTCGAAGGTCGGCGCCCGAGTTGCCCGAGTTGCCCGAGTTGCCCGAGTTGCGGTGTCTCGCTTGATTTATCTCGTGCCAAATGTGCACCGACATGTCCTAGCTTCCCCTAATCCCGCATAGAGAATGTGCCCGGATCAGAGATGTCGTCACTTCTGTCTACTTATTGATGCGTTAATAAATCTTCATTAGTGATACAGCGGCTCGGTAATGTATTTCCTCAGCGCGCAGATAATAACACTGCTCCTTAAAGTTGCACAAATAATAAATTATGCGCACGCCGTGATCCAAAATTAGAAGGAACGTCGGTCACTAGTCACTAGTCACTAGTCATACATTGTACACGCGTAGTGACGATGTTGAATGCGGCCAGCCGACTAGCCGACTAGCCGACTAGCCGACTAGCCGACTTACATAGTTATATGAATACTTATGTGTGGACATTTGTGTACGATTAAATGAAGGATAACAAAATCAGGAATTAATGTACATTTATTTGTGACAGTCGATGGAATTAAGAAAGGATCGCTGTTCATAAACTTCAAATACGCGAGAAGATGTACGAGAGTGAATGAGTGTTGTGCCGAGACGGAGAGTGTGGCGTTCTATCCTCGTTTACCTGCCCTGCCGGGAGTGGCGTGACGATAAGCAGACATGTAGACCGCGACCAGACAGAACACAATTAGAAGTAGTGTCGTGTGTGATAGCTCCTTCTGGCGAGGCCGAGGTCGTATATTTAGTCCGAGGCTCTGTTCTCTCTGCCTGTCCCCGAGTGATGTATCGTACCCGTGCACCGCGTGGTCCACGAAACGAATCTTTCCCACGCTGCCGGCGCACTTGTGCGTGGTGTCCTCACTTCGTGCTCCCTGCTCCCTGCTCCCTCGTCCTCGGGTGCGTGCTATGTGCGTGCGCATATTTTTTGCAAGCACCCGTCCGAACAATGTTTACGATCTCCTTCTAAGAAAGAAGAATCCTTCAAAGACCAATAAACTTTTGACAATGCCTTGTCGAGGTTTTTCAATCGAGGTCCAATATTCGTTTTCCTAATGCTGTTTTGTTCCAATTTGATATTGAAATTAATTTTTTTTGAAAATTTGGATATGCGTTTATGTATATATTAGAGATTTTTCCATACCTGGACCTGCGAGCGTCATTACTCGCTCCGATCGTCAGGCGCACGTGACGCCGTGATAGGTCAGATGAGGATTTAAAATAGACTAAAGATACTATTTAATTATATTCCCGGTAAACTTTCAAATCGAAAGCGACCCAACTCCGGTAGCGCCCGAAGATCCACCTTTGGACCTCCTTGTTTTCCCATAAGTAACTTAATTACATCGAGTCGTTTCTCCATAAGGGCAAGCAGAAAGGATAGAACACTACACTCTCTCGTCTCGTCCACTTTCATTCATCTTCTCGTGCATGATATCCGGTTGTTGAAGTTTTTGACATGTCCGTTTTCCAATATTCGGTTCCATCTCAGCGTTTCGTTAATGTTTCTACTTGATTCTACATTTGTAAACTGTCACTCGTTGTGAATTAATTAAGTATCAAGTATCGGAATATTGTGACAATAAAATGTGTAAAGTGAGTTGTGTGATCTGCGATCAGAGGATAGTGATCAGAGGATAGGATAGGCCACGAGAGCCGTTGTATGTTTAAATAAACACTAATTAGACAACGTCCGTTTCTGCTAAACTCGTGTACTTCGCACGCTTCTCGCCTTCTCCGGAGACTCGGCGTACCCGCAGAGATTGAAGGAAGTCCGGGTCAGCTCTGATAGAAGACCGAAATATGTCAGCGAGCGTTGCGACGTCCGAGTCGAGAGGTCAGCGGTCCCGGGGGAAGTCCCGGGAAGTGCCACGAGAGAAGGCGTTCACCGGGAGTAAATCGGTACGACGCCAGCTGAAAGAAAGAAATTGGCGTTATCGAATTGTTGGACCGCGTGAAGATGAACGAGCGCTCCGCCCGCAGCCGAGTTCGTCGTATCTCCGATGTCTTTCGTGACCAAAATATGCACAGTATGCAAATAGGGGACGGTCGAGTGCACAGTGCACTACTCGAGCGAAGATTGAAAAACGGCTCCCCGTCTCGCAAACGACAATGAGTGGCCGAGTGAACAGCTGTTCACCTCGGCCCGACAGCTGTGCCGCACCTTTAGGTGCTAGTTTTTATCCCGAATAGTCATCTGCCGGGCAGCACCGAATGCGCACAATGCCTCGCCAGGTGCCGAGCCGGGCCGTGCGCTCTGGGGAAAGTCTCGTTAATAATTCCGGGGAAGTTCCCGCCCCGTCTCCTGCCTGCCCCCCTGTTTGCCTAGTCGAGCTTCTCTTCCGATACTTGGGTAATTTGGCCCCGAATAGTAACACACTTACCTTCCGTTCCGAGAAGCCCGCCGCGCTCGGGGGCGGAGCGGGTGTCAGCGGTCATGTGCGCAGTTGCCGCTAACTTTTCGCTTCCGATGTCATATCATTTTAATTGTTTATAATATGAACAATGAATCGTTAATTACAATAGGGGAGTTAAAAAGTCCATACTTATCAAATATCTGAACTACTACAGTCGTTACGGTTACGCGGCTCACCTATTCGACTCTGTTCAATATTTATTACGTATCATATTGTCGTATCACATCGTATTGTGTATTGTGCATATACACCTGTACCTTACCTACATTATTATAATAGTAAACTCGATAGCGCCCCGAACCGGAGATGGCGCCAGAGCCGATCGCGACTACTTTGCGTAAATAAAAAGAAAATTACATTTATTAAACAACTTCGCGATGTCACTCAATTAATTAATTGGCCAAAAAAAATGGTTCGGTTAAGTTACAATAATTTTGATAGTGTTAGTTTTAAAATGTTACTCTAAAAGCCTCGCATTATAGTCCCCGACTGAAGTATTCTGTATAGGCGGCAATACGCGAGACTGTACGGGAGGAGAGCGGCTGGATGATAGGTAGATCGG
Organism: Eubasilissa regina; assembly: GCA_022840565.1. Lineage (NCBI taxonomy): Eukaryota > Metazoa > Arthropoda > Insecta > Trichoptera > Phryganeidae > Eubasilissa > Eubasilissa regina. The sequence goes on along the minus strand of JAINEB010000021.1, from coordinate 445,282 downwards.
TTCAGTATTGTAACCTCGGTCCCTCGTAATCCATTTTGCTGATACATATTTAGCAACTTTCCATATTTCTTTCGTTCTTTTCATTTAACCATTGTTTACCGTGTAAATCGCACATTATAATGCTACGTAGGAGGCTACTTCCCGCCCTGCTCGATACTCAATATTCCTGCTATTTTGGGTCATAATAACTTCTCTTCCTATAATAAACAAATAATGAATTATTCTTCTCAAAGTGCGGCATCATCGTATTTTAATGCTGTAATCCGTCCGATGTACCACAGAAACCGTACCAGTTCGTAGTTGGGTAATACGGTACCTACCTATTGCTTTGCAGCTGATAATTATAATTTACCCAAGTCAGCTGTTTATTGTTTACGGGGCTCGCGGGTAGGGGGTAGGGGATGTCGAATGGCGGCCCGCGACCGCTCATTTTTGAATACTTTTGAGTAGAAAACTCTCCCGCTCGCATTGAAGAGCGATGTTCTCGCCTGTGTACTTCATTCCGACTGATTACGATCGATATATCTGTCTGATTTCTCCCGCCGCCCGACCGACTGCGTATCGCGTACTTTAACTGTCAGCCATGTCTCGAGAGGCGTTCGATCCGTTTTCCCGGCCTGTGTGTTGTTAGTATTGATGGCTTTTGTATTTTCTTGAATTTTACCATATCTTTAATTTCTTAAGGTCCAGCATTATTTTTCGTCTCCTTGAATCTTCCCCTGTAGTACTTGTATTAACTCGTATCGTGACATGCCGTAACCGAGTTTTCTTTTCTTAATAGATATCGACACTTTATATTTTTTACACGTTTCGAAATGTACTTTCGCGCTTTGTCCTGCCAATATTTTACATAGCTTTGTTATATACGTATCTCGATCAAACTATGTTTAAAACCAAACAACAAAAGTCTATTACATACATCAGTAAAATAACACGATATTTACCTAAAAAGAAAAAAGTTTCACAAATTATAAAATATTAATTTGAATTACCGGCCATTAAACAAATCATTTTTTAAGTATAGATTTTGTGCCATTTGCGTTTGCGTTTACCTGACAAGAAGTGTACAAATCCCTTTTGTAGGGGATCTCGACCATCTGTGTCATGCGCAGTACAATGTTTATTTATTTATTTAATGTACAGATTATCATTATGATGACATTAAGGCTTCCCTTTCAAAAATAATTCATAATTTCGCTTTTTTTACGAAATTATGGGTTTCATTATTCATTTACATCAGAAGTTATACAATAGATACGACTTTTTTTAAAACGATTACTTCGATAAAATCTTTACACTAATGTAAAACTAATAAACTAAATGTTATTTGGCATAATTAGGAAAAATACAAGCATTATATACAAGAAATTTAATTAAATTTATTTCACCGCGCCACAAAATTATCTGAATATAGAAAATTCTCGCATATACGAAATATATTTTCTTATAATCTTGAAGGCAAGATTACAGAGACAAATCTGCATTGAATTAAATTAGCAAAATATTAAAAATTAATAGTTATAAACCATTAAATTTGCAGTTCATACGATCAATTTTCGACGTTTTTAAACACTGTTAGTGAATACGAATGATTTAAAATCAGTTTTTAAAGAGAGCAACGTCGCACTCCAAAACTATACGTGAAGAGAATAATACGGATACGTTCCATTTATCTCACCCGCTTAATTATTTAGAGTAAAAGGGTAATGTGTTTGATTGATTGTATTAATGGTTAGAAATTTGGAGATAAATGATTAATGAAGTCTTAAAAACACTTACAAATAAACATTGACGAAAAATGAGAATATGTGGTGTTATAAAAAAGTGAGCTACCTCCCGTCTCCTTATAAATATTAGTGCGATGTCACATGCGAACGATTACAGTTACTTTATGATGCAACATTCATATTTTCATTTTTAAATTGTCTAAACTTGACACTGCGCTCTACCGAGTGTCAAAATTTTCAATCGTCCTATTCTCGACTGACTGATGATGAGATAGAGACTCCCCACTCCCGAATCTCGCAAACCGTACTTCATGTCTGATAATTTATCACTTCGAGGACTAAGCCTGAATGTCAGAAGTCTAAGTTGTAATTTGGACCATCTTTTCATTTTATTGCAGAGGTTCGAGACAAAATTCGATTATATCATTTTAACGGAAAGCTGGCTAAATTCATCGTATGTACCGAAAACAATAGACGGATATGATGTACACAACACGACCAAACATTAAATGTAACCATTTTGGAACCAAACATTCTGTTGAATGACTGTATATATATTATACCAATATATAGATAGACCTTTAGACTTTTAGATTAATCAATAATTAACAAACTTCTGCTTGAATATGCCAATTGCAGCTGGTAACATTAACATCGATATTATTAACCCTGACGAATCACAAACCTGCAAATCCATCTCTCTAATTTTGGAACACAGTCTTCTTTCCACAAGACAAAATGCGTGCCTAGACCACATAATAGTTAAAGCACACAGTCGGTGAAACGCCGGTAACTGAGCATCTCCCCACTATTTTGTTTCTCCGCTCATTTATTAAAAAATTCTTCAAGACCAAAACAAAAACACATCAATGGATAGATTATCCCGAATTGAACAAAAACATGATCGGTTCAACTTATATAGTTGTAATGATGTAAACGTTGCAATGAATATATTCCTTTTAAAATTAGCAATATTAACTTTGTGGTTAAAATTCATATTTTTTATTTATTATCTTTGTTTTATTAACCACTGTTTTATTATCTACAGAAAACTATATGTTTCCCTCTGACTCACTGATCCTTTATTTTCATTCCAACAAAGAGCTTCGTCAATATCCATCTCATAATTATGTTACGAGAGCAAAAAAGAATAGGATCACCGTGAAGCCTAAAATGAAAACAAGCTTTGGTCAATCCTTCCATGTGTTTCTGGCCCCCAAAGCCTATAACATTTTGCCGAGCAGTATGAAACAGTTCTCGATGGACAAACTCAAACTTATTAGGTGTTAGCAGAAATGAAACTGAGCAAAGATTCATGGAAATGATCACATGAACAGAACATCATTTCTTTATATTCATTTTTCTGTTTTGCATAGTGCTTCAATCGTGGGATAGCGACACTATTTTACTTATTTATTATGTTATTACAATTCCTTTAAAATCCTCTTTACCTCATTCCTAATACTTTTGGTTAAGATAAAAAATAATAATGGTTTTCATATTTATATGATAGATAACAGATGAACCTGTCTCTTTTAGTACAGACTTCGGTCTAGTTAACCCGATCCCCGCTACGCGCATCGTACGATGCGAGAAGTAATCGCTCTCCCAGCGCGGCGCGCATCATATCATCTTTTCAACTTATTTCATTAATTATTTTTTTCTGTTTTGCAATGTTTCAATCTTGGGATAGTGAGAGTATTAGATAAAAAATATATATATATTAATAATAATAATGGTTTTCATATCTGTATGACAGACAACAGATGAACCTGTCTCCTTTAGTACAGACTTCGGTCTAGTTAACCCGATCCCCGCTACGCGCATCGTACGATGCGAGAAGTAATCGCTCTCCCAGCGCGGCGCGCATCATATCATCTTTTCAACTTATTTCATTAATTATTTTTTTCTGTTTTGCAATGTTTCAATCTTGGGATAGTGAGAGTATTAGATAAAAAATATATATATATTAATAATAATAATGGTTTTCATATTTGTATGACAGACAACGGATGAACCTGTCTCCTTTAGTACAGACTTCGGTCTAGTTAACCCGATCCCCGCTACGCGCATCGTACGATGCGAGAAGTAATCGCTCTCCCAGCGCGGCGCGCATCATATCATCTTTTCAACTTATTTCATTAATTGTTTTTTTCTGTTTTGCAATGTTTCAATCTTGGGATAGTGAGAGTATTAGATAAAAAATATATATATATTAATAATAATAATGGTTTTCATATTTGTATGACAGACAACGGATGAACCTGTCTCCTTTAGTACAGACTTCGGTCTAGTTAACCCGATCCCCGCTACGCGCATCGTACGATGCGAGAAGTAATCGCTCTCCCAGCGCGGCGCGCATCATATCATCTTTTCAACTTATTTCATTAATTATTTTTTTCTGTTTTGCAATGTTTCAATCTTGGGATAGTGAGAGTATTAGATAAAAAATATATATATATTAATAATAATAATGGTTTTCATATTTGTATGACAGACAACAGATGAACCTGTCTCCTTTAGTACAGACTTCGGTCTAGTTAACCCGATCCCCGCTACGCGCATCGTACGATGCGAGAAGTAATCGCTCTCCCAGCGCGGCGCGCATCATATCATCTTTTCAACTTATTTCATTAATTATTTTTTTCTGTTTTGCAATGTTTCAATCTTGGGATAGTGAGAGTATTAGATAAAAAATATATATATATTAATAATAATAATGGTTTTCATATTTGTATGACAGACAACGGATGAACCTGTCTCCTTTAGTACAGACTTCGGTCTAGTTAAGGAAACAGAGATCTTACATTATGAAGCTTGTTCGTCTTTTTTGTATACTTTTAGTATATTAATAAGTATAAATATATTTTTTGTATATTTGTATAAGAATGTAAAAAAAAACCGTTTCTTATGACGGAGGGCAAAGAGTTCCACGTTTTTGGGCCTGTCACCGCAAATGCCCGTTCACTACATTTAGACTTCTGGCAACGGTCAGTTCTACAACGCTCACTGCGGCCGAGGTGAAGGCACCGTGTCGTGTGTCATCTTGTACATCAACCGGCACAATTTAAATTCAACTCTTTAAGGGAATCTAATCCTGAGCCGTTCGTTCTTCGCCTACTACTGTCCCGCTTGCCATCTTGTACTAGAAGAACACTAATAAGTAGATCGATAGATGTCAACTACGGAATTACGTGTCCTACAAATTCTGTAAAATATAATCGAAGGCGTTCGAAACGTAAAAAACCTGTACCATTCGGGAACCGGGCGGTTGCGAACTGCTGGTGTGTCGCGGGGCTCGCGTGCGGAGGGGGTCCTCGCCGGCGACGGTACCGTCTGCAATACCATCGGCCGTCGGCGTTAGCGCGCGTACGTCTGTCAGTCGTCAGAGTCAGTCGGAACCGAGCGCGCGGAGCCGCCACGCCGCGGCGCGATCACTCGAAAAACGATCATCGGATCGCCGTTAAAAATAATTATTCTCAAAAAGTGTTTTAAACAAAAAAGTAATCCGCAATACAGAAAAAATATTTGGTAAATTTTTTGAATTTGTAACAAAACATTTTTTTCGGTAACTGTGCGCTCGAAATGACCGGAAAAATATTATTTTGAAAACTGAATCGTTTGATCGTTCCCGAGTATCGAATATTAGTAATTATTTTCGATTGAATCAGTTTTAGTTCGTGCGAGTGTATTTCGAGGGGCGTTGTGACAATAATATACAAATAATTGCCGGATGTACTCTCGCGGAGCTCGCTTCCGGCGGTAGACAGGAAGCGAATACATTACATTACACTACACCCCTTCAGAGCGGCCGGCGGTAGACAATGCGCGCGCCTCTCCTCTCCTCTCCTCTCCTCTCCGACGTTCTGTGACTACTTTCGGAAACGTCCGACTATTTCTTCCGCGCTCATTTGAAGAGTGCTCGTGCTGAACAATGTTTAACGATCATATTTTGTTTTGCTAGACAAATGGACACATCGCTAAATATTACTCAATTCTTTGGTGTATTTGTTTATCCAATTTTTAATTGACGTTTATATATAGTTGAAGCGTCGTTTTAATGTTTTCACAAGTGTGGTGACTCTACAAACCTCCTTTCTTCCGCGCGAAGTCGTTCGAAGGCGCAATTTTTGATTTGCGGTCTCTCGGAAGGGGATTTTCTTAGCTACGTCCGTATCGAACAAATGGGCATGTCCGGAAGCGTCGGAGTGCCCGGGGCTCCGCCTTGCCGGTGTGCGGGCTGTCCCAGGGGCCCCCTGCCGCCCCACAAGCCCACCAAAATGAAGATGCTGAAGAAGATCAAGAAGAAGATGGGTCTGGGTAGGTTTCTGCGCATTGTTTTTATGTAATTTAATATCGCGGACGATCTGTTTCGACTCGGACCGGACCTTCGTCGATACCGGCGATCGCCGCCGCACTGGCCGGGGAAACGCGGAAGTTCATTGAATCTTCTCACGGTACAAATGGTACAAACCGTACAAACCGAGATAATTGGGAACTCCGAAACGCCGCTCGAATCGAAACTCGACGTTCCGCCGGCGGAAAGTCGCACGGAACGATGATTATCTCCGACTTGTTTTCGGTGAATTGTTTTTTTTTTTAATTTGAACCGGTCCCGCTGCGAAATAATTATATCTCCCGGCCCCGAAACGTGACGGGCTATCCGCGACGCGCGATGGACGGGACCGCGGACGGTGTAGCCTCGCGCGAAGACGTTTGACGCTAAATATTGAACGGCGTCGCGCAGCTGGTGTTCGAAAACCTTTACCGTGTCCGTCCTCTGCGGAAGCTACACTACGCTGTACAGTCGTACGATCCTCGAATAATAACTTCCGCATTGAATCCGCAGAATGACGAATACAAATGTTATATTTCCGGGCCTTCTAAATTATTTATTTATACCCGCAGGGACGAGGTGCGGCTGCACCCTCGCACTTGCCTCGGGCTAGTCCGGATTATTTGAGCACTATGATTATTCAATGGTTTTACAGCCGAACCTAAAAAGGGTGAAATGTTGGAAATTCGAACTCGTCAATTTGGTTTTAACTATACAATACAATGTCAACAGTATTATCATTAGTTTTAATATTACCCTGTCTGTATTATCTGTGAACCTTTTTATTTTATTTTTGTTATATATCTTCCCTTATATTTATTAAGTTCTTGTGATCTATCCGTCTGCATTCAATCACTCGTTAGAAATGCAGCGTTTTGTACCTAGAGCCAGGCCAGGTGCGACATATCCCCGCAGCTAATTGATCAATTAACATAACCAGGATATCCCGGTACAAGTATTTAATTAATTCATATTTTAAAAATAGTAAACAAAGTAGATATTTAACATTTCACGTGTTTTATAACATATTAAATGAACTAATTTTTTAAAATGAGAAAACGTTATTTGTATTGTTTCGCGGCAGAGCTGCGCCATTAGCGATCTTATTTATTAGTAATTTGTGTTAGTTTCGTGGAAACGGTGACATTGAAAAGTTAAATATTAATAAATAACTTGTGTGCAGTTATAGTATAGAAAATGATACACGACCCGGGCAAGCCTGCCGCTCGCTGCTGCTTGCTGCCGCTGATCGATAACCATTATTACATCTTTAGGAATCACATTAATTAATACTCACTACGAATATGACACGCGATTAAGAAATGTCTCTTTGTATTTTCGCAAGGTGCAGAGCCGGCATCGCGTGGCAGGTGATCGAAATGAGCCATTAACTCCGCCTGACACTCCGTCTGACTTTAATGTTTCTCGATTATTATTTCTTCCCAAAAGGCGGTCGTTCGTAATTATCCTCGTTTCTACATTCGAGAAGGGCATCTGCAACCCCCCCCCATCCGACAGATGGCACGATCCGCGTGTCGGGGATGCATCTGTCCGACCGGGGTTAATGCGATCTCCAGCCGCCCTCCTTAAGAAAATAACGTTTTCAGCCAATATCAACAAAAAAATAATAGTATTTGCGGCCATCACAAAATCATATAGATTATTCTGATCGGTTTATTATTTAAACGATTTTTTGGCCTAGGGGTGAGATTATCGACCGTTCGGTCAGGGTTCAAGCCTCTGACAAGATAGTCGTATATTTGAATAATTAGAAATCGCATAAAAAATAATTCAAATTTCAGACAAAACTCTAAAACAAATAGTGTAGTAATAAGCTAGGTACAGACGGGCGCTGAAAACTGGCAATTATTAGGTGCTGAGGTTCTTCGAGTGCTATCCGCTAACGGAAGTTTGCGGTCTTGTTGACTATTCGGACTTTATTAGGTGCCTGGAAAAGAAATTGAAATGTTTAGCCGAACCCATGTTTAAGTATTTTAAGCCGCGAAGTTCTCCTTTGGCCGCAGTGCCCGTCTCATAAGTCTCGAAGTTCTCTTTGGCCGCAGTGCCCGTCTCATAAGTCTCGAACTGTCTCGTGACGGATCCAAAATACGTCAGTTTCCTTATCTTTACGGTACGAATGATTTAATTGTCTTTCTTCATTCTCATCAGTGCGGTGTCATTTCTTATTTTCTGCAAGCTTCTGCAGACTTACATTACGAAGACCGAAACATAACACCGTACCGATCTCACTCGAAATGATTAAGATTAATTAATATTTTTCATTAGCCGAGCAAACGCAATTGGACAGACAGGGATAGCACCGGGATACTGCCGACCCTCGAAGGCGATCGGTACGGTCTCGGTTGTTTTGTAATACTGACGTGTCTCCTGTCTCCTGTCTCGCAGCAGTCGCACAGAACGTAACAAACATACACATCGTACATGATCGTTTTGCACAACTGAAGACAAAATGCGAAATGAATAGATTTGTCTTCTGGTTCCATCGTTTAGTGGTCAGTCTCCTAGCCTGTGGGTATACCTATAATATATGGGTCAGTACGAGACGAGGTTTACCAATTATAACTTCTCTTCGTACACGATAAATTGAATGGGTGTTTTCCAACAATTGTCGCTCTGTTTATTGAGATTTGACGGAATTATTTCACTGGCAGATCCGTATTAGTCGAATATTCTAACAGATTCTAAATTGAATGTAGATGCACTCCACAGCGGTAAACTATTTTCACAGCTCGCACAATGGTGCGCACTAATCTGTTACGGCGGAGTGAAGAATGAACTAATTAGACCTGGTTGGCCGAGTGGAAGGTGCGTGCCTCTTCAGGAGGCGGTAAAATAATATATATGAAAGCTGTGGGAACAGAGGACGTTCTCGAAAGACCTGGCATGATCGGTCAGACCGAATGTTGGAGGACGGCCCTGTTAGAAGTCAGGACAGAAGACTGGCGAGCGTCGTGGAAAGTGCGTCAGTCTGGTAAGATTGTAAAATATAACGTTTTTAGTGTTACAATAATGAGCTTCGTCCAATTAGAGTCGTTTTATTACCTTTGTACGCGAGCGGGGGAAGCTGAATCGCTGACGATGGGGCGTCGGGCCGCGCGCGGCGGGACTCCCGGAATAGGCGTAACCCGGGGACGAGAGTTCAAATCCCCGGTTGAGGTGACTATTCTGGATCGGGAGCGGAAGATGCTGCCGCTGCCCGAGGCCGGTGATGCAACTAGGAATGTTCGCTCTGCAGCAGACGCATCGCGTTCCGCAGTCCGTCGCTCGTTTGTTTGTTTTATTGATCTGTTGAGCTTTTAAATAAATACTATTTATACTATTTACTTTTAACAATTATGACAATGGAGTTACATTGTTAAGAACAACCATAAAAATATGATAATAATTATTTGTGTTATATTATCTATATACACAACTGACTAAAAATGGACTGTGCCCGCCTCGACACAGAATTTCTCCAGTGAGACGGGCAAAGTCCAAACAAATTTTTATATGTATTATATAGTTACAAATTGATAAATATAACTAACTGAAAATATTAAAATGAAAACACGATACGATATTATTATTTGATTCTTTCAATTCGGCTTCAACAGCATTACACTTATAGTTAAACATGGAACATGGAGTCCGTGACATCTTCGGATTGATATAATAATGTGTTTTCGATGGATTCACATGATCTGTAGATCTTTAAAATATCTACTAGTCTACTAGTACGTCGAGCGGGCAGTCGGCGCGACACGATCCCGAGATATATGTAGACCTTTTAAAAATAATTCTCGCGTGAATAACAGAATAACACCCCCGGCGTTCCCCCCGCGCGTATCGAGTGTGTCGAGACTTCCTTTTCATTTGAAACGCATTACTCCGCACGGTGAACAGTCCCTCCGGAATCAGGGGTGCTCCTCGCTCCCTCGCTCGCTCGCTCCCCACTATACGCACGAGAATGCCGTCACATTTGTTTAATATTAATCCAATTGAAATTCGACTCCACCCTCGGATATAATATACGGCAAAATGAGGGGTGCAAAATATCATTCAATTCATTGTCGCGGAATGTTATGTCCTCGGTTGTGTCTTCACACATTTTGTATCCAACCGACCGCATTGCGTCGCTTAGCCTCCTCTCTCTCCGGAGGGTGGGGATGCGATGATTTACAATTGCAACATTATATTACGCCAATCGCGACGAAGTTTTTAAGAAGGAAATCTTATTACGATTAGATCTCGCCGATCGGTCTCCTTCGCTTGTCCCAGTCACTCGAATGCGGGTGTAACGATTCATTTGTCGCCCGTACCGCAATGATTATTATTCGAGGAATGTGCTCGGTGCGCGCTCTGTCGACTTGCGCGATATCGGGACATTGTCAATGCTCAATTTAAAAATTCTGATTTTCATACGATGGATCCGCATAACTTGAAGAAATTGAACCCACTTTTTCATATGAAAATACTCTATCTTCGCCCATCTCACACGCGTTCTTTGCACACAGTGACAACGGGGTTGACGATCGCCGCTTTTCTGTGTAATGTAAAGATATATTAGAATCTGACGCCATCCTACTTCTGAACATCTGTCAGTTTTCGCGCACTCTTACCGCCACCGCTCGGGGTGCATTTTAACCGAATTACTTTCCGGAGAGATCTTTCCCCCGAAGGGTCGGCAGGGGCGGGGCAAGGAAATGCTAATTATCCGCCATAATAACGATTAATTCTAAGTATTAAAGATTTTTTGAAATTATTAAATAAATTATCCTTTTCGCGTCCGTCCTGGGACGGGTTTTATACACTAGTTAAATATATTTGGAAATATCACGTGTTTGATATTCATTTTCGTAGCCTCAAATAATTATAAAAATTAGCGGAGGGTTTGACGTAAATCTAAAACAAAATTAATAGAAGGGTTCCACAAAACAATTAGCGAGTGTATATATGCGCCCTGATAACTGATAACGCTTGAAGATGGATGGGAATGTGTACTGATTGTGTACCGAATGAATACTCTCCGAGTTTGTCATTCACGTCAGTTAATTAAATCGTTTTAATGATCTATATTATAAACGAAACCATATTTTGTACAACAGCGCGTTCTGCATTACAAATTGGGTGTATTTATCGAGTGCGGCGTTCCATCCTGCCGAGTGCGGAGTGCGGGCTGTCGACGGAGCCTAGATCCGCCCGGCCTCGCCCGCTCGGCCGGCCGAGCGGCTCCGGCTCCACGCTCGGGCGGGCGGCCACCGGCCGGCTCCGGCGCCAGCGCCACCCGGCTCGTCACTTTCTCTATCCTCTGAATACAACGACGGTCAAACTTACTATCATATTAGACTAGACGATTCAACTGTGCCATGCGCGCGTTCAGACTTTAAACACAAAGTAGACTCGGGTAATCGAAGTTCTAACATCACGCAGGAGTTGGCCGGAGTTGGCAGTAAAGATCGAACGCCACATTCTTCTGTCCTGTCACACCACTCTTGTATCGTTCGCTTTCATGCGTTGTTGTCGAGGTTCTCCTATAGTAAAATGTGGATTAATTAATTACACCTGACGTTCCTTGGCGCTGTGTGGTTAATGTCTGCTATCTTCTTCCTTTTCTTCTTCTTGGGGGAAGATGATATACTGCTAAAGCAACATTAGAGTTCTGTTCTGCACTTTGTGATTATGAATCACAATCACCCCTATATCTTCAGACGGGCCTCGCAGCCCCTGCCGCCCCGCGGGGTCCCCGGAGACGCTCGTCGCATCAAATAGGGGAGATCGTGCCGCTACCGCTCGCGTCGTCACGATAGTAATAATAATAATATGAACAATCGGACATCTGGCGCTATTTCCGAGCCGCATTACGGCGGGGACGCGCGAGTGTGCGTGTCCAACAATGCCCCCCTTTGCGCGCGCATGTGTGGCTTATAAATAGGTACTCCGCGTATATTTTAAGATAGGGGGAGACAGGATGGGAATTCGAGTACAGAGGGAACGTCCGCTTTACACCTGGTCGCCCCTTTGTCGGATATATTTTTAAATCGGGGTATGTTCTTCCACCGAATGTAATCGGTTCGATCGAATCGACAGCGTTTGCGTAGTTGCTATTTATTTATTTATTTGATATTTTATGATACGTGACGAAACAGTACCGAACACTTGTAAATAATAAATCTCGCGTTAATTAACCCTACTTTTTTTTACATTAATGTTATGAAATACGTCATTTTTGTCTAGTTATGGATATTGTCATAGCGTTCTAAACAGTTTCTCATTAGAACTGATCTAGACTAGGCATTCTAAAAAGCGTGAATTAGCGCTGAAAAGTTACCTATTTACCTATCCATAGCGGTACTTATGGCGAAGTACCGCTATGGATAAGATAGGATATTGCACAACAGCTGTACGAATTGTTTGCGTAATAAAATATGGCGTTAAAATTTGTGCACGTATAGGTATATCACATCAACAGGAACCGTGGCCCTGCACGCCGAGCGGGTATTGCCGAAACCGTAAATAACGCAATACTTCGCTGTGAGACAGAGTTACTCGCTCTTATTTAATGCATGTATAAAAAAACAGGTAAATACAAATTCTGCTTTGTGTGGAATATCGGTCAATTTTTCATATCGTATTAATCTATTCATGAACATCGCATCGATTGACCGCGTGGTTTTATATACTCTTTACAATAAAAAAAATCTCCGAATATACGGCTGTATTTAATACATTTCGCGGACAGTCAATAATAATGAGAGATATGTTCTCAGAATTTTCCAACCTCAATGTTCAGATAATCTACCCCGAGTGTAGTAATGACGGCGCCACCTGTCACCCGGTGCCGGTCTAGAGGGCCGGAGGTAAGCGGTATCTCGCAGATGCCGTCGTGTTCACCTGTCGTGTGTTGTATTATTATTCCGATTCTAATATATTTGTATTTTTCATTAGTGATTAGCAATTCTATTTCTTCGTAATTTCCACTTTATGGTGTAATTCTACAATTTGCATTTTAATTTAAGATCAGACTTTTCTGGATGATAATACTATAAATATGAATACTGCAACTTTTATTTTCTAAACATAATATTACACATGGCAAGGTCAGTACTGTTTCATTGGAGTTTTTAATTGTTACATTATTCAAAATTGTTGGCTCGGTTCTTGATAATTCTCGGTTGAAAATGGAGTGTCAAGTAAAAAATAAGAACATTTACGATATACTTTTTAATCGAGGACTTGAGAGGCTACTTTCATTTTTCCAGTTTGAATTTAGAGATATTTTTGCATTTTGCATACCCTTTCAACATGAGATTGATAGTTCATTCTTTTACAATATCAAGTAAACATAAAAGCGCGTTATTTTTTACGTAAATATTGCTAGAGTAAAAGGTAACAATAGAAAAGGACAAGTGTACAATTGTTGGTTTTCTTAAATTCCTAGGTAATAAAGCTATCAGAAATTAGGCATTTTTCCAACATTCATAATACATATGTGTTGCCGTTTGAAATTATCAAGCGAAAATTAAATAATTTGTTAAAGTTCTCACCTAAGAATTGTTATGTTTATGATAAAAACCATTGTTTGTGTCGACAAACATATGATTATAAAATATTACAATTTTACTCGATTTATAAGGAAAAAATTGACGTAAATTTATACTGATAAATAATATTGATAACTTTTGAAGCAGCTGTATTTGTGAAGAGAAAACTATTTATGCTAATATTACATCATAATCATACTCCGGTTATAATAAAAAAAATACTGTTTTTTTTAAATATTTATTTATTTTAATAAATTACACATATATTTAATATTAAAATATAAATGAAAATATGACAAAAGTATTATTATTCACTGTTAAATAATTAGTTGTTCATGGAGCATATTATCGTTCTTCAGAATTTTGTTGTTTTTTTTCTTTACACATATTCAAAACAAAATTTGGTCCACACATTCAATATTCATTCATGTGCACTCAAACATCGATTTGTGAGAGTGAATTTGATTAATTTGAGAAAAGAATTGGTGTATGTCGACCACTCTTTGCCATCCAATTTACGAAGTTTACACGAGTCCGCACATTCGGGAACATCCTGAAAATAATTTATAATATTATTGTTATTAAGTTATCAGTATTTTTATGTATAAAATATTAAAATACATGTTTATTCATTTATATGACTATAACAAATACATTTGTATCAATGAGATAGGTCTGTCATGTATAATTCTTTTGATAAAATAATTTATCTTTAAGGATATATATTTCCAATAATAAATAATTTATTTGCACTACATAATATATGTATATTGAACTATGTAATTTATATTGTTAAATCAAATAGATAATTGTTATAGAAATGGCGATTTTTTTCAAGAAATTTATAATCATTTAAAATTTTATTGGAATATTTCCTAGAGCGTGTCTTTTGACATTAGGCATCTTGAGTCACAGGAGGCAGTAATTTCAGAACAATAATGTATATAATCAATAATATATTATTGACTTTTCATTTTATTATTGATTGATTCATGCGCTGGCCGCGCATGCGCTGGCTGCCATGCACTGGCCGGGAATTCGTTAGCCACCACGCCCTGGCCGCGAATTCGTTAGCCATCACGCACTGGCCACGCATTCGATTCTAAAACCGGGCAGTTGACGAATGTTTAATGTTGAAATATCAAAATTATAATCTGTTTTCGTATAAAAACATCCCAAAACCATACAATTTTCAAAAATAATCAATCGGTATCAAGAATAAGTATAATATTCATTCATATTGTAGTCAAAATTTGTAAATGTTTTATAGGCAAATTTAATTAAAATTTATCGGAGCGTGGGTACCACGACCACCACCGCCATATTGAATGGCATTCTAACAGCGTGAGATATAATTAATATCGGATTTCATGAGACTGGAAATATACTATTTAAAAAATGATTATTGTGTTTCTGATATTAAACTTAGTTTTAAATAGTAGTTGAAGCCTCAAAGCGTGTGAGTAAATATAGTATATTATTTAAAAACGTATGTTTTTACTAAAACAAAGTATTATAAAAACGTCAAAAATTCATCAAATGTACTGCAAATTGAATGATTTATAACTCTATTCATTTTTAACATTTTGCTAATTTGGTTTCCTACAGATTTGTCTCCGTAATCTTGACTTCAAGATTATAAGAAAATATATTTAGTTTTTGCATTCATTTAGCGTATCGACTGGATTTCGTACCATGCCTTTTTATGCATCTAATGGTCGCGGTCTTTCTTATAATATTTGTATCGTCTTACTTATGACAATTAACATTCAGTTTATTAGTTTTATATTAATGTAAAGGTCCAATCTAAGTAGTAGTTGAAAAAAAGTCTAATCTATTGAATAACTTCTGATATAAATGAATAATAAAAACCCACATTTTCGTAAAAAATGCGAAAATATGAAATATTATTGCAAGTCGCGCCTTAAAGCGTCAAATGCCGATAGCCATTTACATTTATGAATGTAACCATCACTTCTATTGCAGTTCAAGAAAAACTATCGGGAAGGATGATAATGTCCGATAATTACAAATTTAGAGATCGGTTGGGAGGTATTCCACATGCGGCCTATTCTCCTGATCTTGCTCAACCAGATTTTCATATTTTGTTTTGTTGATTTGTTCACCTTCAAACCGCTGGATTTCTTCGGGCGCGAAAATGATAAATTTAGAATCAAACACAAACAAAACATTTTCCTGGATATTAGTAAATTGGTTATCCATTATTACAATGTTTTCGCTTTTCTGTTACAGGCCGAGCGGCGTGCGTCGGCGGCTCGGGCGGCGCGCCCCACCACCACGGGGGGCAGGCGCCCCCGCTCACCTTCCACGCGGCGCACGGGGACAACGTGCGCCTGTCTCGGGACACGACCACCGCCCGGCGCGTGGAGTCCTTCTGCAAGGGCGTGGCCTTCAGCGCGCGGCCCGTGGCGGTCAACGAGAAGGTGAGGACATTTTGACGAAACAGAGTTCTGCGAGAATTTTAATTAGTCTACCTGGCGATGGAGGAATAAAAGGGATGAAAGTAAAGTGCAGTGTCTTTTTTGTACGAAACAGTAGTATAAGTGGATCAATTGAAGGATATTCTAATTCATAATGTGTATATCGAGGTTTTGGATTTGACCTTGTACAAGTTATTTTTTTATTAGGAGAACACATTTTTATTGTGAAGTTGTAATTATTCAGAACAGACGGTCTGTGATATTTGAAATATTAATTAAATATATCAATTAGAAAGATATGCATATAAAATCAATTTTATCGAAAAATATTGTTGTTGCGCCGCAGGGATTCAAACCTGGATCTCTTTCCAAACCGAGGAAGGTGCATTATCCAACTATGCTTCAGTGACAATATTTTGATAATGGAACGATTAAATGTATTAATATCAAAAAGGTAACATATAGGTTCGAAAATTTGTCACTAAAAATATCGTCGCTATAGCATAGTTGGATAATGTACCTTCCCCGGTTTGGAAAGAGATCTAGGTTCGAATCCCGGTGGCGCAACAACAATATTTTTCGATAAAATTGATTTTATATGTATATCTTTTTAATTAATATATTTAATTCATATTTAAGTTATTTTTTAATAATAATAATTATTATTATTATTTATAATGCAAACATTTCACATTAGTATTCGGACATACAATCTAAAAGAGGAAATCAATGAATTATTAGAAAAACAAAATATGTTGAAATATGACAAGTATGGATAAGTGTTGATCTAGACTAGGCTCTTTTATTTGATATATGGAATAGTTTGCCTGCAATATATGACATAATAAAGAAAGTAGCATTTGTCTCTACCTATTTGATATATGGAATAGTTTGCCTGCAATATATGACACAATAAAGAAAGTAGCATTTGTCTCTACCTATTTGATATATGGAATAGTTTGCCTGCAATATATGACACAATAAAGAAAGTAGCATTTGTCTCTACCTATTTATGTGAATAAACATTCTCTTCCATGAATCAGTTAAGAAGCAAATTAACCAATGATAATTTACAGCCATACCTAAAATTGAACAAGTAGTTGCTGGGCAGACATGGCGTGATTGTTCTGGCTAGTCATCTTTACGAAGCCCAAAAAGTGTTTAATTATTTAGTTGTCTTGTTTTATAAGTAGTGTACTGAGCTACTGAACTATAACTTAACTTCCGTATATTATATTCTTGTAAGTAACCTTGGACTGCATTGTGAATTGGAGTTTTAAGAAATGTAGTAGTAATGGTAAATGTACAGCTAGACTTGCAAATACAAGTACTGACCGGTCTTGTTGGGAGCGTGCTATGAGATACGAAGAAGCGATGTATGTACGTGTCCCTCCTGTAACATGAGTCAGCAAACATTTTGTTCTCTCTCAGGTGTGCATCCGCTTCTCAGAGATGTCTACCAACTGGAGCGGGGTACTCCGCTTTGGTTTCACGTCCCAGGACCCGGCGACGCTGGCCGGCGCACTGCCCAAGTATGCCTGCCCGGATCTCACCAACAAGCCCGGACACTGGGCCAAAGCGCTGGCTGAGCGGCTGTGCGAGCGCGGAGCTATCCTGACATATCACGTAACGCAATCTGGCGATGTGCACTTTAGCGTGGATGGCGACGACAAGGGTGTGTTTTTCTGCGGGGTAAGTCATGCTGATGTTCACATTCACAAATATACATTGTTTAGTCTTTCTTTGTTAAACAATAAGTACAAAATCAAAAATGTTTTTTGTTAATTACGTCTGCAGTTTCGTTGAAAAGGGTTAAAAAATGAGTGGGTATAGTTTCAGTATTCAGATGTGCTAATTGTTATCTTTACATTCCCAGGTGGACACCAGGGGACCGCTGTGGGCCTTGCTCGATATATACGGCAATTGCACGGGGGTACAATTTGTGGACTCGCGGACACACCTCAACAATATGCGACGCGAGGAGACAGAGCATCCCATTACTGACGCCTCAGCAGCCATCGACGAGGAATCTGTGGATAATTTAATCCCCGCACTGCGGGCTACCAGCATTAATGCTGAGGGCTGGAGGGCTGCGGTATTTCATCGCACTTGCGGGCGACACATACGCCTCGGACCGGAGCCTGGAATTGCGTCTAGAGTGGCTACTGAATTTTGCCAAGGTTACGTATTCACAGCTCGACCGCTAGCACCGGGAGAACGATTACTGATTCGCGTGCTGGAAACGGAACGATCTTATGTCGGTGCTCTAGCATTAGGATTGACATCGTGTGATCCTTCAAAACTATCGCAAAGAGATTTACCAGACGATTCGGACATGTTGCTAGATCGTCCAGAATATTGGGTTGTCAGTAAGGATGTTGCAGGATCTTTACGGGCTGGAGAAGATTTAGTCTTGAGTGTTACTGCTTCTGGAGAAGTGAAAGTTTCGGTGAACGGAGGTCCAGCGGCCACGGTGATGTACGTTGACCACTCGCTGAGGCTGTGGGCGTTCCTGGACTTGTTCGGCGGAACCAGAAGGGTACAGGTGTTAAGCAGGCCCCCGCCAACGGTGTTAGTGGTAGCTCTCCCACCTCCCCACGGAGCTCCCGGTCTGCCAGCTATAGCCCAGGTGTGTGAACTTGCTTTGCCTAATATTTTGTTTTGAGTTTTGAAAAACCTTTTGTGTTTGAGCAGAATGTAATATGATTGAGACATTGACTTTAAAAAAAATTTATGCCTGCATATTATATTATATAGAAAATTATTTAAAAATACATACAGTAAAACCGCGATATAACGAAATCCATGGGACCAAAAAATAAAAATTCGTAATAACGAATTCCCACATATAACGAAATAAATTTAAAAAATCTTACTATATGTTACGCGCCGTCGCAAAAAATGTTGCGCGGCTTCAAAAAAGATCGCAAATTCTGCAAACAAAGGAGGAAGAAGGCCATAGGGAACTGAATACCTACATATTTTTAGTAGTTTTGTT
Source organism: Eubasilissa regina (assembly GCA_022840565.1). NCBI lineage: Eukaryota > Metazoa > Arthropoda > Insecta > Trichoptera > Phryganeidae > Eubasilissa > Eubasilissa regina. Next base: position 426,236 of record JAINEB010000021.1, on the reverse strand, counting down.
ATTAAAACAAATAATCAAAGGAATTAAATTAAGAACAGAACCTATTCAACACCAATTGGAAGATATTTTTGTAAATTCCAGAATATTGCAAACACAAAACAATATTTTAATTGTGTTTAAATGTAGAGCTGCTTCAAACATAGTTTTGGGCATGAAACATACAAAATAATTCAAAAATAACAATTTTACAGTTGAATCGCGGCATTTTTATAAAATGAGTCGTATATAAATTACGAAGGTACTTACCGGTAACGGCGGCAACCACTTCAAAATATATTTATAATCGTTAAAATTGTTCACTTAAAAATTATCGTTAACATTGTTCACTTAAAATACACGAAAACAATAGTTAATAGAAATACAAAATGCCGTACAAAAATAGTCCATAAAATATTTTAACGAATTATTTATATTATTGACGAGTTCACACGAAAACAATTGTCAATTGTCAAACGAAAATGAATTTATGTAAATATTCAGTTCGGTCATGCAATAATCGCGTTAAAAGCTGAACAAACTTAACTCTAGACGTTACACTCAGACGGACATTTCCAATAAGTACATACTGAAACTTTCGGGGGGTTCCTGTTAATTTTTGTATTTTACAGCTGTTTGGGTCTGGGATTGCAATACATATTAGAGGCGTATGCGTACGCAAAACGTGTCTAAGTGAACGCCGCAAAAATTATGTCAAATGGTTTTATGGGCCTACTATGAACCCAAGAAGTTTGAATTGTTTTACTACTTTATCGGCCGACCGCCGCGCACCGCCGAAAAGGCCATAAAACTGATCGCATACGGCAGATGCATTGGCGCGGCTTTGTAAGTGCGAAATAATATTTTCATCTTTTAGCATTTTTTTTATTTCGTTATAAATTTACGTAAATGTATTGGCATTTTTTCGTACGGGACAAAAATGATTTTGTTATAAATATTAACGGGATTTCATTATATAAATGCATTTTTGTATGAAAAATTGGTTTTAGAGACTAAATTTCGTTTTTTTTTTCGATATACGTCATTTTTCGCTATATCGGGTTTCGTTATATCGCGGTTTTACTGTATATAAAAAAATTATATTAGTTTTTTAATGAAAAATATTTTCACCTGTATAATTTGTACTAGAAATTTAATCAAAATATACTTCTTTATTACAGTCCGTTGTGAGTTCCGCTGCGTCCACTGCATCATTACCCATCAATGCTCCTCTGTCTCCACCTCCGTCTCTCGTCAACCAGCGAAACCACCAGGTCTCTTCCAACATAGTCCATCACCCGGCTATACCTCGCGCCTCATCCGCGGGAGCAATCCAGTTAGTACCTGTGCAGAATCACACGCTGCACGCGACCCACAGTGCACCTAACCAGCCAATCTTGGCGTCATCCAACCAGCAGCCGATCTATTCCAGTAATTTGATCAACCAGGCGAATCAATCGAACCACGCAGCAAATCAATTGATGAACCAATCGAATCATGCAAATCAAGTGATTCAGACAACTGCAAATCAGAATCAAATTTCGCCAAGCGTCATCGTCAACGCATCACAACCTAGCGTATCTAGCTTGATGAACCCCGCTGCTATCAATGCAATGGGTGAGTGCACGATTTGTTACGAACGTCAAATAGACAGCGTGTTATACACGTGCGGACACATGTGTATGTGCTACCGGTGTGCAGTGCAGCAGTGGAGGGGAAAGGGTGGTGGACAGTGCCCAATGTGCCGGGCTCCAATTCGCGACGTGATTCGCACATACAAGTCATGATCGCGGCACGTGTTTCGCGACGGCGGGACCTTAGCGATCGGAATGACATCACATCTATTGAAATTTCTTATTTGACTTGTGAATTGTTAGAATTCAGTAGTAAGGGCAGTTAATCCTAGCCCAAACTCAACTTGCCCGGTCCTTGCTATGCATGCAATGAAGGTCTCGTATGTACATATTTATTATGACTGTTCGAATAGAGTCAATAACTACTTCAGCATTTTGTGTGATATATTGTGATAATTTCAACCAATTTTAAAAATATATTTATCTTTTGTTTTATAAAACAGATATTCCAAATTCAAATCATATCAAACCATAGAGTAATTTTAAATGTCTTATATGTACCAATTTTAAGTGTACTTTGAAGCATCCACTCAAAATATCCCTCGTACGTAATGTACCATAATTAACAAATAAATAATATTTAATGATCTAATATTTTGCATGTGTATATTATGTCCAAAAGGACATAACAGAATACAAAATATTAAATAAAAATTACTGCAAAATGCATCAAGAAAACTAAAAATGATCTATTTGTTAATGATACCTGGGAGAGGTCGATATATTTCACATCTTTCAAAATCACTAAAGAACAACATTTTACAATAACTATTTATTTAAAGCGTAAATTTCAGTTTTTAAGTAATTATTTATTATTACATATTTTAAGATTCCCATTTATAATTGATAAAAAAATATTATAATAATTTAACTATGTAGTTCTCTTTTAAAGAAAGTATTGTCGTATCATTCATTGTAAATACCTAGAAATAAATGGCTTAATTTCATTTTATAGTGTCCATAGAAATCCAAACACGCAATATAGATGGACGATCAATGTTTTGTAGTGATCGTTTAATAAATTAAAAGTTAGATATCTACCTGAAATATTTGTATACGTATAAGAATAAATTTGGCAATATCGGACCGATGAAAGTGAGTGCGTCTTGCTAAGGCTCAATTGTTATATCATTGCAATTAACCGCTTGATTTAAATCAAAATTGGCCGGAAGGCTGCCACCTCAGTAATAAAATAAATTAATAATAGTTGTTATTGCGTAATCCGTAATATTTTTTGTACTCCTAATGAATTATAAAAGTAAACTACAGTTCAGAATTGTTATTTCGCAAGTCAAATCTTAATGAAGAAGTGTTATAGTTTGACTTGTGGAACGTGTTCTGCTCGCAAAAAAGGATTCCTAGAATAAATTGCGTCCAATTAATTTTTTTTTTTAATATGTAAATATTTTTCATTGTGTCTAAATTTAATGAACGTTATTGTTACAAATAAATTATTGTGTATTTTTAGACACAATTTTCTGACATTGCCAGTTGTAATAACCTCATAGTAAATTAATACAAATATTTTAGTGTTGCTGTCAGCCAAATAGTTGAAGACTGCGTCTTAATTATGGCCTGAATATTGCACTCAAATTAAAAACTAATGGTAGTTGGAGTCTATTGTCAAATGAGGAAAGAGGTGCGAGAGAGTGACGTTAGATTCCGATCTTTAAGTTAATACAAGTGTCGGGCCATAGTTATAATAAATGTGAGTGTTGAAGTATGTAACGTAATATAGTGTAAGAACTTGAATACTCGACACCAATATCGGGGAACTTGGGTTGAAATGTATCACTTAAGCCTACTTTAAGTACTTATTGCTCTGTAGGTATTATTCTTTGTGTGCGGTCTGGCATTGTTGAAACGATAGGGGCCGCAAATAAAAGAAAAGAGAATATTCAGCCTTAAACATAGTTATAACCCCAGGCCTATTTTAAGTTTTAGGTTATCTTGGAACCTTCGGTACAATTTAAAATAAACCTCAATTATTCCTGAATTATAATTTGAAATTTCCCTATTTCATATAATTATTTAATTTCGTCATTTTTGATTTACGTAAAATATTTGTATCATATGTCAATGATTTTGATAAAATTAAAAATAATTGATAGATTAATGAATGTGTGAATTGTATGAAGAATATGTTATTTTTATTTTTAAGAATTCTGCTTTTTTTTGGTGCTTATTAGTTTGATATTATAAAATTAAAATTAGACAAAAATTTAATATTTATTTGTCCGTCGACATCACGTAAAGAATCTAAACCAAAAATTCAAAATGAAAATAATATATTATTATCTGTAGCTTTGTAGTTTTAAATAGTCATTTTTTGTAGCTGTCGGTAAAAATTATTGTGTTTTTTTTAATCATTGTTTTTTTGAATAATTGAGAAAGTGTATTCAAGGTGAGAGTTTTTCAATTGAATAATATTGTGTATCTCTAATCTGTATTATTGTTGAGAAAAAGCTTCTGTTGAAATAACACGAGCACGTTGAGTGAATGAATGAGAATGACACATGTAAAAATGACACAGTCACAAAAATGTTAAGCCAAATTTGATATTAAAATAAATATAACTGAAATTATAAAATATTGTATTATTTCATTGATGTAACCGATTATTCGTAATTCACCGATACATTAGAAACTAAACCTTCAACAGTTAAATTTCAGTTATCAATAATTCAATCAAATACCAATCATCAATCACATAATGGTATAGCTACACTAGCCTCCACTAGACAGAGAACATTTTGTATCACACTCTTCAGTCTAGACAACTCTCGCTTCATCTGTATGCTCATCCACTGTCTTGTCAGGTTTTTCACAGATGCCTCTGTCTATAGTGTCATCAATTCTTTTATATCTTATCGAGCAAATAATTCTAGCCAATTTAAAAAAAGTATTTGGTAATTGTATCCGTGATGAGTGATAGTGATGTATGAGGATTTTAACCATCAATTAATAATATAATGTGTATAACAAAAATTGATAATATATGTATATATGCAAACTTTTTGAACTAATTTAAAAATTGTAAATAAAATCATTTTAAGAAAAAATGCGTCATTTTTAACACAACATAGTAATTTTGAGGACCTTGTGAAATTTCACTATAACTTGATAAAACGGTAGGTTTTTTATTGATTGTTTATTTAATTATGTCAATTAATTATGCTCTTGGTTCATTTGCTAGACTCTAGTAAAATGTCACGTTACACGTTTCATTCATTAGGATCACACCTTTAAACATGTGCACTATGATGATGAGAATATTAGGCAGGTGGAGAACAGATAAACACGGAACACACATTAATCTAATATTTATTACCTACATTAGATGATTGCAGATGTACATTATCCTTAACTCTAACTTAGACTAAAATTATTCTACCTTATATTATATGTGCTGATCGTCAAGGTCTTCTTTATTTTAATTATTTACACCTTATAACTCATAGGTAGTCACAAATATTATTTTATGCAGGTGGATCATTATATTACTTCCTTATGTACATTCTTTCCTTAAAATTGAATATATTTATCATGGATATATTTCACATCATTAAAGATAATTATGGTCATTGCGAAAACTCACTACAGTTTGAAATAGTGCCTGTAAATTTGTTTTGAACACATGTGAAGTTCAATAAAACGGCATTACAAACAATTATTCTTATATGACATTGGTACATCATCACTTATAACTAATTACAAAATTCTTATGTTTATTACATATTTATGTTCTTAAAAAGATCTGTCCACATTACTAAATTCTTAAATTTACCCTATGGTCCATATTCAAATTGATCGGAAGCCTATTCCTAACAATGGACTCTCGCATGTTACTTACTATAATTGGTAAGTTAATTATAATCATAACTCTCAGTTATCAGATCTATTGTGATTCATGTATATCTAAAGAAATTTGCACTAATTGCTTTCGAAATGCGGTCTCTCAGGACCATATATTATCAACATTAATATGAAAAAGAAAGTCTGTCTGAAAAATAGGCTTAAAAAGCATTTAAGAAGAAGAATGTGAAATCAGATAAAAAAAACCTAGAGTCAATTTCTATAATTTCCACACAAATTAGTTAAAATTGAGGAAAGGGTATGTCTATACTTGATATGATAATTTTTCAATTATCGTTTTTCGTTAAATTTATAAATTTCCAATAACTCTCTTCATTGCATAATTTGACCACCGAGAGCATAGCTGAATGAATAGACCTCACATTGAAAGACAGAAGCCTAAAGAAATGTACAACATATAGAAGAGTGTGTAGCCGTTCACGTGGAGTGAGTATTATTATGCATATAATCAATTCAGCAATTCAGGCGATCGTCTAGACTGCAGGCAACTGAAATGTGATTAGATTCTATGTAAAAAAATTGCAGGGTAAGGAAATTCTTGAAAGGGACGAGGGGAAGGAATCTCGTGACACATTTAAAGCGGCGGATGTGCATAGCTGCTTTTATTTGATAAATTATAAATCAAAATAAACTATTAAAATCATTTTACATAGTAATAATTGTTAAATTAAATATATATATCTCCAAATAACATAAGTTCAAGTGTATAAAACAAAAAGCAATTTTAAGTAGAGGTAAAACAAATTAGAAAAATCCTTAAACTAGAAATGCATAAGTATGCAGTACAAGTATAAGTAAGAATGCACACTATTTTATTAATTTCAAGTATTAAAACAATAGTTGTCATGTCATAGACGTTGTTACGTAAAAATAATGTAACACTTTTAAATTATATATGTATATGTATTATGTATATTATAACAACATTGCCCTAATTTTCGGTATACATATAACATAGATCGCTCAAATAATCAATTAAATAACAATGTTGTTTTTTATGTAGATGGGTGTTGGAATAAAAACGTAGTGATAGCGTAAAAACACATTTTTACAAAATGAGCAATAACTAAATGTAATGAAATAATTAAAAAAAACATGAAGAGTAAATTCAAAATCTATTTATAATAATAAAAAAAAACTTTTTTCCTGCAAAGTAAAAGTTGATATTCACAATGTGCTGTTTAGATATTTGGTCGAAGAGATCATAATATAGAACAAATATTTTTTCCCTGATGGTGTGAAGACATTTCTTGGCAAACGCTGTACAAATATTTAATCAAATTTAAAAAATCAATATGTAAATAAAACTACATAACTATATATATAAAACATTTATCAATATAAATAAAACTAATTGTCTTTTTGTATGAAATTTACCTGCGGTATCGATTACACCCTTATACATATCAATAAAATTTGTATAGAAAAATTTTAAATTGTCGGGAGACGTTCAGGCAAATAATTATTTTGAGTATTTGTTAAATTGAAAATGACAGCAATATTTATTTATCAAATATTTTGAATCTCAACATTGTCAAAATATTTATAAATATAAATCGACAAATAAAATATAAAATGCAAATCGAATAGAAGTGTATATCATATACATTAAATTTTTGGGCAGTGAAAATGAGTTTAGAATCTGTTTCAGAGTAGAACTCGTCAAATGAAATATTATAAACACAAAACTTTGAACATAAATGATTGTTTGACATATTATTTGATTTAACGTTTGTTCCGAGGACTCACCATTAACGTGTTAAAACTATTTTACTCTAATCTTTCTTTTTAAAATAATCCTCAACAATATTTACAAAAGAAAATTAAGTGCAATTCCATACTGCTAATGTGAAAAAGGCTCTGAATGTGGAATAAAATTTATAAACTATATAGGTTTAAAAGTTTTAAAGAATATCAAAAAATGATTATTCTAACAGATTTGATGAACAGTGGAAAAAGTTGTTTCTTGAGCATTTTCTCTTTTTATCCTGGTATCCTATTGTCGGTTACTTTTTTCCTTTATAGCTTGGATTATTATTGGCGGATTTCTTAATTCCATAGATCTTGGATTTATAAGTTCTGGAAATAAACATTCAAAATAAAAAATTTAATATGTACAACTTTCAATGCTAGCGTTACGCCCGTCTAAACAGCAAGAATACATGACGTTTTGCATGTTACATGCAATTGTCCTTGAATTTGATAAAACCAATCATGATTTTTATCAATTTCAATTGCTCTATGTTTGTTCAGTTTCCAAAATTTCAGTTTTTTCGAACATATCGCTTCATCTATATTCATTCCAGAAGCCGGAATGGGACACTTAATTTCAATAAGTGTACTATCACAAATCCCATCTGGGTGAAGCCTTTAAAAAGTTAAATTTCTTGTCTATTCTCAAGCCACATCTTTTAATTAGAATATTTTCTTGCTCTTCAAGCTGAGCAATTGCAATACCTTCATTTTCTTCTCCATATTTTATAGCCTTTATGTTTGATAAGTCCCTGCCATACAGTAAAGCCTTCACCAAAGGGCCACAACTTATATGTATTATGCGTTTGCACACTTTACCAAACCATGAAGCTGTTAGTCTATTTCTCCTTTCTTCCATCCACAATCTGATTGAGATCTGGTTTATTTTTCCCTCTCGAAAGCATTTGGTTCCATGTCGGGGCTTTGTGCAAACTCTCCGTAATCTGGTTTTAGAAATATATTTTCTTTGATTTTTCGTCCGTTGCTTTACCTCGAGACGTTTCATTTCCGATAACTTTTATGTTTTCCCGTACTTTTGTTAAATGTATTACGATGCAAGGCATACAAAGGACAGCCGGTATTATACGATACAGCAGCCGCAAACCACCTGGCTCAATATACTTGCCTGCAAGAATAATTTATTCTTTTACCTCCCAACATATTTGGCAATCGTTCTACTATATAGTTGTAAACATCATGAAGAAGACTCTCGGAATGTCTGGCAAGTTTGTATACGATTTGCATAAGTCTTGCTCAAAATACATTGTTTTTAAATTCTGTTTTAGAGGACATACAAAAATATGATGCACAATCTGTGTGCTCGCCAAAGGGACTATTGACAATATCAGCATTCGAGTCGTTGATTTTTTGACCGAAATCAGAATCTTGCGAAAGTCTGAATTTTACAGCTGATCTTATTGTCGTCCTCAATCATAAAATCGCTTTTCCAAGTAAATTCTTAAGTTTAAGGGATATTTAGTATCTTGGGACGCTATTTTTAATTTGTTGCAATAAATGGATACAACTCTATTTTTTCAATCATAATGTTCCTATAAGGGCTGGCATCTTTTATTTTGTCATATGTACTAGAATCTCCATTGGAAATGAGACCGTACAACTCGACAGAATTTTTATAGCCTTCTAATAAGATGGTACTCTATAGCGGAGGAACCATTGTCAAAATTTTTGCAACACACGTGTTCCGCAGGTCGTAATTGTTTTTTTTTTACGTATAATTGACAAATGCTGTAGAATTTATTTTTTACATTTTTTTCATTATATTTCTACGGTGTACACACGAACTATTGCAGCTTTGACATAATGGGCGTATCAAAAGCCTACAACAATTCGGATTGGTTAGCATAGCCACATCCAATTCTAATAATAACTGAGAGGCGCAGTGATAATGTCCATTTCGTCAACTGTATCGACAGGATTAGTTGTTAAATCAAAATTCAAATTACACATGTTGCATTTAATAATAGAAATTTATTGCAATCCTTTTTTCTCTCCCATACAATCATTAAACTTGTCATTGAGCAACTGTGAGCAACGGGAGTGTTTTCCGAATAAATCATTACCAGCTATTCTACTGCATTCACCTTTGTCAAAAACTTCTACATGCTGAGCACGCGGAAATGAAGTTTGATCATTTTCATTTAGCAAATTTGAAGTTTACCTTTTTTTAAAGTATTTTCTCACGTTGGCGGCTTTTTCTTTTCCTATTTGCTGTGTATTTGAACCTAAAAATATAACTAATAAGTATACCTACCTATCAATAACATAAATATACTAATAATATAAATCATTAACAAGAACCGAGAAAAATCACAGCACCTTTGTGCTGTGCTGTGCTAAAAAATTACATTGCCACTAGGATCAGTGACTTCTCTACATTCTTCCGATGAATCCAATTTCCCACCTATCATATTTATAATTGTTTGCAAATCCATTATAATCTGAAAAAATGTTAGTAAATATTATTGACGGCCTACTTCTTTGATAAATTTCAAGTATCAATACAAAAATCTTTAAAACATGTTCAATGAGATAACATAAGTTGATAATAATTTAATTCAATTTATTTATCACTTTGTAGAGTGTACTGCACTGGACAAGCAAAAATATTCATGAAATTTGTTATGCTCAAGAGTGGCACAAAAAACGACCTTACTGCTTGGCTGTCCGGAGTGATATTTTTTCAATTTTTGTGTTTATTTTTAAAGAATAGTGTCCATTCTTTTGATGTCAAAAAGCTGTCAACCACGTTAAGTGTTCAAAATGACACAAAAGAGGTGTTAATTTTTTTTACAAGCCTCTTAGAATATTACATATTTGTAAGAAAACCAATTTAAAAATATTTTATAGTAATATATTATTGAAAAAATAATCATGTCACACGTTCATATAGGTAGATAAAGCCCTCAAAGTGGAGCAATTTTATTTAGTTCTAAAACAATGTTGGTTTGGTAATTTATTTATTGAATAAATAATGAATAAATTTTAATATGGTGCCTTTCCATAGAAAAATATGATATAAAATGCATGTGAAGTTGTGAGAAAAAGTACTCGTTGCTGTTGAATTTCACTTGTATTTCCAACAAATCGCCTTGATTGTTGATTCATATGCTGGAAAGGCCTTTTTAATGCGGCACATGCAGTTTTACAGCCAGGTAGTCTATGCATCTGAAAAACACCAACCGGCCAGGCATAAAAAGTTGTGAATAGATTTTTATATAGGAATCTGCAGAATTCACATTTATCAAGTTCTCAAATGTACAAAGTTGTAAGTGCTCGGAGCACATTTTCAGTACTTTCACTCAATTTTAATCCAAATAATTCATTTCTAAATTAGCCTCAAGTGAGTATTATAACATACTTTGTATTTTACAAACTAAAATAATTAAAAGCCAAATTGATATATAACATACTGCAAAGATAACAGTGGCATCATGTTAAACATGCAGATTGCATTACAACTAGGTATAGCATATATTTTTCAAACGATGGTCACCAACGAGAGCTGCAAACAATTTGAAGACGATCACAATATCAAGAGGGCAAAGGCCCTATACCATAAAGGGACGTGAGTCAGATGACATAAAAAGGTTTAGATAAGAATAATGGGAGAAAATATGCGGACGTGGGTTGAAGAGGAATTCTCCTTGCGTAGACAGTAAGCAGCAGGTTCCAAACTGCAGTCACCGTGTAAGTAAAAATGTAACAAAATTTGAATGTTAAATGTTAATTTTATTTCTCCAATCAACAATAATGAATATCATAACATTAAAATATATCTATGATTCCATTTACAAATACTTTTTTATTTTTCTTACATCTATATACAAAATATTACATTAAAAGACAGACAATACAATTCATTGAATATCCTATAATTGTTTTCAACGGAATCATCAAACACAATAGGAGACGACAGTTAGGATTTTTCACAAGTGGAATAGTTTAAATTAAAAATATTTAAAGAATTATTTAAGTTTTAGAGTACACCCCATTAGTTAACTCTTTCAAGGGTACCAAAAGCTCACATGGTGTAAGGTTGCGTGTTAGCATGCAAATACATATATGTAATCGATTTCCTGTTTGAAGACTCGAAGCAGTGGCGTGCACTAAGTATGGATTTATGTAATGCTGTTAGCAATATCGATGCTGCGAAAGTACAAAAAATATTACCATATTATGATTATAAAACTCACCTTTATTTTTCTAAAAAAAAAATGAATAAAAATTTTATTATTAAAATTAAAATTAATAGACATTACATTGCACACGCAATAAGTTTTTGTTTCAATGCAGCATCATACTGAATCGTTTTTGAGAATGAGTATTATGTAGCAATTAGGGGAATAATTTTATTAAAAAATGATCGCATTCGACAAATATATCCCAACTGTGCAGCAGCGGCAGTCGCTAGTTTACTGGAAGTGGGTTCTGAGGATTGTAAACAGCAAGTACATTTTTGACAGCGATTGAAAGACGCACCATAAATATAGACACCAAAATAGGAAAAAAAAAACATGCATCAATGTAATGTGGTAATATTATTCTTAGGAATTTCTTGTTATTGAGCGAATGATTAAAATTGACACACTCAAGTCGGTTTCAAATACACATTTGTGCCATTTTGCAACACATTTCTGTTCGAGCAAAGATGCGTTTTATTATTAGATGTTATTTTTTAGAAATTATAATTAACGAGCACACGCCCCTGACTCGAAGGTAGGCAGAATGTAAGTACAATATGTTTTAAAATACAGTAAAACCTCGTTATTGCGAAATACAAGAGACCAAAAAATAAAATTTCTTAACGAATTCCCACATATAGCGAAAAAATTTTTTTTTTCCTAATGTATGAATATTCCGCTTGCGCTGTAGAAATAAATGTAGCACTGCTTTAAAAAAGTTCATAAGTTCTACAAACGAGACACCAATTGTCAGTTTAAAATGGGATATAACATAAGGCATTCTGCAAACAAAGGAGGATTTACAGATAAGCAAATTGATAATAATTAAGAAATTAAATTTAAAACTTTTTACGAAACAATATAAGATAACCTAAAATTCGGCGATATTTGTGGAAATTCCAAAATGTCATGCAAATATAAAACAACATTCAATTTTAACTGTGTTTAAATGTAGAGTAATGTAAATGTTTCACATCGGTCAATCGATCTTCATATTTCTTTAAATCTTAAGAGAGACGAATTCGGAATCATAGTTTTTTGTCGGAGGTTAAAATTTTGCAGGAATTATCACGACCTGAAGTCCTTTTAGGGTTCCATAAAATATTAAAAAATGCACTTTAAAGAATAAATTACGGAATATTAGTACGTATGTCGGAAAACAAATACACAAAAACAATAGTCAAATAAATGAAAATGTTTTATGCAATATTACTGTTCATTGGAATGGATGTAAATGTTCAATTATAATGTAAAAAGTGACGTAAGCTGATGATGATAATGAAGATAAAAAACAAAAACCAAAGATAATAATGCGCAGAATTATAGGCTAGGCATCTCCAGCATTGCGGGCGACACCGTACACAAAGCTGACACGCTTGTGCTCCAAATTGTGACTTCAGTTTCGATTTTGGGAATTTTTATTTTCTCCAGCTGGTCAAGACCCGTTTTTAGAGGCGTGAATACGTGTACGCTTTAGAGCTTGGGAAGGGTGCCATTATAACCTATTTTGACAACGAGCAATAAATCCAACCTTGGACAAGTGGAGATTACGTCAAATGGCTTTATAAGGACCTATTATGATCCCAAGAAGTTTTACAAGAACGCAGCGGGCTCACGCCGACCAGCCTGCTGCGTCCAAACAATAAAACAATTGACAAACATAATCGTAAACGGCTGAAATATATTTTGAAATATTTCCATTGTAAAATTTTATTTTTCATTATATATTTACGTTAATGATAAGTATTTTTTCATACGGGACAAAAATAATTCTGTTATACATATTAACAAAATTTCGTTATATAAATTCATTTTTATTTCAAAAATTGATTGCGAGGAATTAATTTAGATTTTTTTTTCGATGTCATTTTTCAGTGTAACGGGGTTCGTTTTAACAGGGTTTTACCGTATTCATTATTTTCATTGTTCGCACTGTTTCATTTAAAATAAAATCCTTTTGTTATTCTGCGCGAATATATCTGTTCTTTCCTGATCATTTCAACATTTTCACTCAAAACATCATATACACAATCTTTAGAAATCGCGTACATATGTACATATTTGTAGTCTTATTTCACAGTATTTGTCAGAAATTTCAGTTGCCGCAAGGGCAAACTTCATGTACAAAATATAAATGTGGACTTTTTTGGTTCATTTCAGTTTATTTTTATATTTTCTTCCCTTGTATTCTTGAGATTTGTATTGCCATGAAAAAAATAAAATGTGTAATATAATATTTATAAAATGGCGATGATACCTATTTATAGGTATGACAAATTCATCCATCATAGTACCTTACATGTTTCTGTTTACAGCGCACACATTTCAATGCGGGATATTTTTGTGTTAAAGTTAAAATAGTGAATATTAAAGATACAAAAAAAATTGTCCATCCTTAAAGCAATTGAAATTCTAATATCTTTTTTTAAAAAAATAATAAATTAGTAATTTTATTTGCAGGCTGTATCTCCTATTGTGTTATGAGTATTGTTCAATATCATAACCATGATACGATCAAATCAATTTTCCAACTCACCGGACCAGGACCCAGAGTCAAAACAATAAATACAAATGGTACTAGGAAAATGAGAAAATGGATAAACAATTTGGATGAGTTGAGTTGATTTGATTTAATACAAATTTATAATCAATTTTTACTGTTATTGGGATAAAAAAATTGTTGGTTGTGGAAACAAAGTGCCCTTTTGTTTTTATTCACATCTTATATGTTACATTTGTCCGAGTGAGGACACGTCACGCAGTATGCTTTCATTCAGTGTGAAGACGCAACAAAGTGCAGTGTAAAATTGTGCACACTTCACTTCTGAAATGACGGAGCGGTACTAAATAAATAAATAAAAAAAAATTTTTAAATATAATACACAATTTAATACATTCACCGTAGAATTACGCGATACGGTTTATCAATTAAATACCTATAAACATGGTCCTCATGGAACAAATATTAAAAATATATATGTATCTGTGGCTCTGGGCCCTCTGTAAAGATGTTCAGAAATTTGTGCCGATTGTGAAGCAACTGGATATATTGATTAACCTGTAATGGAGTACAAATACTTTAGCCCGAGCACGGATGTACACTGTCATCCGAATGATATGCAGTGTGGAACCTCGGTTATGAACAAAATCCCCGCTCGGTTTGCGAACAGGCGGTCACGGACTGAGTGACTGCTCTTGGGAGTGCATATTGTTATTGTCTCAAAAGATATAATTCACATTATAAAATGTTCAAATCACATTATAAAATGTAGGAAGAAACAAATCTCATTGGAGACATCTAGATGTAGTGAGGCGGAAGCCTGATGAGTTTCAAGAGACTGATATTTCCAAACAATAACACTTATAAGATGATGAAATAAAGTTTGCTTTTACTTTTGTTGTTATTGTTTTATTACTTCCAATTCCTTTTTAGTGAAGACTATGAATTTTCATTGTTTTGTATAGGATTTCAATAACATAATAAAGGGCCATTTTCGGGGGGTCAGACTGTTTCGACATTAGATTAAGATGTCATGAACAGTACTACGCAACGAATTAGGTTCGTAACGAGAGGTTCCACAGTATTAGATAACGTTTTAAAATAAAAGTCACAATTACAATAGCCAAACACACTGCTCCATGCACATTTCACTGACAAAAACTCACTCGCTCAGAGGTTAAATGAATTCACACGCAATGGAACAACATTATTAACAATCTGAATCTATATTGTAAGATCCGAGTATAGTAAAGTAAAAATCTACACCAATAATACACTTGATGTTTCATTTATTTAACACAAAATATCAGTATTATTCATACACTATTATATTTATATAATTATATCGTTTTGAGAGAAGGGCAGATGACAATGAGATCACTTTTGATATATTCTTTTAATAACTGTCAAAATAATACCGATACAGTCACAGCTCATAATATTGTATTACGGTATGAACAGGTTACACCGTAAATCAATAGCCCGACAGAAGCGACCTGCAAGAAACCTTCAAAAGAACATGCGCGGGGAGAAGTATGATTTAGCTGAGCCGAGGGCGGAAAGTTGCACTCCAGTTTGAATGTGAACAGAAATGACTAAATTTAATATAGGCTTATTAAATCAATATACATTTACAAAACTTAAAAAACTAAACCAGAATGAATGATTAAGAATAATAAATGTGGTTGATCAAATCACGGATACCACCACGACATTATCAAAATAAAGTAAAACAATAAGTTCATTGTCTTCATTTGATACATTGCAATGTCTTGGCTTTTTTTATCACTGTCGGCAAACCAGACATAGTCTTTCACCATTATTTAGAAACAAGAATCCCACAATAATAATCACTAATGTCAAGGAACGACACTAGGATCGTTAACAACACTGTCGTCTCTAATTCAATTAGAAGTATTTCTCATTTATTGTCTATTATATAATTTTTTCCATCTCGTATAATTCCTACAAGTCCTGTAATTCTAAATGTTGATTTTCATTAAGATTAAAATAAAACTTGTCGGGGAACTACATTTTTATATGATCAATCAATAATAACTATTGAGAACGGACCAATTTTTAGCCTAACATTTAAAATTACGGGACACGCATATGATAATCTTTATAAATCACAGAATAACAAATCATTCTAACATAAATAATATTTTAAAAAAGTGCACTTCCTTCATCAAACTATCCTCGAATCCTAATAACTTTGTATTTGGCATTCGGTCAAAAGATCTTTCAACCTGCTGCGCAATGTTTGTTCTTGAAGTTACACTTTAGAGCCCTTAAAAACCCAGAAAACAAGAAGACACCAAATAAAAAACCATTCTATGAAAATGAGAGAACATATTCACATTCAAAATTCAATTACTGTGGATTCCAGGTAGCGACTCTCCATTCCATCATACATTATCCCTTCAACACGATACTTTTCAATATCTTAATGGCATTCGTCACTGTCAGCTACTAGGGCACCCCCCGCCAGGCCTTCGGGTTCCCAGCGCAGACCGGCCGGGGGGCCCTCAAACCGCTTGATGCGCACTCGCTGTCTGTAGTGGTACTCTTTCAGGTAGGCTTTCATCGTTTGCGGCAGACGAAGCTCGTTAATACCTGGAATGATTATACCTTTGATATTATTCCGCATTTTGCAAAAAGTGAAATTCTACTACTTTTAACTTTTTCTCAATTATCATGTTTTGACGAGACCAGTCCATATTTCTGATTTTAATCACAGTTAAAATGATAAGCTAGTTCACATAATGAATATGTATTTAACTTGTTAGCTGCCCAAAAAAAGTCCTAGGTGAAACAGCATCATTCTACCAATTGGTGCCAAAATTCTTAAAATTCAAAAGCCAGCTTTTTCAAATTTTATTTGAACGAAAAACCCATGAAAAAATGGTTTAATTAAAACAAAAAAATTGAAATTCTATTTCATCATAAGTGTCCATCGACTGCGATTTTGTACAGTTTTAAGATGAAAAAAGGAAAAAATAAAAGTCTTAAGTGTTATCAGTTTATATTTGGTTTTTGGAAGGATGACATCAGATTTTATTAATATTGTGTTTAATTCGATTCTTAACTCCTTGGCAGCCCATGCCGTCGCAAGTTTCCGACAGAGAAAGAGATGGATGAGAACTCTCGGAATTTAAGTTGGCTATTGTGAGTACAGTGAACATTTATTTCTCAAGGAAAATAACCATCAAATAATTCAGATCGGATTTTTAACCAAATTATTATTTCCAGTAGTGATATTATACAGCCCATAGAAATCTGTTTCAACACATTATTACATCTGAAATCGAGTGTAAAAATAGTCATATTTCCTCCACACAAAATTGACAGTTGGTGTTTACTATTGCAATTTTATTAAATTTGAAAATTTAACACACATGTCAACATCAAAGTGCTGATATTTTTACAATTATCGAATTTTCAAAATTTTTTTTGATTTTATTTTTACTTTACAAAACGGCGATGGGTGACTTATTTCGTTAGTGGAGACTGCCGACTTTTAAGACATTCCCGATATGCTCATTGCTACTGCAGAGTCCAATGATGAGAAGGATGCAATAAGTTTGAAAGTTTCTGAAACATCCCAATTTAAGTAAATTTTCAGCTAGATTTTGATATACGTTCGCAATATTTTTCATTTTTGTTGCCAAGTATTCAAATGAATACGATATTATTTTTAATTATTAATTA
This sequence comes from Eubasilissa regina, assembly GCA_022840565.1. Classification (NCBI taxonomy): domain Eukaryota; kingdom Metazoa; phylum Arthropoda; class Insecta; order Trichoptera; family Phryganeidae; genus Eubasilissa; species Eubasilissa regina. The sequence continues at coordinate 408,585 of JAINEB010000021.1, read as the reverse complement.
AAATTAATATATGAGCGTTTTACTATATTTAGTGAGTGCGCCGTTAAGCAGCATTGGCCATTGTCACGGCCGGCGGAATCATTTTATGCGTGTTGTTAGCGCTATATAAATGTGATAGTAATGTGTACGTAGTTGTGAAGTGCTAATATATTTTTGTTTTAAGCATCACATTAAAAACAATAACATTAATAAAATCTGATGTCGTCCTTTCAAAAAACAAATATAAAATAAATGACAATGTTCTAAGTGTTATGGCCTGACAACATTATCAACTTTTATTTTTTTCATCTCAAAACCGTACGAAATCGCGGTCGATGGACACTATGGTGAAATAGTACAGAAGTATTTTTTTTAGTTAGACCGTTTTCATGCTTTTATCGTAAAAATAAAATTCAAAAAAGCTAGCCTGTGAATTCTGAATTTTAAGAATTTTAGCGCCAATGTGGTGGCATGATGCTGTTTCACCTACAATTTTTCTGGGCAGCTAACAGGTTAAAATGAAAAAATATTAGCACTATGTGAAATTCAAGGGATCAAAAAATAAAATTCAAATTACACAAAACCCCGTTAACTTGAAATTCAAGATACCAAAAAACAATTTATTCAAGGAACTGGAAGTCAATCGAATTAATGAATTCGGAATTCACAAAAACGTTGCAGAATTAGGACAAAATTGTGAACAAAGATGCTAATTTTGTTGAAGAATAAATGATATTTTTGTATATTTTATGGAAACATCTAGAAAACACTAGCGTATTTACTCGCATAACTTGCACACCTTTATTTTTAAAGAATGATTTTGGATTGTATTTTTGACTCTGCATATTGTGTGCGTTTGATTCCTGGACTATCCTGGACTTTATATTCAGGTAAACATATGTTATACCTAATATTCACACTTTCTTGATAAAAGAATGAGTATGCCCTGAACTATAAAATTGACATTTTAGATCTTGTATGTTTGAAAAATGTCAAATTAAAGGGGTTTTATTGTAATTAGTTCTGAGCGTGTTGTCACGAATTGTCTATTGTATTTTATGGAAACAGATTGACTAACTGTTGTATACTGAATATTACTGATGGTCAAAAATAATAATTAGGCAAGATAATAATTGTGCTATTTCATTGGAGGTGGGTGGTACTGTTAGCCGTTACTGAACTTTTCTAAATTTGTCAAAATTGGCAATCATCACTTTTAATCTTATATTGACTCTGACCAAGTCAATATAAGATTAAAAGAATTTGAGATAAGAAGTTGCCGTCAGAGGATGTACTCACCGTCATAAGTAGTGGAGGACGCGATGACGGCCCGACATAGATGCTGTAGGGGAAAAGCGTGCGTGCGGCTGAGTGGGGCAGTCAGCATGGGTTCGAAGAACATCACGCACGCGGGGTCCTTGTAGTGCTCGATCAGTCCTGGAAGATGAAGATTAAATAGTTGGTATTTGTAAACACACCTGGAATTAATATCACTACGGCAGCGAGTACGAAGTGATACATCTGATTTACCTGTAACTGTGTTGGCTGCGTACACGCCTGGATCGTGAGAGTCAAAGCTGAACTTGTGGTTAAACTGCTCGATGCGTGCATGCAGGGAGCGGCCATACTTGCGGAAAGACACAGAGAACAAATATTCCTCTTGGGCAGAGTCACGCAGCAGGAATGTACCTGAAAGGAGAGAACAGAATAAAAACAAAATTCCCCGACAGAGCTGTACCTCTTCACTCTCCGCTGGTACTGATGCCACCAATCTGAGCATTAAGAAGCAACTTTCATTTTTCCAGTTTGAATTTCGAGATATTTTTGCATTTTGCATATCCTTTCAAGATGAGACTAATAGTTCATTCTTTTACATGATTTTTTCTATCAAGTGAACATAAAAGTGTGTTATTTTTTATGTAAATATTGCTAGAGTGAAAGGTGTCAATAGAAAAGGACAAGTATACAATTGTTGGTTTTCTTAAATTCCTAGGTAATAAAGCTATCGGAAAATAGCCATTTCTTCAACATTCATGATACATATGTGTTGCTATTTGAAATTATCAAGCGAAAATTAAATAATTTGTTAAAGTTCTCACCTAAGAATTGTTATGTTTATGATAAAAACCATCATTTGTGTCGATAAACATATGATTATAAAATATTACAATTTTGCCCCGATTTATAAGGAAAAAAATTGACATAAATTCATATTATCGAAATGGAGAAATGGCAAGTTGACAAGTTCGACTATTATGTCGTTATTAAAAATGATGCGAAATGATAGTTCATTATAAGTCTTTTTAAAAAAAATAATATTGTGATTTGTTTACACTGTATTTTGACAACTTGTTTGTTAATTTTAAATGTGTGGATATAGGTGTATATAATTACTTTGAGTTGCTATGAAAAAAGTTGGTATGTAAAAAATAATCAAATTTTTGAAATTTTTATATTTATTATCCTAAATTTAGTTATTCAAACTTTTTTTTGATTTTCGGTCCCCTCAACTTTGAATAAACAGGATTTTACTGTAATTTGAATTTGAAATCATTTTGTATTTTGGTTTTGTTGTCAGTGGTTCTTTTACTTTTTGCTACGTTGATTTATTTTATTTAGGTAGATAGATAGATATTTTACGGGTTTTAGTAGTCTTTTTTTTTTGCAGTTTAGATAGTAATTTTTTTTTATAGGTAATTATTTATATAATAATTTTTTTATAAATAAAATATTTTCATTTTTTAATTATCGTAATGTTAGTTAAAATACAATATTAGATGTTATGGTCAAATAAAGCATGGAAATATTGAAATCACTGTTAATAAGTTTTCCCGCTTCAGAAGATTTTATTTGGCGGACCCTTGGAAAACGTATTAAGGTGGTTTCACTGTATTTCAAATCGAGAACGCACAAGATATATTTGTGATCTTTTCTAGTATACTGAGAGTGAGTGAGAAAACAAACAATGAGAATTAACTTTATGCATTGTGAATAGGGGCAGAACTACCCATTTTGATGGTCTTGACTTTGAATAGGCACATTGTGTAGCGCATGTGTATTTTCCAGATTGCTGACAACTGACAAAAAATAATCAAATTGGGCGAAAAATAGATTGACAAATTCATCTGATGGGGTCCAAAAATAGCTTCGAATAACAATATTCGATTTACAAGTACAATTTAGTATGAAAACTTTCCAGAGGGACCACATTGTGAGGGACCAGAATGTGGAATTTTGAATAAACGGGATTTTACTGTAATTAATTACCTTTTCAAAATAGATGAATCTTTTTATTCAGTATGGTGATGTAGAACAAGCAGGATTGAGGGGAGGTCTCAGCACTGTGGTGTGGACCACAAACACAATATGGATTTGTATTAAAATGACAATACATTGCAGTAGTATCCTTAATTATTTCCTCTCCATCTTTCTTTTAAATTGAGGGCTGTAGTTTTCTGCCTTTTACATTTACTGTTGGAAAAGACATTTTATTCCTAAACAATGTAAGTAACAGGTATACTTTTCTCACCTTCTGGTTTCCCTTCAAGCAGGCGTTCAGCCTCGTAGCGATCCATCTTGCCCCAGTAAAAGCTGCAGTTGTTGATGGCCTGCAGGTCCGGCACCAGACAGTGTATAAAGTCCACCTGAAACGTCTTGTTTCCTTTACCATTTTGCTGTCTAATTAGAAGCCATTCTTTCAAAATGAAAAACTTTATTATCATTTTGTTGAATTATTCCTAAATGAGGCCTAACACCACCTGGACAAGGAATACGGTCAACTTAAATAAATCTACTTTATGGAAAACATTTATTCATGAACAGTGACGTCATACCTGCGTGTGTATCCTGGGTGGAAGTTTGGTCTGCTGAACGGCGAGCTTCTGTTGCTGATAAAGCAGTGTGCGTAAATCTCCAGGACTTTGAATCACCTGAAATAATACATATTTAGTTTGTTTTCATGTATATTATTTAAAAAGAAAAATAGAGATTCGTGCACGGAATACGAGTCACATCAATATTATACAAGCGCTTGTGCTATGAAAATAGAAATAACTCGGCAGTCTCTCGAACCTCTGATCGCTCGATCACTAAGCGAATATCTTACCACTAGACCAAACAGGCCCAATATGACGCGCGGTTACTGTTGCACAAATCATAACGTGAGATCAGCTTTATTATTCGCAATCAAGATGTCGGGTAAACAGTATGTGGTATGATTCCGCACCGCTTATACTGTAGACTTTAATTCTTATCGATTACCATCAACAGAACCTCCCCTGACATCTCACACTCCACTTGGCCTGTGGTGAGATAAAATATATTTAAAATTGTGATACTTTATTAAATCCTGCCTTAAAATCCAGTACCTGTATATGCGGTCTGTAACCTGGTGGCGGCTCCACTCCCTCGAAGATCTCCCACGCTCGACGAATTCTCGCACGCTCCTCGCAGTCTTGCTCCGCTGTCCATCTAAAATCATCAAACAATGAATCACTACTGAGTTATGGCATCTCGTCGCGTGGAAATTAGAAAAGAACTAATAAATGGAGACATGTCTAGAGTGACTGCAATACCAGTATACAGTCACTACTGAATAATTCATTTTAATATAATTGAACCAATGTGTACTGACCATTACCACATTTTGCAACTCATGCGCTGTGGACAGTGGACACGCATCCTTAGCCAATAGAACAAAAAAGCTAATAAATTTTATATCATGATAGTAATAAATTTAACGAACATGTAACAACACATTAATTACAATAATGTAATCTTTGAGGTCAGGTTGGTAACATTCCACGAATATACGTTTAATTACTGTTAAAGTAAACCAAGAAGTGAAACTTTGCATATAATGTTGCAGTTTGATTGTAAATATTTTAAGCTAGAACTAACCTAATGTCAATGAGTGGAGTATCGAGTAGAGATCCGACAGACAGTAATATGACGTTCCCCTCTCCTGCGCCATTCTGCCTCACAGTTGAGCCTCCATCTTCTGCCACCAGCTGGATGGAGCTCCCGTTGGAGTTCTGGAAAGTTTCATAAACCCCGTTGAGATCGCTGTAAACTCCGTTGCCACGGATGGTGTGGTAAACCCTGTTGGAATTATTCTGTCCGTCTCCCGTATTCCCTCTGGCCAGTTCCACCCTGGTCACTGTGATGTTAAACGGAAGGTTGGCAATGTTGAAAGCTTGCTGCTGCGAACTGTTTCCGTCAATTTCTGGATTGTGCGCGTGACAATGTGATCCCTCGCAAGACAATTCGTTTTGCCTGTGAAATGAGACGTTTGAACTGTTGTCGGTGTTTGGGGCACGGATAAAGTTGGCTCTGTCCCTCGCGAAGCCGAGCGTCAAATGGTTTGTATCAGAATTCTGGGAGAATCTGCACGGCTCGTCGACCTTCCTGTATCCGGTACAAACACACTTTGAGTCATTGGACGATCCGGCAATATCCAATCCAGAATCAGTCGACCTGTTGGTGCCGTTCACTGAAATCTTTCCATTCTTGCTTAATTTGGATCCGTAAAACTTAGGAACCCAACGTTTTTTCTTGGAACCCGCTTTATCCGGTTGTTTTTCTTTACCATCCTTTACGCAACTGAAGCATTCCTGCGTTCCGGACATGTCCAACTGCTTCGAACAACTCTTTGAGTTGCTTATTTTACAACGTCCGACCTTCGGAGTTCTGGATTTGAGCGAACCGCATTTTGAGGTGCCTTCATCACATCTGCATTCGTTGATATGTGTTCGGTCGATCCTATCTGTGAGGGCGCTCATGTAACGATCAATACTGGACGATTTCGTACAGCCGTTTCTAGAGTCGAATCCGTTCTCTAAATTACAAACTTCTATATCATTACCATTTTGAATATCGTCATCAATTCTATTAGACGAGGATGTGGAAGCACACGCATTCGAAAGCCCAGAATCGCTTTCGTTTCGTAAACAAGTCATGCTGCAACATTCAGCCTTTTTTCTGCCATCTTCGCAACCACAAATAGATGATGACATTGTAAATGTTATCTCTCTATCTTGACTCTTCGATCTACGTAAATTTTTCCGTTTACTACGCGAACGTGTGCGAGTCAGACTACCGTGCCGGCAACGCTCGTACGTCTCCAATGCGTGCCGTTCGATGTTCTTGAAGCAGCTCAACGTTTCAAAGTTGCGCCGCTGTTTTTTCGGAAGTCGATCTGTGTCAGTCAAGCTTAGGCGTCGACGGACCGGCTTGCGCTGGTGATGGATCGTTACTTCTTCCTCGTCCTTGCAACGGCACGGGATGATGAAGGGCTCGGAGCCGTCCGATTCGGGGGAGGGCCAGGAGAACAGTGTGGACAGCCTGCCCGAAGATATCTGCTGACCCATTCTACCTAGTTTCTGCGCTGCGATGTCCCCGCACTCAGTAAGAATGAAGTCATGTTAATGAAACAATACTCTGAAAGAAAAATAAAATTATGCGTGTGATTGAGTGGAACCGTAAGCTTTGTAACTTAACACAAAATAAACCTAGATAAAAATATCAATTAATCAAGTGAGTATGCGGCTGAGGTTTATGCAGTTTACGGCAACCTATTGAATATACGTCAATGTCGCAAATGTTTTAGGAATTTTAAATTGGGAGATTTTAGTTCTCGAGACAAACCTTGAAGTGCAACATCTAAAATTATCAATGATGATTGAATTACTGCTGAAATTGAGGTCAATCTAAAGATGTCAATTCAAGAATTAGCTAACAAGACTGAATTCTCATAGATCATGTCCAAAGATGTATTAAGCAAATCAGAAAGGTTTTGAAACACGGCTATGGGTACCGCACAAATTAATTAATTAATTATGAGAACAAAGCGACATGCGTGCAAACTGTGACACTGGCCGTGTAGGAAACAAATTCACCTTTTTTGCATCATATGGTAACTGGCTATGAGAAGTGGGTCCTGTGTGCTAACAAAAGATGTAAAATGCAATGGTTATATCGGTGAAGCAAATAGTGAGTAGAACCCTAAAACCCCATGTTTCTTTAAAAAAAGGTCCTACTGTCTGTTTGGTGGGTAATTTAGGGGCTAGTTCATTTTGAATTACTCAAACCAGGCAAACCAATAGCGGCAGAGAAGCGCTGTGGACGCTGGATCGCAGAAAATAAAAACACATTTTTCAGTCAATTGGAGCATAATATTTTTGCAACATGATAATGCTCATCCACAGACAGCAAAAATCACGCAAGAAATTAACCCATTATTATTTATAAAAAAAATCTAATTCGACCAAAAAAGGTCTAACGACGTGTTTTTTGGGGCTTTCAAAGATATTTCACTGTTTGCCAGGTTAGAAATGTGCGGCGCTTTGTTTAACGACGTATATACGCATCTAAAGCGATTATTATTAGGGTTATATATTGCATACAAAAACTTTTTTCAATTCTAAACAATTCCTGTCAAGTCAACAAAATGAACGGCGCAGAAAGGAACAGGTTTCGACATGCAATTAATAAATACAATAATGAACATTTCCCTACACAAAGTGCCGATGCAATCTCAAGATAAAAATCACGGCTTGAATACTGAAGCACTGTGCATTGTTAAAACATCTTGCAGCTTTGTAAACAGTAAACCCTTGTAATATAAAATATGGTAATATATGCGATGACAACTGTCGGCCATTTTGGATTTACGGGAATAGAAATAGCACACAGAAATTCCTTCAAAATCACTGAACCCGGTCAATAAAACCTTAAAAATATAATAAAATAAATAAACACGATATTCTCAATTTTTAAAATCGTTAAAATTGCACTATTGTTGTTCAAAACGTTACTAAAAATTAAGGAAAACTATTCAAATATTGAACGTACACACACTGAAGAACTGTCGCACAGAATATTAAAAAAGATAACACAAACCTGACGTTAATTAAATTTCCCGAGAACAATAATCGTTATGAAAGTAATTATTAAAGATTCTAGAACAATAAAAAGTTTGTCGACTCGTTCACTGCCCAAACTCCATTAACGAACGCCATCTTGTTTTGATATTTTATTTTGGTGTTACCCATATGCCCATCGCCCATAGATCATAGACATAGATAAGAATCATAGATAAGCCCTTAGATAAGATAAGCCAGAGACAATAAAGTTTTATCATGGGTTACCTAAATAGCGATTGCCCAAAAACATAAAACACGCACAAATTCGTTCGTTTTTCATAGGTATCCACTTTCCTCAGCATTATTTAATTAAGTACCGGGCAGATGTATTGGGAAACTATAGTATTAGTGTAATAAACTTAAATACTAAATTAATGTATTAATTATAAATATATACATATAAAATCAATTTTGTCGAAAAATATTGTTTTTGCGTCACCGGTTTATATGTATATATTTATAATTAATACATTAATTTAGTATTTAAAATATCACAGACCTATGTTCTGAATAATTACAACTTCACAAAAAGAATGTGTTTTCCTTAATGATAAACTTAAGATTTTCACTGCTTTTTATATAAAAGAAGAATACTTGCAATGTCCAATTTGGATTTTGAGTTTATTTTATTAACTATAATTAATCTTAATCTTTAATTATTTACACCTTAGTTACATTTCTTACACAACTTGACAGAATATTATATCTAGTCATACCTATTACATTATTTAATTATTCTTATATAGCAATTGTGCATCACTCTTAGCCAAATATTTACTTATTTACTCTTACTTAACTTAGTTTTTTTTTTATAAATAGAATATTACATTTACTTTAAGTGCATTATCTTTATATGTTATTAATTGTGTCCTGTTTTATTCTTTACATATTTTTTTAAAACTTTTTATATATGTCAAACATTGCATTTATACCCTATCTAAATGTATTTGTGTTTTACTCTTTATATTATTTATATATTTTAATATTTATATATTTTTCTACACTGAACAATGCATTTTCTTACTTTAAATTTTACAATGTATTTATATGCCATCTAATCGCATCTTGATTTACTCTTTATATGTATTTATTTGTACATTGAACACACTTTATTTATTACTATACCCGAAAGGCATTGTCTGCTATAATATAGTAAAATACTAGTGTAGCAGGTAGCGTACCGAATATATGTCTTACTTTGTTGCAATGTTATCTGATTATAACAGTATAATAACACACTGTACAGTACTATGAATCAAAAAGATAAAATATTATCTTTATAAAAATATTATGACTACAATTACAACATTTTTATATTTATCACGTAGGTATTTATGTTTTAAAAATAGTCTGCCCATGACATGTTATTTCTTGTAATATTCTAGGAGTACACTAATTTAAATTGTGAACCGAGCCATATGATTCGTTCAACATTGTGCTAACAAACCCATCAAAAGAAACGCTCTTTCGTCTTCCTCACGTATAGACGTTTTTTGTCCGAAAGCCAATTGCTTCGGATCATTGTTATTCGCGACCGTGGATACTAGCTAACTGTCAGGTAACAGTTGTTTTCGGAAATCGTTTGTCTTCGCCGATACAACTGGACCGGCTATAACGATCCAACTAACCTTCGGTTTATCTGTCGGCAGGGTATATCCTTTCGAAACAATGTGCGCCACTACATTTTACGATTGCTTCTCATGAAAACTTTGTCATATTCCTGTTACCTTTGTCATCCCGTTTTAATTTATATTGCACAATACTTGGGCTGAAGGTTATTACGACCGTTATCCATTTTTGAATGACCCGTCGGGTTTTTTTTTTTTGTCAAGACGTTGTCCGTTGTCGGCGATTTGTATGTACTGGCAAGATGCAATGCTCTATATTTATTCTTGATTCTGCGACTAATAAATATGATAGCTTCGTATCATTTCACGTCGAGGTATATCAAGATTTACAAATTATCAGCCCATATGTTTTGCGCATGAATTATAATAACGCATCCAGTACGCAGTATCTACAGTCCACAGATGAGATTTTCGACTTGAGACAATCTCTCACAAAATTCAACAGAAGTTACTTTTAAAAAATATATATAATTTAGTATTTAAAGTTGATATTAGGAATGCATAAATATACAAATAACTCTTCAATTGGATTGCCTCAATAGAAGTAGATGAATAATATATCAATATATAAAAATAATAAAGTTTATTAAAAATATAAATCAGTGTATTAAATCTTTGGGGGTTATGTCGGTGGTTAAATGAAATATCGATGTTTGTTTGCGCGTTGGTGTTTTATTACATTATGATGAAAACAGATAGAAATAGAGAATGCAATGAATGAATGTGAAATAAAATGATGTGAAGCGGGCTGGCTGTCTCGCTCGGCGCCCCCGGGCCGGCGAAACCGCCGTTGTAGAACGCTGAAACTAGAGAGAGTGCCTAGCGGTGAATTCTGAGCCAGGCTTGTGGCAGCAACCGGCAACGCTGTCACTAGCGTCGATGCCGACTGAGATGGCGGTGGATTTGAATTCCGGTCGCTACAAATCCAACACAAAAATATCAACAAATATATACTTACGACGCGGTAACTATAGATACCATAAACTTGTCTGTTCTACAGGAACTGAGATCAAATAAATAGACTGTCCACTTTGCCCAGAAGGATTTCATATTTAGTCGACGAGATAAAGATAGTCTGGAAATATTTGAGATTCTCGGCAACATTGAAAGCAAGAGGGCGAATTAAAAAAAAAATACCATTCTTATTTCACCAGTCCAATCGCTGTATTAACTTTATTTTGTGTATTTTACATAGTTTTAGTTCAATTAATTGATCAAGCAATCTTGGTTATCCAAGATGTATTTTTACTAATCAAAAGCGGTACGTAAGTTTTAGACAGCGCGGTATGAGCGATATACTTGTTATAATGTATGAGGTAGGTTCAGAAGTGGCTGCCAATACGTTAACAAAGGGCTTAATCTTAAAGCTATTCGCGATATTCCGGGAAAGAGGCGGATTTAAAAATAATTATTATACAATTATACGCAATAATTATTAAAGCAATCGAATGTTACTTATATTATGTAACAATATGCAATATTGTTACAAAATATAAGTAATATCAATAGCTGATAAATGTTTTTACCTACCTTAGTTTGCAAGAGTTGAGAATTCTAAGATTGATACAGAAATATATACTATTATTTTCAATCAAATTCCATTTTCAAAACAGAACATTGAATTGAAATTAAAGATCTCCTTAGTAAATGATGGTACAAAATAATAAATATTAGGAACTGTCCTTCTCAAAACTATGTACAATTACGGTAAAAGGAAAAAAATGTGCAAGTGTGAAGTATGAATGGTAATTGTTGAAAAAATTGTTCACAAAAATGTTGCGTTAAAAATCTACGAATATCTGGAAGCAATATGTATCGAACATCGGCGTTTTTAAGCATTGTTAGACTATAGACAAAAAAAAAACGGCTGTCTCTTTTATTATGCACCCAAAATAAATGTATTTTACAAGAAATTTGAAAAGCCAACAAAGTCTATGTTTCATAAACATTTAAATCATTTACAGATTTTGCAGTTAGATACTATCTAACTACAAAATCTATCTATGTAGTTAGATCTATCCTCTTTGCCTACCCCATCCTACCCTAACCTCTCTGCCTACCCCCGCGGAAAACGGCGTGATGGTAAGTTAGATACTGATTTGATCAGAGAATACTGTTTTTTCTTAATTTAATAAGGGGTTCGCCGGCCAGGCTTTAACAAAGGGGTCACGCGCACCACTTCGAATTCCCTCCGGCCCACTCCTGGGTTTGTTGTAAAGAAATTGAAACGAAAATAAGCTAGAGATATATGTGAATTAAGGTACTTAAAAGGTGTTTAAGTATAAATAAGATTCATTGTATTATTTTGAACAAATAAATTGAATGCAGATTGATGCAGATGGAGGCAGTGTTTATGGTTGTTAAAGAAACCAACTGTTTTTCTTTTCTGAATTTCTATGGTTTGACCATCTTCAGCGCCCTGGCGCGATTTTTCTGAACTTTGCCTTTGATGAAGGCCTTTTATCTGTGTAATTCACTTCTTTCTGGCAATTTCCACCAGTTTTAGTGCGAGTTGCGTCATCTGCACGTGAAATCGTGTAAAATTTAAAATCGTAGAGATATACGCAATAAATAATAGAAGATGTTGACCGCAGCGAGGATTATGAGCCGCAAGGCTTTCGAATGCTCGGGAGTCGCCACAGATCTGGTCTTCAGAAGACAGTTCTCAAGTGTTTTGCGAACCGTAAGTAGACGCCGACATCGGCTAAATTTCTTTACTTCGGTGTTAAAACTGTAATTTACACAATTCAAATCAGACAAACAATGTTTTAAATCTATATTTATGCTTGTAAACATATTCAAATGTGTTTTTTTGGGTTTATTTGATTTTGGTTCGATTTTCGCGTCGCCATCGCTAGCGATTTAAAATTTTTTCCTATTTATATTTCAGTGTTCATCTCCCGCTTACTCCAGTTTGCTCAGACATGGCTCTCAAAATAGACAAAAGTGAGTATTTAATTTAATTTCTTACAACACCTTTAACCTTTGAATCGTCTGACCTCGCCGCTAACTAACCTAACTTTTTTAATCATGCAATGCAAACCTTTGTGAAATAATTTTTTTTCCACATTTATTTAGTGAAGAACCTTTACCAAGTTTATAAAGAAAAGTTCAATTATGTTGACCATATTAAACTTAGATGAAGAAACACATTCACTCGACATTGCCTACAATTATAGTGTGGAAAAAATAATAATAATTATAATAATGCGTTTATTCCAGCGTGATCGTTTTTTTTTTCAGTTGACAAAAATAAATACATTTTTCTCCATTTTTCGTTACTAAAGTTATGAAACTAAATAACAATTTAAGTCATAAATGTATCGTAAAATGACAGTTATTTGGTATATGGGAGTATCCGAATACAATAATAACTCAAAATTCTTGTTTATTGAGTTGTCTTAGTTTTGATCTAGGTGTGCGATATATATATAAAAATATAAACAAAATGTACATACTAAATTTCAGTCGTGGCCATTATTGTATCTTTATAAAACATAACTAAGTAATCTTGTTTCACACTGAACCTGCTTTCCAATATATATGTAAAATCTCAGATCAATATCGCAATAACCGCAATCTGTAATTTTCTCCAAAGTTTATTAAATCCTTTCTGTGATCCAGTTACCAATGAATTACACTCAAATTGCTACCACACAATTTACTTTCTGTAATATGTCCCATTCTACTAAGACAGGTTTTTCTCTAGCACAATCATTTTAGACTCGCATGTTCGGCTATAAAGTTTGTTTTGATATGAAATTTCAAAATATTTGTTGTTAAATGTGTAAATTTGAACATTATTCTATTAAATTATTAGAATTTTTGTACTCTGATGCCATTATACACATTATAGGTACACAGTTTCAAACAAGTGTAAATAGCATTGTTATTGATATTAATTGAATAATTATGATTATGATTTTATAATTATTCCAGATCTGATACAGTCAAGGGGGCCGTCATCGGTATCGATCTCGGTACCACAAACTCGTGCGTTGCTGTCATGGAGGGGAAGCAGGCGAAGGTGGGAACTCATTTTATACGGAGCCTTAATCGCAAATGGCTTAACGCTGATTAGTCTTTCTTGGTCGGTTTCACTTGCTAATGTTGCTACGGTCAGGGTGGGTCGTATAACATCCAAGTATATTTGAAATGTGGGAAATATTCATGAATTTGCTTCTAATGACTTTTCCTCTTTAATTTAGTTCTTTATTACATTATAATTTGTAGCTCTAAACATTATCAATTTATCTACAGTCGCACCCTGATTTACAAACTCAACAAAACTGTTTGAAAACCGAGTTTGTAAATAAAATAAAAATATTCCCATAAGAATCTGTAGACTACAAGAAAATGACCCTTTATCATTTTTAATTTTTACTACTTATTTGAAATCCTATAAAAGCAATAAAAATTCATGGTTTTAACTTAAAAGGAATTGGAAGTAATAAAATGAAAATAATTAACATAAAAACAAACTTTATTTTAACTTGTCTTATAAAATACAGTGAACCCCTTTTAATACGTTTTCCGAGGGACCAGCAAATTCAAACCTATTAAGCTGAAAATTTATTAGCATGGATTTTGCATTATTTATATTTGAAATCTAATTTTGCATTTTAACTAGCGTTACATTAATATTATGATTATGCCGCCACACTATTCACAAGACAGTGCCCCCTAAAACTTCACAAACGCAATATAGAATGTTTGGAGTTAACGTACCCTGGACCAGCGTCATCAAATACCTTGGTGTTACGCTGGATTCCAAACACATCCAAAATAAATTAAGTGCTGCATCACATCTACTCTGCGCAATGTATCCACTCTTATGCAGGAATAGCGAACTTGTCACAGACAGCAAGCTTCTCTTATACAAGGCCTATACTCCTGTACGCAGCCCCCGTCTGGGGTCAAGCGGCTCAATCACACACGAAGAAATTCCAGACCTTCCAGAATAAGTTCATCCGGTCAGCGCTGGGTGCACCCAAATGGTTAATGATCACACAACTACATCACGAGTCTGGCATTCTCCCCGTAAAAGAGTTCATAACACAGATCTCCAAACATTTTTATGATGGACTCCCCGAGCACCTAAACCCCACGATAAATGCGTTAGCTAAATACGATCCAACCGTACCGTCACACTTTAAGCGCCCCAAATCTGTCCTCCTTTAGAGGCGATAACTCACTGCGCCAGCTAGCATTTCCCTGCCCTATTAATTGCAGATTATTGATTTAATAATAATAAAAATAAAAAAATTATCAGGTCACTAAGGCATTCTCCCAGTGAAGGAGCAAGGAGTCCTATGGACCCGGTACTCCGTAAAAACATGAAATCCAAGTCCAAATCTACGTCCACGATTATTTAAGAATGTTTTTTTTTTTTTTTTTAAATACGTACATGGATTACATGTCACATCACTATTCTTACTATTTTAAAAGAATAGCTATCTAAACTGCAAAAAGAATGCTAGAAAGTATCAAATAAATATTAAAACAATAGTAAATCGGAAGTAGAATCACGGACAAGACAAAAATGCGAAATTGATTTCATAGTTCAAATTGGCGCTTTTTCTATCATAAAGGATAGGTCACTCCTAATAGGAGATCAAATATGACAAAAGATGTCACATGTCAAATCAGACATTATTTTATTAGCTTGCATTAAGTTTATTTCTTTTTACAAAGCATTTTTTTTTTTTTTTTTTTACTTAGAAAAGAAACTGTGTTTCCTACTGACCAACTTGAAGAATGCATATTTTAAAAAAAAATACTGTTTGTAAATAGTTACTTGTTTTGAGTTTGTACCTAAAACTGATCCCTTTTGGGGATTTTTACACAATTTACAGTATCATCAATGCTTGTATTATCAATATAACTGTCCAGAAACATTACCCTTACATGCAATGTCAATAAAGGCTATTCTATTCCATTTAAACATGTACTATTCACCCTTACCGAATCTCATTTGCAGTGCATTTTCAGAGAAATTATTTAGATGACATGAACATCGGGAGGGCCAAACTTCATGCGAAAATACATTAACCTATTTGTCTTTATTGTATATATTCATTTCTCTTAAAATGACAGAGCTTAAAAGTTTTAAAAACACCAGTAAACCAATATAATTAAACTATTTCTAATTTGGTTATCAGGTTGTGGAGAATAGTGAGGGCAACCGCACGACTCCATCGCACGTTGCTTTCACCCGTGATGGTGAGAGATTGGTGGGTGCGCCCGCCAAGAGGCAGGCTGTTACCAACAGCGCTAACACTTTTTATGCCACCAAGCGGCTCATCGGCAGAAAGTATGAAGATCCCGAAGTGTTGAAAGACAAGTGAGTAGTTTCTCATCACCTTACTTTTAAAATTAGCAATATTAACTTGGTGGTTAAGATTCATATTTTTTATTTATTATCTTAGTTTTATTAACCACAATTGAGTTTAAAAAACATCTACCGGTTTCGGAAAACACTTTTCCTTCTTCAGGATGTCATAACTAGTTATCCTGAAGAAGGAAAAGTGTTTTCCGAAACCGGTAGATGTTTTTTAAACTCAATTGTGGTTAATAAAACTGAGATAATAAATAAAAAATATCTCATCATCTTATTCAGATCACCATCTCATCTTCTTGCTATGATGCGTCATTGTAGTCACACAGTGTATCAGTTGCAAAATAATTGATAATAATTTATTTTCTGAATGCAGAATTGTATTTTTATTATCTTAATAAAATAACGTAAGTAAAATTATATTCTTTCATAGAGCAAAATATCTTTTCCCCCACCTTCTCTTTGTTGTGTATAATCATTGTCATATTTTTGATAGCCGTTTTGCGTGAACTGTTTGCCTTCTGAGAAGTAGTAGGCGGAAGGTGCATGGATGTATATAAACATTCCACAAAGAATATAGATTTTTGTTTCAGTTGTTTTTGGGTTGGGAGGTCGATCGTACAAGTCTTGAAAAAGCATTAGTGCACTCGGTCACAGCAGTTATATCATCTCGAATGATTCAAATCAAATATTTAATTTATATTAATGAATAACTTTACTGGTACCTTTGGCTTTCTGGTTCTACTCGTGAACTTTGAGTGTTGTCATCAATTTGTCAATTTTTTGAATTTGGGCAAACATTTAATTTTGGTATTTTATTTTAGTTTTCAGCAGTAGTTGTGTTCTTCTGTAACTCTTTGTGAGAATAATGTGTGCGAGAGTAGTTAGTAAATTAAAAATTTGAAATTTGAAATTAATTGCCTGATTATCTTTCAGGAAAAACCTGTCATACAAGATTGTAAAGGCGTCAAATGGGGATGCTTGGGTTCAGTCGACAGACGGAAAGATGTACTCGCCCAGTCAGATTGGAGCTTTCGTTCTTGTCAAGGTAAATATTGAGTTGCATTTGTTTTTGACGGCCACTCATACTTCATTGTTTTCTTTCACTCGTAATTGATTGAATTTTGAAATGGATTGTTATATGTCTCTCAGCTGTTTATTAACTGTTTTAGTACTAAAAGACGCCACCGCGCTCCATACTTCAGTGTACGTTTGACCCGTGGTAGTGACAGTTGTGTGCGTGATTTTTTTTTATCATGTTTTATTTAATTTAAATTACATTATTAATTTCTAAAACTTGTGTTTTAGCCTTAGTTAAAAATTATTAAATTATACAAAATAACAGTAATTCGGAACGGAGTTCGTTTGAAAATGACGATATTTCAAGACATCAATCTAGCAGAAATTAATACGAAAGTGATAGTGGGAGTGATATTGTGTTCTGTACAAATCGTAGGATGCAAATTTTAAGTGAAAATAATGATATTACATACATATGTGTACGTGTACATTTGTGTCGTTTTTTTCTTTGATCTTTATTTTCAATAAACTATTGTGTTCTATTTTTATGTTTTATTATTGTATGAAAAGAATGTTGAAAGAATTTTAAAAATCAGGTAATTTTTATATATTTTTTCTAACAGTGGTGAGTGATGTAAAAAAAGCAGAATTTAATTTGGCACTATAACAAATTTTCAAGTTTTGTGATCGTATCTTGGATATGAAGCCTTTTTTTTTTCAGTTGGATGTTCGTAGCTAATTGTGTAGAAAGCTAATTTTATATTTACTAAATAATTAAAATGTAGATTTTTAAAATCAAAAATGACTTATTTCATTTTGTGTCTACCATATTCTCTTGCCAAGAGATTTAAGAGATTTTACAAATTTTTCAATATTTCATTGTAATATATTTGTTATAATATATTTTAAATACTAAATTAATGTATTAATTATAAATATATACATATAAAATCAATTTTGTCGAAAAATATTGTTTTAGCGTCATATGTATATATTTATAATTAATACATTAATTTAGTATTTAAAATATCACAGACCGTCTGTTCTGAATAATTACAACTTCACAATAAGAATATGTTTTCCTTAATAATGTAATATATTTAGTTATATGTCAATTTCTATATGTAAACTGGCGAATGTATTTCAGATGAAGGAAACAGCGGAGGCGTACATGAACACGTCAGTGAAGAATGCTGTCATCACGGTGCCGGCCTATTTCAATGATTCTCAGCGTCAGGCTACTAAAGATGCGGGTTTGTATTTCACGCTACTACTATATCTTTAATTTGATTGGTATAATAATGTTCTGAGTGTTGGTATTAAATATTTTGTAATAAATATTATATAACATGTGTTATATTTAATGTAAATTGGATAAGGACGTTTCTATTTTCTAATAATAAATGTCAAAACACTGTTTTACTCCATTTTCAAACATAGATCGGTCTCTGCTGTGATCTGTTTACCGTTTTTAACCTTTGCAATGTTGTTATTTATTTTGATTTATTTGTAACTATATAATATGTATAATGCAAAAAATATGCTTGGACTGTGCCCGTCTTACTAGAGAAATTCTGTGTCAAGACGGGCATAGTTTACAAGCAATTGTACAATGAATTAGTATTAAAAGTAGTAGATAAAATTGACATTTATTACTTTATATGTAGGTGTATATGAAAAACAATTTTAGAGTGTACTTTCAAATAACTTTTGGATAAATTTGTAGCAATGATTAATAAAGGTACGAGTCAATATATTGGAATGAGTGCACCAATATTGGCTCTACCCATAATCCAAATTTTAATATTTAGTTTCATGTTTTTGGGACAATTCAATTGGTTAAATCTTTCAGCATTCTATTAAATAGTTTTGGTCCAAAGTATTTGTAGTTCCTTTGGGCATATGTTGTTGTGTTCTTGGGGTTTGTAGGTTATTTGTATTTGTCCATGAGGAAATTATATTTTGAGATGTTTTAAAATGTGTCTGTTTGTATTTATATATGTATTTATATATGTATGTATATATGTATGTATAAAATACCAATACATTTAAGTAAATATATAACAAAAATTTTTTATTTTATCATGAAAATATTTTTAAGTATATTTTGGTCGTTTACGGTCATGTTTGTCGATTGTTTTGTTGCCTTGGCCCAGCGGGCCGGTCGGCGCAGGCTGTCCGCTCGGCCCGCTGCGCCCTTGTAAAACTTAGAATCATAATAGGCCCTTTTAAAGCCATTTGGCATAATCTCCACTTGTTCTAAAGTTGGATTTATTGCCGATTGTCAAAGTAGGTTAGAATGGTGCCCTTCCCACGCTCTGAAGCGTACGCGTGTTCATGCCTCTAAAAGCGGGTCTAATCTAGACCAGTTGGAGAAAATAAAAACCCTCGAAATCGCAATTGGCACGCCACACTTAAGGACATGCGCACGTCAGCTTTGAGTATGGTATCGCCCGCAAAGCTTGAGATGCTTCCAATTATGCGCATTATTATCTTCAATCTTCACTTTTTTTTATCATCGTCTGAACATTTACATCGATTTTAATGAACGGTAATATTGCGTACAACATTTTTCTTAATGTGTTTATTTGAAAAAAAAATTGTGTGTTTGTTTACCAACATTTATATGTATTACCATTCCCTAATTTATTCTAAAGTGCATTTTTTAAAATATTTTGTGGAACCCTAAAATGGCTTCAGATCGTGATTATTCCTGTAAAATTTTAACTCAAAAACTATAATTCCGAATTTGTCTCTCTACAATTTAAAGAAATAGGAAGATGGATTGACCGATGCGAAACTCTTAATGCTTGCAGAGGCTCTACAATTAAACACAGTTAAAATTGAATGTTGTTTTATATTTGCGTGACATTTTAGAATTTCCAAAAGTATAGCCGAATTTTAGATTATCTTGTATTGTTTTGTAAAATGTTTTAAATTTAATTTCTTAATTATTATCCATTTGCTTATCTGTTGAAACAACGGAACTAAATAGATTATTCAGAGTTTTCTTTCCTCCTTTATTTGTAGAATGCCTTATTATGTTATATCCCATATTAAACTGACAATTGATGCCTTGTTTGCGGAACTTACAAACTTTTTAAAGCCTCGCTACATTTATTTCTACGGCGCGTGCGGAATATTCATATATTAGGAAATTTATATTTTTTATTGCATTGTATGTGGGAATTCGTTATTACAAATTTTTATTTTTTGGTCCCTTGGATTTCACAATAACGAGGTTTTACTGTATCAAAGACATCAAATTTATTAAAAAATTTGTCAGTGCTCGTTGTGATTGGGGTTTGAGGATAACTTTTAATATAATTTTCTGAGCAGCTATTATTGGATTAATTGCAGACATAGTCGGCTCCATCCCAAGCAATTATACCATGCTCTATGATTGATTGACAGATTGTGTAGTATGCTATTCTGAGAAGTTTTATATTAAGAAAATTCCTAATATTTCTAAAATAGTATATTGTTTTTATATTTTATTTGTAATAAGTTGTGTATGATGTCTCCATTTGAGATAAGGATCAAATATAATTCCTAAGTTTGATTTGGTCAGTACGTTCTATATAATTGAATTGACACGTATCGTCGTCTGAGTTAGAACAATTGTGAACTTTTATTTTCTAAGCATACGAGGGTTGCATTTTCTTTTATGCTTGAAGTACTAAGTGTTAGGGTGTTCTCTAGGTGTTAGGGTCTTCTCTAGGTGTTAGGGTCTTCTTGTTTCTCGGCTTTTTTAAATACTGCTGACCATGTATCAGCTTGGAATTGAAGAACAGTGTCATCCGCAAAACAAATAATGTTTCCGTTAAAAGGGATGTTGCATAGGTCATTAATATTTATTAAGAATAGTATTGGATCTAATATGCTACCCTGCGGGACCACGAAGTTGGTGGAAAAAGGATTGCTGGAAATTTCTTCAATACAAACTCGTTGATTCCTGTCCGTGATGCAACTTTTAAACATATCAAGTTCTTTACCTAAGATACTAATTTTTTTTAGTTTTTCCGATTAGACTCGAATGCGAAATTGTATCAAAGGTCTTGGCGAGATCAAGGAAAATGGATATACATTTATGGCCTTTATCCATATTGTTAGTAATGAAGTCCGTGACACAGGCAATAGCTTCAGTTGTACCCATATTCGCCGACTTTTTAGACATTTCCGAAATGCTCGTCATTACCGCAGAGTAAATTATCAGCTAGATGTTTCTCGTTTTTGTTGCTGAATAATTCAAGTGAATAAGATATTTTTTTTTTTTTTTTTAGTTATTAATTAAAATTAATATACAAGTGTTTTACTATAAATTCAACATTGTTAGGCAACATTGACCATTACAGCGGCCGGCGGAATCATTTTGTGCGTGCTGTTAGTGCTATATGTAATGTGTACGTAGTTGTGATGTGATTTGAAGTGGTAATATATTTTTGTTTTAAGCATTACATTAAACACAATATCAATAAAATCTGATGTCGTCCTTCCAAAAAACAAATAATAATGTTCTAAGTATTATGACCTGACAATACTATTAACTTTTATTTTTTCCAACTTTTTTTTATCTCAAAACCGTATGTGTTCGCGATCGATGGACATGTATGGTGAAATAGTACCCACATATTTTTTTTTTTTTTTTTAGTTATACCAAAGTTTTCATGGTTTTTTTGTAAAAATAAAATTTGAAAAAGTTAGCCTGTGAATTTTGAATTTGAAGAATTTTGGCACCAATATGGTGGTATGATGCTGTTTCACCTACGATTTTTGTGGGCAGCTAACAGGTTAATTTGTGAACTCGGGTAATTCATAGTTTGAGGTAATTTTGAGACTCTTGCGCTATAAATCGATACCTTTTTATATTATACAATTGGAATCTGTCAGTTGTAAAAAATGGGCAATGCTATGGCTTTTTCCTCGTTCCTGCATAAGTTAGTTATATGTAGGGAGTTTTATTAGTGAACATGCACAAAATCTTTTAAATATGTTATTTTTGGAGCAGTACAAAGGTGTGGTCAGGTTAGAGTTAACTCTCTATATTCACTGGTATCGTGCTCACCCGTGAACGAAATATCGTGAAATAATTAATGCATTTTGTAGCACCTTGAAGTGAAAGTTTTTATCAAAATGGCGCTATGCAAATTATCCATTATTATTGTACCTGCTTTAGAACGTGACTTATTAATTGTCGATTTTCCTGTCCCTCACAGGACAGATCGCCGGATTGAATGTTCTTCGAGTGATCAATGAGCCGACTGCTGCGGCCCTCGCTTACGGCATGGATAAAACTGAAGATAAAATGTAAGTCGCCATATTTGTTACAGGGAGAGGACTCATCTCATCATCAGGCATTTACAATTATTCAACTTTTTTGTCGGAATTTAAAAATCATTTAATATTCTTTTGATGATTGGATGACTCATTTCAATTTTATTAATTGGTGTGGATATTTTAGTGTGCAAATTCAGGAAAGCTACATACATGACCACTATTATTGACTGGTGCTTTACATGTATGTGCTTAGTGCAAATTTCCACCCCCAAGTTACAGTGACTGTGTCATTAGTCTCGAAAAAAATATCTCACAAAAAGCAGTGTCAAGCTTTTCTAATAGTAAATAAAGATGGCAATACCGATGGGTCCTCATAATCCACATGTTGCTGGGGACCTTTGCAGTGTTGCCAGATGAATGGGGAACGTTGCCAGGCCAGCGAGTAACTGATTATACATGTCAGGGACTTTTTTGAACTTGGGCAAACATTGATTTAATGATTCTATTCAATTCTTACGTCCACTGTTTTTGTAGCGTTTTAAGAATTTTTAACTTATATTTAAATTACTCAAAATAAATGTTTAAATATGGAAACCCACTATATGTTTATCGGAGTATGTAAATATTGTTACAATGCGGGTCGCTGACATTCCTCATTATTTTCACTTCCAGCATTGCTGTGTACGATTTGGGTGGTGGAACTTTCGACATCTCCATCCTGGAGATCCAGAAGGGTGTTTTTGAGGTCAAGTCTACCAACGGAGACACCTTCTTGGGTGGAGAGGACTTTGATAACATCCTTGTCAATTACTTGGTTTCGGAGTTTAAGAAAGACGTGAGTTTGTTTTTAATTTGATAAATTTTGTGTCATCATACAGATAACATAAGATTGTCGCAATGGAGTCCTTTAACTAAGTATAATTTTGAAAATTGTGAATTTGACACTATGAAATTTATTAAACTATTTTGTATTTATTTACCGATCAAAATGCAATTTTTATTAATTGGCGGTTCGGTCCTCTGATAAGCTGAACTGGAGAGTTAATGAACTATAGAACTAAAGATATAGGTCTCTCGCAGCAAGGTATAGACGTGACCAAAGACCCGATGGCAATGCAGAGACTCAAAGAGGCAGCCGAGAAGGCTAAAATCGAACTGTCCAGCTCCATGCAGACCGATGTCAACCTGCCATACCTTACAATGGACGCCTCGGGACCCAAACACATGAACCTCAAGGTGAGCATCATCCCTGACTAAGTTAGTTTTTTGAAGTTTTAAATAATGCAACGCCGATCGGTCCATCTGGCCTTCCCGCTACTCGTGACCTTTGCAGTGTTGCCAGATGAATGCAGCGTATTGCCGGGCCAGCGAGTACCCGATTTTACATGTCGGAGACTTTTTGAATCCGGGCAAACATTACAATTTACTGTGAATATCATTTCCGTGTGTATAATGTTACGAATTCAGTACTGGTACAATGGTATGAATTCAGCACTGGTAAATATAATTATTTGAATTGGAGACTGTGTTTTTAGTTGAATCGATTAATCAAAATTATTTATTTTGGCTGTGAAGGGAATTCTAAATCAGTTGACGATAAAACAACCATTATTTTGTTATCTTCCAGTTGACTCGCACCAAGTTCGAGCAGTTGGTAGGCGACCTGATCAAGCGCACGGTGGGGCCATGCCAGCGCGCCATGCAGGACGCAGAAGTCCAGCGCACTGACATCGGAGAGGTGCTTCTGGTCGGCGGCATGACCAGAATGCCCAAGGTAGTGTTGTGTTTCAAAATTGTACTAAATACAGCCCCTCCTGGTAACTAGAATCTTATATTTACCCAATACAGTAAAATCTCATTATTGTGGAATATTCATATTAATATATGAATATTAATTCATATTGATATATGAATATTCCGCACGCGCCGTAGAAATAAATGTAGCGCGGCTTTAAAATAGTTTGTGAGTTCCGCAAACAAGACACCCATTGCCAGTTTAGTACGAGATATAACATAATAAGGCATTCTGCAAACAAAGAAGGATTTTCTGACAAAGAAAACTCTGAATAATCTATTTAGTTTTGTTTCAACAGTTAAGCAAATTAAATAAAAAATATAAGATAATCAAAATTCGGCGATATTTTTGGAAATTCCAAAATGTTATGCAAATAAAAAACATTAAATTTTAACTGTGTTTAATTGTAGAGCCGCTACAAACATTGAGAGTTTATCATCGATCAATCGATCTTCATATTTCTTTAAATCGTAGAGAGTCGAATTCGGAATCATGTTTTTTTTTAAGGTTAAAATTTTGCAAGAATTATCACCACCTGAAGCCATTCCACAAAATATTAAAAAATGTACTTTAGAGAACAAATGATGGAATACTATAAGTGTCAGTAAACAAACACACGAAAATAATTGTTAAATAAACACATTAACGAAAATGTTGTGCGTAATATTACTGTTCATTAGAATCGATGTAAATGTTCAATCATAAAAAGTGACATAAGTTGACGATGATAATGAAGATTAAAGATAATAATGCACAGAATTTTAGGCATTGTGGGCGATACCATACTCAAAGCTGACGCGCGCGTGCCCTAAAGTGTGACATGCCGATCGCGATTTTGGGTTTTTTTTATTTTCTCCAGCTGGTCTAGATAAGACCTGTTTTTAGAGGCGTGAACATGTGTACGCTTCAGAGCGTGGGAAGGATGCCATTCTAACCTATTTTGGCAATGGACAATAAATCCAACCTTGGACAAGTGCAGATTATACCAAATGGATTTATAAGGGCCTATTATGATCCCAAGAAAAAGTTTTACAAGGGCGCAGCGGGTTGCTCGTTCCGACCAGCCCGCCACGCCAAAGCAATAAAACAATAGACAAACATGATCGTAAACAGCCAAAATATTTTCGTTGTAAGAAATATTTTTTCATTATTTATTTACGTAAATGATCGGTATTTTTTTGTATGGGACAAAAATAATTTCGTTATACATATTAACGAAATTTAGTTATATAAATTCATTTTTTGTATGAAAAATTAATTGTAGGGAATTAATTTTGAAAAAAATTCGATATACATAGTTTTTCAGTATAACGGGGTTTTACTGTATTATGAATTATTACCATTTCACTGTACAAAAGAATTGCAAAGTAATGGGCGGGTGTGTCTACAAGTGTGATAGTGATACAGTGGAATCTCTGTTTTTGAACATTACACATTTTCCCCATCAAAAGTAATGTAAATTGGATTAATCCATTCCAGACCCCCAAAAATACACAGCGCAATAAACCACACTTAACCGCAATGTCTCAACTCACGCCTCACGACTCGCCGCACTCTGTGAGCCACTGCTCTAAATTGTTATAAACTATCCCCTTAATAACCTTGAAGGAATCGCTTGTTACGGGGTGTTTTTATTGTGAGAAGTCAGAATAGAACTGCTTTGCTTTTTCATAATTGATGACCTTATGAAATACTATCGCCGGTTAACTATTTTTGTCTTATCCAAATCCGTGATAATTTTTGTACCCCTTCAATTGTCTGTGACTTTTGTTTCGTAAGCTCGCTATTATCACAGTGAACATGTGATATCTATGCCCATAACCCAATTATCCATCATTTTGAATGTTTCGTGTTGTACAGGTTCCGACAAGCAACGGTTCGAGAGTCAAGGGTATGATTGACAACTGAGACATTTTTCTCAAACAATATGTTTAAGAACGGAATGTTGTAGATTTGAGACGTCAGAGAACCGAGGTTCCGCTGTAACTGTTTAGTCTGTGCATTTGGTTTATCCGGTCTATAATCTAAAGAGCAAAGTTGAGTTCCCTGCACCGGGTTAATAAAACTTCGGCCTTATTAATTAAATGTGAAATGATCATTATAAACCAGCAGCTTACTTAATTATTAACTTATTGTGAATATAATTAAAGATATACTTTTATGGCTTTTGTATAGTTTCTGATTGTCATCACTGTTTTAGGTGCAAAATACAGTCCAAGACATATTCGGTCGCTTGCCTTCGAGGGCAGTGAACCCCGACGAGGCAGTGGCGGTGGGCGCGGCCGTACAGGGCGGAGTGCTGGCTGGAGATGTGACCGACGTCCTGTTGCTCGATGTCACTCCGTTGTCGCTCGGCATTGAGACACTCGGAGGAGTGTTCACTAAGCTAATCACGAGGAACACGACTATTCCGACCAAGAAGAGTCAAGTGTTTTCAACCGGTTTGTTTTTTTCATTACTTTTTTTAAATTAAAAAGTAGAGCTGAATTTTGACCTAAGAGTACTCCGAGATCGGTATTCAGAGTGAGATTTTCAAGACTCGACCTTGACGTAGTCGCACCAAGGTCAAACTTAACAAAGGTATGATCACCCTTTAAGAAGGAAGAGCCAAGCTACACCACAATATTACTAATAATTAGATCATTCTAGATGTTATTGGATGTTTGTGATCTAAATCAGGGCTGTCCAAGATACGATCTGCAAAACCATTGAAGCCAAGTGTGGCCCGCTTGTTGACTTTACCTTTTCAATTTTATTCCAACTTTTATCAATAGTTATTCAAAAAGTTACAGGTTCATTTCCTGGTTGAAACTAAATATTTTAATTTATTATTAATTTAATTTGTTTCTTTTTTCTATCTAAATAAAACTGAATGTCTGTTATTTACAAAATACTACATTGTGTTTGATTTAAACTAGATTATGCATAATTACTCTTTAGAATCCTGTGCAAAATATAGGCAATTTTTCCCCTCCCTCTGGCTACCCCACTCTCACTCCAAAATAAATATATGTTATGCAATTTGTTAAAATTTTTGGATAGTTACTTTTTGTGATCCCCCTATTATTATAAAGGGTATCTAGTGGAAAATTTTCAAGTTTAATATTAAATAAAATAAAAAACTGCAATGTTATTCTCACATTTTAGTTATAGAAAATGGAGTTTAATGATGCAGATTTTACGTTTCATAAACAATATCGTCTAAATGGCGTTCATTTCTCTCAAGACACTCTTGCAATCGAACTCTTAAATTTGCGAACACACGAGAGCAAAGCATTGGTTCAATGGTAGCAATTTCACAGTGGATATTTTCTTGTAGGGCCTGAATTGTTTGAGGATTGTCGCTGTAAACTCTCGACTTAACGTATCTCCACAAAAAAAGTTGCACGGTGTAAGGTCTGGTTACCGAGGTGCCCAGGATATGGCTCCGAATTTGCTGATTAATTTATTAGGAAAAATTCCCCCCAGTTTCTCAACAAACAACGACAAACGAAACAGCTGCAGTTGCAGTACCAAAAACTCGTTGATCATTCGGCAATACATGTCAGCAGTGGCTGTCTCTCGCTGGTTAAAAAAATAATGGCCAATTATCCCTCGGGCAGAAATTGCACCCCACACTGTCGTTTTTGGACAATGCAAAGTTGTCAATGGTGTCGGGGCACCAGTATCTCATGTTCTGTTTATTAACATAGTCATTGATATAAAAATGTGCTTTGTCGGTAAACAATACGTTTCCAAGCGTTCATTCTGTTTCAAAATGTTCAATTTCTTCAAGATTCAGGCATTTAATAATTGTTTCTCGTTTGGGACTTTCAGCGGCCGACGGGCAGACACAGGTAGAGATTAAGGTGCACCAGGGCGAGCGCGAGATGGCGCAAGACAACAAGCAGCTGGGAGCCTTCTCGCTGGTCGGCATTCCGCCCGCACCTCGTGGAGTGCCTCAGGTGGAGGTCACCTTCGACATTGACGCTAACGGCATTGTGCACGTGTCGGCGCGTGATAAGGGCACGGGCAAGGAGCAGCAAAGTTAGTATTGAACAAACATTTCAGTAATTTTTTGCATTGTGATAATTTGATGTACATTGGTAATGACTATACTATAATTATTTATGGTTACTTTGAATGTGTGATAAGTGCAAGTTGTAGAACCTCAGCATCGTACTCCAAGTTCTCTTTGAAGAACATTACCACTGTAGTGTTAGAACTTGTGAGCCAGACTTTATTGTAGAATTTGAAGAAATTGAGTTTAATTGAATTTCTATTCAAATAAAATCAATTTAATGAATTAATTATTTTAAATAATATATTTTTTATGATTGTAATTGGCAATACATAATAATTGATACATTTCAATAATAACAATATAATATTAATTAAGGTTTTTGTTCATCATTCTAGTTATCATCCAGTCATCGGGTGGTCTGAGCAAGGACGAAATTGAGAATATGGTTAAGAATGCCGAACAATACGCGGCTGAAGACAAAATCAGGCGGGATCGAGTGGAGGCTTCTAACCAGGCCGAAAGCATCCTTCATGATACTGAAACCAAGATGGACGAATTCAAGGACCAACTTCCTCAAGAAGAGGTAATTTATTTTTGTATTCACAAATTGTTAAGCTGACGTATGCTTTAGAATGTTTGTTACAGGTTTTTTAACCACTGAAATTTGCACAACAAATATATTTTACTATTTTGGTGGAATTGATGTATTTAAAATAGTATATGCAATAATATTATCAATATACAATATGTCTGGTATTTCAGTTTATCATGGCTGAATCACTCCAGCTAGATGTGTCGGTCGATGCAAAGTAGACCTTAATTGTTTTAAAAAAATTATAATAATTAGTCGAGTTAGCGGCAACACCGATGGGTTCTCGTTACGCATATGCTATTACCTGTGACCTTTGCAGCGGTGCCAGATGAATGAAGCATTGCCGGGCCAGCGAGTGTCAGATTATACATGTCAGGGACTTTTTTTGAACTCGGGCAAACATTTGACGATCTTTTCAGCAAAATTCTTGCAATGTGACTTGTTTCTTATTCTAACACAGGTAAATGTACACATAGATAGTGTGCTTGGTGTGTGTGATTTTTGAAACAGATCTTTGCACATATCCGTTTGGGTATGGAATTGACACCGATTTTGAGAAAGGTTTAGAAGGAACGTGGGTTGATTAATAATAAAAATATTGGTTAAATGGTTTGTTATATGAAATTTGAGGTAAGAATTGAGTGTAGAGCAGACACATGTGGATGAATAGAAGATGCATGAACGTGAAAGAATATAAAGACTGACCGCATGTAGTACACGCGATGAGCTTGTCGAATAAACCTAAACCGTTATTCGCTTATCTTAAAGTATATTTTCTTGTGTTTGATCCAGTGCGACAAGATGAAGGAGGAGATCACCAAGGTGCGAGAGTTGCTGGCCAATAAGGACAGCACCGACCCGGAGGTTCTCAGGCAGGCCACCTCCACGCTGCAGCAGGCTTCGCTTAAGCTGTTTGAGCAGGCCTACAAGAAGGTATTATTGCTTACTTACTGAAAATTTCTTCGCATTAATGTTGCACGGATTGTGGACATGAGTCTTCTCACTCAACAAAATGTCTGACCAGTTAATCACTAATAAATTTCAAAATCGGGGTAAAAATTTGTTCTTTGATTTTATCCCATGAAACACTAGCTTTTATTCCATGTAACAAATAATTTTTGGTAAAATCAGTTCTGTGATATATATCTAATGATATGGAATTAACTTTCATCTTAATAAATTTGCTTTGATCGTTTGTGTTTTTATATTTTTTAAATATAAGTAATTTTATTTTTTGTTTTGCCGTATTAGCTCTGCTAGACTTTTTAAAACAAACTTGTATCTGGAATGTTTCAGATGGCCGCTGATCGTGAATCATCATCCTCATCTTCCTCGTCCCAGGAGCCTACCGGAGATGAGAAAAAGAAGGAAGACAAGAATTAGGGAACCCGGGAAGGGCAAAAATTATTCTCAATGTTGAGGGAGCATGGGACCGAAACCTGCAATTCTACAAAATTATTTATTTTTGACGCCGTGTTAACACCTTTTCTCATTGTCTTTGTAAATTTGTGCACAATAAGAAAGTATATTGTTTAACTGGTGCTCGATTCAAGTTGGGTTCATAATCTTGGATATACGTAATGTAAGAATTTTCAGTCAATGTCTTTATTTCTAATGTAAAAAATATATGTAAATATTATTTACGGATTGAGAGTTTCGGTAGCCATATAATTATTCCTAATGGTGTAGTGATGCAGTGATGAAATGCAGGCGTAGCATTTTTGTTACGACACACTCGCATTTCATTCAGCGGAAAATGATTGCACTATTTTATTTTTAATTTAATGTCGTTTCGTGAGATTCTAGCCTGTCTTTATCGTGTTTGTCTGTTGATGATTTCGGTTGGCGGGTTCCAGATTCAGCCTTTTCATTAACTAATTGGGAATAACAATCATTTTTGTGAAATCGACATGTGATATCCACGGCTTCATTAATAGTCTGTCATGATTTTGGCTTCACTATGGAACAGTGCATTGATTTTCCCTTCCGATTTAATGTGATGAAGATCATTTATGTTAGGTATCGTGCTGTAATAACTATTATATATATGAGTGATGACCAATGCCTGTTATTAATTTTATTGAATAATGTGTATAAGTGAAACCCTATTTTGACACTTTTCCTAGGAAAGAGCTAAATCATTTCCTTTTTATTAAAAGTATATTAGGATGTCATGTCAAATTTGGGTTTCACTCTTTTTGTTCACGTTATTTGAATAACCGTAATTAAGTTACAGTACCAAATGTTTATACCATAGAAAGATTGCAATTTTTTATTTTTTCTATTGTAAATAATTACCTAAAAGAACTATAGCGAGCTTTTCTCATTCATAATACTGTAGAGATTTGTATCTATGTAGAATGAAACGAATACCTTCAGTTAAATATTGCATTAAACGTATTGTCGCTACGTTAACATTTTTTTGACAACTAAAATATTGACACGGTTTCAAAACTCCGGAGTCCCGTGCCGGTCTGGACAGTCACTGTATACAAATTCTAACACTGGCTAAAATAATGATTTGAAGTAATATTTTGCACAGTTAAACGTCCGTAGGACATACTACCGCCTGGCCAGTAGTAGAGAGGTCTCCTCAGGTCACTGTGTGTACAAGAGATTGTGTATATTAGTTTGTGGTGTGGAAGTGTTTCTGTGATGATGACACAAAACATTGTGTATCGAATTATTGAATTGTGAGATTGTTCACATTGCGCCCAACATCAGCTAGACTGTCTCGACTATATTACTGGAGCCGCAGTCTGTCGGTTCATTGATGATGATGTTGTGAATGAAGTCAACAAATTTTACCTGCTTTTAGTTTTTCTTATAATTTCTTGTCCATTATGCCACTATTCTGAACATGACAGTACGTCAGAGCTCGCGTTGTAAGATTTTAGTTCCAGGTTTTGCTGACGTTAAAGTTATGCTGGTCAAACTTATATTGTGTGTATGCGTTGTATTTTCTTTTGTCATAGAAGAATTTATAATATTTAGCTATGTATATTTGCGATGTTATGTTTGAGAACTGATTATAAGTAGGTAATAAAGATTTTTTTAGAAACTGATATGAAAATGCTTTTTTTTTTTAAGATTCTCTGCTATAATGATAAGCTGCCACCTGGAGAATAATTTCTACAGCTACGTCAATTCACTCACACTCGCTCGGCATCTGTAGATAGTTTATAATTCTTGTTAGTTTTATGCCCGTTTATGTTTACTGATCACCACCCATCGTGAACATCATCAGAATTTCCGACATTTGCAGACCTAGGACCTGAATGAAACGACAGCTTGAATGGAAGCGTGACTATATTTATAAAATATTTGAATTGCAATATACAAAATGCTTTTTAATATAAACATTGAAAATTGGAACATTATAATTTGTACATAAAAATATGTATGTACAGTATGAAGTTTGGATCATCTCGAGATACGCTGACATTACTTCTGATAACCCAATTCAGTATAAAAATTTTTATTCAAGTCTGGGCCTAAAGTAGACCTTAACGAATTATTAAATGGTACGGAGAGATCTCTGCCTCGGGACAGATAAGGAAAAGTAACTATCTGTAGACAACGGTATCATCATACTAGAGAGAGGATACAAACATACAAATGTACAATTATAAAGTTATTTTATTTGAATGCGATGTTGATATTGGCAGACAATTAGAAATATGAGAATGAAAGCTGCTCAAATACCACTGAACAAAACTAGTTCAGAATTAAACGCCATCAGTAATACACAATAAAGAGCATACTAATATTTATGCTATATTTTATTAGAATCTTGAGTACTGTAAAATCCCATTTATTCGAAATTCGGCACAGGTCGATGTTTTCGAGCAGAATGTGGTCCCTCTGGAAAGTGTTCATACTAAATTGTATTTATAAATCGAATATTGTTATTCAAAGCTATTTTAAGACCCTATCAGATGAGTTTGTCAATCTATTTTTCGCCAATTTGATGTTTTTTTGTCAAATGACTAAATCTGCAAAATATGCATACGCTACGCGATGTACCTGTCAAATGTCATCCAAATGGGTAGTATCCACCTCTATATCGATTCATGATGCATAAAGTTAATTTGCATTGTTTGTTTTCTCGCTCATTTTCAGTATACTAAAAAAATATGACAAATATATTTAGTGCATCCTCGATTTAAAACTTTTATTTTCTTTATTGCGACACATTATTCCGCTTTTTTCTCGCTCGTTTTCTTTAAATTAGAAAAAGATAGCAAATATTATCTTTGCGCCCATTAACGCAGGTAACGTTATTCACAGTTTCTGCAAATGTCAGTGCTTGCCAATCTTCTGTTCCGTACCATAATTATTTTTATTTACATAGTGTTTATATATTTTGTACAATGCTAGTACATGGTTGAGTTCCTCAGACTTTTCCGTGTTTTGAAAATTATTTAATTTGTACTCGTTTTAATACAGACATTTCTCTTTCTATTTAAGTTTAGTGTCGAGGCATTTTGAAGAATGTGTCGTTAGCGTTTCTCAGATTTTCTCATATCTCGTTTTTTATTGCCATTGTTTTATATGTAAAGATAATTATTAGTATTTTCCTAATATTTACGTGTTAGATATTTTGAATTTCGCAAATGCGTGGTTTGCGTTTCTTAGACTTTTTCATATTTCATTAAATTTAAATAAAAACATTTTTATGATTTTGACTGATAATTTTATAATCTCAAAAATACCACAAATGCAAAAATTGTACAAAACACCAACAGTTGCTAAAAACATGATGACAGATAGAACTTTGGCATTGAAAAGCTAGAAATGTCATGGAGGGAAAAGGAGCAAGGAAGCGGAGATTGATGAAGAAAAATAACAAGACATCACAGGTGAGTTCAAAATTCCGCCGTGACCACCACAAAACTTTGTTTTTCTGATGCTGACTCCAATACATCGGGGAAATGTCAATATTGACAACTTCGACAATTATGTCATTATTAAAAATGGTGCGAAAAGATAGTCCATACTCGAGTTTTTAAAAATAATGTGATTTGTGTATGTTGTATCTTGACAACTTGTTTGTTATTTTAAAATGTGTGTATATAGGTACATATATATAATTACGTCGAGTTGTAATGAAAAAGTTAGTACCTATGTAAAAAAAATCAAATTTTTCATATTTTCATTATCGTAAATAGTTATTCAAACTTTTTTCTTGATTTTCGGTCCCCTCAACTTTGAATAAACAAGATTTTACTATATATCATAAAATGAGTAAACTGAAGATTTGGCTGAAAATCCAAGGAGGTTGTTGTGGTGTCCTCAATTCTTCTGTTCTGATGCGGAGAGAATAATTTCATTATCAAGCGGTTCTTTATATGTAGTACTATTCTTGCGACAGAAAGAGCGAGAAGATTGTTTCTCATTCATATTCATCAGGGTCGATGTACCGATGCCGATTCATTGTTATTTGGGGGCTGGGGGTGATCTGGAGCGCACTTATTCTTTGGTGACTTCCATTGGGTCACTACGAGATAAGAACTTCTCTGGAGGTTGATGGTCGTTCTAAGAGCCGTGTTTAAATACACAGCGACTGCTGCGGATCGTGGACAATTGCCGATTTAACCTTGTGGCCGACTCTCTTATTCAATTTAGATTTGTGCTAAAATGTAAGTGCGTTAATACCCTCATAATTCTGGCAGTGATTTTAGAACATAGCGTAAGAGCGCTTAATTATGTATTTACAAATTATTAGTTATAGTTATAATAGCACATTCTTGGAATTTGGAGACATTGGGCAGTAGTAAATTTTTGAAGCTGTTTTACTCGATAGCTTTCAGAATCTTCATTGCGCTCTCTGAAAAGTGTGATCTCATTTTCCGGTGTGTTTGTAAATGCACGGTACGGTAAAAATAATTTTTAAAACCAATTCCATTTTCCTCCATCATGGCTGCCTTGGAGCCTTATTTTAGAATTAGTCTTTAATTACAAATTAATCTGAATTGAAAAAAATTATGTTAAATTTTAAAATTTATTTTTAAAATTGTAACAAATTACTTATTGTATAAAAAAGCTATAAGAATAATTTTAAACATGCCGACGGAAGGATGTTGTCATTTAGTCTTCTAATGACATTAAAATATGCTTGTCAAATGTGAAGAATCTCGTCCTTACAGTAAACCATAAACGGTGCATTGTGAGGGAAATATTGTTTATAATTCAGTCTGAAAAGATTCATTAAAATTATTGCTACTTTAATACCAACTGAAAAGCGTCGAGTCCAGTTTCTGAATATTCAAGTCATGTTTTGAGCAAACTGGTAATAACATCACATTTTAATCATTTGGATCCATAGCGAATGAGCGCTTTTGTTTACTTTATAACAGTTAATTATATTAACACACTTACATGATCAGTAATACCCGATCGATGCCGACATATAATATTGAAATTATTTACTTGTGTTTTTGGTACCCGAGTAAAAAAATTCTACAGGACGCAATTTTTTTAGAAAAATTTTAATCTATGCAAAATTCAAAATCCCTATTGTTCTACTCTGATAACTAGACTTACGACAGTGTCGGTCCTAGGACCCTACGTTCATTTCGCTAATCGCGATCGTTTACAAATGTTTCTACTGCAAAAAGTATGAAGTAGGAATATATCTTGAAAAAACACAATCCTAATGTCATGGAAGGAGATTCGATGAGATTTAGTTGAGATACAACTCAATACCATGTACACGTGTTGAGAATTTGATCTGGAGATAAACTTGAGACTGAGAGAAAGAGACAAAAACTCAAACTAGTGAACACGGGGTTCGATCTGAGATATAACTTGTCCATGCAAACATCACATAAAACAACCATAGATTTGTTCAGTTCTCTATTCTGAAAAGGTTGCATAAATCATTAAACATTTACATGAACAAACAACAATGACATTTCATACACGTGATGAGTGTAAAGTAAGACGCGAGACGGTGTTTCTCTGAGACATGATGTGTACATAGGGACCATGAAAGCTGAGAGTTCTCCAAAGAATTTCATGTAAATTGCATATCTCAAATTGTTTCTAAGTCGAAAATCTTTTATAATTACATTCGTGGGCATGGATGACTCATAATGAGCCATCATATATTTCACCAAAAAATAACCTGTCTATGGTGGAAAAAATAAGCATATATATATTGCAAATCGATTGCAACTGGTGTGGGGATCGAATGATTAAACAATTCACTTATCCGGCCTGCCGGTTGCGCATGTCTTTTAGATGTCATTTCACCAAATAGTACAGCCTGTGAGTCATTGTTAATTTTCATTATTGTATCAAATTAGGAAAATAAAGTATAAGTGAAGTATTTAATCTATTTTTACTTGCATTTTATTTGAATACAGTTATACGGGAGTCCTAATTGTTAACTGATTTCCCATATTTTTACAATTCACTTGGAGTTTGTACGAAATTATTATACAGACATTTTTATATAAAAAAAGTGCGTGCAGAGACCTTCATTGGTAATTGTTCATGGTGACAGGAAAACCCTACCTGACTAACCTAGCGCCCGACGCATCTTTTTTTCTTGAAATCAGGTAAGTCAATTCTATCAGAAAAAATGCCTTTTCAAAAATCTAAGAAGTTACCTGGTGAAATTGGTTGAAATGGTGAAAAGTTCTAAAAGAACAGTTCATATTCTTTCTATGATCTTCTATGATGGAGTCAGCCTTGAGCATTACAATTATTAATGAAATAGCCAACCCGATGCCTATTGGAACAAATGAAATCTATTCGTCTCAGACATCTGACATTTTAATAATTTCTGCACAAACTCATATTAGAGACCAGTTCTGTGTTGCAGAGGGCGGATGGAATACAAAGTGGTCAAATTGTTTCACATTTGATAAGTCGCGTTCGCAAATATTTCAGAGAATCAATGTTAATTAAACACAGATAATTAAAAAGCAGAAAGAATCATTATAAAAAATTAAATATATATAATCCTAAACAGCTATTTCATCTTTATTGTTTAAGAGGTAAGTTTGTAAAACTCTATAATTATATAAAAATAAAAACACTTTGAAAAAATAAAAAAGTCTTTGAGGATTTATATAAATTTTTGCACAATTCTAAGTAACTACGTTTGTGTTTCAACACTATTGATGTTTTCATTTTATATTAATGTTTATAGAAAAGAACAGCTATGAAATTTAGTGGACATAAAAAAGAGACAGGACAAGAGACTTGGAATTCTCAGAATTCCAATGAATATATCTATATAGCTCTCCTTTTCTATAAACTGACATTCATATAATTACAAGTTGTTCAGTTTAAATTGTTTTATTGATAAACCCATTTCAAATAAATGAAAATGAGTTGAATCAAAAAACAAGTGTTTTTATACATATGGCTATTTGAACAATTTTTGAATAAATTTTTAGTTAATTCGAGGAACCTTTTTTTGCAGGCGCTCCATAGTTGTAGAAATCATCCAAACGGCATCATCCTCATTTCCTCCGTCTCCTAATCTCCGCTGTTGCCAGCTTCATGAAGGGCCTGGAGGAATGTTAACGACAATGCTACACAGATCAGACATGCGTTTGCCGTAGCAGACATCTTAGCTAACTCGGTCGAGACAAACCTGAATCTTGCTCCTGTTATAGGGGGTCGCAAATCGCCAGTTCATTCTTGTACTTAACCAAACGTGGTGAGGCCCTGTTATGCGGGGTTAGTAACGAGAACTTGGTGGCGCTGGCTGCGGCAACATGAACAGCGGTGAACATCGTGGCTCCTCACTTGGCCGGTTGAGGGTTAACGGAAGATCTGGATCAAGAACGATTCCGTCTGCAGTTCCTCGCCCTCATGAGTAGTGAAGCTTATAACATCATCTGGTGTAGCTTAGAGGGCGCGGCTTACACATCAGCCCTAGCTTAAGGCGAAGCATTAGCTGCCTACAGACAAATCCTTACTGTCAATATGACTGGTTTAATTACACCAATCGAGGCTTGTATAACCTCACAAGTAGCAGGCAGCATAATGTTGTTATGGTTGATCACCTTCCGCGGTACTCTGGCTCTGAAGAACACAAACCAGAAACATACATCTACGGTGGCCTTCGTGAAATGTGGGAAAATATCCAATGCCACGTGTGATATCCTCACTGAGAATTTCGTCAAACCCTGGATTAGATCCCCAGGCGCTCCAGTTCATCTACCGTTTAGCGCAATCAGTCTACTGCAATCTCTCTACCCACACTGAAGAAACCAATGCTACTCGGGTAAAATAATGTAACCAGTATTGGAGGTTAGATCAATCCGTTGTGTCAGGTCTTACCGCATTAGAAGTTATCAAACAAGTGCTGGTGATCGCCCTGACATTCAATCGTGTAGCGGTGTGCGCATTACTGCCTGGGGAACTTGCTCGTACAGAAGCAGCATTTAGAGCAGTAGGGGCAAACCGTTACTATAGTTTCTGTCGAGACTTGGGAAGAATAAAAGCCTCCTGGACAAGTTAATTCCCGACTATGCGCCCTCCGTAGATATGAATCGAGGCCTCCAGACTACAAAGATCATCAGATCACTACATTACATAAGTAGTACTTTAGTCAGTTTTGTATATTGACTTCTAAAACAGTTTTAAGCCAAATTCCTCATGAATATGTCTGATGACAGCATCAAAATGATACTTCTGAAAAACAGGAAGATGGTCTAAGGACTGCTACATAGAAGTAGAGTTCACTTCATTGAAAAATAAATGGAAGATAATTGTCGATCAGTGCTACATATTGAAATGGCCTTTCGGGTTAAAGTGAGTCAGACTTCTGAGATTGATTGATTCAATGTTCGATGATTGTCAACGTTTGATTGTGAAACTGTCTTTAGCTAGAAGACAAGTGGCCATCAGAAGGTTGTATATTTCAGCTAGGAGTGGTTAAGATAGAACAAGTCTTTAAAAATTGGTTACCGATTACTGCTCCTTTTGCGTAGTTCGTTCCATATTTTGTTCAACTTATTTGTCAATTTTTATTTCGTTGTCTTCATAAACAGATGTAATTAATGACAAAATCAAAATTAATTAGAAAAAACAAATTATTTAAAAAAAAAATTTTTATTAATCTTTGTCGGCAGCCGTAACGAAGTCATCGTCCGGTTTGAATCGTAAGGTTTGTATTCTTGTTTCTCTTATCATTTATTTGACAGCCAAGACCTTTGACAATGTTTCATATCTGTGCTTACTGCATTCTTTCAACAAGTTAGGGGACGACTTATGTACGTACATACTTCTAGTACGACGTGGCCATTTTAACTTGTCAATCGGAGGACTATATCTTCCGATTCGATCTTATGGCAAATGTGCTAATTTTTTAATCTATGCTGAATTTGAAAACCTAAAGTTAGCATTATGCGTTATATAATAGAAACAGGTAAATGTTTTTAAATTAGACATGTTCCGTCTCTGGGTTCCGTTGCTAGACTTAAATAAATAGATAAACATTAATATACAATATTCTTTCATTTCTTAAAGCTAATGAGTGGTAATTATTGTAATCATACATAAAGCATTGTCCTTAATTAAAATATATAATACAATAGAAATGCAATTTACTAATTAACATCTACAAAGTTTTAAAATTTTACAAACGTTTAGAATTCTGAATTACGAAACCTTTTCTCTCAATTATTTTCCCCTTCCGTTCACCTTCCACAGTGGATTAAATGACGATCGTGCCTCCTGAACAGGTTGTACATTAAGAACACAACATTAGGAACAGGAAAGTAAGGGATTATTTTTGGTGCATATTCCGCACGTGAAGAATCAGAAGGGATACAATTCTTGAACCGTTCAGATGAGAATTATACGGAGATTAAATTGTACACCTGCGCATCGAAGTGGACTTTTTTGAATGTGGACAATGGAGATTGCGGCGGTAGCTGGATTATTTTTCAATCACGATGGTCGCTTCATCTCATTCCAACATTCTATAGTACATTCGTAAAATAGAGTTCAGTCGACTCATACAAAAATAATATTTTTTTTAACGAGATGGACCGTAAATAAATTGACATGAAAAATATCACTATGCAAAAAAATAAGAGAATAGTGCTCTTCAATGGGCCTTCATACTGACTACATGGTTCGGTCAAGGTCTGCCATTAACACATTTTATTAAAATTCTCACCTATCGGCTTTATGATTTGATCTCCACGACAAAGATTCAAACATTGGATAACCCCACTCTTGTGACGATGAATATACACCGTCGGCTCTCTGGTAAAGTTGCAAATCTAAAGAAAATAACATTTTGAGAGCCGGCTGCTGGTTGTGTAACTGAACTAGTGATCCTGTCTTGACAATTGACCACTATAAAAGCGCCATTTGCAACGTTACCGGAATGATGATGATATATTAACATGCAACAATTTTTTAGCATGGCCGTCACTATCGTTCGCATCCCCCTTCCATGTCGGGTCCTACGCCCGCACCTTCCTCCAGCGTGTGCAGCCAGTCGAAGATCATCATGTTCCGCTCGTACTTGGATAGCGGGCGGCCCCTCTCGCGCTCCACGTCACGCAGGGTCAGTGCCGCACCACGGGACACCTGTAATGGTGTTAATTTCTATTATTATTTAGTGATTGAATTGTCAGCTAGACTGACTTTGAAGAATAACTCACCTCCAGTCGATCCAGATTGAATTCGCTGTGTGACATTCTCTCCAGGGCCTTGTACGTGGTCATCAACCTCCTTCGAATGTACACTTGCCTGGTCTGAAATGATTGATAATATTTTATTTATTTCACAAAAATTACAGATAACTTATTTTATAAAAACCACTCAATAAGTCATTTAAAACATTAGCCGGTTTTGGAAAACATAATTTCCTTCTTCAGGATGACTAACCAAAAAACATATATGTCACATTATTCTAATTCTAATGTTTTTAAAATTATAATTATTTTAAAAATAAATCTAGTACTTGACTTAAATATGTGGAAATTGACTTGATGACGCAAATTAGATTTTTTTTTAGGATAGGACTTGTGGTTACATTTTATTTGTTATTTATAATATTTTGATTAATTTTACATGTTTTATATATTTCTAATAAATGAAAATTATTACATTTTTGACCAACATTATTATATGTAAAACAGGCAATCCCAAATTTTTATTAAAAGTATGATCATTTTCTAATAATAAAATTCTGAAAAACCATTATTATAATTTGGACCTGTTTTATCAATGTAAAAAGCAGTACAATCTTTACAGCCAAGTTAAGGCGCGACTTGCAATAATAATTCAAATTTTCGCGTTTTTTACGAAAATATGGGTTTTTGTTCATTTATATCAGAAGTTATTCAATAGATTAGACTTTTTTTTCAACTATTACTTAGATTGGACCTTTACATTAATATAAAACTAATAAACTGAATGTTATTTGCCATAATTAAGACAATACAAATATTACAAGAAAGACCGCGACCATTAGTTGCATTTTAGGCATGGTACGAAATTGAGTCAATACGCTAAATAATACGCATAAACGAAATATATTTTCTTATAATCTTGAAGTCAAGATTACCGAGACAAATCTGTAGGAAACCAAATTAGCAAAATGTTAAAAATGAATAGAGTTATAAATCATTCGATTTGCAGTACATTTGATGAATTTTTGACGTTTTTATAATACTTTGTTTTAGTAAAAACATACGTTTTTAAATAATATACTATATTTACTCACACGCTTTGAGGCTTCAACTACTATTTTAAACTAAGTTTAATATCAGAAACACAATAATCATTTTTTAAATAATATATTTCCAGTCTCATGAAATACGATATTATTAATTATATCTCACACTGTTAGAATGCCGTTCAAAACGGCGACGGCGGTTGTGAGATCCACGCTCCGATAAATTTTAATTAATTTTGCCTATAAAACACAAAATTTAAAACAAATTTTGACTACAATATGAATGAATATTATACTTATTCTTGATACCAATTGCTTATTTTTGTAAATTGTATGGTTTTGGGCTGTTTTTATACGAAAACAGATTATAATTTTGATATTTCAACATGAAACATGCGTCAACCGATCTGTTCGTTTTAGAATCTGATAGCGCATGCACACTTAAGCATGGCGGTGAAATTTGCGAACCCGTGATTTTTTTTTGTTGGATTTGGTTCTCATTAAAAGTCAATAATACATTATTGTTCTGAAATTACTACCTCCTGTGACTCAAGATGCCTAAGGTCAAAAAATATCCATTGACACGCTCTAGGAAATATTCCAACAAAAATTTAAATGGTTATCTTCTTGGAATAAAAATCGCAACGTAAGTTGATAATTTTTACCATTTCTATAACAATTATCTATTTGATTTAACAATATAAATTACATAGTTCAATATACAAATATAATTATGTAGTGCAGATAAATTATTTTTTATTGGAAACACATATCCTTAAAGATAAATAATCTTATCAAAAGAATTATACATGAATAAACACGTATTTTAATATTTTAGATATAAAAGTACTGATAACTAAATAATAATATTATTAATTATTTTCAGGATGTTCCCGAACTGAGCATTGAATGTGCGGACTCGTGTGAACTTGTGTGAACT
Organism: Eubasilissa regina; assembly: GCA_022840565.1. NCBI lineage: Eukaryota > Metazoa > Arthropoda > Insecta > Trichoptera > Phryganeidae > Eubasilissa > Eubasilissa regina. Next base: position 366,431 of record JAINEB010000021.1, on the reverse strand, counting down.
CGTGTGGATGGCAAAAGAGTGGTCGACGACACACACCAATTCTTTTCTCAAATGAATCAAATTTACTCCCACAAATCGATGTTTGGGTGCGCATCAACGAATATTGAATATGTGAAAGAACGTACGGTTTCATTTCTAAATTCAGTTTAAATGTGTGCATCAAATGTTGTTTTGAATACGTGTAAAAAAAAAAACAACAAAATTCTGAAGAACTATAATATGCTCGATGAACAACTAATTATTTAACAGTGAATAATAATACTTTTGTCATATTTTCATTTATATTTTAATATATTTAATTTATTAAAACAATAAATAAATATTTAAAAAAAACAGTTTTTTTTATTACAACCAGAGTATGATTATCATATAATATTAGCATACAGCTGCTTCAAAAGTTATCAATATTATTTATCAGTATGAATTTAGGTCAATTTTTTCCTTATAAATCGGGGCAAAATTGTAATATTTTATAATCATATGATTATCGACACAAACGATGGTTTTTATCATAAACATAACAATTCTTAGGTGAGAACTTTAACAAATTATTTAATTTTTGCTTGATAATTTCAAATAGCAACACATATGTATTATGAATGTTGAAGAAATGGCTATTTTCCGATAGCTTTATTACCTAGGAATTTAAGAAAACCAACAATTGTATACTTGTCCTTTTCTATTGACACCTTTCACTCTAGTAATATTTACGTAAAAAATAACACACTTTTAAGTTCACTTGATATTGTAAAAGAATGAACTATCAGTCTCATGTTGAAAGGGTACGCAAAATGCAAAAATATCTCGAAATTCAAACTGGAAAAATGAAAGTTGCCTCTCAGTAAACACAGAAATTATTAAATTTATCATCTTTGTCTTTAGAATTTTTGAGTCATTTTCCCATACATATTATTATTTGTAGAAAATGCCGGTCTAATGTTTAGTGGCCGGTGTTTAGGTATTTGATTTGAAAATTAATTCTAATATATTTATTTAGAATGATGTAACGTACATATATGTTTTTCAAAACCGGTTGATGTTTTAAATGACTCATTAATTGGTTTTAATAAACAAGGTTCTCTATCTATAAAAATGAACATAATAAACCACAAAGTACAATTTGTAAATATTAAAAATACAAATATATACATATATTATTTTATTTAGAAAGAAATGTAACATTGTTAACATAATTGTATACAAACATGTACAAATATTCATTAAAACAATATTGTCTATATGTGTATAGTTTTCTGGGCTAATCTGCCGAGTATATCTGACCTTTCTGGCTGACGTTCAGTCCTGAGGATGGACCCTGCAACGGGATATATATATTCCCTGCCAGACGGCAGACTAGCCCAGAAAACTAATTAAAGGATTATTATATAAACACAATATACATGTTACACATTACATTCCGTGCACCTCGGGATCAATTTCTTTTTTAATAATGTTCGATATACAAAGTGTACAGGAAATTTGGTGTTTAAAAATATGATTTTTGAAATCTCGTGCCAAATAAACAATCGGATTGTGTCGTTAGTCGGATATTACCTTTGTGTTGAGGGGCTGCAGCAGGTCGGGCGGTGCGGGTCTGTGCGGCGAGGGGAGACGGGAGTCGCCGACCGCCACCCACGTGGAGCAGGAGCGGGAAGCGGCCCCCGCGAGCCAGGCGCCCCCGCCTCCCGCCCAGCTGAGCCGCGCTTCCGACCCGCCGCTGAAACCGAGATACTTACATTCGTGTACTGGATTATTTTCATGAAAAATAATCAATTGTAAGCTTCACTTCCGAGGGATGTATCCATCGGTCGGTTGCGTTCACTGGATGCAGCGCATTATTTTAAATTGATAATAAATTATTTTAAATTGATAATAACATTGGCCTTTATTGAATGATACATTAGTGCATCAAATCAGACGGGTAGTGTTATAGAGATACGATTACTGCGACATATTTTACTATTACCGTGTGCGGTGGTGTATCGGGTAATTCGACAGTGCTCGAATAGCTTACCATCTAGCGGCGGGCGGCGGGGACAGCGCCCTCGGCACGTCCCCCGTGCTGAGCGACCTGCGGAGCCCGAGCGCCGAGCACAGAAGGGCGCAACCCCTCAGCAACTCGGCTCCCTCCTCTAGATCCAGCGGCACATCGCCCGGTCTTCTGTCGGGAATAGAGGATTAAGAATGACGGAATAATGGCCGATGTTGATGGTGGAAAATTTTAGAAGGGACGATTTAAAAACTTTTCGTGAGATCATTAAGCTAGAGCTTTACCCCGCGGGGAAGTCGGGCGCAGATCGTCAATATAATTTTTTTAACAATCTAGAAAGTCTTTCTGCGATTGAAACAGTGGAAAAGTGAGAATATGAGGTGCGCGACGATAGACTCACTTGTTGACTTTGATCTCGGGATTGGGGCTGGGGCCTCTCTGCATCAGGTCTACGGGAGTCTGGAAATTCAATATAATTTATAATATGTAATGTAATAAGTATATATGTATATATATATGGTATCTGGTTGACTAAAAATAGGAAAAAAATAATTGTATACAAAACAAATATGCATTTTTAATAATAAATCTTCTAAAATGATTAGCGAAAATGCTTCAGTGACTTTTATAATAAAAATAAAGGTATTTTATTCTACAGATGCATTTTATTGCCTTGTGTGGTTTTACATATTTTTACAAATATTCTGTAGGTTAATATATGTAACTTAATGTAAGCGTGCCCAAATAATAATAACACGTAATTTTCTGGTATGCATTATGAATAGTCAAACGAAATATATATAAAATGTAATAAAACATTAAAGTGCAGATGTAATCCAGAATTATCTCAAAATGTCCACTTCCGTGTCTGTGGTGTCATGCGAGAGACAGGATTGAACAGATTCAAACATCTTGTTTTACATCGTATTGATTTATAATAAAACAGAAGTAGAACGGGTCCTCGGTCCGGCGCATTGATGTGGAGTTTACGTTTCTCGAAATTACAATTCTATTTGATACTCTCGGGGGAGCCTGAATCCCTAGAGAGCGCGTCCCCAGGTGGCGGGGAACGCCCGTCAGATTTGAAGGGTAGCAGGGTAATAAAGTACCTCCTGCGGACCAAACAGGCCGGAGGAGGAAACTTCATCAACAAATCCCAATTCCTAGCTGGGGCTGCTCACTCGGGCAGAAACAGGGGCGGATTTACAGCAGCGACATTTTGGGGGCCCCGAAAATGAATACCCTACAAGTCATGAATATCCAACGGCAGCCGAGCACAATCGGATTGGCCAATATTTTTGGAACTAAAACATTATTTCTAGGCAATATTTTTAAATTTTTTCCTCTTTTTTTTTTTCGCTTTCATTGGTTGTACTTCTCTTTTCTGATTGATTCATGGGCTCCTTCGCGCTTGCAATTTGCGTGACTGTATTGCCATTGCCAGTGAGCAGTAGGAGTAAAATAGAGCACATGGAATGTAATTTTGAGGACAATGCGGCAAATTCAACGTAAGAGTAGACCCCAATACCAAAAACAAATCGTTTTAAATAAAGTTGTCCCAACAAGAGTAAAAATTTAAATTTGGCACCATTTTTGCAATTGTGCTTTGACAGTCAATCCATTATGAATAATGGATTGCTATTCGACACAACAACGCATTCTTATTGTTAAACATTATTTCAAAAATGATAAAAGTTTGTCTGCCACGATACGCAAATTGCGTCCAATTTTTGGTAATCAAAATGTTCCAAGTGCATCAACTCTGAAGAGATAATGGAAAAGTTCGAGGAGACTAGGTCGATTACTGATGTCAGACCATTGACACGTATTCGTCAATGGTCTGACATCAGTAGACAGTCAGATAGTCGAGTAGAAAACATTACGGCTGTTCGCCAGAATGTGGCCGAGAGTTCGGGAACACCCATTAGCATCGTGCTCGAGAATTGAACATTTCACGGGTGGTATGGACCTCGAAGCCATGCAGTTCTAATAGGACAGTGCAACTCGGCACACATTATTGCACGAGACATCGTTTAATCTCCCGTTTGGACTCGTAGATTGTGCAATTGAACGCCTTTAGACTTCTTTCTCTGAGGTTTTTGACGTCAACAAGCCTACGACCACCCGAGCTTCCGAACTTCCGAAATGTCAAACGGTGATTAAAAATTTCGTCAAAAGAACGCAAATGTTCGGCAAAGATGAGGAGGGCATTTATCAGATGTGTCGTTCCATACGTAATTCCCACATGTTATTTTATGATTGAATCATAACTTTGGTATTTTCTCAAAAAACGGTTTTATTTAAAATTTTAACTTTTCGTTCTTTTTGGGACATTTTTACTTTGATTCCGCGCTCGTTTAGTACCGTACCTTGCACGTGAGGTGACGTCCGACAGAGAGGGAAGACACCGACAGCAGAGACAGGTCCGTGGCCATAGACTCGTGCGAGGGAGACCTCAGCATAGTTCTCGGCAGCTTTTCTAACGAACTCATCTGTCGAAAAATTATTTACATTATAAAATATGGTGTAGAATAATTTAATTATGACTGAAATGATATATTTTTATATGTGAAATGAATATCATCGTCATAAGTCCGATAACACGGGGCGGGCCGGCCCCGGCGGGGGACATCGAGATAAATCCCGGGGGGCGATTCAATTTTTGTTTATAATTTTAAAATACTAAATAAACTACAAATGGGCAATAAAAAAAAGGATTCCTAATAAGCTTATTGCATCCTGCAATAAACCATTTATTTTTCTAAAATATTATACACGGAGAGAGTAGATTAGGAGCTTTTATGTTGATGTCAGAAGAGAGATTATATATGTAATGATAATGATCTAATAAAATTGCGTTATCACAAAGGAAGTTAATTTTTTGAGACTTTACTTAAACCGTTGCACACTTTTATAGTAAGGGAAGCGTGTTTTTTAGCCATTCTCGGTTATATATACAACATATCATATATCAATTAAAGAAATATTATTTATAAACAATTTTAAGAATTGTAATTAGGCCACTAGTCTCAAAAATGTCGAGGGCCGGTCTCGATTCGCAAATTCGCCCCTGGTCAGAGCTGCCGGCAAAATTCTTCTCTTCCGGTTCCTGTCGAGCGTGCCCGCCGTTTGCTGATTTCTGTCAGTGAAATCCGCCGCTAGTTATGCCATCGCAGTTTCTATCCTCCGAGTAGCCGCACCGAATCTTTGCAAGTTGGCCATACGCAGCACATCACTACCGACTTTGCTCGATCGGACGACGCTCAATTTGTAATGCTTTTTTCATTAATTAATCAATAGAATTCCACATGCGAGTGCATAATATCCATCCGTCCGTGTAGCGCAGCAATAGCAGGTGTCCGTGTCTACGGCAGCATAAAGCAAACAAGATCTACTCTGCCACGTGAAAGTGTAGTCAATTTTCCGTCATAAGTGAAATTATTCTTCATAAATACTAATTCAATGTATCAATTAGAAAGATATGGATATAAAATCAATTTTACCGAAAAAATATTTTTGTTGTTATCGAGATTCGAATCTGGATCTTTTCCTATTCGGGGAAATGCATTAACCGATTACACTACACCAACATAGTAAGTTAACGACAGATTTTCACCTTCAAATTGATACATCTATCGTTCTATTATTTGATTTAAAAATATCACAGTACATGTTCTGAAAAATACATAATAATACGAATGTGTTCTCTATTTATTTATTTATTTATTAGACTTTATTGACAGACATATTAACACAGATGAATATATTATAATATATATCGTAGTTTATTGTGTGGGATGGAGTAGATTCCACCTCTGATATATACAGCACTGTCCTGGCCATCTTACTAGACTACAGTCTGTGTTACAGTAGCCAGTTTTTTCGTGCTTGTGGTGTTATTTAATTCGAGAAAGATTCGACAGGAATAAAAGTAAAAAACAGAAAAAAAAGAAAAGAAAATAGAGTGTTGTAGAACAAGTGAATTGTAGTGAAGTGTAGGCACTGTATAATGTATTGGCAGCGATGCTTCAGATTGATCTCTACCCAATTGGATCATATATCGGTGTAATGTTATTGTAAGTGAACGGTGCCGAGTGTGTTGTACAGTTTCGGAGTTAAGGACGTGCAGAATCTTTGATCAAATATCGTTGTATACTTTATTAGTAAATATAATATTATTTCAGGATTTTTTTATCGATTCTCGCGGATTGTTTTTATGGCCATGATTAAAAGTGAAATTGCTTTATTAACTTAATTGAGAAATTGCTATTCCCGCATATATGCACGCATCGCACATCTGAATCGACAATCGGCAATTGGCAATCGGCAATGATCGGTAACGGCAAAGTGTGACATCAAAAAATCGCATGAAATGTCATTTTAGGTGATCTTGAGCGCGGCGGCCGCGATATTTTCCATAAATGTAAAAAATATTGACCTTACCGTAAAAATATAAAAAACGAACAATTCACAAAAAAATATTTTTTTATTTCTGATATTGCGCTCGGTGCAAACTTGCGAGTTGTGTATGCCCTTCCTATCTTTTGTATATCTCTATAATCTTTAGTGCCAGGACGCTGATATTATTTTGAGTTCAAGTTTGCGATGTGTCTATTAGTTTTGTGATTATTCCCGCCGATTACGATTTATAAGACCAGATACACTTAGCCCATCAATTTTACACCTCGGGGGAAGTAGGCACCTCGTGTATTTTCGTATAGAAACTTTATCTGCTAGTGATGTGTAGACAGTTCCATTATTTAAATAATTAACTAATTTCAAAAACATTATATGTCGCGCTTTTCCCATCTAAGGAATTTTACTAGATTTTTTTGGCAATCTGTACGTTTTACCTGTTATTAAGGACCAAAATAACTAATTCATCTTGTTATTAAACAGATCAATAAAGACATATTCATTATTTTAAAAAATTATCAGAAATAATACAACTAGGTCCTCTTATTCCAAATTTGTGGTAAGATCATCTACTCGTTCAATTTTCATAAATCGTTTTCAATATCAGCTGTCCAATAAGGTTACATTAATATTTTCAGACTAAAATTATGAAATAATTAATGACCCTCGTATCGAAGTTCTATCAAAGCCACAGCATCATCTTGTGAAGTTTGAGAACAATTCAAAGTTTACGATTCACCATACCTAGGTATATCATTTCGAATGATGAACTATAGGTACCCTGCCTTATAATGACGTCACTATTACATTTATTTAAAGGTACGTTTCTTATTTACTGTTACAAAACGCGTAAATACTTTTGATTGTAAAAAAAGCGCCAATTTCTAGGCAGACAACTCGCCCGTAGGTACGGTATACGCAGCCCTGGGTTTGTTTAGCACCGTCCTGACAACGGCTACTGAAATATGGTCGGTTAACTTTGGCTACGACAAAAATTAACCCTCGGCGGAATAACTGAGAAAAAATGGTATTATTATACGAAGGTGTATTTATTTGGCATATTTTCAACGTAAAGATTGATGCCGTACACGAATTTTCCTTCACAATTATTCTTTCGTGATATGCATTATATGTACTCGCTGAATTGGTTCCTCGAACCGGCGATGGAGTCATCCGTTGCGTCAGCGATCATTACACTCGAATAGGTTAAAAACGTTGATTTTTTACAGTTAGTGAGAATTCGGACAGATAGGTAAATATTTTAAATCAATAATTGCATGCACATGCACATTCGTATATTTTAAATTGAATAATGAATTCTAATAAAATCGCTAGTGCGGTTGACAGGCGAGTGAACAATTAGACGATACCCAGAATATTCACACTTATATATTCACTTACGCACACAATTAGACATATTTTATTTCATATCCAGTGCTACATCGTTATCTTCGTTTTATTTTTAGTTTTAACTAAATATAATAACTAGGTCCATCAACAATGAGAGGAAAAACTAATCATGTTTTCAAATTTGCACAGAATAGTTATCGGATAATATTTTCCGCAGTGGCGTAACTATGCCAAGGCCAGATAATTTCGCGCCCTGCGATCGATCCATTTGAAAGCGGTATTTTTGCGAGTATCGTCACCATTCCCAGCGTTAATAGTAATCCGCATCAGTATTTGGAATTATAACATTTAAAAGTTTCTCGTGTGTACTGCAAAAACACACGAAAACATTACCCGTGTATACCGTCCCACCCCGCCCCACCCCGCCGGATATATATCGTAGAATAACTGAAGTGGAGAGTAAGATTGCATTATTTTTTTTCGGTTCAGCTCCGGTTTTCGTTCCGACAAAAATGACGGTTTTTACCGGTTTTCGGTACAGTTCTGGTTCGATGCCCTGGTTTAAATATATAAATAAATAATCTCGACCATATTCGAAGCGTAAACATGACGTTCACGATCTATTTATATTAAGTTCTTACTAGATTTTGAAAAAAAACACTTCAAAGTTTTAATGTGTGTATGTGTTGATCTGAAAAAGGTTTGCGACACTGACGAGAGCAAAGATATGAGAGTATGTATTATACTGAGTGGGGGGTAAAATGAAGATATATTCAGACTATGCCATGCCATCCCTGTAAAGGGAAGTAGTTTATGTGCAAGAACTCACGTGCCATTTACATCATGTTTCGACAATTCAAAAAATGTTAAAACGAGGTTACGTAATGACTACAAATTAAATATTGATACTATGGCACAGTGCAAGTGGTTAATATAAAAAATAGGAAGTACGATTCTTCTCAGTAGAGTTTTCTGGGCTGTTCTCCTGCGTCTCCAACTTCTCTGACTGGCGTTTCGCTTTCTATTTCAGGGTCCAGGATAAGTGATATCAGCCCTGATAATGAATATGGCGAGATAGTTCAAAATAGTTCAGAACATTCTGAACGGTTGTAAAAACTTAAGAGCACTTTTAAAGAGTGCGATGTATGTACGCACAGAAAGTGAACTTACGAGTATCATGAATATGGCAATTATCAAGTTTGGGGGAGTTTAATTAAGTATATAATTATACGCGAATGGAAGTTAATTTTGTGTATTCCTGGTACAAGAACGCCGTTTAGCATCGAAACTTTAATTTGTTATCTAGATCTGAACAGCTAGGTTTTCTGCACTTTTCTTCAGTTCTACGTCAAGGCAGAAGAAATAGATCGTGCGTCATATGGCGTAGCGTCGTGATGTTGGGGGATTTGCATTGGTCACGGTTGCCAACTAGATACGTTCAGTTTGAAAAGTATATGTGATAAATTTTCACCTTCATTATGCACACCTTACTTTTACAGTTAAATTTATAAAAAATAAGAATTTCATTTGGCTTCCATAAATAAGTTTTCTTCATTACATTGTATATGGTATTCCTAAGAATATACGTTTTTACTTTCATTATTTACATTTTGCATTTCATAGGGCATAAAATAGCGTCCTTTTCATGCCCAAAGTATTTGGACAGAAAGTGCAGAAAAAAGATTATCCTTTCCAAACAATGGACGGTTGGCAACCCTAACATTTATATAAATAGATACTTTTAAAAATTCTGTTGTTTGTAAAAGGTATGTAAAAATATTATCTCCCATTTTCTATAGTGCGTACAAAATTCTATTGAATCATTTTCATTATAGTTATAATTCACTATAAAATGAAAAATCTTGTCTCACAACTTGACCCTAGTGATGTAAGCAAAAAAAACACCGATTACATAATAATAATAAACACGTACTTTTATTGATTATGAAAACAGCTGTTTCTGCGTTCTGCGTTTGTACACAAATATCGATCTTAATAGTACAAATTCGTTGGTAATCGTTGCAATTTTATTTACAAATTCACTCGAATCCAAATTCAAATTCAAACGAATCCACAATATTTGCATTAAAAACACTTTTCCCGTAATTATTTGTACTTTTAACTCAATTAGATATCGAAATTTTGACCGGCGGTGACAGCAATGCCGCCCTTGAACGCACTACAGGAACCAAAACAAACCATTAACGTCTTATATCTCGGCCTCGAGTTGAAATTGTCAATTAAAACACTTAAAACGTTTCACCGTCGTATTATTCCTGACGATTACGCCATTTCTGATATATTTTCGGTATTACGCGGGAATTTTCGGCGGGCAGCGAAAATTACTCACAGCGGCGACGGCGGCCATTTAAAATTTATGTCAACACATTCAATATTCGAACTGCGGAAAGCGATGCGTTCCTAAAAATGTTTCAGGCGTTACATTTATTTACATTTTTGTTTGGTCGGTCCGGTTAGGCGGTTAGCGAGGTAGCTATGGTGGATTGCAATAACAGTTACAAACTATAAATCGATTTCGCCGGTTTTCGAATACACAGGGGCGAATGTCATTGAAATGTGTGCCGGGGTTCCGAGACTGGGGGGAGGGGACGGTTAAGCTATCCAGGGCTGCTACCCAAGGGGTTGAATGTAGTAAGCATATATAAATAATTATAAAATTTGAACATCGTAATGAGGGTTTTTTTTTATTGATAATGTTTACTTGGAGTACTCAAGTGCTTATTTAAGTATGTACGAGACACCGAAAAAGTAAAGTCATTGTTTGAAGAGAACAATGAAAACGGAAACATCATAGGATATTGCCGAGATTGATAACTTACTAAGCTCAGTACGTCCAGGAAATTGTCGTGAATTATAATGTTCCATATTTAAGGGGTTTAGAAATCGACTGTATTCGTTTGCTCGAAAAATAAAAGGTGAAGTTTCTGAAAATAATTATGTCACAATAATGGCAGTTGTACAATTGATAACTGCTCTTGAAAAGTATTTCAATTTTAACCCCTCATTTGCCAAATATGTCAAGTTACTCAGTTTTTCCATGCAAATGTAATCAAAACGTTAAAAAATAATAAAGGGCACATTTCATCACATATATATATTATATATATATTCGTGAGGATATCGTGAGGAGATTAAAAAAAAGGTTTTCAACATTATAAATAGTACATTGATTTGTGAAGTAAAGATAATTCAAGAGTATTTTTTTAATGTAATATATTTTTAAATGATAAATTCTGAAAACTTTAAGTAGCTAATTACTATTTTTAGTTAATTAAATAGTTTATTAAAAATAATGCCAGAGAAAAAATAATTCGTACCATGAAACTAAAACCTAATTTTACAATAATTCTATATATTTCATAACGCAACTTTTTGCCATTAACAAGAGTTACAATTTAATCTTGTAAATAATTATAAACAATAAAAACAGGACGCGGGTGTCAACCTTGTTGTAACAAAATGGTCGATAATTTCCGACGCCACTCGGCTATCCTCGGAGCCTCTCAAAATGCTCGCTCAGCGGTCTAACGCCTTTGAATTTCGAACGTGGTATCTAATAAAATTCGCAATCCGCTAATCTTTTTATTTTAGAGTTGGCCAGCGTGCAGGAGCACAGCTGGGTGAAGGTATTTGGGTACCAGCTGGGTTGTCGCTGCGATGAAAAGTCCAGACCATGAAACGTTCGAAAAACGGAATGAATAGCGTGTCATTGTGTATGTTTATTAACAATGTTCAAGATTTTTCAAATAATAAATAAATTGATAATAATATAATTCTTCTGGGTTATTCTGTCTTAGGTCAGTTTTTGACTTACGTTTCGAATTGATGAGATGAAAAAAATAAAAGTTGAAATTATTAGTCCCATTATAGAAATGTCTAGTTTATTAACCAGCTAGTTTGGCTTCCTTTATAAGTCTAAATTAAATACAAATCTCTTTTCCTGGATATAACAACATTTCCATGCAAAATATGGTTGCGATAATACTATGTTATTAATAAAAAAAACAAACATTTTTATTTTGCATTTTATATAACAGAAAAAGACAAAAGGGTATCAAAGATATGTGTTTTATTCTCTTTCAATTTCCTCATGTCAGAGCAGTGGATCCGTTGTTTTTAGAAGCGTTACTGGAGGGAGCCTTCTCAAATTTCGTCTATGTGCATGACTTGCTAGCCTTCCTCTTCTATTTGACCAGCCAGTCACTTAATGTTATTCGGTATTCTTTAAACATGATCTGAGTATTTACAAATTTATAATTGTACAATGGAAGAAGCATGTATCAAAAAAGAGAAAAAAAATATTTTTATCATTATTTTCCATAAATACAATAATTTATAACAAAATATGTAATGTGTTTAGTGTACGTAGAAATTACGTTAATTTGTATATAATATAATATATTATATTTGCACAACACAATTTTAAAAATGACTACAAAAAGAAATGGTTTCTGACCAATGGATTAATTAAATTTTCCGCATACGGAAAATTCCTCTGCGCGCATGCGCTGTCTTCATTCATGGAACGTTCAAGTTCGATTTTTGAACCAGCTGATCATAATCAAACGCTGTTGCAAAATGTAGAAAGTACCAAAACATTTGACGCGCAAGGTAACTACTAATCTAACTGTTGAAAGTGTACTTTTTATTTCGTGGTGTGATCTAAAATATTCCACCTTTTTTAGTTAAACGCATAACCGATAGATGGATAATGCGGCATATTATGGGAAATAATTACATAGATTTCTAAATCTACTATAATTACCATTTATTGTGACACTGAGACGCCTTATAAGTTTTTTAGTTTACTATCCAGTTTACAATACACTTAATTAAAATATAATTAAAGTGTGACCCGAGACAAAAAAAATCATCTTTGCATTAACTAAACAATGTGTCACGTGTAAACGACGGATGATATTCTGCTGTTGAATTTCGCGTAAAGCCAAGTGCAGAATTAGTGCCGATGCTTACCGACAGATGCACACCAATCGTTAAAGTTAAATATTGTATAAAATAAAAGAATTCATTGTTGAAAGATAGATTTTATTTTTCGTCATATTAATTTGTCATTAAATGTACACACTACCGAGGGCAAACAAATATGTTATAATTTTTTGTATCTCGCGGTGCTGTCATTTTACTATATGTTTTATATATCAGCTGTTATTATTTTTTCCTGTCATTAGTAATTAACAACCAGCGGTTTAAGAACCACTCGATCAATTTTTTTCCCACGATTTCTGGCGACGGCTGCGCGCAGGACCGCCAGCTCCTCTTCGGCTTGCTTCTTGCGCTGGAAGAAAATAAACAATATCGTTCTTTAATTAATGCTAATCATTTTGGTCAGCAGTGATGGCGGTGCCCATCTTGACTGCCAAATAGGGACGTAGTGTCCGGCAGTTATTTGAAACATTTCTTTCAGAGTTAAATATGTACTTTAAACTTAAGATTTAAAATATATATATTTTTTTCATTTTTAGTGACAAGCATTTGATGGCGTCCTCTCCGTTTTAAATTTGAACATGGATATGTAACAGATTTGAGCAGATAGCGGATAGTTCAAATAGGATTCAGAAACCTTCCAATATATAAGACCCCTCTTGCAACAACACTGTATATCGGTTGTTACAAATGATGATAGACAGAGCGGCGGGCACCTTGGATAATATACAGTGTTGTTGCAGGTAAGATCACTCAGAGATTGTGTGTAATAGTATTTTGATTTATTTTATATGGTTGTTTAATATACCATTCGATGGCCAAGAAGACACACAGCGTTGTGGCATTCGTAACTCAGATCTGCCCAAAACCGATGTGCAGCGTTGTTGCAGGGTTGGTCTCATGTACGTAAATTAGATATGTATATACACTCAGGTCTCTTTTTATGCGGTAGATACATTCCGCAGGAAAACGCATAAATAAAACCTGAGTGTATATACATATCTAATGATGTATATGAGACCAATCTTGCAATAACGTTGTATATCGATAAAACTAATTCAATTAGTTAAAATATACCGAAAAACGCATAAAAAACAAATTTAAATTTCAGAAAAATATAATTTTAACATATTCCTTCCAAATTTATGAATAAAAATTTTATAAAAAAAAGTTTATCTTTTTTGTATATTTTTTTCTTAAGAATTATCATCGCTGCTATATGAAAATGTTCAGAATAATTTACGAACTGGTTGGAAATCACTTTCATCGCTAGAAGAGTTAGTCAGGTCTACGTTTATGAAATCTATGTTCTGAAGATAATGTTTCTTCACAAATAAAATCCACTCAACTTCGCATGTTGATTTTTCCCTGTGACAATATAATGAGTGATTCAATTTTGCGATGACTTTGATCATTTTTTGTACAATCCTGATATCCAGAAATGCAATTCTGAAACTCGCCTTGAAACTTAAATGCTCGTTCAGAATTATCCTTTTCAATGAAATGGTTTGCGAATTTACTGCAAAGTTGAAGACCTCGAATTACACTTACAGTGGGGTGACTGGAGTTTCATCATCTTTTTATACCAATGATATCATTGTCATTCGTGATATTATCCTCTGTATTATGCTCACTGATCATTTCTGAAAACAATGGAGGAGAGAAATGCATCTAGAAATGCCCAATTTCATTTGGTTTCGGCTGAATTGTATTGGCGCAGACTGTGTTTGCATATACAGACAAAATTCTCCGAATTTTTGACCCTTTCAACGTGTCAAATTGCTCTAAAACAGTTATTTAAAAAAAAAATGCTTCTTGAACTTCAAAATCGTATAAAAAGAGACCCGAGTGTATTACATATTACATTTTATATATGTATACATTAAAATTGTAAAGTATTACATTAATTTATTTAAAAGATAAAAATAATTATTGCCGCGAAAACCGCACACTTTTACGTAATAAATATAATATGTAATTATATAAAACATAAATAGAAATGTTTCAGCGGGACAGCAGAAAGCGGCAGACGTGTCTGAGGTCTGAGGTCTGAGGTCTCTGGTCTCTAGTCTCTGAGCCATTAATGAGTACCGGCTCGAGTGTTTTGAGCGGACAATTTCATTGATGGCCTCTTCTTCTTTTCCGCGAGTTGTCAGGTTGCGCATTCATATAGTAAAACATACAGTCAGTGGCGTCATTACAAAAATTGGGCCCCAATGCAGAATGGTAAAAATGCCCCCTAAGTAAAAATTGTATATGAGATATATAAATATTGTCGTTTATTCAATAAATAATAAAAAAAAATTAGCCTTTCCTTTCATATAATAACATACGTTATAAACACTTGAAATTTAAAAAATATTTCGCTTTAAGACAACTACAACACTTTATGGTGATGGTCTGGTCCCTAACGCGACCGCGATACAGCACTGAGTAGGTTGATAATGTGTTCACGTGTTTTCGAAATGTACGCTAGAATCGATTATATACATTTTATAATTCCATTTCTTATTGTGGATTACTATTAAAGCTGGAACACGTGTTTTCAAAATGTACGCGAGAATCGATTATATACATTTTATAATTCCATTTCTTATTGTGGATTACTATTAAAGCTGGAAAAGGTATCGATTCCCGCAAAAATATTAATGCAAGTGGATTGTAGGGTGCGAACTTTTGGGACCCTAACGTGGTCTCCGATGCACTGCATATAGTACTATAGGTTTTACGGTCACGTTGTAGATCTTGAATTTAGTCTGGGAGCTGTTTGATCCGTCTGCATAGAAAGCTTCTATACGTAGTGATTCCATTCTTCATTCTCTCAGAGGATTTCAGACAACGGTCAAATAATAAACTGAGTTTATAGCTTTAAAAGGTTGTCAATTTTAAGCTGTATGTGAAATTGTAAACCGATTAGCGATTTAGAATTTTGTACAAACCCTGCCCTCAGCCTGGATCCTTCTCTCCAAGGCGGCAAGCCTGCTCCTCAGCTGCAGCACTTCCCTCAGGAGACGACCGGCAGCCATTTTCTGGTCAGCCTTAAAACCAGTATCGCGATAAAACATTCTACAATATGTTTTTAATTTTTACTGCACAACATTATGGTATTATTTTTAATTAAATTATACAAATAGCTTTGTTTTTTAGTTCGTGAGTTTTATACAGTTGGTGAATTTTTAAAGCAGAAGACAATAATTTTATGTAAAGGTTTAGTTTCTGATCACTCTGATCACTCTGATGAAGGAAACTTATTTTTCCGTATCGAAACTTATGTGGTTAAATACAAGGTTATCGTGTAATTTCATAAAACATTCTATGATTATACTTCTCATTGTTTTCAGGCGTGTTGAATAATTTCCTGAGTAATGATGAATAATGGTTGCAAAACGATTTGAAATTATATTTTTTCTACTACTTATTAAAAACAGATGCTTCGAGCAACAAAGGCAAAAATATATTGAAAAAATCCGCAAGCAATAAAGCGACAGATTAAATAACCGCATTTTGTACGACTGTGTGCTCGTGATCTCAGGGTCTCGGGGTCTCAGGGTCTCGGGGTCTCAGGGTCTCAGGGTCTCAGGGTCTGAACAATACGGTCTCTCAATAGGAAATATTGCAGGTTGGTTATATCGGTGCTACAAATTAGACAAAGATAATGAATGAATAATATATTCGTCTATCGATTAACAACAACACGTTTGACGTTGAGGAAAATGATGGATATTTTGACCTAACTGTTCAGTTGGGACGAATATTTACTAAAAGTTACAATTCGACGATGTCCCAAAACAAAAGTCTTCATTCGGTGCATCCTCGGCATGGCGGTCATTAAGAGAGGCCCTTATCTAACAGTGAATGGACGGAGATGAATGGTAGAAGAAAAAATTGGTTCTTTATCTTTATTTTCTTCTTCTTTCACAGCTCTACATCCCAGGGTGGAATTTGGCCTTCTCTACAAGTGTTCTCCACTGATTCCTATCCCTATATTTGTTAATTATAAAAAAAAACAAAATAGTTCTGTTGAATATGAGGATTAAAGCTTACCTTTCTGGAAGGCTTCTTGTCCAAAGTCTTCCCTAGTACTAGCGGCACCGTGTCGCCCTCCTCCCCGCTCGCGTGCTCGGCGTGCTCGCGCTCGTGCTGCGCGAGGTGCTCGCGCATGCGGGCCGCCTGCGCCTCGAGCGCGCGCCGCTCGGCCGACAGCTCGCGCACGCGCTGACGCGCGCCGTCCAGCCGCGCCCGCTTCTTGGCGTGGCTGGCGCGCGTGCTCGCGTTCAGGCGCTCGCGCAGCTCGTCGTGCAGCCGGCCCAGGGTGGTGCGCGAATTCTCGTGCTCGGTGCGCGACTGCAGAACGTCGTTTATGGAGGACAAGATCTCCATCCCTAAGATTGATTTGTTTAATGCATCCGCAAATTGATATAAGTTTGTTAAAGTTGTATGTCAGAACAGCTCGGACGATCGGTCGTCGCGTTCCAGAAAATATCACCAGACCGCAGAGTGTACCTACGGTGTCTCGCTCATCACGGCTAAAATTGTTTGGCACCTTTGCACCTTCCGCCTATTACTCGTTTCAATCTTCGCCAAATACTCTTAATGCCAAATACTCTTAATGTACCA
Organism: Eubasilissa regina; assembly: GCA_022840565.1. Taxonomy (NCBI): domain Eukaryota; kingdom Metazoa; phylum Arthropoda; class Insecta; order Trichoptera; family Phryganeidae; genus Eubasilissa; species Eubasilissa regina. The sequence continues at coordinate 349,093 of JAINEB010000021.1, read as the reverse complement.
TATCAGAACTTAAAAATCCCTCGGAACAGTTTAATACTATTAATTCCCAGGAATATATCAAGAGAGGAATCCTTCTGCTAGAGAGATGGACGAAGGTCAACGATCAAGTTGGCACACCGGTCATTTATGTTTACTTTAAAAAGATGGAACGAATGTACGTTTGAACTCGATAAGTAGAATGCCATTTAAAAAAAGTATACATACTTTAATTCTAATAAATAAAACATCTGGAAAGATATACAGAAAAAATCTATCTATCAAAAAACTATTTTGTTGTTTCCGGGATTCGAACCTGGACCTCTTCCTATCCGGGGAAGCGCGTTCACCATTTCGTTACAGCAATCTTATAAGTTAAAAAAAGTATACTTCATACTGACGTGTCTGGTTATGAAGCAATCTCATGGCTGCAGGCTGGAGGCTGCTGCTAGTGTCCGGGCTGGGAGCTCCGGAGTCCCTCCCGGCCTCGTGCAGGCTGACCGAAGTGTCCTTCATTATACGCTAAAATAAGGGAGCAATCCAACGGATCAACAAAAGTTAATAAAAATAAAGAATTACAGCCTTTCATATTGGTCTCATATCGCCTTTAATACGCTTTAGGCATTTATAACGCCTATAGCGCAATTGAAAATATTCTTGATGCGATTTTTACTTTACGACAATAATCTGGTTCCGAACTCCCCTATACATTAACGGAGCACCGGTGTCTACAGGTGTTTTCGGAAAAATATCGATACCGAATGTATTATAGGGTGCGGGCTTTTTAGGCTTTTAGGGCTTTCTAAATTGGGCCCCATCGGTGTAGTTGACACTGGACAGATGGCAGGAGAGGTGTCAGAAAGTAAACTTAAAAAGCAGAAGTGAAATAGTCTGTGGATTCCCACAATAGTGTCTATTATAATTTACAAAAGGTTTCCAAGAAGTAAATATAAAGATAATAAAAGGTTTTTTGATTGCCGTGGAAACCAGTTGTACGAATGGGGATCTATTGTAGTAAAGTACACAAAGTATTATTTTAATCTTTTAGCTACCTATTATTATTATAGTTCGTATTATATGTCAGCATAGAAAAGGAACATTTTTCTGGGTGCTACTTTAAGGCCTGGAATAGGACCTCAACGGTGGAAAGAAAAGTTTTACGCAGAATGCGCTTTGTTCCCCCGTGAATCGATCCATTGCGACTAAATTTCCAAGGACCGAGCTCCCGCGCGCTGTAACCCGCGTGCCCCTCCATCGCTCGGTAGCCGCGAAGAAGGGATTTGAGCTAGCCGTGATACTCGGGACTGAGACTTGCGAAGGTGCATTTCAAGGTGCGAAGGTCTTATCTGATCGAGTCCACTACGGGTCGAGGAAAGAAGAAGAAGAGCAGCCATTACTTCAATTATATTTTAAGTAAGTAAAAACAACCGTATTATTGAAAAATTCATGGTCAAATTATAATTTATTAAATTGATGATGTGATTCCGCGTAGATATCTCAGTTTCGAGAGGAGGTTTAATATTTTATAATCTATTTTGTGTAAATCACCAAGTAACAAAGCTCGAGGCGATCGACATATAAATATTTCCGTTCGTATTACGTTGTCAAAATCTGTGGCCTTCTGCAGGGGGCCAAGATGGAAGCGGACCCCGGACCTCTTCACTTTAATAGACATCTTTTGTTTCTGTAATGATAAAAACATTTAAATATTAAATATTTTACAATTTCTATGAAACTTACATCAAAATTGAAACGAATAAATAAATACATTCTACTGCTTTATATTATTAATTTGATGATTGCTTTCGATGACCTCGTGTCCGTGTCTAAAAATTTGTTAAAACAAAATTACATCAATATATTGATTTTTTTGGTTTTTTTTTCTGAGATACAATTTATTTTAAAATATCAAAAGAACTACGTTCTAAAATTTCAATTTTACGATAGAAATAATGTTCCTAACAAAGATCTAGGCTTATAAAAGGGTCAAAGATGACTCGAAGAAAACACGTAAAATGTAATTAACTAAAGTAGCTGATTTTCAAACAAAAAAATGTTTAATTTATTTAAGGAACTGTAATTTTTAAATGTCGACTCTATTTTGTTAAAAGCAATTTTTGACGGTGTATATGGTTATATTTAATTATTTAAAACTTGTAACTTCAAAGTTAACGTTTCAAATAATACAAGTGATATTTTCAATTATAAATATCAACATGCAAAGTCATGCGGCGTAATAGGCTCCGGCCCGGCTCGGCGTAATAGGCTCCGGCCCGGCTCGGCGTAATAGGCTCCGGCCCGGCTCGGCGTAATAGGCTCCGGCCCGGCTCGGCGTAATAGGCTCCGGCCCGGCTCGGCGTAATAGGCTCCGGCCCGGCTCGGCGTAATAGGCTCCGGCCCGGCTCGGCGTAATAGGCTCCGGCCCGGCTCGGCGTAATAGGCTCCGGCCCGGCTCGGCGTAATAGGCTCCGGCCCGGCTCGGCGTAATAGGCTCCGGCCCGGCTCGGCGTAATAGGCTCCGGCCCGGCTTCGTGAAACTTTGTGGAACGGAGTTTTCATTCTACACTGCTTAATTGATAATAGTTTATAGCTAAATTGAAACGATATGGGGAGGAAATATGGCACGAAATCTCGTGATATTTTTGGATTAGAGTTACGTAAGTACTCGTGTAACTCTCCATCACTGCATATATATATTATATGATTACATTTATATATATGTCATATTGTAGATCCGCGTGTTTGTTGCGAGCAATCAACTAAAAGACAATTTTGCAAGCTGTGAAAATAAAATATAAGGATTTTTTACAAACTGAATAACATTTCGAAACTGACAGAATATTTAATTTAAAAGTTATCAAATTTAGATGGAATATACTAAAAATTGACTGTATTTTTTATACAATTATGTAGTTTGGATAATGGTCAGGTCAAGTACACTTCATACCCTGACATTTAATTAGGGAAATAATTCAATTCAATTTTGATTAGGAAAACTGAGTAATTTTTAAAATTGGTAATTAGTATTAATTTAATTTTAGAAGAACGCACTCCGACGATAGAGACAACGGATAAATGCAAATTATTAAACCGTTTGATTCAGTTGGAAATGTAACCCGGATTGACGATTAACCGACCCTCCGGTATTGAGCAGCGAGCGGTCGGCCAGAGCTGCGGGGCCCGATATACTTGATGACTAGTTGATAACAAAATACGTGAATTAATCCAAGAATCCGGTGGTGTAGAGGGGAAGAAATTAACCCCTCAATGTTGAAGAGCGGGATCATTATTAAGACAGAGCGGGAAATATGAAAATCTAATGGAGCTGAATCAGGAGAATAGGGCGGATGTGGAAAAATTTTCAGGCTGAGTTTTCGAATAGCCTACCCGAACCCGAATAATCGCTTTCGTAATGTTAGCAGCATGCGGACGGGCATTGTACTGAAAAAACACTCGAGGCCGTCGTTTCTCTCGAATTGCAACCTCAGTGTTGGCAATAAACCGCAAAAGTGATGGCTTCACTCCTCAGAAGCGATTCACAGTAGATTATGCTCTCTTTATGCGGCCTCTGGCTCAGCGTCTATCTTATTCATTATTATTCATTTTTTTGTACTCGACACTCCGTTTTCTTTAGTCAACAATTACCGCAAACTTTGTATAAATTGAAAAATTCGAAATGCATTTAATAAAACATATTATGGCATTAAAATGACATTGAAATATGTTTAAAAAATAATTTGTCCAAAGCGCTCTAGCGTTGGAAAACAAAACTGACTCATGCATCTAAACATTATTGTCGATCTATTAATTATAAGTGATAACTTTGGCTAAAATAACAAACAGAATTTTAAAATCATTTATGTGAATTTTAACTTCTCAAATAGATGAAAATAATAATAAACAAATCTTATTCTTATTTTTGTAGCGTCAGGACGATTGCCTAGTATCCAGGAGTAATTAATACAGACTTGGATCAAGTTCGATTTTAAGAATGTCGGACAATTTTTATTTTTAAAAATCCTTAATTAAATCGTAATTTACCGTTTCGTGCTCAAATGTGCATTAAACACCGTTCAAGCCATTACGACTTACCGTTCGCCGTCCCTCCTCGGACCGGGGCGCGGGCGACCGTCACGGAAGAACGAGAACTGAGGACTGGAGGAAGAATTGATATTATAATATGATATATTCCCCGAGAACACGACCTTATTGGTTGACATTTATGTGATGGTATAAGCGTACAAGGGTACATATTATTTTAAAGGGATTCTTCCGTGCTAGACACGACATTTCTTCCATTTCGCCAGGGGCAGTCAGCTATCTCAAAAAATAAGTTTTACACATTTTATTGGCATATTCGCCGTTATATTATATTATATTTTAAAACTACCGCTTAATTCTCGTTTTTGGATGGACGCGAAAGATGTAAACGGGTCATAATTATTAAAAAGTCGCTTACATATGGCACAGTATGAGAGCGTTAGTTTTTCGATTTTACAATTCTTAACAAAATAATAGTTTGTTTTATATATTTTTTAAATGTACCTTAATAACAAAAATGCCGCTCATCAGTTTAATTCGTATACTATATTATAAAAAACAAAGGAATTTGACACTTAATACATCAGTTTCCTTTGTAAATAATATAATGTGTATTTTAATTTTCACTAAACTAGTCAAACGAGTCCCCGTCGTCATCAGGTGATAACTGCAGTTTGTTAATATTCCGGTAGCGGGGCGGGAGGTTTCGGTCACTAATGCGAATATGGGCAGTAGAGGCCAAGTATTAAGGAATGTGAAATTAGGGATATTATTAATTAGTGTTTTCTCAGAATTTAAATTTTATTGTTTGTCGACGGTTTGTACAAAATTGTTGATAATTATTCCTTCATAAGGCACCGAGTGGAGAAGTTTTATTTTGTGACTATCGAATAAATGATTTGTTTCAATTATGTGATAAGAAAATTCATATAACTTGTTTTATTATATTTATTATCATATTGCGAATTTAAAAGTTGTTATAAAAAAAAACAATATTCATTTAGGCACAAGGCACAACTGCACGACTGCACGACTGCACGACTGCACCACTGCACGAACGTTCTCCAGGAAGACGAGTGTGAAATATACAGTTAAGCGCGAGAAAACAACCAATCACTCGGTATAGTCTCAACCGACCGACAGATGACAATGAAATGTAGACAAGATGGTTCTGTGCGCGATGGGAGATGAAAATATATATTATTTATAAATATAATTTCAAACAGAATTATCAATTAACACAACTATCAACGCGTACAACGTCGCTAGAGTTTAAAACCCGTCCTAGATCATCATTATGGTCCGGTTCTTATCAATCTTCTTGTGTTCCTCGATAAACAATTATCGATAACGTTTTGAAACTTCAAGAAACATATTTGATCTGGTTATGAAATAATAATTACCCTTACCTACATTCGTACCCGCTGGGAAATAATTGACCTATGTATTTATTAATATTAGTGCCGAAGTTTGACTGCACCTCACTAGAAATTGCGATTCCGCCAAAAATATAGCTCGGAGCATATCGAAGCCAGTCACGGATGTAGAATTTTGAAAAAAATTACCTCCGACGGCATATAAAGCGATTCTCCTAACTGAATTCTAAAAAGAATTATTATTCGCGCGTCCAATCAGGAAATTGGGTTAGAGCATTGTTCGACTTTTTAGTGCGCAGCGCGTACGTGTGTACGTGTGTACGTGTGTACTGTGTACTGTGTACTGGGTACTGCGTACTGGGTACGCACAGGCGTACGAGTCGTAAGGCAGGAACTACTCGTCGACGCAAAAAAGTCATAAGAAAATGTTTTTCTGATTCTCGCGCCTCACTATTCGGATCATTGGATTTTCTTTTGGTTTCTTAATATCGTCTGAATTTTATTTCAGATTTAGAGCGCGTCTTTTATTGAATGGAATTATTATGTATATTATTTATTATGTATTATTTTATATCCTAATTATTTAGTATTCACTTTTAAAATGAAATTGTTTAAAGCAGCTTCGTGACACTCGGATGCTTCTGAAAAAATTTTCTATGTTAAAAATTAAGGACTAAATATTGGTTATGTAACAACTTTGTTCTCTTCCACATTTGGTGGTCGAGGTCGGTATGCGCCAGTAGATTATTCTGCTCTGCCTACAAAATACAATAGACAACGAATGATTGCGATTGATTTTGTCTTTTAGACAATTTTAGTCACAGCAGTTTGATCGGAATACGCATAACACGAAACCTTGTGTAGGTACACAATGATGACACCAAAGCTGACGCATTTCAAGTTTGTAGAATACTTTTATATTGAAAAATTTAATTATACAGACATCCAAATTAGATACATCGAATGGTAAACTGAAGTTACACTATCTATTTTAGTAAGGATTGTTTTGTCTAAGTAATGTCCCCTCCCCCTCCGAATAGAACGAGGGGAAGAAGTAGTAATAATAATTGACTCAGCCGTACGAGAGAGGCTGCGGCAGCAGTACGGGATAGGGACAGTCTCCCACCCGATCGACATCATTCCAATCTTTCAACTGTTTCTTTCAGCATTTCTTAGGTCCAGGAAATCTACTTGAAGAATTTAATCCGAAGACAAATTAATTACAGAGTATTTTCGTCAGATTGCCTTGTAGTAAGTGAGAGACTTTACCCGGCGGCTGCGGCGAGATTAGAATATAGTAAATTTTTTCTTCTTCTTCTTCTTCTAGCGCTTGTCCCGGCCGTCGAACATTCGCGATCGTGTTGGCAATCATTATTTTATTTGCAGTAGCTGGATAGTCAGCCAGGAAGTCATCCGTTTCTCAGGGCCTCTTCTACTACCAATTTTGCCTTGCGTGATGAGATCCGTTATTTTTCTGAATATCTCAGATTCGGTCGCGAGATTCTTATTTCCGCTATTCGTGTATTATTTTTTCCTTTCGGGTCGGAATCATCACATTGGCCCGTGCGGCAGTGCCTAACAGCCCAGCTCATCTCGAATGCTTCGAGCCGCTTCAGCGTCGTTTCGGTAACATATAGGAAATATTTAGCATCGTATCTTTCACATATGCAAATCTAAATTTAGGCCATGGATGCACAACACATTTTTCATGCGGAGGAATGCAGCTCGGGCTTGATGAATACGACATTTAATTTCCATAGATAGGTTAATGTTTTCATTTAATATACATCCCATTCACTGTTTTATCTGTTCATTCCACACTTGTTCCGTTCATGTACACCCCGCCATAATCCATTTTGTTTCGTTTGCCATCTTAATCACGAATCACTGTGTTTTCAGGTATCCACTCGATTACCTTCTGGTGATCGTGACTTATAAATATCGGTAAATGAATCTCAGATAAATTTTAAGCTCATAATTATCAGAATATAATTTCTGAAATGTCTGTTTTTCAATTCATCAGTCTGCGCTATAGATTTATTTGATATTTCCTAAAGTAGCCCAGCCCTTGTCATCAAATGCTAATTTATCAAATACAAAACACTGCTTTTATTTTTGTAAAAGGAAGAATGATAGTTATGACGTCACAGTGCTAGGTACAGATTATCTCCAATTTGCTCAGGGCTAACGATATCGATTTGCAGTATCGTGTACGACTCAAATATATTAGACAGATTGCTAATAAACAAGTTTGTCAAAAATACACAATTTGCCAAAAGATAATACATACATATATTTTAAAGAGCAACGGCAAAACATTTTATTCGCTGGAAATTATTCTCGAATCCGAACTACACAGGCAGAGGCGTAACTACGACAATGCGGCGCATCGGGGCCCGCGTTAGATAGGGCCCCGATAGGTCCGTCCTAAAGTTAACTAATAATTTTATAAATACACTACAGCAAGAAATGTAAAAAAACTATGATGAAAGTGTGAAAATGAATATTACAAGATACCTATTTTATTCTTACTATTCGACAGAAACGCGGCGCAGAAAGAAAATGAATCTCTTGACTGAAGACTGATTTCATAGCATTTGTTCAGAGTAAAAATGGAATGGTGAAGATGATTTAATGGATAAAACCGCCAGATAGTATAAAGGGGTCCTTTTTTCCATTTTGCATTGGGGTTTAATTTTTTTAGTTACGCCGCTGCACACAGGTTCGGGTTCCGATATTTAAAACCCCGACAACCCAAAATTTCGACAGTAAAAAATCTTGACAGATTCGATATAATTATAATTGATTCTGCGGTGATTGTACACAACTTCATAATGTACAATAATTAATATTCTGTTTGAAGTTCTATAAAATATATTTTAAACCACGAATGGTGTTATGATCTCTTTGTGACTTTGCGATGGTCGACTCGGTTATCAGTTATGAAGTGAGTAGCTATGGACTACTGATAAAACTAAACAGTTACAATTAAGAACGAATTGTATGTATGAAGATGATTATAGCAAATTATCTGCAACATGCAAAATCTTACCAGTTGACAAAAAAGTAACATATAGTATAATATTCGAAGAGTTGATAAATAATGTAAATATAAATTCTAGCAAATCGTCGGGTCGAACAGTGAGAGTACCGATCGCGAACAGTGCGTGCACTGTACGGTGAGAGAACGACAGAATGTGTTGTGCCAAGAATATTTAATAAAATCAATAAAGACTCATTAAACATTATGAAAAATAATGAGACCTCAGTGACCACCTTAAAATATAAGGTGAAAGAACACATATTCATCTACATTTTTGTTTTCTTTGTTGTATAATTGAACTTGGTTATAACGAGCTTGAGGGGACCGACTAAATTTGCTCGTTATAGCCATTTCTCATTACATCCAACCAACCGTTGCTACACGTAAAATCGTTTTTCCTGAACTGTTTACCTAATTTTTCCTCTTGTGCCTTCACAATTGGCCCGATAATAGCAAATCTGGCACTTCTTTGGGTGTAATTTCTCGAATAATCCTGTATTAACATTATCAAGATCGCATTTTAAATGGCGTTGTTCTCAAATGCCCATAAGTAAACATCCTTATTTTTCAATAATGTTGAAAGAGTTGAGAAGACAAGAAAAAATTTTGCACACTAATTCACAAATGATTTTGATTTTCTCACGAATCGAGCGACACTTTCTTTTGTTAGTAGACATGTTTGTAAATCAAGGGTCACTTTTTAACTGAAAAGTCAATATCAAATTGTCGATACAACATTGCCGACGCATACAAACATTACTTTAGACGATTTTTTAGTTCCAACACACAAATATGAATGTATTGGCCGTATTATTTATTCGGTATAACCGAGAAGCGAGCTCGTTATAACAGTTCACTTTTGTATGAAAACTTGCGTAAACTAAAATATCAAAGAGTTTTCGCTTACTATAGCCGTGAACTCGCTATTCCCACGGAATGATGATTAATGGAGTGATGAGATGATGCTGCCTCTCGTCTCCGATGTGTGACATAACCTCTAGACATAGATATGGGATCCCGTGAGCGGGAAGCTGTAGTTGTGACAGCTTGTAACGTAACATTTGTATAAAAGTGTAAATAAGTTGTAAAAGTTTGTAAATGTTTTTTTTTATAGCTCGTTATAACCAAGTTCGACAGTTAAAAAAAAAATTGTTGATAAAAACTCTGTAATTACTATGTGAAGGGCAATCTTGCCGTAAAATAATAAAAATGATACTATTTGTAGATAATTTATAAATGTTTTACGTAGTCATTGTTGGCAATAGCCAGCGTCGCACGGGTAGAACATTTTATGCTTCTAGAATTATATACTTTAAACCGTATATCTTCCCCCACCTTCCTGATGCCCTTTCATCTTGCCAAGCGTCGCAAGTGCTCGCGTGGAGAGCGGACCGACCGACACAGGTCGATCCTACCAATCTCAAGCGGGGATCTCTAAGATTATTCCCAGATTAAAATCTCAATACGTGTACGTGCTACTGAAACTTACCTTATCGTGTTTCATTCAGTGGACATGTTGGTGGAATTAATTCTTCTTCTAAATACAATTTGATTACAATACGTTTATTTTACAGGTGACAGTAGCTCAGGCGACATTATTGTTTGCTGGACGCGCCGACAGGTGTCGACGAAGTCGTGTTCTACAGAGAATATGTTAGCTCGTCGTGAGTGTGACGTTTTGCTGAACGTGTCCATATTAAAATTAGTTCATTAATTACATTTCTTGACTTGTCATGCCGGATGTATCACATTGACAGTTGTGCGTATGCTGGAGTAGGATTTAAAAAGTCTAGAAACATGGCGAGACATGTTGCATTGACACGAAACATGACAAATACGTGAAAACATTATCGATGTACTACCTATAAAGCTAATCGCCATAAAGCAAAGTAAGGATTTTTTCCGGTTGTGAGCGTCATATAAATTTACCTTTGTTTTTATTCATAAAAGTGTGAATATTATAGATCAGAGAGTATGATTTTGTTATTGTAATTTATTGGATAAATCGCGTAGCAACAGTATTCTCACATATATTCAGGGGCACTTCCATTTTGCATCAGGGGCCAAGGTATATAAGTTATGCCGCTGATCATTGGGCATTGGTTCTAATCGGTTTCTGAATAGGTACTAATACGCATGAATAAGTCAGGAGTACTAATAACAATTATCAAACAAAGAAAAGCTGCATACTTGTAGGGGCATAAGCGTAGATAGAAAGTCTCGGTTGCGTAATCCCAGAAAGTAGTTTAGTATCCAAAATGCTGGTGACGTTATACTTCTTGAATACGATGAATTAGCATCGAAGTATCGTAAGCAGTTTCGAAGGTCTGATCTGGTAGTGTGTCTTATCTTAAAAATGGCAACAGCTTAGCTTAATTTTTAAAATTATTAGATTTCAGAGAAAAAACGAGTAATTTGTTAAGTTTTTTATTGACAAAAAAGAGTGTAACTAATTATAAATAGAACAAAACATTTAATACTTAAATATAATAATACGGCACATGTTGCCGCGCAAAAATATATACTTTGACGATTGTACAAATAGATTTTTTACCGATTTGGATATTTTATCGTTTCTTTCAAAATGGAATAATAAACATATAATAATTTAAAATATAACATTCTTAAAATATCAGCACAATATTATTATCAATATTTTACAACAGAGCATCTTTACCCACACAGGCGTAGAAAATATTTCAGTGATTTTCCGTTAGATCTAAGAGCTATGTATTAATGTTTTAATATACCTACAACACAAAACCATTTTAGGTGAATACCCTGCCTAATGTGAAGTTTCGCCATTCTGTGGTGGCTCATACAATACTAATACATTGACACAATAGGTGCACACGTACATCAAACACGCCTTAAACTCTAGAACCATTTCGTATTTCATCAGGACACGGTTTATGGTCACCGAGCCCGATGAAATCGACAATTTTTCTCACAGAATTGACTAGATCATCTAAAAGATTGTAAGAATAAGAATTATCCAAATTTCTTTTGTTTCTTTGTGTTCGATGATTCAAATTTTCCATCACAACTTCGTAATTATTTTCCGCATCGCTTTTTTCGTCATTTTTCAGTCTCTGATCGAGCATTGTTTTCATAAAAAGTTCGATTAGTTTAAATTTATTTAAATAATATTCGTTTTTCAATTTTTCGTCGTCTGCTTCAACAGGCTCTGCGGTGCTATCAGCCATCGATCTATTTGCGAGGAGATTTCCGCGGGCGGGGAGTTGGTTTTTCAAAAATGTCGAGAGCGACAGTCGTTCTCTAACGTGGCCGGTGACGGAGTCGGGCTGGACATCGCGTGGGTAGTTTGTTTTTTGTGTAATCTGAAACAATAATTAAATGCGACAAATTACGACGATGCGTTTGTTTGTATATTACTGTTTCAGTTAATTAACAATAGTTAAACCAAATTTTAATTTACACGAGTAATAATTACTTAGGAATAGTTTTCATTAATTTTTCAGTAGACGAAGTATAATCGTGTCTGAGCGTGTATGGTAATTTTTTTTTCTGTGGAGTAAATTCTGCCACTGATTGTCAAAGTTCCCGTAAATATTTTTCGGTCGTCCGGGAACCGCGACTCGCGAGTGTTTGATGTTTGATTTGCGGCGTCTATAGGTGTTGCAAAATGTATTATTCTGATTTTTTTTTATGAATTTGCGAATAGTGCTAATAATTATAACATATACATGATGAGAACTGAGTTTAAATGTAATATTTCTATGACTTATTGAGATGGAATCAAAAAATAATATCAAATAGTAATAAAATCAAAATATGTGGATATTATTCGTTGAACCGAGTGTATTGAAAACCCTCGGATTTGGTTATGTTTCTAACCTTATGGTGAAGCGTTTTGTTATTCGAGGTCAGGTGCTTCTTCACGAAAGTCTTGCGCGGTTCCCCAAGTAAGCCAATTTCATTGGTGGAAATATCGTTGTTTTTCTCGATTCTTGAGATGACATTGATAATATTTACTGAATAATTTTAAGATAATTGACTTATTTTCCCTTTTCAGTGGTGCGCGGTCCGCGTGCAGAATCCAATGTCACGAAGGGTAAAGTTAATGATTTACTATTTATTCAATAGTTCACTGTTTCGTTCTAGAAGAGCTGTAATTTTTAAATTATAGACGCAACCATTGTTGAATATCATTCATTTTATTTTCTAGGGCAAAGACATGCGTGTACATCTTTGAAATATCCAATTCCATCGAGTCTTCGTCATTGAACTTCGTTTTATAAGAATATATTTCGAGTCAATTAATTCGAATTTCTTATTAAGATATTGCGCGATAGAAAACTCGCCGCGAAGTTCACCGATCTCGCTTTTTATGCTACTGAATCGTTTGAGCTTCTTACGAACTACTTAAATATTGAAGCCATGGGGTGTATTGTCATTTCGCTCGTGGTCGATGTAGACGTTTATTTAGCGGTGCCGACGCGCAGGAGTTGAATTTTCATTACGACTAGAACAAGAGATGAGATTATTTTTTTACATTTTATTTACCGTTATGAAAAAAAAGTTGACTCTCAGTCTGACGGCGTTGCCAGATGTCAGATTCCCTTTATGATTGTGTAATACTTTTCAAAGGTTTTCAATGTCTTCAATTTATCAGTTATCCAATAAAGTATAACGATAACAGAAAAATACTACATTTATTTGGGTTGCTTTGAACTGAATAGTTTGACAGTTGGCAATCGATGGTGTCATATTAAAAATAATTATTATTAAGCTTATAGTTTTACAGAATAACATAATGTACCTTTGTTTTATAAACGATTGATTTAAAAATTTGCTTTAAAATAAAGAAAATTTAAAAATAAGAGGTGAAAGATAGAAAATATTAAAATTTAGTATTAAAATAAATTACACGCAATCGTTTAAAATAATGTATGAACTGAAAAGACGGCTTTTTTAAAAGATTTAAGAGACAGACGGAATTTAAAGTTTAATAAGCATACGGGATACGTGTTTCGTAAATCAGTATTCTTTGAAGAATTTCTAATATTCGCAAATATTATAAGTATTAGAAATGTCTGCCGGAGAGGGCAGAAGAACCCAAAAAACCTTTACAAAGATTTAGAATGGCCATGAAAACCTAAGGTCATCATGTATCGCGTATACCGCAATGTCTTGTATGTATCACGCGAAAGGAAACTGATACAATTCGTCAGAGTGACAATTTCCTTTGAATTAGGTAGATATGTAGAGTTTTTGTTCTGAAGGTATATTTTTGGAATAGAAGACGAGTAAGCTTTCATTTAAGTTAGACATTCATGAGTTGCAAAATGGTAATGCGGTAAAATCGGAAAACTGACATATTTCAATGATCGTTTAAGCCTCACATTTCTGAACTGGTTCTCCTTCCAGATTATTTGAAATCATATTTTTATTTTGAAAACTGATCTTATGAAGTTAATTATTTATTGCCTATCTAGATAAAATATTAATGTATAATCATTTTTCAAAATTCTGACAACATCTTCGTTTACCGTTTTAAAGAAAATGTACATTTACAACGAAAAGGTCGCATATCCACATTTAAAAGGAATTAAATTCTTTAAATAACATGTATCAGTTTTCCCGCGTGACACGCGCGAAGACATCAGGTCCCGCGTCCACTAAGGTCGCGTCCGACTTGTGACAGGTTGAAAGTACAATATTAATACAATTCCTCACATTGACGTCGCTCCGAGGGAAATCTTCCAATCCGGTCGCCATTTTGAACATCAGCAACGCGGTCAGGACTATCGGCGAATCTAACCGGAGGCCACTCATTCTGCATTCACTACCCTGGGCCGAATGCCTCGATGAGCCGAGTGCTTTATATTGTATGTAAATGATTTCTATTTGGGTCACGCCGCGAACCCTGCCCTGCACAGGGGTGCAGCTCGGTTTGCTGACTCGTGTAATATGATGACAAGTAAGTTTTTTCGTTCGTTAGCGAGTTGTGACAGTTCATTAGCGATCTAAATGACGTCACGCCCGACAAGTTTTCGCTGGTTTGGAGTAAACAAGTGCCCTCGGAACGATGAGGTGTCATATGACATGCTAAGCGAGTGCGCTACTCCCTAATACAACACACTGTAGTATCCATCATCTTGCTATCTCCCTAATACAATACATTGTAGTGTCATATTGTCGTATTTTCTGATTTTGTTGTGTTACAATTTAATGCGTTGATCTATATTTTTGTTTTATTATTTATTTACTCAACATTATATTTTAATGCTAATATTTAAATGAATTAAAAAAATAGTTAACTCTATTGAACTTTATAAGAGATATTACAATTGAAGTGTTTGAAATATTTTTATACTTCTATTTTCATATCTTATCGATGGCTGCGCAATGATTACATTCCGTTCGGTTCTCTATTAGGAATATTTTTGAATTTATGTTCGATTGGATTAAGGTGATACAAAAGAAATTGCAACCATTTTTATCTCGGCGTCGATGTCACCGATGGTCCGGCCTTCGGTCGAGCATCCGTAAATGATGCGTTTCGTATTGCATAACATTGTGTTTGTAGCTCGACGCGTCATACGATGACGTCAGCGCGGTCCGATGAAACAAAATTGGTAGACTACGCTACGGTACGAGCAGGGACGGTAAACAGAAAAGAAGCCGAAACTGTGATATGGACGACATCGCAGTGGACTCTATTCCGTGACTCCGTTCACTGGCGAGAGCGCAGGATAGTAACCGGTAGAGAAGAATTTAGCTGGCAGCCCTCGTGCATATAATGCTGATGATAATGACGGGATTGTAACACTAGAAGACTAGAATTGGTAAGAAAATAGTATTGTCGCGACACGCGCACGCCGGACATGACTGCACCCCTCCGCTTCGCAGGTTACGAGGTTGTCTAATGAATAACTCAGTCTAGATTCTTGACACCTGACGGCGTAACTCGGCGATAAGATTCCGCAATCGGCCGTTCGATTTGAGATAACTAAATGTGTGAGCGAGCTGGGTGCGCAGGTCTCGTTTCGTAAGAATCAACTTTGAAATATTCATCGATAATAATCAACAATTAATGTGGAGGATGTCATTGCCACTGCCGAGTTGCGTAAATGGCGATAGGCGGGGCCATATATAGTAAATATTCTCGAATCTATCCAGCGGACGCCCAAAGTCTCGATACATTAACGGAGCGTCGGGAGAAAGCATTGCAAAATCATCTCATCTTTTGAAGTTTTTTTAATAAACACTTTTGGCGCGGTACAGAGGTACTGATTTCATTTAAAGAGTTGCGCATAACCAACCGTGTACATAACACACCGTCGAATTGCGAAATACAAAGTCTTTATTGTTAGGAACCGTATCAAACTAACAAGTACCTACTCAATGTATCTATCAGTTGCTAGAGTTAAAGTTACAAGGTGTCCTGACGAGTGTCCCTGAAAAATAATAATAAGGGCATATATCATGATAAAATACATCACAACAAAAATGCGTTCTCTTTAAAATAATAAAACTCGTCCTCAACTGCCGTTCCGTAATAATGTTAGTCTCGGGATTGCCAACCTCATCTGTCGTCTGACGTCACGGGCCCGATGTAATCAGAATCGCGACGTTCGGTTGATATACAATATTAATAGCACACTCGACATTCTATTAGCAAAGTGATCTTCGATAACCTCGTTATAGTTTGACAATTAAATGAAGAATAGCCGACTGACTACTTTCCTTCACGCCGTTTCTCCACAGAGGTAAGGGAGAGAGAAAAGAACGCCACACTTTTCATTTAACAGGGCCGTTCTCCGATAGTCCGCGCGAGCGGCGCTCGTGACTGGTGTTGAACGTAGCAAACGAACAGTATTATGATAGATGCGTGGGATCTTATTCCTAATCACTAAGTTAATATTGACAACCCGTATTTTGTGAAAATTACTCTTCATTCATATTCAAATAGACTATTTGTTATCTATATAACATATAACCTACACCTTTTGACCGATCTAAACCAAATTTTGCATTGTTAATCTTTAGGAACCTGCACAAAACATCGGTACACTTCTTTCTTCCCCAAGCTATCTCGCCTCCTCATTTTTCAAATATTTGGGAAGGGCAACATGTAACCGTTTTTTTTTGTCGGTATGGCGACATATTCGGTTCCGACACTATTGAATCTAAGCACGTCATAATGATCGAAAAGCCCAATCAAAGTATGATTGAATATTTGGTGCGGTATTCCGTAAGCGGTTGTCGGTATTTGAGAACAGACGGGAGACGGGATAAGAGAGATTTATCTCGAAAATTCTCGAGCAAAAAACTTATCGTTCCTTGAAGACTGATTTTTTCTATAAAACAAGAATGTTCGAAATGAATTAAGTATGGAAGAAAAATAAAACAAACAGCGTTTATATATTAATTAATTATTTTTTTAAAGATTTATTACATTGTTTATGTTGTTCTCGACTTATTTTGGTTCGTCTAACTGTGTATGCAGTGGCGTATGTTATATTCCGGGTACCTACTTACTTTAACGGTTTAGCAAATTAGATATAATTAATACAAATTCAATTTCATACAAATCAAATTATGTTGCTTTGTTTTAGAGTCAAATTTACATTTAAGTCCACTTGAGATCCCAAGGGTAGATATTTACGTATACCAGCTAGTTTAGTGAATTCGTTAAAACTGTTTATAGACTAGCCTAAAAAATTATCCCTTAAAACAAAGAGTGCTAACCTTAGTTAATATTATTAAATATTAACTATTATTTTAATGATGTATATAAGTAATAAATGTAAAATATTCATATTTATCTGACTTGAAAATTGCAAAAGTCTTCATGTGCAATGAGTTTACAGATTATGTTTCAGTTGCATTTGTGATAACGTTTTCCATACTTTCATACCTGAACGCGACGAAAATAATAAGACATCAGTGTGACAAAAGATGTTTCATTCGGAAGAATAAAAATTAAAAGAACCGGAACCTGTTTTAAAATTGATGTTAAGAATGTATAAATAATATAGTATCTCAAAATTTCGTGCCAAATAGTCGCGATCGTTTGGCGGTAGCTACGGTGACAGCTCTCGCTTAGCGCGCGAGGCAGTTAGACCTTTTGGGAACATTTTATAGCAAGGTTGTTTGTTGTTTGGGTGGTTACTGTGTCCGAGACAGAGACGGTTCTGTCCTCGTCCTGCCCGGCCAACTCGCCTCGAAAGTGCGAATATTATGAGACAAGATACTAATTTAGTTCTTAATATTTATTGGATATATCACGCAGAACTAATATTCATATGTTTTATACACAATACTTATTTAAGGGGATATTTTTTTCCATTTGTTCTAAGATTATAAATAGTACACTAGTCGAGAAATTTAAAAATTGTAATGCCATCAAAAATTGTAACGCTGTTGAACTGTAGGCAGGTAGGTTAAAGTAATTAAATGAATAGTTATATTGTAGATAGGAAGATTGTACAGGTAAGTTGCTCGATGTGGGTAGAAACATTTGTCGTTCGCGCTAACCTAGCTACCCGCACATTCTTGTCACCGACTATTGTATATTACTGACAATAATATTTTCATTACTTTTTTCAACATCTTCTCATAACTTCTGATTATACTTTTTATAACTCACTCATTATACTTACTTACCTCCTGACATTTACAACTTTTAAAAACGGTACAGGTAATTGCATCAGAACAGAACGCCTAGTAAAGCGATTACCTTTATTTTTCATACGTACTATTTTACAAAAAAATAAATAAAAGTAATTATTAATTGATAACGAACATTTTTAGAATTTTAATATTTTTCTTGACGTTTCGAGAAGTTAATGAAAAACGTTTGTGGTGTTTAATTAGGACGTTCGGCGAGTCGGTCACTCGACAGGTTACAGGGGCGTCCGCTCTGGAGGTGTCTGCTCCTGAGGCGAGTTGCGCGCGATTCTGCGGCGGTCGGTCTTCTTGGGCGGCCTTCACTACGTTCATCCAGAAAAAGATAAACGGTTACATCGGACACATATCACCTCTGCATATAATATATCTAATGCCTCTTAATGTTGTAAAAACTTAAACATAAATTAATTTAAATTTCATTCCACACATATCAAGCATTCCTCATGAGCCAGCCGCGGCACAGTCTTTACGATACGATTGCGCGACTGCATCGTGTTGGATTTGATTCTACACATTGGAATACAGCTCGCCCGCTCCTATCTGCCATGGTATTGAATTAATACTGTTTTCCCAGCCAGTGGAGGATCCACAAATGAATTTCTACCCATTAATCTACAGCTTTGTCACAAACGACAAAATATACAATGCATGATGATCTCATACACTGTCAGGGGCGTCCATTTCTAATTTTTATCTTCATCGAGTTACAGAATATTGATTTATCCTATGCGGGATGTATTAGACGATGACCTAATGCTTGAGGATATGCAGTCAAGGTAACCTATTTCTACCTACGAGTACACCATTGCTGTCAATTTAGATTCGTTTAAGGTTCAGGTTCATCTTAAATACTTCTAGCATTTTGACGGTGGCTTATTTTATCTTCCTCGAGTCTTATCTTATCTCGAGTCCGCAGAGCAGCACGGGTGTGACATTTGATCGCCGCACGACAGGACTGAAGACCAGTAATAAAACAGGGCCTAAGCACCAGGATGATGAAAAAAAGATACAAGAGTTTAAAGAAATACTTATACTTTTTAGCAGTTAGCATATATTTTTTACATCGTAAAAAAGTATACAATTGTACAAGAAATACGATCAGTAAAATTAAAATAGTATAATATTATTCTAAATATACGAAAAGGCCTAAGGACCTTTCGTGAAAATCTAAAATAGGACATAACGCAAACATCCGTTAAAGTTGTACACTTTTTTAAAGCAGGGATGTAAAAAAGTAATTATTATGAACAACATACGTTAAAAAAAGGGCTATCATCTAAATGTATCCGATATATTCGGAGGTGGATTATTAATTATCATTGTTGTTAGAACTATTTATTCAAATAGATCTTTATATTAAAGATAATCTACCATGTTGTTTACTAAGTTTTTTTCGTCTGTTATCCTACAATCTAATTTGCATAATTCAAAGTTTTTCCAGCCAAATAATTTATTTTTTCTCGTAACATTTACAACTTTCCACAGTTCTAAATCGTCGAAGGACTGACGTACTTGTATTGTGCTGGATTGATTTTTGTGAGTTTTATCACATTTTTTATAGATATTTAAAACTTTTGAGTGTTGATATGGATACCTGCCGCTTTTTGAATGTTGAAAAAGTTTTCCTTTTCCATCGTTACTACCTTAAAAGGTACTTCTCTCGGTCTCGAGCACCCTTTATCGTTTCTTCTAAATGTTTCGGAACCGTCGGACGCGAAACGCGCTATCGTATTTCAACTATCGCTAAGTCTCGATCGCAGCTCATAAATGAGTGGGCACTAATTAAAAACGTATTGTTTATTTCTTCCAAATATCCTTCTGAAACCTTACCTCAAATTCACCTCATTTACCTTGCCTACCGTTCACTGTACACTGCGTTTTCTGAAACTTCATATCGATCATAATTTTTTGTGGATACTGATAATCTGCAAAACGTCAGCTAGCAGTATTACTGCGTCACCAGTGTAACGAGGGCGACTGATCGATCGCCCGTTTGCTGTAATGACAGAATGAATTCTTACCTTACCCCTTTCCTTAAATCCTAAAATTAAACCCCCAACTTTGATTTGAATAGCTCGGTTCCTGTACAGAGTGTGCACGTACTCTGACAGTTCTTAGGTTTGATTAATTTTGTCGAATCTCTACACTGAGTTTACAAGATAGGCGAATGCATCGACGGACAGTTTTCTAATATATTAAAAAAAAATTTTGGAAGGAAAACACGATAATTTGATGATCGTTTCTATTGAAGAGAAATGAATCTTTCGATCTGTTTGTTAATATATAAAACTCACGAGGTTAAATATAATACAATTATATTAATAAACTGAGTATTACGGTTCGATTAATTAGTATTAGTGCACATATTTTGTATTATCTGCGGATAAAATTAGTTTTTGCAGTGTTACATACTGCATCATACTGATCCGTCGTCATCGTTGCTCACAGATTAAACCGGATTTATTACAGAAGTAGTTATCGTCCGACCGTTCAATTTTTTAACAGATTTTATTACTCACCTTTTATTTGTCTCCATTATGTTCAATTATATTAAAAATCACCCGCGCGATACCCCGCGAGTCATCGCGTAAGATTTGGATTTATCTAAAAGTTTGTACCGGAATGACTCAAAACTTCTAAAAATCTAGCAAAGTATGTTAGATTAAATGTAGAGATCTTTAACAATTTTTTTTCAACTGCGAAAGACGGCACGTATTAATGGCACGACGTCATTTTTGTCAATTCCAAACGCCTATTTCATTCAATCTGCATAGCGACATTGGAAAAATGTGCGCTCGTTTGGATCAATATTATTCTAATAATTTAATTATAATGTCCATTCGTTAATATAGCCATCGCAGTTTTGTATCGATGGTTTCCTTCATCTTAATATTTTATGACTTTAGTAAATTTATCTTTGATAGATTCGTAAATTTTGTCGGTTTTCCAAAAAAAGAGTCATATACTACGGTGCTGGATTAGCCTTGGCGGCAATAATGAAATGCCAAAAATAAATGAACGCCTTTAACACAAACGTTTAATTTGTCTCTGATCTCATCTCATTGTTCATCTTTGTACTAATATCATTATTTAAATACTTCACTTTCATTATTCAAGTACTTAAATATGTAAGAGGTAGCAATGCCCAGCGGCGCCGTGACGCCAACATCGCACCGGTCACGGGCTGACTGAATTGACGATAAAGACGGATACAGATGTTTTTAAAAATTATATATTTATTTGTAGATACATCAATATTAAATTATTTGGCTTCTCCTAGAGGCTCTTCGCCTGTACTGGAGAACCTCACACGTATTCGGTTAAAGTGACTTATCATAGTTAAATAAGGTAAAAATAAATGATAATATTAGGAAATTAATTTTTTTACTCGAGACAAAAGTGGTAATAAATAATAGCACACTGTTTGGGTTACGATCAATTATCTTTTACGAGATCTTTAAAATAAATATTTAAAGTACTTTATCACTGTACTTATTTTTCTTATATATAAGACTAAAATGCCGTTCTAAATGTGGAAATTGAACCTTTTGGTTTTTAAATATATATTTTTAAAATTTTCCAAACAAGACTACTGTGGACTATTGTTACGTCGCTATATATGTGTAGTATGGAAAGGATATATTATTTAAGTTAACAATAATATTACATAGGTACCTAATTATTATTTAATAACGATCGATTTTCAAAGTTAAAACGTTCAACTATTTTTCTTGACGTTTCAAAAGTTTGGTTTTTGAAAAGTATTTGTGGTATTTAATTAATATGGAAGAAGATTCGGTTAAGAAAAAAACCTACGTTTAATGGACGGGTTTTAAACACTTGTAACTTCAAAGATTTGAAACTTTTCATTTCACTTTATAATTCAGCGTAATGATAATGTTAACTAATTCCTGATTTCGGACACGTTATACAACAAAACTCCTACAGTTTATTAGCAATAGCAATTAGTTTATAGCAATCAAATGAGTAGTTGTTATATTCACACACATAGAACATTATTGTCACAATTTTGATATAAAAAAGTGAACTTTGATCAAAATGTCAGAACGTTGTCACGCGGTCACGCTGTATCACATCACTACGCCCGAATACATTTTGTTGCTACCGAGCTCGGCGGCGCGCGAGATCACCCCGTTCGGCGAGAGCGGTCGGTGAGATCGATCGCTTGACAGATTGCAGGCTCGGTCCAGAGACGAGGTGGCTGTCGGTGTCCGGTTCTGACCCAAGTTGTGCAGGCGTTCAGTTTCACTAGAATTATAGAAATAATGCAAGAAAAATTATTATTATAATTTAGTACAATTTCGAAGAAGATTTACTCAGACGCATATCATATGAGTGGCATCTGGGTCAACCTGAACTAATGTCAAATTCAACATCCCACATTGTGTAACACCAACAGCAAACTTGACTCATTTCTCTGCCGAGCCTCTCTTTATTTCAACTCACACTTAAATGAATTAGACATTTTCAATACTTCAGTTATTCATTTTTTATTTTGTACTTTTTCTCTTCCTTCTCTTACTTTTACTGATTTTTTTATATACCTGAAATAGAAGAGAAAGTTCTAAATTTTTTTAATAATAATAATAATGTATTTATTCCAGCGTGATCAGGTTTTTTTTAACCCGATTCGCCATAGAGATAATACATTCTCTGGTCAGGGAACCAGCTTTCTATGAGAGCGCCGCTTGCACCAGAGAGTTGGTGCTGAGCTCCAGCCGCAGCTTTACGCCAGCAACTCGATCTCAAAAGCGGAACGAATCCACATATACGGCCTTCGGTAAACACTGTAGATGCGCTGCTATAACGCGCCAGTCCGAACAGTATTCTGTATGAGTTGTTGTACTGAATTCGGAGACTATTTTACTCACTACGTCACTATTTATGGAGCGTCAAATTAATTTCGTATAGTCTTAATAAGTAATTGTATCAATTTAATAAGTCTTATTCAAATTATTCTCATACACTTCTTATACCTATCGTTAATTCAGAGAAAACACGAAACTGGTTCCATTTTTGTTACACATTTATTATGATTTTTTTACATCGATTAACTTTTTGTTTTTCTAAATAAAATAAAAAATAGAATAATTATTTTTGAAAGCGTATAGTGCCGATCCCGACAGGGCTAGCGGAGAATATATTCACATGTTACCAAATTCTGTAACATTGTACATTTTACTGAGCCAGGTGGCGGCGGACGGAGCCAAGGCGGGACAGGGAGCCGCCCTGACACTTATTTTGACATGGAAGTTACTTTTCAAGTACTTTAAAAATATTTCGATACTAAATATTCCGCATAAAATTTTGTACATCAAATATTGCGCAGCATTCATTAGGAGAAAAGTTATAGGTTTTTTGTTAAGAATTGGATCATCAGGGCGCGCGGCGGTATCCCGTTATTTCAACCGTTGACCGCATGCACTTGGAAATAGAAGAAACATGTGAACTCAGCTTTTACTTCTAATAACTTTAGATAATTTTTTTGACACATGGATACTTTTAACGTTAAAATCTAATACCGGCCTGGAATTTTATTTTTTAAAACACTACACCGCTAGGAGTCGGTACCCGTGAATCAAACGTTGTGATGAAACAAGAACGCACTCCATTGAATGCATATCACGAAATACAACAGTGTGAATATTGCGAGAGGTTGATAATCATCCGATCTAATTAATTATCAATTATGGAACGGTGATCGTCAATCTCTCGAGCGAAGATTTCCAAACATACAATTGTGGTGCGGTCACAGAAGAGAGCTCGGAGGGTCCGAGGACTCAGCCGCCCCCTTGACGAAGAAAAAGGGACCGAATCGGCAGGTTCTTACCTACTACTAAACCAGGATGTTGCAGCTGATCCTAGGAGACAGCTCGCGGTGCCTATGGCGTAACGCGCGCCTCCACCGTGATGGAGTCGTCCTTCGCGTAGCCTTTCAGGGGGTTCAGCAAGTCGGACCACTTTATGAACTCGTTCCAGCCCCAGTTTTCAGAACCTCTGCAACGGAAAAAATATTTATCGTAACAGAGACGTCCCTCGCCGATTGCAAGTCGGGCGGAACTCATAAGAGGTGACAATTTATTTGATTTATTTCAACAATTGTGAACTCCTGACTGAGTAATGCGAATGCTATGCAAAAAAGAACGAATGTTTGTAGAGATCCAAGCGTACGGTCGACCTCAAAATAATGATCTAAGTGTATACATTTTCTTCAATTCTAAAAGAATAGTATATTAGATAATTCTTTCCCATCTGTCCAGTGTCTTCTTACCGTCTAGTGCACTTTTCTAATAGTTTATAATAGTTCTCTAACCTACCTAACCGTTAACAAGGTATCATTATTTCAGCAATGAACGTAGTTAATAACGTAGGGACAAACATTTAAAATCCAAAATACATTTTTTGTAAAAATTTGAGATTAACAACATATATTTCTTTAACCCGGTAGCAACTAAATATTTTTTCGATACATAGATTTTTTCTGTATTTCTTTCTATTTGATTAATTTAATTCGTATTCTTTCCTTTGTAGTACGAAACTTTTAGAAAAAATATTTAAAACAAAGATGACATCGGGGAGCTCAACACTAGTATAGTATGTTGTTATGCCTAATATTTAATAACTCCGAGCTACACTGGATTCAATAACTTATTTCGGTTACATATACATATAATACATATCTTTGCACACATTTTCGACAATTTTATGAACTTGTGCCACTCGCACCAAATTACGTTGCGACCGATAAATAACCAACAGTAATTATAAATCCCGTTGCTCCCGAGTCAAGACTGACGGCGATACAGTTTAAGGGTTTAGTTTACTTAATATTTCGTCAAACTCGTCGTAGGTTTTAACGATTAAACTATCTTATAGGGGGTGATAAAGGTCACTGAAAAGTCTACAGAATTACCCAGAACGCTATAATATAACACCGTAATATTAGAACCCGTCTGACTTACTTAGTGAAGTTACAATAATCGGCTTCCATGGAGATCGGTTTCACGTCAGGCTTGTGCGACAGCAGCTTCAAGACAAACTTGATTCTGTGAGACCAGGTCTGCGAGATGACCCCGTCATTACATCGGAGGTGTATCCCCAGATACTTCTCGGTGCCAGTGTACGGTTTCAGGGCTATCTTCCAAGGCACACCGTACACGTGGTGAGGGTGAGACTTGGTCCATCCTGTTAACTGACTGATTTTGGAGAAAGTAGCGTTAAACGTGGTCAACTGGGCGATCTGCAAGACGTCACATGTTCAGAGAGTTTAATTAATGTAAATATTTGATAGTTTCATAGCCTCACGATTCTCTAAAATATTGTTGCAAAATGAGGAGTATTTTTTAGAAGAATAATTTAACTATGAAATGTACTCGTTGTTTTAAATGAAATTGGCTAGTTGACATGTCCAACTTTGCGCGACACGCCTGGCCATAAGCACAATTCCATGAACCGATCAGTCTTACAGTGACAGGAAAATACTTTTTTCTTTTATATTTGATGATAAAAGTGCCTGCCATCTGTGGACAACAGTTATTAATTGGGTGATTTTTTACAAGGTGATTAATTTTTTTTTTATTGGTACTTATTATATATACGTATATTATTATAAAAAATTTGAAAAATAAAAAATGGCTGTGTCACGATCATTCCCGAGGAGCTCCTTCGCCGTCGCGTGCGTGATTGGCCCGCAACTTTTCTCGATTTTATTTGTTTAAAATAAAAAAGAAGATCACATACTTATTTAAAAATAAAATGTGACATATTTAATTTGAAAAAAAAACTGTAATTTATAAACTCGGAAGTAGTTTTAAAAAAAGAATTTTCCCTGAAAATTTTTAAATAATTATTATTATAATTATTGGTTTATTAGATTAGATAATTCTTACGGTACATTGTAGATAATATTATCTAAAATATTAATAAAAAAATTGAAGTCAATTTGAAGTAAATTGTCGTTGCAATGTTGCAGGCCAGGTCGAAAAACATGGTTTCGAGAAAAACGCGATAGAATAAAAAAGTGACTTGACGTACGGACGGTGCGCGCCCGAACACCTGCCGTACCGTCTTTGATCCTTTATACTTACCGAGTTAGTACGCTCATGTTAAAGTAAAAACATTGAACTTTCGAAAAATGCAATAATAAAATGTATTTATTTAAAATTCCAGGATGGTGTAACCCTTTGTCAACAGCCTTAAAGCCTCTCCTGCTTCAGGTAGTATTCCCCGTGATTGATCGTATCCCTTGGGCCGTGGAAGGAAACGTAAATAGTTTTACTCTAAATGAATTATCGCGTACTTTGGACGCGTCACGTCGTTGCGTGTCTTTTCAGGTGGAAGACAACCTGGACAAATTGGTAATCACTGGGAACGTGCGGAGGGCCCGATTTCAAACACGCCTAGCCACACGTCGTATTAAACGAGGCCCGCGATGGCGAAGAGCGGAGGCAAGAGACCAGAGGACCACTGACAGCCAGTCACCTGTCAGGCAACGGTTCCCGACCGGTATGCCGCAAGGGTGTGCTGAGTAGACTATCCCGCTCAAATCGAATTATCTTTTTCTTGATTTATAAAAAAAACTGATAAAGCATAATCACTGACCGCTTCAATATTATGGAACGCGTATTTAATAAATGTAATATTCAAGTTTCTTCTGTTTTCTGTAAAAATGTAATATTATTATGCTATTATGAAAAACCTTTAATACAAAAATACATCGGGTTATTTTTTTCACGTAGAATACGCAAGATAATTTAAGGGTTTAAAAAGCGACGTGCACTTGATGTGAATATGGATGGGAACCATTATACTAACTATGTTCATGTATTATATTTTTAACTGGAATTTATTAAATTTATTAAGAAATGATTTTACTTGTGAAAAAAAAAAATTAAACAGTAATACTGTACCGTAGCTTTGTCCGAAACTTGCGCAACCTTCAACATTGCCGCCTCGGCTGTGACCCGCAACTTCTCCGCGCGTTCCTGGAAAATAACACCCTCTGAGCGTTAGTCTAACTTACCATCACGCCGGGTAGGCAGAGGATAGAGCGTCACACCCTTCTGTCTTGACACGCGATTGTCGCCTCATCCGCATTCATACATTCCGCAAGCTCATTAAGGCTTCTGACAGGACCTGCTTTACCTACTCGTTCCGAGGCTTCAATATTGGCGTCATACATCTTTCTTATTCTCTCTGAATTCATTCGGTGAGCAAACCACCTGAGCGATCCTTTATTAATCTTATTATTATGTGCTAAGATCAGTTTTACATTCTCCCTTAATTTGGTCATTTTTTACTCTATCACGAATGGACTTGCCACATATACGCCGAAGTGATCTGTGTTAGTAAATTTTTCATATTCCAATACGTGGAAATTTGTAGGATATTTGGGACAGGAGTGCTCGATGCGCCTTGCAGATTCGCCACAACGCTGCAGAGCCTCCCTTCTGACCTTTGGACTTACCCGGTGTCCAGGTCAGCACTCGTCAGGTAGATTGATCACAGGAAGGGGGAGAGGGGTGTTGAACAATAATGCAGGAGACAATACGAACATATTTACATAAAGGGTGTCCAGCGGAAAAGTTTTAAGTTTAATAATAAATAAATAAAAACTACATTGTTATTCTCATATTTTATTTATACAAAATGGAGTTTAACGATGCGGATTTTACGTTTTATAAACAATATCGTCTAAATGGTGTCCATTTATCTTAAGACACTTTTGCTATCGGACTCTTAAATTTGCGAACACGCGAGAGCAAAGCATCGGTTTAATGGCAGCAACTTCACGGCGGGTATTTTCTTGTAGGGCCTGAATTGTTTGAGGATTGTCGCTGTAAACTCTCGACTTAAGGTATCTCTACAAAAAAAGTCGCACGGTACTTGCTGATTAATTTTTTGGGAAAAATTCCCCTCAGCTTCTCCATTGAAACTCTAGCTGTGTGTGGAGTGGCCCCGTCTTGCTGAAATTGTGTTTTGTTGTTGAATCCGGGAATCAGCTGAAGTTGCGGTACTAAAAACTCGTCGATCATTCGGCAATACACGTCAGCAGTGACTGTCTTTCGCTGGTTAAAAAAATTAGGACCAATTATCCCTCGGGCAGAAATTGCCCACCACCACAAACGTTTTTGATGGCGTTCCCTCGGGTTGTCGAGGCACCAGTACCTCATGTTTTGTTTATTAACATAGCCATCGATATGAGAATGCGCTTCGTCAGTAAACAATATGTTTCCAACCGTTCGTGCTGTTCCAAAACGTTCCAGCATCGTTCTCTTTAAGGTTTCAGGTAAAGAATAGTCATTTTCGTTGCAGTTTGTATTGGTGAAATTGTAGTTTCTTTTTCAAAATAACGTGCACTGTTAATTTTTTATTCCAGTACAGGCTGCAATCTTCCTTATCGATTTACGCGGATTGCGCATAATTTCATGTCGAACTAGAGCCACATGTTCTGGCGTCGCTGCTGACGTTGACGATCCCGGAGGAGTTTAGTTAACCATTGTCTCTTCTTGCCTGAACTTTTGAATCCAACACCGGATAAGTTGCGTGCTCGGCCCATCACTCACTCGTCGAATATTAAAGTGAGTATAAAAAGCGCGACGCACACGAACCGATGAATCACCGCACTTTAAATATTTCTCAACCGCGAACGCGCGGTGCGCTCTGGACCAGTGACTCATTGCGACTAGTAAATCCGCAAATCACGCTCGTAGAACAATACCCCTCCCACTTACCTCACCCTGGTGGTTTACGAGCAATTACAATTTAATCTTGAAATTTTTCCGCTGGACACCCTTGATTACGGATAGATGAATACTTTTATTTCCTACCTTTTCCGCGAGTTCTTTGAGTTCTTTGATTTTGGTTTCTTGTTCCAAAAGTTTCGTTCTCTCGTTTTCTTCACAGTCGCGAATCCTCTTCGATTGTTCTGCCATTGAGATGGTGCAATTTGTTAATGTCTCGTTGAGGCTTAAATTGTCTGCAAACAGATCTTCTTCGTTGGGACATCCCACCGTGGTCGCGCTGCTCTCTTCCAGATATCCCGGAGTTGACTGAGTCAAATAATGATTTCATGTAAAATGTAGGATTATACCAGAACCAAAAGCATTGCTGAGTTTAAAAAAATAATGAAGAAAGTAGTGTCTCAGCGGAATTAACAATTTAATCAGCTAAGTCTCAGTTCATTATCCATTTATGTTTGATAAAAGTGAAGAAATCTATTAGAAAGACATATAGAAAAAATAATCTCGATAAATGTATTTTTTCTGTATATCTTTCTAACCGATTAATTTAATTTGTATTAAAGATACCAAATATAAATATAAAAAATATACATCACACGCGGCAACACATATGTTTATATTTTCTATGACTGTACTAAAGTCGATACCGATGGGCGGATAACGGATTTTAGATACCCTTGATATACGCCTCATTTGATCTCCCAGGAATGCGATACCCCTGATATACGACATAGGGTAATAAAATATTGACGCCTTACCTGCTCTGTCGAGGGAGCTGTAGCTGTAGACTCCTGACTAACAGGCGATGAATGACCAAAATCATCTATCGGTGTGATCGTTTCCACACTGGTTTTCAGCGAACGACTAAAAATATGACACAACGTAATAAATTAGAATGTTTATAAATAATGTCACCTAGAACCATATATTCGTACAAATATTTATTCTGGAAAGTTAGACAAACAGTAGACATTAAATTAAAAACATTTATTCTGTTTTAATTGCTGCAGGAGATATTCACCTAACGGACAAACGGAATATTAACGGTTTGTTCAATATGCGTAAAGTGAGGCGCGAGGCTCAATTTGAAACTTGGTACACGATAAACTACGAAAGCCGAGAGTTGTCTCCAAACAATCCCTCGGGAGTATAATCCCTGTAATAGAGATTATTTCTAGACGAAATCTTATAAAAATCTCATCCTTGGACATTACACCGGAAAATATATAAATTTAGAGATTTTTGAAAACAACAATCTTTGACCCTTAAGATCCTTGTCCACGGAAGGTTACACGGTGAGATAATCTCCAGTATACACGATGTTTAACGTGAGGCGTTATATAACAAACATTTATTCCGTTTGACATTTAGCCCAACTGAGGAACGTGACAACGATGATAATATTTGACATTTAACAATACGAGCGTGAAGTAAGTAAGGAGTTTATTCCGTATCTCAGAGATTATCTCGAGTCGAAAATCTCCTAAAATGTCTTCCGTGGATATGCGGGGGGCAATTAAAATGTGCTCTGCACCTGTCCATTTATTACACTACTCACTCTTCATTCTCTATAAACCTCTATATTTTACATAACCAATATCTCCGAATCGGGGACCGATGAGTGATCTCGCTTTAATAAGAGGAAGAAAATGTACAAAAACTAGATCTAGGTATAAAAATGATGACGTCAAGTGGTATTGAGAGTCGGTAAGACACACAATTAACTAACCTTTGTTGCGTGAGAAAATCGAAATTATCCGTAACCATGGAGACACCGATACCCAATCCGATGCCGATAACAAACATACCGACGCTGATGCAGACTGTCAGCACCAGCTTCCCGGAAGAGTGATCGGGCGACATGTCGTTTACCGACTATAACAAAATTTAAAAGTAGGAGCAAAATAATAAACTATATAATTTTAAAGTCATGTATGCACACGTAATTAGTTTATATAATACTAGCGGACAACGCTCGGGATTCGGACTCAGATTAAAAATATGATATTAAGTTGATGCATAATTAATTATCTGCCATTTTTTTCGCGACGTTTCTTTTTTTTACGTTTTTTTAATTGAACGTTTAATTGACATTTATCGTTTCATTAATATAATTGTTTAATAGGGTTAGGAAATTAGAAAAGCATCCGCACATACCCCGCATTATGCCGTACTGTACCACTCGGAGGAAAAGTGGAAAGCTGCTGATTTATTTCGCGATCTCAACGATCTTTTCGGCGAAGGAATGATTAGCGAAAGGGCATGTCGAGAGCGGTTTGTTCGCTTTAAAGCTGGCGATACCGGCTAAGACCACAAGTCGGGAAAGGAAAAAATATTCGCATTTTGATGATCGAAAGTTTCACCACTAGGAAACTGGCTGAGATCTTCAACATCGATCAGTCCACTGTGACCATGCCCCTGGATAATAATTGTACACGATATGTTTTGAGTTTGTTCTCGTTTATGGTTATGTTACAATATAATAATACAATATAATTTATGTTAAAATATAATTTTAAAAAAACGGCGAATAATTATGCATCAACCTAATATAATTATTATGACTAAATCAGTATAATTTAAAATTTAGGGAATTATAAGAAAGAGGGTACCTTTGTTTTGCGCAAACGCTAAATGTGTAATAACTATGTATGCAAAATTTGGCCTAGACAGGGGGAGGGGGAGATGGTCAGATTGTAGAGTGGAATTGAATAAAATTTGGATGGTGTTCGATATATTTATATCGGGAGGGGAAAGGGAAGGGTGGTCAGGAGAGGGTGCCTATATATCTCGGAGGGTTCTAAAGAAGAACTGTACGAATTTGAATGGATACCATTCGATGAAATACACATTTATGTCGCGGGGAGGGAATGGGATAGGCAGGGGACGGTACCTAAGTTTTGGACAGGGTTTAGATCGGTCAAAGGGTATAGGATTGTACAGATAATGAACAGACAGACAGACGTTCAGTTTTACGCACGTGCATAAGATTTTATTTTAATGTTTTTGTAGATTAAAATATAAGATCAATTTTTATGGTAATTAGAAAAAAACTGCCTTACCTGATTTTCGGATTTTTTGTAAATTATTTGTAATTCATGCGCATCATTTTGAAACTAGAATAAAAATGTATTATTTGTCAATCTTCCACCTTTTTCTCTTGCGTATTACAATATTATTACAAATTGCTTTACAAAGCATTACTCTTATATACACACAGGTAGGGAATCCAATCCCAGAATTCCTGAATTCCCAAACCCAGGTCACAGTGATCAATTCAGATTAGTGCATACAATTCTGAAACATTTGGGTTATCCAAATTTGATCAATACTAAATACAAATAAAAAGATATTAAATACACAAACTGTTTAAAATAATATTTATTTTATTAATTAATGAATATTTGTACAAAGATTTCTTATTCATAATTATTCACATTCTTAAGTGTCCTACATGAACATAAATGTACATCTTTTTATGAATGTAACATTATGAGTAAATTAGCATTTTATAATCCCGGGGCTGATCCCGAAACGCATTTAAAAGTAGCGATTACAGTTTTGGCTCGGGTTTGGATTCACTATTCAGTGGTGCATCACGGAGTGCGGAGAAGTTAACTTTGTACAGTTGGACCAGTAACCGTCCACATTTCAGTGGGTTATCAGATCAGATCTGATGACGGAGACCGACCGCAACATTGACCGAAGAGGTTCGAGGCTCAGAGAGGCAGAATCGTTGATAAAATAATTTTTAGTAAAGTGTCTTTTCGATTTATTTATATAATCAAAAATAATAATAATAGAATGATTATAAATGGAATATTGTAAATATTTAATATTTAACTTACAGTTCGTCCCTTCGTATCTGACATGGCATTGAATGAGTACTATCTTCCCGGTCAGCGAAGGATCCACAAATGAATTGAACCGATTAATAGCATTGTCTCGCAACAATTAGTATCCGAGCGAGATGACTGCGTGCGCGGCCAGGGGTGTCCATTTACAATTGTCATCTTCTTCACGTATCGCGGTTATCAGCATTTCGGTCAGCAAGTCAACGTCTGAGGTTCCACATACACGATTGAGATGATCTCTCTCCTCACGATTGAGATGATGTACCTAACTCCGCGATGTTAAATAGGAGTCCAAAGGTCCTTCCGCGCCCGACGATACACGATTTTGTATCAATATTTTTCCCAGCGCTAATAATTTTTTTAATTCACCAAATAGATGGAAATATAATATTGAATAAATATGGACTAATAGTTTTTAGAATTCACGAAAGTAAAAAATGTAATTATAATATTTAATAAATAATTGAAAACTTGTTGGATGTACAGAGTGTACTGCAGTGAGCGGCTAATAAACGTGGCCCAAATTGATCGCCGGATTTAAATTGTAAATAAAATGACGTTTTTATTGATTTTAAGATTGGATTTATATTGAGTATTAAAGTGCGCACTCTCCGATTAAATATGAAAAATGATGTCGGACAAATGGCCACCTCGACTGCGGCTGCTAATATTGGTTCTTTTCGTTCAATTTTTGATATTTCGTTTTTGAGGTCAACTGTTTGTAAATTGCTGGTATAGATCTCGGATTTCAGATAACTCTATAAAACGAAGTCGCTCAGTGCTGAACGGCAAGATCTTGCTGACCGAGCGATGTCGGCATTCAGTGACCAGGAAATTGTCGGTTCAAGGTCCGTATTGTCCAGTCGGTGCCAAAAAACTCCGTTATCGAATATGATAACAGTGCGTATTCATATTACATTCACAGTCACCGCATTCGGAGGAGCGGGTCTATCGCGCCGCCTGCCGAAAATCCACACCGCACGTACGGCAACTCTTTCGGAGTGCATTTGCTTTTCGTGAATCTCAAATACGACAATTTCGTTTGTTTACGAAACCGTCGAGTTTAAAATGCGACGGTAGCCCTGGCTGGTTTTAATCATAGCTCACCGATTAAACTGGATTTATCGCCGCCACCACAAGGCGTTATCTTTGGGACATTCTACACTTTAAACGGATATTACTCAACTTTGTTTGCGTGTTATCCTTCGCAGCCACATTTAGAATTAATAAACATTATTATACAGGGTGGACAATTATATTCAGAAATTCCACGAGCAGTATTCATTGCAATATTGCAGTTGTTAGGAAACCTTCAGGAAGCTGGGCTTATTCACCTCGCGTTGTTCTTTCCGAGACCGCTTGCGGGTCCGACGAGATTATTTTCATCTGCATTATTTGGTCCGCGTCTTCGGCGATCTCTCGATGAGTCTTCGATCTCTGTAGGTCGTCAAACGTATATACTGGATGCATCATTCTAATCAGCGAGAAAAAACGCACGCGATGATGATTCATAGATCGCTTCGCGCTGAAATCTGCACTGTTCTTCACGCACACTCTCGAGTCGAATCTTCGAGAGAAATGTCATTCGTGGACCCGGGCCATTACTGTTAGTATACAACCTTCTTCCTTAGAGAATTTTTCATCGTTTGAGATGGCAGACCGCGTGAACTTTCAACTTTTTGCCTTTAAACATATAAGTTTCTATCCCTATACAATCTATTCTATGTAAAAATGCATTTGCGAGATGGCAAACTGTCTTAGATTTAATGGAGATTATATTGTTGGCTGAAATGTGATTGTTTTTCTCGTAAGCCACTTAAAAAATGGCACGCATTAATGGCAGGACCGATAATATTATTAATGCACTCCCAACAACTCCCATTAAATAATGTTGACGTAATATGATACTAATTTTATTAATTTTTAAACTACCGAAAATAGTAAAAAGTTCTGTAAGCTTATATTTAAGAAAGATAGTAATTTTCCGCTAGTGAGTTCTTTTAATATTTTATTACTTTAGGAGCAATATGATTTAGTGTTAAAATCTAATATGATTTAGTGTTAAAATCTAATATGATTTAGTGTTAAAATCTAATATGATTCAGTGTTAAAATTTGAAACAAGAATGCCGGGAAAACGGCACTAACTTTAAACAGGCACGGAAACCACCCAATACTTAATACGTATTGGAATAATAACTTTCTTTTATCGCCTGGAATATAATCTGCAGCCTCATTTATATTTATTTTCAAACTATGGAAGCCCTTTGTTTTACATCTTAGTTTGGTGTCAATACAAACGTATTTTATAGAAAAAACTCGAGTGTCTAAATAAACAGTTTCTAAAAACACCAACTTCAGTTGACGTATTAAGCCTTTATCATTAAAAAAAAAATTAGAATTTTCTTTTTCAGCTAAATTTTTTAACATACGATGCCAATTATGAGTTGTCGTGACGTGCATACAAAATAAATCGTCTATTTCTTCACCATTAAAAGCCAGAATTTTTGGCTCTTCTGAAATATTGCAATTTTGATGGTAGTGATATTAATTAGTATTATTTTGAATCGTGTACAGCATTGAAGACTATTCTTCGATCTTCAGTGCAGAATGGAAGAATGTTACGGCGGAGGATGGGAGCGGGGACTCGCACATTGACATTATTGATTGATGATCATCGGTTTTTATAAATCATTTATTAGTAAATGTGTCAATAGATCATTCTTAAACAATGGACCCACCCTTACCAGAACTGTATTAGAAGTGGTTGCTCTCTGAACTGTATTAAGAGCGAGAATGCGGCTCTAATGAAACCATCGTATGAATGCGGTCGAAGTTTATCACTTATTTACACCTCTATACTAACTTTCAGGGCCTGTTTTCGTGCTATATATTAGAAGAAAAGAGACAAAATACAGCGCAACAAAAGGTTTGTTTCAGCACGACATTGTTATCATAATGAGATGAAAGCTGCAATGTCATGTTAAAGCAATAATGTTAACATATCTATATATAGACATATTATGAACATTGACAATTTAGAGCAGTAGACCGATAGCATGTTACGTACGATAATAATGGTGGTATATCTGTATATGGACCTCAGACAAATAGTTTCTTTTACAAATAATAATTTTTATTTACCAAAATTTATCAAGAAAATAAAGAAACGGGGTTAATTACGATTACAAAATAACATGAGTAGAGTTAGCGGAATAAGATAGACGCTCCCCGAATGGAAGGTTTGGACGAAACATAAATAGAATTTGAATTTCGCTCGCAATGGTCATGACCTAAAAGAAAACAAAAGGAAGTACTATTTGTCCAGAATAAGCATTTACTTATATAGGGAGAGGGGGACATCTTAAATATTGTCGTGGATGTACCTAATAAATTGAATATAGAATATTGTAATGAACGAGCTCCGTCACATTCCGAGTATATCACCCGCTACTGACAACATTATTAACTGATCTACGACGGTTATAAAGTTCGAGTACTGTGATCCGTGTGTGGACACGAGCCATAATATCGTCGACTTGAGTGCGCGTAAAGACCAGTACCTACAGAGTTAAGCGCAAAGCGATCTATGATCACCACTCCGTGTATATTGCTCAGCAGAGCTCATCGAGGGATCATCGTAGACACGAGCCACGAAAGTTTAAAATTGGATCGTAGTCTTATTACTAGATCGTTAACCGACCGTTCCAGACTAAAATCGTTATCCTCGAAATGTATGTAGAGTGACTAAAAGGTATGAAGAAGAATGACTTTTTAAAATGAGTCCACCATTCATTTTATATTTTGTTTTTTTATCTACTTAGATATGTTACGTTTTTTCGCGAATAAATAAAAATGAAGTGTCTAATATCAATTAAGATAAAAACATGAAATAACAGTTCTGTAAAGTCCAAAAAGCTTTCTTTTTAAATTTATACAAATAATAAGGATTAGGTTAAGAGTGAATACGTTAGCAAAATTTTTTTTTAATCTATGCGTCCTGAGTGCGGGCCTTCTCTAAACGCGGAGGTCAGGTGCGATTGCAAATTGCTCAATCATCTTAGTTACGCAAGTTTTATTTTTTTAAATAGAGATTCGTGGACGGTATACATGTCATATCAATATTCTTACTATTTTCAAAATATGTGTTATGAAAATAGAACTAACTTGCCGGTCTCCCGGAACGAGACGCGAACCACTGACCACTACATCACTAGGCCAGAGTGTTAACTATTAGACGAACAAACTACTCGAAGCTATCGATGAGCACTTGTTGATTAGCGACAATAACAGTTTTGGTCTAATAAATTTTAACAAAACCAAAGTATTGTGCAGCTACGACTTTGATGCAGTTATGAACGGTCCTGGAGAATTATAACTTCTTCTTCCATTTTCAATAAAAACCTGAATTGTTCTTATTTTTCACTTTGGCGTCAAATTTGGATAAAGATAATTCATGGAATTTTCGTAATTATACAAATAAATAAATGAAATTTACATCAGGTATATATATATTTATATTATACATATTTTTCAAGTAATATTTTTTTTTACCTGCCAATAAAACAATTTTTAGCAGAGTTATATTATTGTACAGTGCAGTAATGGCAGCCCTCGGGGCCTGATCCATCTGGGAGGCTCCGATCATTGCTCGCAGATTAAACTGGATTTGTCGCCGTCACCACAAAGCGTTATCATCGGATCATTCAATATATTAAACGGATATTACTCATCTTTTGTTTGTGCGCCGTATTTAAAATGAACATTCATCAATTCCACGACTAATACAGTACACGCAATAAACCCAAAATTCCTTAACTTTTAAAAGGGCTCATCCTTCACGACCCATCCGTCTATAATTTATTAGGGTCCACCACTCACGGAGACCAGCCAGGATTAAAAGTGGAAACGGCTCTCAGTTAGATCGCCCTACAGAAAATGCTGACCTCAAACATTGTTCGACTAAATCTGTTCGTTTTAGCCGAACAATGTTTCATCCCGCGAATTAGAGATTCATTTGTAATCATGCTTTAGCGAGGTGTGCGAGGGAGCAACCGTGACCAGTGCGTACACAGTACATCGTGCACAGTGGCGTATCTAAAAAAATTGGATCCAAATGCAAAATGAGAAACGGGGCCTTTTATAGCCTGAATGCACACGTTTTGTATGCAAAATTATAATTTAATAATTCAATTTTTTTATAATTTTAAAATTTATTAAACATAATTTTACCAATGATGGAATCAATTTTGTAACTCTATATTTAAAAACTGCGAACGAGTGACAAATACGAAGTAAATTACATTTGATAATACTCACAATAAAGTTTACAAATACAGTTTATCATCGTTCAATGTTAACCCCTTTGGCTGCACGGCAAACATCTAATCACCTGATGAAGCATGTCTCGTGTTCAGGAAATATAGCAGTATGAAATTGAGTCCATTATTTTGATTAAGCCTGTATTATGGGGCGCGGATCTTTTGTATCCATATCTAACGTGAGCCCTGTCGGCTGCATCGGCGTAGTTAGGCCGCTGACTGTGAATACTTTTATTGTAAATACAGATCTAAATAGGTTATCTATTACGCGTACTTTTCGATACCATTATTTTCAACACGACTAAAAATCACCCAAAATCGTGGTGTGGTTTTTATTGTTTTTTGATAAACATTCTTTAAATATCCATTGTTTAATTCTGGATATTTTAACAGCTAGGTAATAGGTACGAAGCGGATTGCATCCAAAAACACTGATCTTGTGTGTAAAGATATTATCGATATTGAAATTCTGCCAAATAACGAAGCGATAACATCGGCCGTCTCCGGATAATAATTGGAGATATATCTATATACCTACTGCAACAAAATAAAATTTTATTGTTTTCCTCACTGCATCTATAAAGCCTCGTATTGACGGTGCGACTGATAATAATAATTAGTATATTTTATTTTTGCCAATTCCAAACGCCTGTTTTATTCGATCTACTTAACATCTAATCGTGAGATTGGAATAATGTATACGAATGCGCTACAAATGAATACTACGCTACGTGCTGACATCCGAGACGCAAACCTTTCGCTGGTAAAAATAATCATCGTCGAGTCTGATGTCACTCATAAAATTCAAACCGCGTGGAAAAAGTGGCGCCCGCTACCGCGAGGCTAAAAGGTCGAGTACGCGAGACGGCTGCGCGACCCGCGGCGCTATCCGGTGCCGAGTGCTAGGCAAACTCAAAATGCTCAGGCGGACCGGAGGAGTGGCGAGACTGGATAGAGTTCGGAATGAGAACATCAGAGGTAGGTTAATCAACTTAGTAATCAAACATTAAGACGGAAATGAAAGACGCCCGCATAAGCGAGAGACTGTCCGAGATAAAACGTTCTGGCGCTTTCGTACAAGGAGAGAAAATCCAAAGTAAATTGAAAAATAGAAAGTTGAAGAAGAAGATCGTCGCTAGGGAGGTGGGTCCGATAATTTGTCGTCAGATGGCACGCGTATCGCCAAATTTGAGATAACGTAAATAAGAATGTGTCTGCTTGGATATTTCTTCGCATTAATTGATCAAGTTAGGTTGTACAATAATAGACCGCTTCCTTTATTTGGTAATTAATTATATTTTCAACATAATAAGTTTTACAGAACAGCAATCGTAGTGTAACAGGTAGTTGAAATAATTTGCGCTCGTTTTTTAATGTACAGTTTCGACCATCTCATCATTTAGTGAATTTATTAAAACCTCTGATTTGCACTAATCGGTTGTCATTGTGAAATCAGCATAATCGGTGACGATGGTCACTAAGGAGGCGGTGGGGAGATTAATCAATTACGCAAAACTTACATTTACATAGAAACAAATTTAATCACATCAAACACATGGTAAACAATAATGTTCTTATGACTATTTATCTATATTTAATCTTATCTAAGACGTGGATGCATTGATTTATCTCTATTCATTGTTCACTCACTGTCCACACTGTCACTATCTTGTCACGTGCAGCCAGCTACGGCCGCGTGCCGCTAACTGCGGATTGAAGCCCGCTCCTGGTCCGGATTACGGGTGCAGGCTCTGCAGCTTTGCTCGGACCGCGTGGGTTCTTCGGCCGCGTCCGGTCATCTGGCGCTGGATGGAATCATTCGGAATCCATATTTTACGGAAACAATGGCGACCGGCCAGAAGCTTCCCAGAGACCAGCTGCTGACTCATGGCCTCAGCTCTCGAGGTCAGGAGTGCAAAAAAGGAAGGGAGCGAGAGACTTCGTGAGCCCGGGTACCGGCTTATATAGAGAGGGGGTACCCTTAGCGCGCTCTGCTTAGCCGAGAATGCCCGTCGACAGTGCTGGGAGAAGAGAGGGTTAACGTTACTTAACGCACGGCCGGGCGACACGTTTTGGCAGCAACTTCTAGATGTCCGGATTTCGTCACACTACGTCACGTGTTACACTAATGGTGGTGTATTACCGCCAGTGGAATCTGAAATTGAACGAAGATAAAACCGAAACAATTTTATTCACTCAGAGGATAACGAGGACGACGTCGAGAGTTAAAATCTTAGTCAATGAGAGCGAGGTGAAATACCTCGCTTAAAATGGATAGGTCACACATGACGTCTTCGTCATAACGGATGTCTTCCCGCCGAAACGTAATACACGAACGACACATGTGAGACTCGGGAATAACATTTCTCTATTACCCAGCGTTGAATATACAATTGAATATACGTATTTTTGAAGGAATTCTTTCGATAAAGTTGTCGAAATAAAAAACTTTCGTAAGTTTAATGTAGCCCCTCCCAGGTCGTTATTATTGATCATAGATAAGAGAGATAAATTTAGACACACATGCATACATATATTACTTTCTTTTTTACCTATGTGTATATGGTATATATGTAGTATCGTTTACTCTTTTATCTGCTTTTATCTATGGTTATACCATAGAGCCAAGAGTGAATTTGACGCGGAGTTGCCGTTTCTGATTTCTTGGTTAGATCTCCGCGCTGTTTCTCGTTTCCCTCGCGAATTTCAACGGTAGTGCCATTCTCTACTTCAGAAGAATTTAACAGCGGTCTTCGCGTCTTACCTTTTACATAAATGAACGGATCTTTACAAACGGTAGGTGTTTACTGATTTCTAGAAATTTCTTGACGTTTGAAGTGAAGTGAAGTGTTGGGTCGGCCCATGCTTGTATATCCTTGTCATGGAAATATCAGTGTAAACATGAATCGACGAATTCATAAAGTTTCTGTTATACAGGACATTGAGAGCCATCCAGTTTTCTTCTCAAATATTTCGGTTTAAGCGTTTTCTTGCTAGCTTGCTTTACGCCCCCGAATATTTATATAATAGTCAGCGGTGTTGATTAATCTATTTAGCTTACATTATCCGAGGATTCGTACACAATTGTTTGCAATCGGGAACATTATTGACTCAATTCTGCCTATCAAATTACGTATATTCTCGGAAACAAGATTGTTAATTGTTTTTAAAATATGTACTACATTTGTATAAAATCTAGAGTTCTACTTAAATACTTTCACAGCTCACGATTTTGCCCGAGACTCGTGCGGGTAGATGAGTGTAATACGACGCGGTGAGTCGTGATGAGTCGTTGCAGTTGAAGATGTTTAACATAATATAGTGGAATTAACATTATTTCATTATTCATCAGCATTGTTATATTTGCACATGTCATGGAGACAGTTATATTATTATAAATGTTTGTCAATTTTGGAATATTTTTAGATCGGGTATTTGGTAAATGTTCTCAAATAATAAGAATTTTCTGCATAAAGCTTGTAGTTAAAATAGTGTAGGCCGGGGTTTGAACCGGGCTATCCAAGTTTATCAGTTTTTGTAGCATAAGCTGTTTGAAAATAATATGAACGTTTATGGAACAAGATCTGGCTCTCTATTCTTTATTTAAAATATAAAGTTTTTCTATAAATATATATTATAGTGCACGTTGATTCCCATTTTTTCATACAAAGTGCTCAAATCATAATTTAAAAGTCACTAAAAGCAGTGATCAAGTTGAACGAAACAATTGCAATGAAAATGAATTAACCAAAAGTTCCCAGCCTTTGTAGGTTAGTGAGCATTGATCTGTTTGACAGCACTGTGGTTTTAAAAAATATATTTACAGGAGCATTAACAGTTTGATGATTGTTTCAAATTGTCACTGATACAAAGAATTCATAGGCTCAGTAATATGATCAGTCTTATCTATATTTTTTTTATTGTAATGCTTCAATATAAATGTAATTTTTAAAATATAAATGTAATTTTTAAAATATAAATGTAGCTATTGATTGTTTCAGTATTGAAACAATAGTATAATTGCATATTAAAACCATTCTGTGTTCAGTATTTTTAATTGTATTTTTTAATAACTGGATATTTTTCGATGATTACACACTGATGGTAATGTATTATTGTAAAAGCTCATATGGATTGTTAAATAAATAAAAAAACTACAATATTAAACAATTGATAACCGATGAACCAGGTTCAAAATGGAAACAGGCAAGTCAAGAGTTTGATGTCTACGATCACATGTATATTTCATCCTGCAGTTAGGTAAAAATGTTTGGATAAATAATGTACAGTGGAAGTCGGTTATAGCGCGGGTTTACGGGGGTGTATCTGACCCGCGTTATATAATATCTGCGGTATAAACGAATAGTTCATAATTGTGATTTTTTTCAATGAAAATCAACACATTTTTAAAATTTTATTATTTTTATACATTTTTATTTTATAAAATGTAAATAAAAATCAATTCTGTTTATGTTGTTCATATATTATAACAATTCTTTAAAAATAAATATTAAAATTTAATGAACGTAATATATTAAACACATAAATTTTGAATAATCTCTGTTAACTATCATATACATTTAGGAACGAAAATACATATAACAATTCTTAAAAATTTGAACACAAACACAATCACTTTTGGAAAAAATCAGTAATTTTTTACAAACGGCGTCAATGATAATAAATTAATTTAGTAAAAGTTACATTCTTTATTTCTTTTAATATCGTATTTTAATTTACCTATAGTAAAAGACGCGTTATAACTGACTTCTACTGTATATTTTTTCCCATCTATTTACAATAATTATTTTAATAAAAAATTGTTCAGTTTATTATTTAACAGATTGCAACCATGGAAACTTTGAGCTTGATGCTGCCAGGCAAAGTGACGGAGCTGGTGGCTGCACCTTCGGAGCCTCTCGGGATGCAACCCACACTTCTGCCAGGCAAGTTCTTCACTGATATGTTTTGAATTAGATACTTCTTTATTTACCAGTCGCGTGTTGCATTCAAACGTTTATGAACAATGTGTCAGTTGTATTGTCAAAGCGTGGTGTGTCTGCCAAAACTAAAAATAATAAATACTCATTGAATTATTTAAAATATGAAAATAATTCTAATCTAACTCGTGATATTGCTGAAGTTGCTACGGTCCGTTTTTATTTGTTTTGGGGACTGAATTAGTTAGCCATTGCATAAATGGTGCTTGAGTGTCGCATAAAACTGATGTCATCTTTGAAAAGGTATAGATAAGTTATAAAGATTATATCACAAGTTACAAGTGCATGTACAATGTGTAAACTGAATGGAACAATTCACTACGGACTGAACGCCACTACCGCGCCGGGCGTGATATTTAGAATTCTTTGTGAGCACACAAACATTGTTATTCTTTTTTCTTGGATTATTAAAGCATTTGAAGTATTATTATAGATAGGTATTTCAAGCCATTACAGAAAAATAATTGTCGGTCACTGTCAAGAAAGGTTATACTGATGAATAACTTATAACCTCATAACTGGGCTGATTTATGACTTAATC
This sequence comes from Eubasilissa regina, assembly GCA_022840565.1. Lineage (NCBI taxonomy): Eukaryota > Metazoa > Arthropoda > Insecta > Trichoptera > Phryganeidae > Eubasilissa > Eubasilissa regina. Next base: position 305,519 of record JAINEB010000021.1, on the reverse strand, counting down.
ACCACTAATTGGAAACCATGTTCTTCTATTAAATGTTGACAAAAGATTCCTCCTATTTATTATTAAATATATAAAAATTATCTTGATTAAAAGTTTGAATTTGTAATAATTAATACTAGCAGAAAATAATGAAAAAGAAGTGGTCCACTATAACAAAACCTAATTTAACCGTAATTTATTGTTCTCGCTAAGTATCACCCGGTAACAAATTGTATTCCTTGTCTCGCTTCCCTGGCGGAGATTATTTAAAAGCATACTTTTAAATAATGAGGTTTGTCTCTCGGCTATGTACAACATTATACAGGTTACCTCCGTTTTTGGCACGATATAGAATATAGCTATGGGGGGGAAGTGCCCTACCTTTGGACGGTTTCACCTTTGGACAACATTAATATCTCTGGCAATATTCGAGATAAAAATTCCCTAAAAATATATGGGTATTCTATTTTCATCAGCTAGCAACAAACACTATTGTGTCAAATCTGTCATTTTGTTAAAAGCGTTTTTCTTTTACAAGTTTGAAAAAAATTGTACGAAAAGTAAGTTTTTTTTTTACCTATTTTGATGAAGTGTTTTTAATGACTATTTACATATTGTCTTATATTAGTTAATTGTATATTAGTAAACCAAGAATAAGTCTATTTGATTTAATTGTTACTTTTGTATATTTCTAACTGCAAATTTCTATGATTAATAATCTTTTAATTTTGTGCGCTTGTCATACCTTTGGATAACTCTTCCACGCGTCCAAAGGTACAAACGTAGTGGAGTGTATTTGCTAAGAAGTTTGTGGTTAATAAAGCCTTTTATTTTAATAGTGCCAAAAAGATGTAAGAAAGAAAATGTTAATATTGAAGTCTTGAATGAAGCTGTTAAAGAGGTGATTCAAATCCAGATTATGGAAAATTTTTATAAAGAATGAAAAAAATAAAGTTACAAAAATGAAGATCCTTATGGATAAATAGTTGTAACATGTTATATATGCAAGCGATTGGTCAATAAAGAAAATTCACTCACCTGTGACACATGCGAGAATAATTTTCATGTAGGGTGCATACCGAAACGACACAAAGAAAATATTCCAGTTACAGAGAACGGCGATAATTACCTATGCCAGAATTGTTGTAGTCTATCACAAGAATCAGATACAAATAATTCTGTGGATTCAGAAGGGTTGTACAATATTTATTTAAAAAACAAATGTAACCAAGAAGTTTAGTTATATCATATTTTTTATCAAGCTTTCTCGTTATATTTTTTGATAACGTCTTATATCCTTATTTTGATAGCCCTGTTTAATTACTGTTATTCCATTTTATTCAGAAGATTATATAAAAATATATTAAACATTTTTAAAAAAGATCAACGTATATTTGTAGCGTAAATCTTACTCTTACATAATATTATATTCATAAATAAATTAGTGTCCAAAGGTAGGTTCACCCCTGTCAAAAATCCAGTTTTTCAGTAAAATCCTTATAACTTTTAAACGGTGTAAAATTAACTATACCAAAAATATAAAATACATACACAGATGTCATCCCAATAGGTAAGAGAAAAGAGTTTGGCCATATTCTTTTCTATTTATCGGATAAAAAAATCTAAAGTTGAAAAATAAAGTTTTGTCCAAAGGTAGGGCGCTTGCCCCTAATGCTTTTTACAAGTTTTACAATAACTGAACTTGTACATATTTTGAAAAAAAAAACAAATACAGTATAACATGTTAAAATGTTATATTTATATAATTATAATATTTTGAGAATAACGTTTAGGAACATTTTATTTGGATTATTTTATCCCAATAAATTATAAAATATTATTTTTTCTAATTTCATCCTATTTTATAAAATATTTTATTTATTTATTTGTTCTATTCATTAATTAAATGATTTATTCCTTAATTAGGATATCTTTTTCTAGCAATTTATTTAGCTGCTACGCATTTTCACAATTCTTCTCGTTCTTCCGAGTTACACCTTTGATTGGATTTTAAAATAAATACAAAATTTCTACTTGCAGATAAACTTTTTTTTTTGTATTATCGGCCTTTTGATAATCGTCAACAATGGTTATTGACAGAATGTGACATCAGTACAACCTTTCTGTTTAGACCTCAAGTGGATTGTTTTTTTTATACATTCAAACAATTATTTGTTTTTCCTACTTTAACTTCCGAGACCTGGCCATTCAGACCCACCATCAGTACACAGTCAAATATTTTGAATGCAAAATTAATAATTCTTAAATCTCAGCAGGCAGGCACATCTCGTACGGGCGGAATGTAGATCTTCAAATGTTCCACATCATTCTCTTCCTGTTGCCAAATGTCAAACTGAAAGTGATATTTTGTGATTTACTGCGCTTCTTTTTAAAGACAATATTCTTAAAAAGTTAGGGGTGAGTTAGTTCCCAGAATCGGCCATGGCTTGTTTCAAACTAATCCTATGAAGAGCGGAATAGTTAAAAATGTCTTTTTTTTTTTTTTCAGTTTTCTTGAATTGTTAGTTTGGTGACCAATGGTAATGTTAACACTGTGTAGTTTCTGACGGACAGTAATTATGTTTTTATCATAATGAATTAATTTTTTTATTACTGATAATTAATTTTAACACAACGTGACGCATTTTTTCATTTTTAGTCGGTATTGAACTAGTTAACAAACATATTACCTTCCAGTATTTTCTACCCATATTAATGCAGGATTTCCCGTTTGCTTGCGCTGTTCCAGCTACCACTGAAGGCCGCTCTCTACATTCTCTCGGGGAGACTGGACCTCGACGCGACACCACGGCCATGTTATGATATGTCGGATAATTCAATCTGCCATATCATATCTCTCACTGTATAAACTATTTCAATCATGGGTGTTTTGAAAATTTGCAATGGCAATAGTGATGCGAAGTATGCAAGTGACTTTGAATGCTTTGAGTGAAAATTGTTGAAATATGCCAGTCCAAGTTTTTTGTCAGTAGAAGAAAGATAGTAAATAATCGCTTGGACAAATTTTTATTTCAAACAGTGGTCGAATCAATTTAAATATCATTCAAGAGTGACCGAGAGACCGGGCTTAAGAAGGGGATACTGATAGTCTTTAAAGTGTTTATCTCGCAATCCTGATTAATTAGAATGAAATGTATGCCTTTTGTGCGGAACTCTCATAAAAAGATCGCCAGAAATGGTTTATAAGCAAACCACATAAAGGAGAGGCTAGACCGACCTGTAGGTGGTACTTATGCCAACATACAAAATGAAGTAATTTTTTTTAAACTTCTCAATAATAAAATTGTAGATTTTCATGACTTAGATAACACAACAGTTTCCCCTGGATAGGATCTTTGTTACGACTGACATAAACATGTAAAACCAAAGAGCGGCATTTCGTTGACGATGGTCAACGAAATGCTGAGATGTCAGGCGGGTGATGTGACAGTGGTAGTCCGGTGGCGGTCGGAATAGGGCGGGGGGGGGGGGGGGGGGTTCTCAAGATTGACTATACTAGTGCTCCATTGTACTGCGGATACATTGCATTGGATGCGGGGAGAACATGTCTGATCTAGGAACAGTCATAAAACCTGACAATTCAAACTAGAGGAATGAAAATATTTTAATGTGGTGTGGGATATGAATGAATATATTGAATGCTTTTTTGTAAATTACTAAGTTAGAAAAGATTGTAAAATAGGATAAATGTGTAAATGATTGGTAACAATATTAAATTTCCCTGTCTTTTAGGTGCGTCTGTAGACAATCGTAATTTTATTTATTTTTACAGCATTACAAAAGTGAATTATCATCGTGCGACAGCAACCGACGATGCTCGCGGGAGGTGAAAGCTAGTGGTGCTGACAAGTTACGGTCTGCGTCGATGGTCACAGCTCGAGCATGTCTAACGCATAATTTTTAAATTTTTTTTCAGGGTTTTTTTTTGTATTTTAAATTTGTGTGTCCTTTGTTTCTGCTTTTTGTTTCAGATTCTCGTCACGTTAGTTGTTAGATTTTATATAAAAAAGTGAAATATGGAGACTGGTTAATTATTAGAGGACAGACAATAAATTATTTAATGTTTGTTTTTTCATAAAAAGGTCCCTTTTGAATGAATAGCCAGTGTTTTGGGATTTTAGAAATGTAACAAAATATTATTTTGTGTTTCTGCTTTCTGTTTCAGAATTATTTACAAATGTTTTTAAGATTTGTTAATTTAAGATATTTAATTAACAAATGTGGATTATTTTTATTGTGCAGTAAATATTTTCAACACAAATTGAAAATATCAAATCAATCCAAAATATAACATATTTTGATAAATTAACATTCTCGTTAAATTGAATTCTATTTGTTTTGATGATGGTTTGTTATTTTTTGTCTTTTTGACTCTGGTTTGAGTTTAAAACAATTAAAGTTAATTAAATGTAACACCAATTGAAATTAATTTGAAATGCAATTAAGAAAATGAATAATTCACAAACATTATTATTTGGAAGCCTTTCTTACAAAGCGCATCTTTGTTTAATAATTTTCATTTTTCAATTTGTTAGGTTGTTTGATATTAGATTAAGTTGGTATATTGTTGTTAAGTTAGGTTAGATTGCTATCATAGGCTAGGTGTAATTCAAAATATTTCCAAAAATACTCACGGCATGTTCCCGTTTTGCTTATGTGTTAGTAGGCCTGAGGACTGCGCTACGCTGGCGCGGCGAAAGCGGACTCGTAGCGTGGAAAAGAACCGCAGAGGGACGCCTGCGGACCGCCACGGAATATCTTAAGAAACAAAATGTACTTGACACACGTTTAACATTCAAGCGGCAACGCGTTCGGACGCAATACAAATTCGGTTATTTGTGTCACGTCTTTCGGACTGCACGCTCTCTGATGCAAAACATTATGTAGAATTTTATTAATTTTGGTCAACACAGACCGAATGCACACTCAAACAGCGCAAAGGTTCTCGCATCTTTGGCTTTCAAATGCTTTAACGTATATGTGTACATTGAAAATAGTTCCTCTTTTCAATTACCTTCAGCTTAGGTGTATTTGATAGTCGCAATGTGTTATCAAAAGTCACACTGGAATGTAGGAAATTTTTAAGAAAAAACTTGCACCAAGTCAATAAATCCACCGTCCATATAAATATTTTTTATTATATAAATACTGATTTTGATTTTGATCTGGAAACAATTCAGGGCTCTGCCGATGTTATTTAAAGTAATATTTAGTATGCGCGGTCAGGGAGTGTCGGCTCGGAGAGAGCGCGTTGCTGCGTAACTTTGTGACGATACTTCTCACGCCCGTTATGACTGTGTACTACAGCTTCACATTGATTGTTTTAGGTGCCGACCTCTCGGGCTTCTTGTCCACGCCTATTTACGATCTCCAACAGGTCGGCGATGTCTTCACCGGTTAGTATTAATAATCATTTTTTCTGCTTCTCATCGTTACAATCACAGTCATGTAACGGTTTACCATCACTAGCATTAATCATATACAAACATCTAAACGTGAAATGCTCAAGAGTAAACCGTGGTAAGTGACATCTAAATTCGCTTTTTTCATGTAAACAATTTTCCCCCCTTTCCTGGTAATTAATTTTTGTTATGGATTATTTTTATTTGTGGTAGCATTGTGCACTAATATTTTAACATACCCTTTTGAATGCACAATCTGCAATAACTAATGTACTGTTTCATGCAAACAAACATTGTAAATGCAAAAATCTCAAAACAATGGTGTTGTGAAATACACAATAAAAAATGTTGAATTTTGTGCATAGGTGATCTCCACTTAAGGTATATAGATTCATTATAATGCGGGTCCATGATGGATTTTTAAAATTCTTATCACAATTGTTATTATTTCTCCAAGTTAATATTGTTAATTTTAAAAGTATTGTTATTATTTCAGTTGAGAACACATTTTTGCTGTGAAGTTGCATTTTCAAAACATAGTACTGTGGTATTTTAATACAAATTAGAATTAATCAGCTAGAAAAATGTACAGAAAAATCTATCTATCGATAAAATATTTAATTGCTACCGGGACTCGAACCTGGACCTCTTTCTATCCGGGAAAGTGTATTCTCTGATTTTTCTATAGCGATCAAATATATTTTCGGCAAATTTTGAACTTATATTCTGTAATACGAGAGTGCTTTGATAAGTAACTTGGTTTGATATTGAAGAAAACAATTAGTGTTCTGTAACGTACTTTATTTTTCGACATAGTCCCCTCGAAATTCAACGTTTATCCAGTTTCGCGGAAATGAGTTTCTTCTAGGTTTTCAAAATATTCGTTTACTTCTTGTTACTTCCCTTCATTTGACTCAAATTTTCATCCTGCCAGGAAGTTTTGAGTTTGGGAATAGATAGTAGTCCAAGGGAGCCAGATCTGGTGAATAGACAGAATGCAGAAGCAGTTAAAACAGCAGTTTGACCAATTTTTCTCATCAACACGTCTTGAATGCACCGGTGCGTGAAACAACACCATTCCTGGGCGTTTCTCTGCTATTGCTGCTTTTAATCGGTCAAAAAGTGATGCATATTTTTTTTTGATCTTTTTCTTTTTGGTCTTGGCTAATGTGATTGGACATACAATGTTATAAAACTATTAGTATATGACATAATAGTTTTTTGTTCTCTTAAAACTTGTGTGTCAAACAAGTGTGTTGTGTAAGTTGTTCTGTGGTAAACCGCATTCAATATCGATATTGAAAATTGGTTTTACAGAAACCATGCCGTACTTTTGTTTCTGTAACTACACACTACCTAGTAAATCTAATCTTGTTTAATTTAGTAACGAATCCCTACAAACTCTGTCATATTCAGTAAACTCATAAATTCAGTAAATAAAAATATATGAATGACAATGCAACATTTTGAAACAAACAAAACACAATATAAATATTGACCTTTATCAAATTTCGACAACCAATATAATAATTTAAGTAAGTGTATAAAACCACACCTTAAAATATTTCAATAAAACCCCTTCCTGTAAAATGTGACGATTTATTGTCAGTATAAATGAAACAGTCAACCCTTAAAGATGTCCACTTCGCTGAATGTATTAAGTTGTAGAACTTGTAAAATATGGACGCACCCAAAAAGGGTCACGCACATTGTACTCGTAATCAAAGTCTGGAGTTATAGATTACACATTTCTATTTCGTTCGGATTACTTGTTAAAAATTGAAGATGGTGGCTCCGCATTTTAGTTATATTTTAGAAGATAGTGGACGATGTAAGTGTACTTTGCAGCATCTTAAGGAGAGCACGTTTTTCCGGATAGGTAGAGATACAGGTTGGAATCCCGGTAGCAATTAAATATTTTTTCCATGGATAAGATTTTTTTCTGTATATCTTTCTAGTTGATTCATTTTATTTTGTATTATTATTATTTCTTTCTTATTTATATATCATTATATTTTGTCACTTGAATATTTAATTTCACCTTATTTCCCAAAAAATATAATAACATGTACCTTATTTCACTGCGCTGACTGCACGCGCATGGACCTGCTAAAGACAGACTAATCTATTAGATTCTTGCGGCCAGTGCCGGATTTTTTAAATATGTTTTTTCAAAGAAAATATATTCTCTTTGAAAATGTCTACTTAAATATTTATTTATTATGAATAACACCATAATGTAGCCAAACTATGTATGCAGTATGTATTGTGAAAAAGCCAGCCTCGATAGATGATCATTTTCAACTGTCCTCAGGTCCCGGAGCTAAGTGTGCCACTCTACCTGCCATCTTGGGCGGTTCGCTGCCTCGCCTCGGGACGGAGCAGGCGGACTGCGTGGCACGTGCCAAGAAGTACGCCATGGAGCAATCCATCAAGATGGTGCTCATGAAACAGACGCTCGCCCACCAGCAACAACAGATGGCCAGCCAACGTACTCAGGTGCAACGTCAGCAGGCCCTGGCTCTCATGTGCAGGTGGGGCTCATTTGACCTTACCGAGTCCTGAATCCCGAATCGGTGCAATTCTTCCAATTAAATTACTAAAAAACTAATTGTGAAAAGACAGATTAAAGATTAAAACATGCTTATGCCAGTATTTTGACAATTCATAAGGTACTAAGAGGGTTAAACAAATACGAAACTTGTCAAATTTGATCAGATTGCAATACTACAGATGCGGCGAGCTCTGGTCGTGCGCTATCTATTACAAATATTCTTCCTTTCTACAGGGTGTATGTGGGCAGCATATCCTTCGAGCTCAAGGAAGACACGATTCGCCAGTACTTCCTGCCGTTTGGCCCCATCAAGTCCATCAACATGTCGTGGGATCCCGTCACGCAGAAACACAAGGGTTTCGCCTTTGTCGAATATGAGATCCCCGAAGCAGCGCAGCTGTCGCTGGAGCAGATGAACGGCGTCATGATCGGCGGAAGGTAAATACTCACATTGTTAGAATATTCTAATTAATTATACTAATTAAATTAATCCATATGAAATGTACACAGAAAATATCTATTTGGCCAAAATATATTTGGTTGCTTTGGGAAAAACGTACAAAATACTTGTAGGTAGTGAATTGTTGGAACAAGTTGATGAGTTTCTGTGTTTGGGAAGTATGTTTGGTAGAAACGGAAAGGCTGAGTGAGAATGATATTGAAAGGAGGGAATAAAGTAAACAGCGCTTTAAAAGGAATTATAACGGGAACTTGTCAACCGAGGCAAGACTAGCGGTACATGGGGTCCTGGTACCGAGACTTATGTATGAAAGGGAGGCCTGGCGCTGGCAAAGGAATGAAATTAGACTAAATGCAGTGAAATGAGATCATTTAGGCTTATATGCAGCGGATCCATTTTTGACAGTAAAGAACGAAGAATTATGGAGAGAATGTAAAGTTGATCTTTGTATTGTAAGATTAAGAAAGGATCACTTAGGTGGTTTGGTCATATGGAACGGATGAATGAGGAGAGAATGGTAAGAAAGATGATGGCACCAAAAATAGAGGACGCCTGTGGAAGACTTGGCACGACCAAGTAAACCAGATACTGGAGGATGGTCTCGTTAGAAGCCTCAATAATCGACAAGCTTGAATGAGAAGATGTATAAATGTGGATGAGGCGAGAATTTTGTGTCAGTGTGGTGCTCTATCCTCTCTGTCTACACCCTGCGGGAAATGGCGTGATGGTAAGTTAGTTATCCAGTATTACTGTGATGGTAAGTTAGTTACCCATATTTCATATTTTCACATAATTCACTTTTAAAAAAAAAATTGCCCGAATATAACATTTCTTGTTAATTTTTACTGATAATTCGTAAAACTTGATTATTCATAGTTTGTATGCATTTTTTATACACAAAGTAAATAATTTGTTCACGTAATTCGCATGTTCGTGTATTTTTAAATTTAAACTCGCACGACTACGCATTCGTCATCCCTTTGTGAACATCTGTAGCTAACTCCGCACCCTAACCGATCACATCGCTGTTCCTTATTGTAATAACAGCGCACTTAGAGCTTGCAGGACTGCAGCTGAACTGAGTTATACCATGTCCAAATTCCGCAGTGAGTTTTATTAAGATTTGTTGTTATTGTCGGCGCGTTGCGAATTATGTATTTTTACTCTTTTACTCTTGTAAACCCTTAATTATAATAAAAATTAAAATAATTTGAACAATTTCATTGAATCTCGTAATTTATAAATGAATTGTGCGCAACAGTTGTATTCATTTATATCTGGTCTTTTGTCTATGAAATGTTGCAATTTGTTAATTAATTAATGTAATAAAGAAACTGAAACTTTTGCATTTTGTTCTCTAAAATGGCACCAACATCTTGTAATTTGTGTAAATCCTTAACTGTTTGAACAAATGGAGCTTATTTTAAAAACCATCAAAAATTGTTGTCAAAGATAAAATTATTGGAAAATTTAAATCCCCAATGAGTTCTGAGTCTGAGTTCAAACTAAACATCGCGGGAAAATAATAAGCTTTAATGTAGCATGAACATTTTAACTTTTTCATTCTTTTCATGGACTCTTTAATATTATTCCAATTTTGATGGAAAAGGCGAGTTTGACTGTTTCGACGCGTAAGCTGGCGCATATATTTAAATTTCGGTCCTGTGAGTTACAAATTAATGTAGTATTTATTGTATATGTATATACAGTGAAACCCTCCTAATACGTTTTCCAAGGGATCGCCAAATAAAATCTTATTAACAGTGATTTCAATATTTCCATGCTTTATTTGACCATAACGTCTAATATTGTATTTTAACTAACATTACAGTAATTAAAATATGTATTTGAAAATCATGGCCATAAATAGGCATACCTAAACGAGTAACAAAAATGCAACAAATTAATAATAACAAAGAATGAATGATAATAAAATGCTAATAAAAAACCTAGATGAAAATAAAATGATTAAAAACAAACTTATAAAATGTTGATGACTATCTAATAAAATACAACTAATCTCCTAATGTACCCTTAAAATATATTAAATACTACTTATAGGAAACTAAATGTAGTATAAAATTTGAATTATCTAAATAATTACCTATAAAAAAAGTACTATCTAAACTGCAAAAAAAAAACTACTACTAAAAATTGATTATAAAAAAATAAATAAAATACAAAATTTAAATTAAACTCACATAAAATATCTAACTACGTAAATAAAATAAATCGACGTAAGAAAAGAGAATATAAAATGAAATTAAAATTAAACCCATAAAGTATCTACCTAAATAAAGTAAATCGACGTAGCAAAGAGTAAAAGAACCATCGACAACAAGACCAAAACACAAAATGATTTCAAATTCAAATTATTCGGTGTTTTATAGTAAAATAAGGGTAGGTCAAAGTTATTCAGAGATAAAATACGACACCTGTAAGTCCGACGAAAGTTTATACTTTTAATGCTAGCAGTCCGGTAGCAGTAGCTAAGGTAAGGCGAGAGTAGCCGAGCATGAGAATGTAGTGCAACTCTCGGCTTACATCGCCTATCTCGTGTCGACACTGGTCGTCTCGTGCCATCTCGCTTGGCCACGCACGCCTCGCCTCGCCCCGTCCACGCTCCGTTCCGTTCGGAGCGGAGCGTATCTCTTCCTGGCCAACTTGACGAATGCACATTTAAAAAAAGTACTGTTTGTAAATGAAAACCTGTTGGACCGCATATCTAAAATTTATCCCTTTTGATGAGTTTTACATAATTTACCTGTACACTCAACATATTGCCTTGATCAATGTAATTGAGGCATGGAATACTCACCCTTACTGAATCTCAGTTCAGGGAAATTATTGTCCGCATTGACATTGACGATGGTAGGTCCGAACCTACAAAAATACGTTAATAGTATTTTTGTCCTTAATTTTACGATTTAAATTTTTTAATCACAAATATGATGACATTATTTTTGCTTTGTTTATTTATTTCGTGCTAACGTAAAAAATCAAACAAACAAATAGATCAGCTGGTTATGTTAATTCAGTTGTCAGTGCCCTGTGGTTTACTCTGTTTTGTTTATTTGTTAATAAATTTTCAAATACATATCGGTCACGAAAATAAATAATTTGGTTATTTTAGTTGTCAAGAAATATTAATCAAAGCTGAACCAGAAGTAATTAAAATGAAACAGCTCCCAATGAAAGCAGTTCCATGTGGTTTCTCCGAAAAACGAATGTTATCAGATTTCGAACATAATAATAAAAATATATATTTTTATGAGTTAAATTAATACATAAACCGCTTTCGAAATATTCCTTTTCTTTCTTGCAAAAAACATGGTTTTAATTAGTTTATTTGAGATTCTGATGAAGAAAAAGGTATTTTCCAAAACCGGTTGGCGTATTAAATTTAACTCATAAAAATGGTTTAAAATAAAGTTATAAATAATATATGTTTAAATAATTTCGTGAACTACAAGTGAGGGTACTAGTTGCAAAGTCAGCAACCTCCATTATTATTTGTTCTAACTTTTAATGCAGTTGTCTTTTCAAACTTAACTCATTTTTATATTTATTGGTCATTCAAAATCGGTGTTAATTGCAAAATCAGTCGCTTTTGCCGCCGCCATTTATATTAGAATTGAATCAATAGCAGTCTTCATTACTCAGAAATTTAAAAGGTCGCCAGTATGGAAACTTGATCACTTTTGGAAAAATATGTTGTATTTATTATGTATTTCAAACCAGATTATGGGGATTATTATTTATAATAAGAAATGCATTAATAAATATATTGTTCTTTATGCTTCTATCAGATTTCACGTTTTCTCCAAATAAAAGATATGGAGGTAGCTGAGATTGCGGCTAAGTAACAATAATACAAAGAAATTTAAGCAGTTGTATTAAAATTGTTGTAGTCGAACATGTTCAAGGAGCGTGTACAAATTCTGTACCATTACAGAAAACATTATTAGGAGATTTTTACAAAATCATATTAAGCTTCAAATAAATTTACTTCAAAATAAATATTTGTGAAATTGATCCATTATTATTATTATTCCATTATCATTGCTTCAGGCCATAAATCATCTAATAAAAAATAGTCTGGCTGCTCAAAGCTCAATGACCTTTATTTTTTTTGTAACTAACTAATTTACCATCACGCCGTTTCGCTGCGGGAGTAGGCAGAGAGAATAGAGCACCACATTCTTCTGCCCTGAAACAATTATCGCCTCATGCACATACATACATATTCTCATACAACCTCGTTGATTATTGAGGCTTCTAACATAACTATTTTCCAGTATCTAGTTTACCTGGTCGTGCCAAGTTTTCCGCTGACATACTATATTTATGGTGCTATTAATACTTGCGTCATATATCTTTCTAACCATTATCTTCTCATTCATCCGTTCCATATGACCAAGCCACTTAAGTGATCCTTTCTTAATCTTACTTACTATATTAATATCTGCTTTACATTTTTTGAAGTGTTAGGAAGAGTATATTATCCAGAATAGTATTAATGGTTAATTTTATCGCATAATGTTTTTACTTGATGTATATATCCTTGAGCACACATTACATTTCGCATGTACTTCTCAGAAATTCAAAATACGCAGTTAAAATTTTTTTTCAAATTTGAATAATTAACTCCGTGAATTCGTATTTTCTTAGCATAACAAGAACGAGAAATTAAACGTGAATAAATGCTCCTTTCAAGATCAGCTTTACATTCTTTCCTTATTTCTTCATTCTTTACTCTGTCATAGATAGATCTGCCGCATATACGCCTAAGCTATCTCATTTTCACTGCATTCAGTCTACTTTCGTTCCTCTTCTGCTAGCTATAGACCTCACTTCCGTACATCGGTGTCGGTACCCGGGACTTCATTGTGCGCCTCGGTTGACAAGTTCCCATTAGTTATTTTTTGTATTCAATATATAATTTCGAATCAATAAAATATTTCAATTAATCGAAATAATCACATTTTTTTAAACACTCGTATTTCTGGCATGATTGAGATTAGGTACAGCACATGCAGTTTCAACATTTTCAACTTGTATTTTTAATCCATATGTATTTACCCCTAAAATATAGCGTTCCACTCAGTATACGTAATAAGATTACATAAAATTTATTAATTCAATTATAAACTCAAAATTTGATGAAGCAATTTGATACTTGGAATTCCCGAAATAAATTGAAGGTTCAGGCCAAACATAATTAGGGTAATACTGGGAAACAGATGAAAATAAAAATGTCAATGTACTACATATTTTGTCTATATGTTATTTGAAAAGACAAGCTTGTCCTAAAATGAGGCCTAATTCAATGTGGATCATCTTAAGAGTTAAGTAAATTGTTGTGTATTCCAAGAATTTATTCTAAGGGGTTTTTCTGCCTCCTAAGCAATTAAGAATATTTTGAAGTAGATATTAGTGGAAATAAAACAGAATTACCAATGCGGGTCTGGTATTGTACATGCTGAATGTATTGTTTGACAGCTGGGGTTCTGTTTTGTTGATTTTTGGGATTTATTTTGCTTGGGCACTATATTTTATTGGCCTATTCAATTATTACCCTTTTTGTAAATGGATAAACTTGTATGACACATGGAAAAACCCATTTAAAGAGAGTTAATTTTATTGCACCCATTGAAAGAATATCACTTTCATTTTTATAAATATCAAACAAAAAAAATTCTGCAAAAAACGTATTACAAGGGACATTTTGTAGGGATAAACTGAGTTCTGTCAGAAATATTTTAATTTATTTGGCGGGAAACTTATTATTTGGAAAACGTATTAAGTATAAAAAAAATACGTAATTTGTACTGGACTTTTTCGGGACCGAAAAATGTAATCCTATTAGGTGTGAAAACGTATTAAGAGGGTTTCACTGTATATATACATATTTAAATATAAAGGAAATAAAACAAAAAGACAATATACAGAAACATGGTGAGAGCACTGCAGGACAAGGATAACATGGAAAATAAAACAACTCTCCCCTCGAGGTAATTCAGACTGCCTAAAGACTAGTCTAGACGCCGGCAAGCCACCTCGGTGCAGTCTAGGAGGGATGCAGACAGATTATCCCCGACTAATACCCCACACTGGTAGAGGAGTTTCCCCTCTCACTCTCTCAGTAGCTCCCAGCGTGACACCCATGTCCCGATGTACGCCCTTATAATACTTTTGTCTGATACCTATCAATTTGCCAACAGGAATATCAAAGTAGTGGGACGTCCTTCCAATATGCCGCAAGCCCAGGCTGTCATAGACGAGATCCAAGAGGAGGCCAAGAGCTACAACCGGATATACATCGCCAGCATCCATGCTGACCTCACCGAAGATGATATCAAGAGGTCAGTGTTGGAGCGTGCCACTTATTTCTTCCCATTTTTTGTTTATTTTGCTTTATGTTTATCTGTCTGACAAAGCACTGTTAAGAAAACACTTTCTCTATATTCACATGACAACATTCAAAGTAAACTAGTGATAAATATAATTTCACGGCCAATGATGACACACTCCATCCGAGCGGAGGCGGCGCGTGAGCCGCCGTGCAGGCAGATCTCCGCGCCGCCCCCAAGTGGCGGACACTCCTAGCTGATAAGATCTGAGGCCCTCTTCTGTAATTATTTTAAATTAATATAAACTTCATCATTAAAAATTCAAACTATTGGATTGGTGCATTTTGTGATGATTGTGATAAATTGGTAAGAAATGATCTTTTTGAATGTCTCAGAATTGTCGGGAGTCTGATTGAAATTATCCGGGTGAAGACTTATCATTTTCCATACAGATATTAGTATTATTATATAATACAATAACACATTAATCCTGTGAAAACACCACACAAGTGGAAGATTGCAATCAGTACAGTAATTAATACCCGTTCACTGGACTAATGTCTAACGTTTACATAAAACATTTTTTTTAATTGAAAAAATGTAATTAAAGTTCATTTCCTTTGGATATCATATTGCATCGTGTAGATAAGATATCAAATGAATATATTAGAGCAATAATTGTTTTCCTGCTAATTACGTCACCAGTTTGCGTGAAAAGTACCCTTTGTCCGTTCAAGTTACCCAAATATTGCTTCCAACTCTTCTATTGTCATCTCCTTTGCTTGTGTATTCCATCCTGTTGGTAATTTTCATCTTTGTAAGCCACTGGTCATCCGTGATATTATTATTACATACTTATTTCTAATAAAATGACCATATTGTAATATTTGTGTAAACATTTTTTAGTGTGTTTGAGGCCTTCGGTCCCACCTCTTACTGCAAGCTGGCCTACGGGGCTTCGGCTCACAAGCACAAGGGGTACGGCTTCATCGAGTACGAGAGCTTGCAGTCAGCCCTGGAAGCCATCGCCAGCATGAACCTGTTTGACCTTGGCGGGCAGTATCTCAGGTATGTTCACTTCTTTTTGGGTGCATTTATATTTAGCAATCCAATTGATAGGCATATTGTCAGTCTAGTAGTTAAATCCTGGTGATCCCGTATGGCTTGAGCCTCACCACCCGACCCACCGGCATGTTAGTCCCACTTTCACGGCACAAGAGTTCAGCTCAGATTGAAAGCTATGGAATATGTCGAAATATATTTCTTGGTCCATTTAATTTCATTGAAAAAACATTTACATGTCCCTTGGATGGTATTTTAAATTCATGAACGTGAAGTGATATGTAGTGTATGCTATCTTTTGAGTACACAACTATAATACTTTTTGTTTTAGGGTGGGACGGGCCATCACCCCGCCCAATGCGCTGATGGGTCCCGCGATCAACTCCATGATGCCCACAGCTGCCGCGGTGGCCGCAGCCGCCGCCACGGCCAAAATACAAGCAATGGACGCCGTGGCCAGCAATGCTGTCGCTCTCGGTGAGTACAATGCCAAAAAACTTAGTAAATACAGTAAAACCTTGTTATTGTGAAATCCAAGGGACCAAAAAATAAAAATTCATCAGATCCTCATTGAGTTGACACATAATATATGCTGTTTCAAGGAAAAATGAATTATCAAATTTGGTCCATAGATGGCAATGGTGTAGTGGTACTCGAAGCGAGTCCATGTAATACCATATATGCAACATTAAAAAATTTGATAAATATGGAGATTGAGGGGTGAGAATTGTTGGGTGAGAATGTTGCCAGCCGAAGATAGGTCGTAAGCCCTGTAATCACCCCATCCTATATATTTTTCATTAAATATAATAAAAATAGCTTCATCTCTATGAGATATCTGATATTTATTCAATATAATATTTTTGGAACTTCCAAAATGTCATGCAAATTTAAATATAAAGTGTTTAATTGTAGAGCCGCTACGAGCATTGAGAGTTTCGCATCGGTCAATCGATCTTCCTATTTCTTTACATCGTAGAGAGATGAATTCGGAATCATAGTTTTTTTGTCGAGGGTTAAAATTTTGTGGGAATTATCACGACCTGAAGCCATTTTAGGGTTTCACAAAATATTAAAAAATGTATTTAAAAATAAATTATGGAATACTAGTAGATATAAATGTTAGTAAACAAACACACAGAAACAATTGTCAAATAAACTACTCTCTACGACTACTAAATGCGAACTGACAAATATCTAAACCAAAATTGCGGTCAAACAAAATTGGCCTGGAACATAATATTCACCCTATACAGTAAAACCGCGATATAACGAAACCCGATATAGCGAAAAATGACGCATATCGAAAAAAAAATCGATATTTAGTCCCTAAAACCAATTTTTCATACAAAAATGCATTTATATAACGAAATCCCGTTAATATTTATAACAAAATCATTTTTGTCCCGTACGAAAAAATGCCAATACATTTACGTAAATTTATAACGAAATAAAAAAATGTTAAAAGATGAAAATATTATTTCGCACTTACAAAGCCGCGCCGATGCATCTGCCGTATGCGAACGGTTTTATGGCCTTTTCGGCGGTGCGCGGCGGTCGGCCGACAAGGTAGTAAAACAATTCAAACTTCTTCTTGGGTTCATAGTAGGCCCATAAAACCATTTGACATAATTCTTGCGGCGTTCTCTTAGACACGTTTTACGTATGCATACGGCTCTAATATGTATTGCAATCACAGACCCAAATAGCTGAAAAATACAAAAATTAACAGGAACCCCCCGAAAGTTGCAGTATGTACTTATTGGAAATGTCAGTCTCAGTGTAACGTCTGTAGAGTTAAGTTTGTTCAGCTTTTAACGCGATTATTGCATGACCGAACTGAATATTTACATAAATTCGTTTTCGTTTGACAATTGTTTTCGTGTGAACTCGTCAATAATATAAATAATTCGTTAAAATATTTTATGGACTATTTTTGTACGGCATTTTGTATTTCTATTAACTATTGTTTTCGTGTATTTTAAGCGAACAATGTTAACGATAATTTTTAAGTGAACAATTTTAACGATTATAAATATATTTTGAAGTGGTTGCCGCCGTTACCGGTAAGTACCTTCGTAATTTATGTACGACTCATTTTATAAAAATGCTGCGATTCAACTGTAAAATGTTTATTTTTGAATTATTTTGTATGTTTCATGCCCAAAACTATGTTTGAAGCGGCTCTACATTTAAACACAATTAAAATATTGTTTTGTGTTTGCAATATTCTGGAATTTACAAAAATATCTTCCAATTGGTGTTGAATAGGTTCTGTTCTTAATTTAATTCCTTTGATTATCCATTTGCTTATCTGTTTTAATAACAAAACTACTAAAAATATGTAGGTATTCAGTTCCCTATGGCCTTTTTCCTTCTTTGTTTGCAGAATTTGCGATCTTTTTTGAAGCCGCGCAACATTTTTTTGCGATGGCGCGTAACACTTAGTAGGATTTTTTAAATTTATTTCGTAATATGTGGGAATTCGTTATTACGAATTTTTATTTTTTGGTCCCTTGGATTTCGTTATATCGCGGTTTTACTGTATTTGTTTTGTAGCAATAAAAAATGCTCGTATTGTATTTGTAAGATTTCGAAAAGCAACAAAAAATTATTCTCATAATAATCATACCAGTGAACGGATAGTGGTGCTTCGGTTCCCAATGGCATTTTTTGTACAGTCGGTGCGACGTTGATTAAGCGAAAACCTTCTTAACAATACGAGTGACAAATCACGATATTTGTGATTTGTCACTCGGAGACGTTTATTCGGCACACGCCATTATTATTATTATCCCATTATTCTTATTCCTTTCTTAATTGAACTGAAATGCCGTTGATTATATCCATTACCTTATCACTGGCTATAAACGTCTGCACGTTCTGGTCAACTCGGCCTTATTAAAGGTTTAACCAGAAAATAAATTAAAAGTTTTATACCCAATCCTGCAATATTGCCAACTTTGTATCGACAGTGCAATGCCTCGCGATGCTCTTGGGGGCATTTTATAACAAATTGCTTTACCATAACGTGGCAGTAAAGCAGAGTGCGGCAGTACCAACCCAAATCATGTGTGTTGCCAACCAAACAAAAAAGTGGTCGCCTCAAGAAACCCCACTAGGGTACGAGAGGATTCACCCGACCGCAGTCAAGCGTCTCCACTCGCTCCTAATCGCCGGTGGCCGCAGGTCCAAAACGCCGTCACTAGGCAGAGGGCGCAGGCTGGAAGGCGGCTGGACGGCTGCAGTGGCGAGGCTCCGAAGGGAAGAAATGAAAGTCAAAATTTGCTAGTTGTTGTCGGTGCGCCGCAGACGAGACGAGTGCGCTCCGTACTGCGGCGCCCCAGTATTTATTTCATACGGGCGAGCGCGCTCCGTTAGCGCCACCCGCCACCCCCTGGGTGGCCGCCGGGCCAATCAGGGTGCGTTTACAACCCTAACCGCACCCCGAGCGACGCGGCGGCCGTCGCCGCCTGCCGGCCGAAGCGCGCAACTCCGGCTCATTTTTCGGTCGCGGGCTGGCGGCCGGCAGAAATGGCTTTACACATACAAAAATGAAAAAATAAAATATAAAGACAAATTTCCGGGATATCACGAGTAGGGGACAAGGTAGAGCATATTATTCCTCGTGATATCCCGAAACAAGAATTACGGGGCCAGTACTCCTTCGAAAGTTATAATCATTTTTAATGGCCGAAATTATAAAATGAGCAGAAGGCTCATTTTTCGTGGCCCTGAAAACGGCTGTGGGGCCGCAGAGCAGAAGGCTCGTTCTCTTGCAGCCCTGAAAGAGGCTGTTTGGAAGGGGCACTGGCATCATATATGGGTGCCGTGGACTATTTCATTTGTTTATTCTACTGCGTCCACGGCACCGGGCAAATAGACATTTATTTATTTTTGGTAAATCATGGCGGCGTACCGACGGGTGGGCAAGTTTATTGTATTCCCAATCCCGCGGCACGCCGCGTAAAGTCAACAATTAAATTTACAACATAATTTTATAGACATAATATATTTTTTCACACAATACTCAAAATTAGCGAGTTGTCACGTCTCTGTGTGCAACAATGTGGATGCTGGATGTTGGCACATTACAGAGTATTAAACGAAAATGTCGTACGCAATATTACCGTTCATTGGAATCGATGTAAATGTTCACTTATAATGTAAAAAGTGACATAAGTTGACGATGATAATGAAGAATGCGCAGAATTGTCTCGAGCTTTGCGGGTGATACTATATACAAAGCTGACGCATGTGTGCCCTAAAGTGTGACATGTCAATCACAATTTTGGGGGTTTTTATTTTCTCCAGACTAGTTGATAGAGGCGTGAACACGTGTATGCTTCAGAGCATGGAAAGGATACCGTTCTAACCTATTTTGACAATGCGCAATAAATTCAACCTTGGACAAGTGGAGATTATGCCAAATAGCTTTATAAGGGCCTATTATGATCCCAAGGAGAAGTTTTACAAGGGCGCAGCGGGCCAGTCGGCGCAGGAGGCCTCCTGCGCTGACCGGCCCGCTGCGACAAGGCCATAGGCCATTGACGAACATGATCATAAACGACTGAAATATATTTTGAAATATTTTTGTTGTAAAAATTTTTTTTTTCTTTACATAAATGTATCAGTATTTTATCGTACGGGACAAAAAAAAATTTGTTATTCATATTAACGAAATTTCATTATACAAATTAATTTTTGTTAGAAAAATTGATTCTAAGGAATTAATTTTGAAAAAAATCGATATTCAGTGAAACCTGTTAGATTGAACACCTCTCTACATTATATATATTAAATGCACACACAGCTATTTTCTCACTAATTCACCTTTTCTGAATGAACACCTCTTTACTTTGAACATTGAACATTGAGAATAGTATTTATCTCTTTATTACACACTGTTAGAATGAACATTAAATAATTTTAGACAAGATAAAAAATCCAGCTAGTGATAAACTGCCTACTTTGTTCTATACTGTAATCTCCTCCGTTTTCAGCGTTCCTGGTATCGTTAGATTGCTCGTCACATTTCCTGTTTGCCTATATGTAAAACGCTAACATTGGATGTGTTCAGACTAGCTTTCGACACTGAATTCATTTTTGATATTTTGAAAAACATGTCATCAACATCTAAGAAAAGAAAGTAAAGGGTTTTTCAATAGGGACGCTCAAACTTTCTTTCAACAGGGACAGAAACTACGCCATATTTCTTCAATTTTTTTTGAGGTTAACACTCGTACTTAGTTGGCAAATCATCATGGAGCAGTACACACCGGAGCAACGCTTGCAAATTATTCAAATCTACTACTAAAATTCGCGTTCGCTCACCGCAACTTTAAGAGCATTACTATTTATCATCGTCATCACTTGCCTGCCACATCAACAATTCAACGTTTGGTGCAAAAATTTGAAAGCACATTGTCGCTACACAGTGTTCCAGTGCCAGTGAGACAAAAAAATGAAGTGAGGAAAATATTGCCGCCGCTAGAGCATCTGTTCTTGATGACCCAAATGAGTCACTAACACGACGTTCTCAACAATTGGGCATTTCTGTGACGTCATTGTGGCGAATTTTGCGAAAAGATCTTGGCCTACATCCATACAAGATCCAGTTGACACAAGAACTAAAGCCGCTTGACCATTTGAAGCGTCGCCAATTCCTCAATTGGGCTGCACAACAATTTGAAAATGATGCTGAATTACATCGAAAAATCATCTTTAGCGACGAAGCTCATTTTTGGCTCAATAGATATGTAAACAAGCAAAATATGCGTTATTGGGCAGGTACCAATCCACACGTGCTTCACGAAACACAATTGCATCCCGGAAAAATCACTGTTTGGTGTGGATTACATGCTGGAGGTGTCATTAGACCATATTTTTTTGTTGATGATGCTAATCGTCATGTTACTGTGAATGGTAATCATTATCGCTCCATGATAACTGATTATTTTTGGCCTCAATTGCAAGGTATGGACTTGGCCAATATGTGGTTTCAACAAGACGGCGCTACCAGTCACACGGCACACGCAACAATTGACTTATTGAAAACCAAATTTGGTGAGCGTGTTATTTCG
Organism: Eubasilissa regina; assembly: GCA_022840565.1. NCBI lineage: Eukaryota > Metazoa > Arthropoda > Insecta > Trichoptera > Phryganeidae > Eubasilissa > Eubasilissa regina. The sequence continues at coordinate 283,605 of JAINEB010000021.1, read as the reverse complement.
CGAAATGGACCAGTTCAATGGCCGCCTAGATCATGCGATTTAACACCATTGGACTATTTTCTTTGGGGCTATGTTAAATCTTTGGTCTATACCAACAAGCCGGCGACGTTACAAGAGCTAAGAGAAAATATTGAATGCAAAATTGGTGCGATTCGGGCCGAATTATGTGAAAAAGTGGTAGAAAATTGGATTCAACGATTGGGACTTCTGCAAACGTGCCCGCGGTGGTCATGCGAGGGAAATTGAATTTCATACATAATAGCCACTAAATGTACTTCAAAACATAATAAATTTTTTTTAGATATATTCATTCGTTTTTGTTTTATTTTTAAAAAAAGTTTGAGCGCCCTTAATGAAGTGATTTTAGCAGACAAAATCACAGCTATAAAGGATTTAAACAATGGAATGTCTGTCAGCGATTGTGCCAAAAAAATTTCTGTTTCTGTTGGCACTATTGTGAACTGGAAAAAGCAAGAAAACATTACAACAGCAGCTTTTGAAAACCAAGATCTTTCAAAAAACGACCATCAAGAGTTGCTGGTGAATCAAAATTACTTTACCAAAGAGTTTTTGACTGGTTTGCTGCTGCACGTGCTCGCCATATACCTGTGTCTGGGCCAACGATACAAGGCAAAGCATTACTTGTGAACATTTAAATTAATAAAAAAATTAATTTTTTTAAAGAATTTTTTATTTACCTGTTAAATTGAACGCCTCCTTACATTGAACATTTTTTTCAGTACACTAGTGGTGTTCAATCTAACAGGTTTCACTGTATGTCATTTTTCAGTATAGCGGGGTTCATTTTAACAAGGTTTTATTGTATCGTCTCACAGTGCCATTATCTGTCAAGAAAGTCACCAAGCTACTGGAAGAGATGGGCTATATTCTGTTTTGTACCAGTGTAATACTTTTTGGGTTGTTCACAGCTGCCGCTGTCGCCGCCGCCACTGCCACGGCCAAGATACAATCGGTGGACCCCATGGCAGGCAACGCCGTCGCTTTAGGTAATGTTTTTACTGGATCTACTCAGATTAGAAAGATTCCCAACGTACTACATCTTAACCATATTTAAACCCATAATGGTGTGATGAAACACTCTTGAGGATACAACAAAGGTGTTCTCGTAATCCAGATATCTGATCAGAGTGATACACTGATCGATGGCTAATTAAATACTTTATTTTATGTCTAGGTTTGACCAAGTTGGTTCCGGGCCTCGGGTTGCCCGTACCTACCCTACCGTCCCTGGTCACTCCCACGGCGCTAGGAGGTGTTGTCACCACGGCTCCGACGATCGTACCAGGTTTGGAAGTTGAAAATGAAATACTTGTGATTTTGGGGTTACTTAAAAAATATAATGTTTTTAGAAAATGGATTGATGATGATCTGCCTCAATTAGATTCCTTTTCTTATAGAAATCATTTAGTCTTTCAAATAATATTTCTATATATATATATATATATATATATATATATATATATAGATATATTTTTTTATATTCATATTTTTCTGCAGCGGGTGGCTGGCAACATTTCTAATGACCATATTGTAGATGATAATGTACAGCATCATAATGATGTAATTAGCTAATTTTAATATTTCTTTGTTGTTACAGGTCCGCTGGGAGCGCTACCTACTGTTGCTCCGGGAATACCTCCCCCGGGGATCGTTCTGCCGGTCTGTATAATTTATTATGAAATTTCTTTATCTGACCATTTCTCTGCTGTAATTAACATAATTATACAGTAAAACCCCGTTAATTCGAACCTCCTTTATTTGAAATTTTACATAACTAATTATTTTCTTACTGAGGCTATGTTGGCATCTTTATGTCTGCGAATTTTCTGCATTTTTCAAACAATTTATGTGTTGTCTTCGAAAAGGATTAATCCTGTATGAAATGACATTTCTACATATTTGTTTTACTTGAGGGAATGAAAGTTTTGTTTTCATAGTGTATTCCAACGTCATTCTGTATATAAAATTTGTAGATTATAATTTATTATCTGTCAAGCGAGTGAATTTGCACTTTTAAGTTAAGTAGTTAGTAGATTATTACCAATATTAAATTAAATGTTAAAATAAAACTATTTCTGTTATGAGTTTCGGCTGTGTTAATTTGTAAAGCTAGTTATTTAAATACAGTAAAGCTCCGTTAATTTGTAACTTACGGGACCGAAATTTAGAAAAAAAAATCTGAATTAGAAAAATGAGAACAATTTTATGAAGACAATATTAGAAAGAAATTTTTAAAAACGTGTCAGTTTACGTTCACGCCGCCGCTGTCAACATCGTGATTTTCATACTGAAAAAGATGGCGACTGTCTATTATTTCAGCTTTCTATGTGTCCAAATATTTATAATTATGTCAAATAATTCCTTTCTCTTGAATAATGAAGCTGCGTGGCGCTGTGGCAAGTCCAATATTCACCAGCACCAGTGCTTAGCGCAACAAAATTACAGACTTTGTAATTTGATTTGCGGTCAAACTAGCCTTTTCCATCAAAATTGCCCAAGAGGTTGGAATATGTATTAATAAGTGATAAAGAATGAAAAACTTTTAAATCTTCATACTTCGTTGAAGTTTATTATTTTTCTGCAATTTTTCAAGTTTGAACTTAGAGAGTTATTTAGGATTGGATTTTTTCCTGTCGATTTTACCTTTGACAGTTTTTAAAATAAGTAAAAATTTTCAAATGGTCAAGACTTTACACAAATTACGAGATGTTCGTGCTATTTTAGAAAACGAAAAAATATTTTTTTTTATTCTATTTTAATATAAATGGCAGCGGCAAAAGCGATTGATTTTGCAACTAACACCGATTTTGAATGACCAATTAATATAAAAATGCTCCTATCAGTTTGACTGCTCATAAATTAACACTTAAAAATTGTATGAAAAGACAACTGCATTAAAAGTTAGAACAAATAATATTGGAGGTTGCTGACTTTGCAACTAGTACCCTCACTTGTAGCTCACAAAATTATTTAAACATATATTATTTAAACTTTGTTTTAAACCACTTCTACGAGTTAAATTTAATATCTTTTGATATTGTTTTGGAAAATATCTTTTCCTTCATCAGAATCTCAAATAAACTAATTAAAACCATGTTTTTGCATGAAAGAAAAGGATTTTTTCAAAACCGGTTTATGTATTAATTTAACTCATAAATTTTTTTTTTTATTATTATTATGTTTGAAATCTGATAACATCTGTTTTCGGAGAAACCACAGGGAACTGCTTTCATTGGGAGCTGTTTCACTTTAATTACTTCTGGTTCAGCTTTGACAACTAAAATAACCAAATTATTTTCACAACAGATACGTAATTGAAAATTTATTAACAAATAAACAAAACAGAACAAACCACAGGGCACTGACAACTGAATTAACATAACTGGTTGATCTATTTGTTTGTTTGATTTTTTAAAAGAGTAAATAAATAAACAAAGCAAAAATAATGTCATCATATTTGTGATTAAAAAATTTACATCGTAAAATTAAGGACAAAAATACTATTAATGTATTTTTGTAAGTTCGGACCTGCCATCGTCAATGTCAATGCCGACAATAATTTCCCTGAACTGAGATTCAGTAAGGGCGAGTATTCCATGTCTCAATTATATGATCAAGGTAGTATGTCGAGTGTACAGGGAAATGATGTACTCATCAAAAGGGATAAATTTTAGATATGCAGTCCAACAGATTTTCATCTACAAACAGTACTTTGTTTAAATGTGCATTCGTCAAGTTGGCCGGGAAAAAATACAAAAGTCTTGTCGTGCAATTTTACATTTTGTAAAAAGCATGAACTTTCGTCGGACTTACAGGTGACGTATTTTATCTCCTAAAACTTTGACCTATCCTTATTCTACTACAAAACGCCGAATAATTTGAATTTGAAATCATTTTGTGTTTTGGTCTTGTCAGTGGTTCTACTTTTACTCTTTGCTACGTCAATTTATTTTATTTAAGTAGATACTTTACAGGTTTAATTTTAATTTCATTTTATATTCTCTTTTGTTAGTCAATTTATTTAATTTAAGCAGTTAGATATTTTATGTAAGTTTAATTTTAATTTCGTTTAATAGTTATTATTTTTTTTTGCAATTTAGATAGTAATTTTTTTTATATGTAATTATTTATATAATAATAATTTTTTTATTAAGAAAATATTAAAATTTTTTAATTATTGTAGTGTTAGTTAAAATACAATATTAGATGTTATGGTCAAATAAAGCATGGAAATATTGAAATCACTGTTAATAAGTTTTCCCGCTTAAGAAGATTTTATTTGGCGGTCCCTTGGAGAACGTATTAGGAGGGTTTCACTGTATATAATTCTCAATGCGCCGACAATTATCGTCGAAATAACAACAAATCTTATAAAATGCACTGCAGAATTTGGTATACATAAATATGGTATCACTCAGTTCGGCCGCGGGCTTGTGATTTGCTAGCTCTAAGCGCGCCGATCTATTGAGATAAGGAACACCGCCGTGATTGGCTGGGGGGTAAAACTAGCTATGGATGTTTACGAAGGGATAATGAATGCGTAGTCGCGCGAGTTGCGATTTAAAAACACGTGAATATGCAAATTACGTGAACAAATTATTTACTTTGGGTATAAGAAATGTGTACGAACTACGAGTAATAAGGTTTTACAGAATAGAAATATGGAACACCAATTAACAGAGTTTACTGGATATGTTTTTGAACATCGTTAATGAATCATTTTAAATCCATATTTTTATTATTTATTATCTTTGTTTTATTAACCACTTAATTGAGTTTAAATACATTAACGGTTTCGAAAAATAGCATTTTCTTCTTCAGGATGTCATACTAACTAAAAACATATATTATTGTTTCCTTACCAGAATCTATTTTTAAAAAAATGACAAGTATTTAAAAAATAAATTTAGTACCTAACTCAAATTGTTACCTAACACTTCTTGTGCGGGTCGGGTAGTTCTACCCGCCCGCCTGACTGGTGCTCAACGGCGGGACGGGTAGTTCTACCTTTTCAGCTGACTCTACTTTAAAGGCGGAAAAGGTAGAATTACCCGATTTGTGTATACGAGTATTGTATACCAATCTCTTGGTAAAGGTCCAAACTACATGTATATAATAAAAAAAACCTGATATACGTCCGATGTATCCTTTTGTCTTCGTGTCTATTACGTAGTATAATAATTACGCACAGCTCTTACGAGAGCTTGTCTGTACATGAATATTTAAACAAAAATACACAAAATTTAATGATTTTATAAAAAGGTATTTGTCAATACATGCTTTAAGTTTTACTGAGTAAGAAATTGATAAAGAAATTTTAAGAAATCACCCTATTACTGAATAAATTAGTGAGCGCACAAAGTTTCTCTCGAGTAGTAAGCGGTATATTTTTATGACAAATGAAGGTATATTTTGGTAAAATTATATCTGTCTCTATGTTGTACTTGGTTATACATTCATAAATGAGTGAGAATGCACGATTTCACTATAGAGATCGAAATGAATATATTTTGTTGCATTTAAAATATGTAACCCAACGTAGGTTTACGGGCCGTCCGCCGTAATAAATCATCTCAAGTGGATCTCAATATTTGTATTTCTGGAATTCACCAAGTCACTTCGAATTTTAGTTTTTAAATACGGTGTTATAAAACGGGTGTGTTGTTGTTTAACGAAATATAATTATATTACTTCTTTTTAAACTCGAAAAAATGACTTCAGAAAATTATCAAAGTGATGAGGAAATATTCGTAGATAATTTATCTGATCTTTCTAGTGATTATTTGCCTGAATTTGACAGTGATAGTTACGACACAAGTGACAGTGAAGAGTTCCCTCGCAGGAGGAGGGTGCCAGTGATGTCCTTACAATTCAGTGATTCTGAAGAAAGTGATGCGGAGGAAGAGGAAGTTACGGAATGGTCTGAAATAGACAATCCACCTAATATCGAACCATTTTTAGGTCACGTTGGTGTTCGTGTACCACCAAGCGATCCTGAAAACATAATGGACGTAGTAAAACTGTTCATCGGAGATGATTTACTTGAGATGATGATAGAGGAAAGCCATCGATACCGCACACAAAATGAATCACGGATAAAAAAAATGAAGAAATCTATCAAATGGAAGTCCATAAGCCTTGTAGAGATGAAAAAATTTTTAGGACTAATTTTGCTTATGGGACAAGTTCAAAAAGACACAAGAGATGATTATTAGTCAACAGATCCGTGTATAAAAATGCCTATTTTTTCAAAAATTATGAGTCGTGATCGTTTTAGGCAGATTTGGTAATCGTGGCACTTTTCCAATAATGAGAACATCACGAATCCCAGCCATCGACTTGAAAAAATCAGGCCAATTGTGACATACCTTATACCAAAGTTTTCTTCTGTCTACAACCCTCAAAGGGAACTGTCTCTGGATGAAAGTATTGTACCGTGGCGAGGAAGACTTTCATTTAAAGTGTACAATGCGTCAAAAATAATAAAATATGGGGTTCTTGTGCGTATGGTTAGTGAAGCAACTACGGGATACATTTGCAACCTCGAAATTTACAGCGGAAAAGGAAGACGATTATTAGAGACTATTCATTCGCTTCTCGGTCCATATTTAAATTTGTGGCATCCCGTATACATGGACAATTATTATAATAGTGTGCAAACTAGTGAGGTACTCCTACAACATAAAATAAGAATGTGCGGAACAATGAGAATAAACCGAGGTTTTTCAGAATGTTTTAAAACGGCGAATCTTAGTGTAGGCCAAAGTATTTTCCGTCAACGAAAAGATGTATTGTTGCAATACTGGAAATCTAAGAAAGATGTACGAATGATCTCAACAATACATTCGTCCATTATCCTAGAAAGCCACAACATCGATTGGACTACAAGACAACGTATTTGGAAACCTCAGTTCGTAATAGAATATAATAAATATATGAAAGGCGTTGATCGTGCAGATCAGTATTTATCGTATTACTCTGTATTACGAAAAAAAAAAAAAAGGCCTAAGAGAGTTGTGATGTTTTTGTTGAATTGTGCCTTATTTAATTCTTTTAAAGTGTACAAAACATTAAATCCAACCAAAAGACTAACATACAAACAGTTTTTGCGCACCGTTGGAAAATTTTGGATAGCCGACCATGCTTGTGGAACCGACATGAATTTGGAAGAACCGGGACTATCCACATTTCAGTTACCGAGAAATGTAGTCAAAAGCGATCCTCCAGGGAGGTTATCACTCGACATGAAAAAACATCGAGCGACTAAAATTATTACCGGCGGTAAAAAAAAATATCCACAAAGACAGTGTCGTGTGTGTTCTGTACACAAAAAAAAAGTTTTACTAGTTATATGTGTACATTTTGTGACGTACCCCTTCACAGGGGTGAGTGTTTTTATAAATACCATACTTTATCTAGATATTAGAACAATAGTTTTTATGTATACTTTTATATCATAGTGAACATGCTGTAAATATGAGATTGCCTTAGTGTACTTACAAAAATATAAGTGATTTGTTTCCAAAAAGTATACAATATCGAGGATCATACTATGGTAAGTGAGTATTCCAAATTTCATTAGAAAATTACTAACGGTTTGGAAGATAGAGCGTTTTTTATAAAGTTAGATTTTTTATCACATTCCGATGGTTTTCGCCCGCTACACGTACTTGTGACCCGAGAGCGGCACCCCGCACAAAAAGTGTTAATACAAATTTAGTCAAATAATTTTTAGGAAAAATTTTTAGAATGGGACTCGTAGTTAAATTTAATTGGTTGTTTATAATTTATTGATTAGTTTTACATGCTTTATTTATCTCCAACGATTCCAAATTATTTAATTTGTGACCGACACCGTTTATATGCAAAATTGACAATCCCAATTTTTTATCAAAACGGTGACCATTTTCTATCAAATGATTAGAAAATTCTGAAAACCCACTATTGTTCAAACATCTCAAATGCTTCCTTAATCTTATATTAAAATTTCTACCCGTTTTACCAATATAAAATGCAGCACAATCCTTGCAACTAAGTTTATACACACCAGAATTGTTAAATTTATCATCTTTGTCTTTAGAGTTTATGAGTAAATTTCCTATACTATTATTTCTATAAAATGGCGGTCTAATGTTTCATAGTAGGTGTTTAGATATTTGATTCAAATAATAGTATAGGAAATTTACATTTAAATTTAATTATATATGTTTTCAGTTAGTTATGACATCCTGAAGAAGAAAATGCTATTTTTCGAAACCGGTAGATGGTTAATAAAACAAAGATAATAAATAAAAAATATGAATTTTAACCACAAAGTTAATATTGCTAATTTTAAAAGCATTTTAAATCCGTTGTCCGAAGAAGAAATCATAGAAATTATTTTAAGCAAACTCAAAAGCAAAGTACGGTCCGAGCAATAAAAGAACTTGCCTTTTTAAAGTAATAACTTTACAATTATATTCTTAAATTTAAATTTTGAAACATTTTTTTGATACCTAGTATACCTATTGCCTATGTCTATTGCACGCCACTAGTCATTAGTTATCAGGAAGTTCTGTGTACAGTCATTGTGTGGCAACAATCAACGTTGAATGCCGACATCACGTCATCCCTAAACCAATAGACACGTGTTCTGAAAAGATAATGAATCTGCGCAGATAAACTGCAACACATTAATGAGGTGTTTTGTATTTGTCAGTCTATTTAACCCAAAGAAAGCCCGCCGACAGAGAAAGACACGGAGGCGATGAACATCAAAATTACACATTGGCTATCTTTATTCTATGGCCAACACCCACGTGCCAACTTGCGGCATCAGTGAATAACGGTTGGAACGCCGCGTTTCAGATTTTAAACCAAATTATTTTTCCGAGTAGTAATATCATATGGTGACCCATAGAAATGTTATTCAACTCAAGTACACGAATTACGTCTGAAATCCAGTGTAAAAATCATCATTTTTTCTCCATACAAAATTGACAGTTAGCGTTCACTTTTGTGTTGCCAGATTTATTTTATACCATAGATAAAACTGATTTATATGAAAATGATCGCCATTTCAATTACATTTGAAAATCTAACACACACACTCTCATATCGACGTCAAAGTGCTGATATTTTTTCACTTTACAGTTATTAAATTTTCAAAAAAATTTTTAATTTTATTTTTATCAATATTTTTTTACAAAATGGTAAGGGGTGACTTTTTTGTTAGTGGAGATATTGCCGACTTTTGAGACATTCCCGATATGCTTGTTACTACCGCAGAGTCCGATGGTAAGTTGGATGATGAGAACGACGTCGAGGATGATTATTTTAAGGTTCACGTCTTTGTCACGTGATTTAATTACGTAATAAATTGGAAAGTATCGGGAACATTCTAATTTGACTAAATTGTCAGATAGTTTTTGACATACATTCGCGATATTTCTCTTTTTTGTTGGTAAGTAATTCAATTCAAGATATTATTTTTTAATTATTAATTAAAATAATAATACGCATGTTTTATCATAAATACAGTGAGTACGTTGTTAGGCAGCACTGGTCATTGACATGGCATCATTTCATGCGTGTCGTTAGTGCTATATAATGTAATGTGTACGCAGTTGTGACGCGAAGTGCTAATATATTTTCATTTTAAGCATCACATTAAACACAATAATATTAGTGTAGATAAAATGTTCTAGGTAAAGATCAAATTAAATACAACAATAGTAATCTTAATAAAATTTGAAGTTGTCCTTCCAAAAAACAAATACAAAATAAACAATATCTTCCTAAATGTTATTGCCTGGCAACACTATAAACTTATATATTTTCCTTTTTTTTAAACTTTTTTCATCTCAAAACTGTACGAAATTGCGGTCAATAGACGCTTATGATGAAATAGTATCTGGGTTTTTTTTTTTAGTTATACCAACGTTTTTATAATTTTTTCATAAAAATAAAATTTGGTAAAAGCTAGCCTACGAATTTTGAATTTTAAGAATTTTAGCACCAATGTGGTGGATATGATACTGTTTCACCTAGGATTTTTTTGGGCAGCTAACAGGTTAATTTTGAATTAACAAGTTTTTACTGTATTGGTCATTGTGAGTTTTTTTGGAAAACTTTAAGGATTCCCTAGTTGTGTATAGGTTAGGTTATTTTCATATATTGATAATGCTTTATTGGTAATAAATCATATATCGGTGTGTAAGTTTATTTAGAATTGCCAGTATTCCAATCAGTATTTGTGTTGCAGAGTCCTGGTCTTGCCACGTCAGTGCCGCCCATGATGCCTACAGTGGTGGTGCCTCCGCCCAGCGTGACTCAGCCAGCGGTGCTGCCCCCCGCCCCCCAGCAGCCGGTGCTGCAGCCCATCCAGCAGCATAACGGGAATAATGCTGATGCCATCAGGTACCTTATTAAGAAATTCATACATTTGATTAAAGAAAAGTGTCAAATTCCTTTGAAGTTTTACCCAAGACCTTTTTGTTCTGAAGTTTTAGCACTTGACATTACGTAGTTGTGAAGTGCTAATATATTTTTAAGCATCACATTAAACACAATAATATTAATAAAATCTGATGTTGTCCTTCCAAAACTAATATAAAATAAATAATAATGTTCTAAGTGTTATGGCCTGACAACACTAGGGTAGGGGGCAGGCTGAGAGGACAGGCCACACTCACCTGGCCTGACGCATAATTCTCACCTCATTCACATTCATACATCTTCTCATACAAGCTCATCCTTATTGAGGCTTCTAATACCAAATCTTCCAGGGACGTCCTCTATTTCGGATGCCATCAACACTTGCGTCATATATGTTCCTTTCTATTATCACTATTCTCTCCTCATTCATCCGTTCCATATGACAAACCACAAAGTGATCCTTTCTTAATCTTACAATACTAAGATCAACTTTACATTCTTTACTTTGTCATAAATGAATCCGCCACATTTATGTCTAAGTGATCTCATTTCCACTGCATTCAGTCTACTTTCGTCCAGTCCGTGCCAGCTCCGGGCTTCACTTACATACATCAGTGTCGGTACCGGGAATCCATTGTGTACTGCTAGTCTTGCCTCGCATGATATGCATTACATAACTATATCCATTGCTGCAGGCGGATTGAAGCAGCTCGGCAGCAAGAACAGTTGCAGCGCAAGTTGCTGGCAGGCGGGGAGCCGCAGACCCTCCAGCAGCAGGAGCACATGAGCATAAAGGGCCAGAGTGCCCGACACCTGGTCATGCAGAGGCTCATGCGGACCAAGGAATCGAGAGTAGTGATCCTCAATAACATGGTGAGTTACATAATTATTCGTATAGAATAAAATTTGGTAAATGAGACAATTAATTAATTTAAACATTAACCTTAACTAACTTTTTCACAAAATGTGGCAATTGTTTACTTTTATTTTCTTACAGTCACATTTTCAAGTTGTTTTATATACATTTGAAATGTCATCTGCCATTATAACATTTTTAGGTGGGTCCCGATGACGTGGACCAGAGTCTGCAGGAGGAGATCCAGGAGGAATGCAGCAAGTACGGGCAAGTGGGCCGCGTAATTATCTACAATGAGAGGCAGGCAGACCTTCCGCAGCCCACCGTGATTGTCAAAATCTTCGTCGAGTTCAACACCATGGCAGGTTGGTGGAATTTGCATTTAGACCAAATGCTAACATATTAAGACAAAGTTGTGCTTCAAACATGTTTCATCTATCTTATGCTAATGGTATTAAGGTATAAAATTGCTTTTTAAGGTGCGACTTTCATTTTTCCAGTTGGTATTTTGAGATATTCTTTGCATTTTCCATACCCTTTCAAGATGAAACTAATAGTTAATTCTTTTACAATATCAAGTAAAAATAAAAGTGCGTTATTTTTTATGTAAATATTGCTAGAGCGAAAGGTATCAATAGAAAAGGACGACTGTACAATTGTTGGTTTTCTTAAATTCCTAGGTAATATGCTATCAGAAAATAGCCATTTCTTGAGCATTCATAATGTGTGTAGCCATTTGAAATTGTACATATAAATCAAATATCATTCAAAGCTATTTTTGGACCCTATCAACTAGATTTTTTGTCAAATGTTTCGTAATCTATAAAATACACGTACACTGCGCGATGTACCTGTCAAATGTTAAAGTCTAATATAGTCCATCCAAATGGGTAGTATCACCCCTATACCGATTCACGACACACAGTTTGTTTTCTCACTCATTTTCAGTAAACTTGTCTAGTGCGTCCCATAATTAAATGTTTGTTTGCCTTACCGTGACACATTAATGCTTTTTTCTCACTGGTTTTCTTTACATTAGAAAAAGATAGGTGGTAGCGTAATTGTCCCAATTTGTGCGAATGTCAATCTTCTGTTTTTATTTTATTTAGTGTGTTATTTTGTTGTGCAAACGCCAGTATGCGGTCGAGTTCCTCACACTTTTCCATGTTTTATAAATTATTTAATTTGTACTCATTTTAATAAAGACATTTCTCTTTCTATTTAAGTTTAATGTTGAGGCATTTTGAAGAATGTGTGGTTGGCGTTTCTCAGATTTTCTCATATCTTATTAATTATTATATAGCCATTGTTTTATATGTAAAGATAATTATTAGTGTTTTCCTAATATTTACGTGTTAGATATTTTGATTTTCGCGAATGCGTGGTTTGCGTTTCTTAGACTTTTTAAAATTAAAACATTTTTATGATTTTGACTGATAATTTTATAATCTCGAAAATACCACCACCACCATCTATCAGTTGAAACTGTCTGAATGCACATTATGTATTTGCAATATTTTAATTTCAGAAGCGGAATCAGCGGTCGAAGCCCTCAACGGGCGATACTTCGGCGGACGGACAGTCCGCGCTGCAATCTACGACCAGGACCTATTTGACCACGGTGATCTCAGCGGATAGGACACGCTACGGCTCTCCGAGGGAGCCCACTGTGATTTTAATTAAGGAACTCGAAAGACGATTATTATTAATAACACCGTGACTCAAAAAAGGTTTTGCTCGAAGTGCTGTTTGAAATGGGGTGAAATCCGAGTTCTGTCCTGTGGACACCGAGCATCGATCCGAGTTCTGTCCTGTGGATACAAGCATCGTTCCAAATATTTATTCGCTTATTTCTTTAATGTTCATTTATCTAGCTTGTTTGTTGAAATTCAGAATTGTTTAAGAACAATTCCGAGAGATTTCCTTACAGTCCATCTCTGCGTCTGATGCAACATTTTATACTAAATATAAAAAATTTGGACAATCTTTAAATTTGTGCAGCGGTCTGACGTAGCCTGCATTTGAATAAAAAAAATCTTTGTTCGGTTTCTCGGATAGGCAACGATTTACAATTAGAATTACAGTGGAACCTCTTATAACAAGACTAATTCGTTCCAGAATCTTACACGTTATGTGTAACACTCGTTAAGTGAAACAATTATTCCCATACAAAACAACCTTAATGACAATAATGCGTTTCCTACCAAAAAAATTTTATGTTTTTAACGTTTATTCCAATTAAATTACATGCTTATAAATTGTTAAGGAGCATAACAACCTGGAATGTTTCGTTATATGAGAAGCAACCTTTCAACATCATCAAGAATAGGTAATCGTTTTGTGGACATTCTTGACACCCCCTTTGAAGCATCTATCTTCTTAATTTTGTCCTTGTTCTTGAGGATAGTGCAAATCGTTGATGTAGACCGATTGTATGTGCGTGCTACGCACACACCTCGGTCTCGCTTTTTGATGATTTTACGTTTCATTTCTACAGTTATTTTTATTCTCTTATGGCTGTCTTTTTGTGGTTTTTTCTTTAGGGACATTTTTGCAAGGGTTATTAAACTTTGCACAAAAAAAAAATTACAAATAATGTCTGAAAACAAGTTTGGAAAAATGTGTGATCACATGCGACACAAACGTGCTAGCGGAACGAGTGCTAACCGGAGACTGATGCACTGGCGCGGAAGTCCCGACAAGTGAGTGATGTGAAGATAGGACTTCCCCACTTGTTATGCGAAGTGTCGCTCGTTATGGGAGGTACTCGTGAGAGGTTCCACTGTATTCTAAATTGAGAACAATCTGTTTTATGCGAAATGATATCATCTCAAATTGCTATCAACTGAATTAATTTTTCATTATATACTGATATTAAATTAGCTACATTATATTATTCTCATCCTCCATGTACTCTAATGTACAAGTTACATTTTTACAGGATTATAATAGTGTATGTAGTCTGATAAGCTTAATGGTGCATACCCTAGAATTGGGTTGTCGTAATTTCTAGTTTTGTGCTGAAAATGAACAATGTCATCCATCGGTGACAAAAATTCTTATTTTTAAGTTTTGGAACATTAAATGTCTAGAATGCACACAATGAATATTTGTTAAATTTATGTGATATACGATGTGAATTATTTAAGCAATGATAATTAAAGAATTCGTTATTTGTCTAATACCTAAAAATAAACCTCACTCACTATTTGTCTCCTTTAGCTCTCTGCCGCTCTTGCAATCCACAACGCTCGGTGCGTCGATGAATAATTTCTGCTAAGCCCGTCTCATCTAGATAATTTTCAATAAAAAATATTCAATTCTTGTAAATATAAGTTAAGAGATGTTGAAAGATAAATTATAAGCGTTAAATTTTATTAAAATGCTACGGGGATTTTATCTCAATTGTCACGCACATTTGCTTATGGCGTAAGAAGAGCAAATGAGAAACAAATGATTTTTGTCGCATATGATAGCATAATTTACCAGCATCTTTATTGATTACCGGTTAAGTATTTTAAATTTCACAACATGTAGTACAGATTTTATTAACATACGAATGTTAAGATTGTAAATTTTAGAATTAAATAAAATATGCATTTCATAAACAGTTTTTTATTTAAAAAATTGATAATGTTAAATATGATCACCCTCAGTTCTGTGCCATTCTATATTTCATAATCACTTTTGTTTATTGTCATCTCTGTTTTTTTCTCTATTTACTTTGAGGCATTGGATGTAGCTTCGCCAATTCCCAAAAATCTGTGGAGAAATATGCGATTTATTTTTTTATTTGATCGGGCAAAGTTTTCACAAATTTTAAGCTGCAAGAAACTATATTTAATATTTTGATGGCGACCGAGTTTGGAGCGATCTGCTTCCTTTAAGGGGCAGGATTTACATGAATCTAGACACCACTTTTATTACGATCAGTACCAAAAGATAAACATTTCTTTCCTCAGAGTTAAAACTGCTTCAAACATTAAAAACAAAAATGAACTTGTTTAATTAGAGCAGTGGTTTGCAATAGCAATATTGAATAATAATGAAAGCATATTGTGATTGTGTCACTAGGGATAACAGAAACAGTTGTTGAAAAATAACATTAAAGTAAATTAATAATCACAATGATCATTTAATTTATATAATATATCAATTTATTAGGCTTTATTACAAAGAATTGCATCTGGTTATTTTTTCATGCATTTGTGCATGCAAAACAATTGAATAATGTTACAATTTAAATTGTCCCGTGACATGAAAAAAATGATTGTGATTTTACCTTCACTGCTAGATTTTTCAGTAATTCTAACAGTGTTCCTTGACAATCCAATAGATATTATTGATTACTTCTAATTTTCAATATTTGAGAGGCTAGAGTTGCGCAGATATGGAACGTACCAAGTGCAGTGTGTAATTTAAAATTGCTGGCAACTTTTAATTTATTAGATAAATATTTCATTATAATCTGACAATATCGGATAGAGGGGTGCGCCTGTGCTGGAGTCGGATGTAGCGGGCGCCATGTTTGAAGTACTTATTCCCCGATGAGCGTATGCGGTTCCGTTCCATAACCTACGGTATGTGTTGTGAAATAAATGATTGCCATTTGATTGTTTTATTCAGATTGCAATCAGAATACAGGTGGACATAGATCATTTTAGGTTCTTCAGCGAGGATGGCCACGGTACCCAATTCCGTAAATAAAAATATTGCATAAATTGTTTCACTAAATTTATTTAATAAAAACAAAATTAAATAGTTTGTATTACATATGTACAGAATAAAAATGATAAATTTTTTAATTTGCCGGATATGCAAAAATTGAGCTTTTATCATCGATTCTTAGCACAAGAGGGCGGGACCGACCAGATTGTGTATGGATCTATCTAATAAGTAAAGTGTAGGCACTAAAAGAATTTAAATTTAGTTTTATAATTTAATTGTGGGTTCTAAGACTAAATTGGAGAATTAATCTTTTGATTTAGGTTTACCTTTTCTTTGAGTTCATTTAAAAACCAAATTATGTAAAACGCCTTATGCAGACTTTATTTGTCCTTAAGATCATCGACACCTCTAAATGTTGATAAAAACATAAACATTTACACTAGTTATTTCCTTTCATAGAATATATGTGAATAATCTCCCTCTCCAAAAACGAGATTTCTCTCTAATAGAGGGGATAGAAAGTCAAATAAATTTAAATATATGCCTACATAAATACATATATATTAGGTAAACCAAAAAGAAATCTCTTTTTTTTTATATCATTTTGAAGTCAGTTTGTTTTGAGCTGCGGTTGAGTGTGTCAGCATTGTTATTTTGTAGCTCTGTTCATACTCTTACTGTTTTCACTTCATTTTCACCTATAATAAAAATGTCAAGGCCAAAGATCGGGGAGAAGTAGTTGCGATGTATTTTGTTACTTTTATTAGGCATCCAAGGATTACCCAAATTGTGGCAAAATAACAGGAAATTATCTTTCGGAATAAATATTGAATATTTTTTTCTTATTATAATAAAAAACATTTCTTTTCGCTTTACCTAATATATATATATATATACATATACAGTAAAACTCCGTTAATTCGTAACTCACGGGACTGAAATTTAAAAAAAAATGTCTGAATTACGAATAATGAGAACAAAGTTTTTTAAAGGCAACATTAGAAAGAAATTTTTATAAAAACGCGTTAGTTTATTGCGTCTGCGATTTAGTATGTGTTGCCGCTGTTTTTATCACGATTTTCATACTGAAACATGATGACTTCATTATTTCAGCTTCTTATGTGTCAAATGTTTATCAAATAACGTATTTCTCCTGAGGTGCGTGGTGTCGCAGCCGTCTCCCAAGGCAACAAAATCTCGCACATTAATTTGATTGGCGGTCGAATTCATCTTTTCCATCCGAATTGGGATATTTAAAATGCGCATGAAAAATAATTAAAAACTTTTAAATCTTCATGTCTCGCTGGCCTCATTGTTTGAAGCTTATTATTTTCCCGCAATTTTTCAAGTTCGAACCTGAAGTATTCGGTATTTGATTTTTTCTGCCAATTTTATCTTTGATATCAATTTTTTGTCGGTTTTCAAAATAAGCTCCATTTATCCAAATGGTCAAGGATTTATACAAATTACAAGATGTTGGTGCCATTTTAGAGAACAAAATGTGAAAAAAAATTAATAAAATATGTCAACGTATTTAAATATGAAAGATTTATGTAGTTTCTTTAGTACCTACATATGCAAATCGCAACGTTTCATAAACATAGAAACTAGATCAAG
This sequence comes from Eubasilissa regina, assembly GCA_022840565.1. Classification (NCBI taxonomy): domain Eukaryota; kingdom Metazoa; phylum Arthropoda; class Insecta; order Trichoptera; family Phryganeidae; genus Eubasilissa; species Eubasilissa regina. The sequence continues at coordinate 266,027 of JAINEB010000021.1, read as the reverse complement.
TGATTCAACGAAAACATTATTTTAACAACTAATCTTATAAAATGCACTATGGAATTTGATGTACATATCACATTACGTACATGAGTTTTGTCATGTCATATGGCAAAACTCGGTTCGGCACCTGTCAAGTCAGCAAGCGGCGTCGTGATTGGCTGGTAGGCGTGGCTAGTTGCAGATGTTTATGAAGTGATGAAGGTCAAATGCATCTGCGCGAGTTTAGGGATTTAAAAACATCTGCAAATATGCAAATTACGTGAACAAATTATTTATTTCAGGTGTCAAAAAAGCATACGAATTGTAAATAATCAGATTTTATGAATTATTGATAGAAATTACTATGAAATGTTATTTTTGAGCAATTCTTTTTGAAAAAAGTGCAAATTCTGTAAAAATACAAAATATAGGATTACGAATTAACGGAGTTTTGCTGTATATAAGAGGTGGAATATGTTCAGGATTGAAGATGTCATTTTTAACCATAGGGAATCTTAAAAAAATATATATTTTTAAGTGACATTAGAATTACACAACAGGCATAAGAAAAGCAAATTAAAATTCAAAGATTGAATCTCTAATTCAGGTTTAATTTCTCTAATATATTATAAACCGGGTCTGGGTTGTTTGACTATATTATCGTATTACTAGATGCTCCTTAACCGGAAGTCTAGCGGGCTCGTTGCCAAGATTAGTTGCCTTAATCTATCTGACAAATATCACAATTTCATTTTTTTATTTATTAAGTATTTAAGATTTTTATACAACCTTACCATATACCTTACCACACAACCAAAACATCTTAAATCTTTTACTATACAAGAGTTTTTCACAGACACTGCTGGGAGGATTATTCTTGACTTTGAAGGCATATCACTCTGAAACTCATCTGAAGAAAAATCACTTCATTATTTTAATAATCATTTTGAAATTCTCGCATCTTATAACCTATAACAAAAAATTGCTTCTGCAAGAAGCCCAGTATTGTAGGCATCACACAACAAAATTTTATTATAAGTATAAAGCAAAGATTTTATAAAATATAAAAAATCGGACAAAAGAGCATTGTTTCATAGCGTTTTGATTATTCAGGATTTGAATTATTTTGAATAGAAAAAAATATTGTATTAAATAAAATAACAATAACCTTGTATGAAACCATAAAATTTACAGTACGTCGACCGGTTTCGCTTATCTCAAGCTTCATCAGGACATATTTAAAACTGATCATAAATACAAGAAGAGTGCACTTATATATATATATATATATATATATATTCACATAAAGAGGGAGATAGAATATAAAATTACACGTGAAAAAGAGACAGAATACATACAGTAAAACCGCGATATAATGAAACCCGATATAGCGAAAAATGACGTATATCGAAAAAAAATCGAAATTTAGTCCCTAAAACCAATTTTTCATACAAAAATGCATTTATATAACGAAATCCCGTTAATATTTATAACAAAATCATTTTTGTCCTGTACGAAAAAATGCCAATACATTTACGTAAATTTATAACGAAATAAAAAAATGTTAAAAGATGAAAATATTATTTCGCACTTACAAAGCCGCGCCGATGCATCTGCCGTATGCGAACGGTTTTATAGCCTTTTCGGCAGTGCGCGGCGGTCGGCCGACAAGGTAGTAAAACAATTCAAACTTCTTCTTGGGTTCATAGTAGGCTCATAAAACCATTTGACATAATTCTTGCGGCGTTCACTTAGACACGTTTTACGTACGCATACGCCTCTAATATGTATTGCAATCCCAGACCCAAAGAGCTATAAAATACAAACCTTAACAGGAACCCCCCGAAAGTCGGAGTATGTACTTATTGGAAATGTCAGTCTCAGTGTAACGTCTGTAGAGTTAAGTTTGTTCAGCTTTTAATGTGATTATTGCATGACCGAACTGAATATTTACATAAATTCATTTTCGTTTGACAATTGTTTTCGTGTGAACTCGTCAATAATATAAATAATTAGTTAAAATAATTTATGGACTATTTTTGTACGGCATTTTGTATTTCTATTAACTATTGTTTTCGTGTATTTTAAGTGAACAATGTTAACTATAATTTTTAAGTGAACAATTTTAACGATTATAAATATATTTTGAAGTGGTTGCCGCCGTTACCGGTAAGTACCTTCGTAATTTATATACGACTCATTTTATAAAAATGCCGCGATTCAACTGTAAAATTGTTATTTTTGAATTATTTTGTATGTTTCATACCCAAAACTAGGTTTGAAGTGGCTCTACATTTAAACACAATTAAAATATTGTTTTGTGTTTGCAATATTCTGGAATTTAAAAAATATCTTCCAATTGGTGTTGAATAGGTTCTGTTCTTAATTTAATTCCTTTGATTATCCATTTGCTTATCTGTTTTAATAACAAAACTACTAAAAATATGTAGGTATTCAGTTCCCTATGGCCTTCTTCCTCCTTTGTTTGCAGAATTTGCGATCTTTTTTGAAGCCGCGCAACATTTTTTTGCGACGGCGCGTAATATGTAGTAGGATTTTTTAAATTTATTTCGTTATATGTGGGAATTCGTTATTACGAATTTTTATTTTTTGGTCCCTTGGATTTCGTTATATCGCGGTTTTACTATATATAGTTAAATAGAACATTAAGGGAGACAGAATATAAATTATATGCGAAAGAGAGAGACAGAATACATATTACATTACAGGCATTAAGGAATGGGAAAATACAGTGTTAATGTTCATTTAACTATAAATGTATTCTGTCTTTCTCTTTCACATGTAATTTTATATTCTATCTCCCTCTTTATGTATATATAAGGGCACTCTTCTTGTATTTATGATCAGTTTTAAATACCTCCTGATGAAGCTTGAGATAAGCGAAACCTGTCGATGTACAATAAATTTGGTGGTGTCATACAAAATTATTGTTATTTTATTTAATATAATATGTCAAACCACAGTGATCGTTTTCTACGAAAATAGAAAAAAATATTGTACCGATTTGATATTTTATCACAAGCTAGCTACGTGTGCCCAACACGTGCTTTCTGGCTTAATTATAACATGCGCATCAAACTAATTAAACTACAGCTCGGTATGCTATCAGCATTTACCCCTTAAATATTGCGTGTCGGGACATGTAGCACGATGATGCTAATTATTTTGAACCATTTTTAAAAATAAAATCCTGTGTTAGTACACTATAAACTGAAAGCGAGTAGAGTTTTTAAATTGGCACTACGTGTATATTTTGATGTAATCAATGTGTTAAAAGTGTTTTATAAGTTCAGTAACATATGTAGTATGTAACATTTTTTAAGACTGGAATCACCAATTTTAAAATTAGACAAATGAGTTAATTTGAATCCAGGAATCTAATACAACCAAAAATATGCACATACTTATGTACTTACAGAATATAATCAAGTGAAGATGGTGAACCCATCTCGTTTACAAATGTGTGCATTGGGTCTGCTCAACAAAGTTACAACAATGTAAAAAGGACTTTTGTTAGTGAATTATTTAATCTTACCGTTCAAGAATGTTACGATGGCTTTTAACACAAAATTGTTGCATCGCTGTGGGAGAATCCATTTGGTCTTCTGCCCTATATTATATTGCGAGTTCAGCAAAACGTGGTTAATTCGTAAACCTTTCAGCACTTGTTAATAATTGTGCCGTCCATTCAACCTGCCTAACCTAACCTAACTTGAGTGAAAATGTATTAAATAATATTTTTATGTCAAGCGTGTAGACAAATGATACATGTTTAAGTATGAATAATAAACAAGTACAAAATGTTACAATCAATACAGAGAAATATTGAAAACCCTGATAATTTATTGTTCTATAATATTTTCTTTGAACGTGTCAAATCATTGTGTTACTTAATATTTTTTAAACGGGTTAGATTCCGGTTGTATTTGTATAAACCGTACGAATATCGCACATCACCAACAAATGTAGCGTCCCGCACTGCTAGATTTCCTCAAAAACACTTTTGGAAATCACTTCTATGACAAATGTCAGCTTTTAAAAAAGATAAATAATCACGAGTCTAAGAATTTTGACAAGAAACCTAAAACGAAATTCTTCAACTTAGAAGTTAAGATTAGGGTTGCCAGATGCAGAGATGGAAATCTGCAGATTAACCGGTCACTTTGCACGGAGAAAATAATTTTCAATCAGAAATTGTAATGATTTTTGGTCCCTTGAATTCCAAATCAGCATTTCTAATATTTCTGAATTAAACTTTTCATTTCACTGGACTGGAATATTTATTTCTCCGCAGAAAACTAGACTTGCACCGTAGCGGTAACCCACACTGAGTCTTCTTTCTTCAGCATATAGATACACTCTTCACTTTGCAGTGAGTAATAGTAGATTCATAAAGTCAATATCTTAACACAAATATTCCATAATGTCAATGTCTTAACGAAATTTCTTCACCTCCACCAAAACTTGTGCTAAATTGTCCCAACCCAAGAAAGAATATTCTCACTTCACCAACATGTGGAATTAATTTAGTAGAGGAGATTTCATTCATTTCAATTTTCTAATGAAATACAAATCTGTCCAAATATTGCACAGTTAGTTGACTGTCACTATCTGGTTTTTCAGATAGTGACAATTTGTTAATGAGCTATTTGTAGCTTTTAAAAAATAATAAATAAATCAAAATAAAGATGCAGCACAGTACGCATCTGTTACGTGCATAGATATCCTTTCAAATTTAAATGGCAAATAAATAGAACAAAAATAATGAAAACAAATTCTCAAGGAGAACACATTCTTATTGTGAAGTTGTAATTATTGTCTGTGATATTTTAAATACTGATTAAATGTATTAATTAAAAAGATATACATTTAATTTGTATTTAAAACCATTCTGATTACTAATACAGTAACATAACTTATTACACGTGTCAGTAGAATAATATTTGTAAAAACTGTGCATTCATATTTCTGAAATAATTGAATGTCAAACGTCCATTATCAAGTAATGTTTCAGTTGTGAATGGAACCATGGAGAAGAATTATACTTTTTACTTAGAAACATTTATTTCATATTAGAAGTTGCCCTGAAAAGTATAGTGACTTTTCTCAATATATCAGTATCCAATTAGAAATCTCCACTAAAAAATTTACAGGTTGGAGTAGTGGAATTATTGCTCTCAATGCTACGCTGTCCTATTCGACTACTTCCGCTGCACTCAGTACTGCTCGGCCATCATGAGCACCACCAGACTGCTCCATCCGGTGAACGGCCGACATCCGGAGCCGGTCCCAGTCTTATCGGAATACTGCTCCCACACATAGCCGCTACGGATGTACTCACGCATCACATTTTCTGTAAAAACACCCGGTATATTAATACAGTAAAATCGCGTTTATTCGAAATTGAGGGGACCGAAAATCAAGAAAAAAGTTTAAATAACGACATACGATAATGAAAATTTAAAAAATTCAATTTTTTTTAAATATAGGTACTAACTTATTTCATTACAACTCGAAGTAATTATAGTGGTATATATATAGTGGTCCAGGATGGTCCAAAATCGTCATCGTGAAATTAATACGAAATGTTATTTTTACGAATTCTGTGAAAATACGAAATATAGGTTACGATAAAAATAGGTTATTAATGAAGTTTTACTGTACTTATATATACACAATTTGTACGGGTTTCGTATTGGTGCTATTTTCGAGATTATTAATTATCAGTCAAAATCATAAAAATGTTTTAATTTAAATTTAATGATATATGGAAACGTCCGAGGAACTCAACAGCGTATTAGCAATTGTACAAAATATACAAAGGTTACTTGAACAAAAATAATTATGGTATTAATTTGGAACAGAGGATTGGCAAGCACTGACATTCCCAGAAACTGGGAGAATTACGTTACCTATAAGGGCTGATATTTGCTATCTTTTTCTAATGAAAAGAAAACGAATGAGAAAAATGCATGCGCATAAATGTGTTGCGGTAAGAAAGATAAAGATTTAAAAATCGAGGACGCACTAGTTATATTTGTCATCTTTTTTTAGTATACTGAAAATGAGTGAAAAAACAAACAATACGAATTAACTTTATGCGTCGTGAATCGGTATCGGGGCGGATACTACCCATTTGGATGGACTTTGACATTTGACAGGTACATCTCATAGCGAGCGTGTATTTTGCTGATACGTTTGACAAAAAAATCAAATTGGCGAAAAACAGATCGACTAACTCATCTGATAGGGCCCAAAAATAGCTTCAAATAACAATATTCGATTTTTAAGTACAATTTAGTATGAAAACTCTCCAGAGGGACCACTTTTTGCTCCAATACTTCAACTTGTGGCGAATTTAGAATAAACGTTCTTTGAAATAAAGGGGATTTTACTAAATATCTATTGTTTTCAATGGGATGTAAAAAAAAATCATTACATCATCCATTGTGTCATTATAGGCCGGGCGTCTTTGAATTGTACCAAAAAGAACATTTAGTAACAAACGATACCAAAAAGCGATTGCACCACGCCATAAATCATATTGTTCTCACACTCACACTCTGCTCTGTATTCCTTGGGAAGTTTAAGTGAAGAAAGGCAATAAACATAACCAGGGTTCTCGAGTTGTAGTCAAATGTTTGTATCATTATGCTCTATAACTCTGCTGAAGTTCAATTGGATAAATATTATATGGTAATATTATTAATACAAATAATTTTAAAAGAAAACAGTGCGGCTTGCGTGTGAATAGGAATGATGATGATTGTCATTGCGTCGTTTGCACTTCTTACATCGGTGTCTAGACTTTTCATCATCACTTATCATCACACGGTGAATTATTCAATTCAACATGGGAGCAAATTTTCAGAAGATTTCAGATTTTTCTGTAAAAATATCATCACAATCTGACTGAGAATGAGGGCAATGGTTCATAAAACAAAACTATTATTAAGAAGAACACATTCTTATTGTGAAGTTGTAATTATTCAGAACAGACGCTCTGTGATATTTTAAATACTAATTAAATGTATTTATTAGAAAGACATACATATAAAATCATTTTATCCAAAAATATTATGAATTGTTAATTCTGGCTTAGCTTAATTGGTTAATCCTATCAATTTACTCAAAGGTATTTGAGATTTCGTAAAAACAAAGTAAATGGCTTTCAAATAATGGAACGATAGATGTATTAATTTGAAAAAGCGTAACATATAGGCTCGAAAATTTGTCATCAATCCACTGTGTTGGTACAGCATAATCGGATAATGTACATTCCCTGGATTGGAAGAGATCCAGGTTCGTATCCCGGTAGCGATAACCAATATTCCAATATTTTTGGATAAAATAGATTTTACATGTATATCTTTGTAATTAATACATTTAATCTGCAATTCCAAAGTATTATATTAGTGGTAGGAAAGTATGAGATACATTAAAAAGTAATGCAGTGTATTTGTGTATTTTGACATAGTGACACAACAAATTCCAGGAAGTCTTAAACAAGACTCACCGATGACTTTGTGCCTGAGCTTTCCGTACAGCTCGCTCGCTCTTATCTGGTTGGGCGAGGGGGTGGCAGCGTAGTGGTGCAGGGCTGCCACGGCCAGATAGTTGATGTTAATCCAGACCTGACCTCGCCAATATGGCGGATCGTGTTCAGTGTTCCGCTTCATGTAAAGGGGAGACGATTTTGACAGGGATCTATGAAAACAAAAATATTATATTACCATTATTACACGCAGAAAATTGATTTCGAATTGTAATACAGTAGAATACAATTATTCGGGCCTACATTAACTAGGGTAAAAAAACCATTTTTTAAAATATCATTGGTTGAATACAATATTTACTTTGAATTAATATTGTTAAAATAGTATCAGAGTCCGCAGTCCAAATGTTGAGTTATATTTGGATATTTTTAGAGTCCTGTTCTTATACGGTCTGTGAAGATTCTAATAAGCGGGGTTCAGACCGTGCAAGCTGAATATCTGTTTAGTTAAACCAGTTTGCAATCAGCCACTATGATATACAATAAACTGACCTGAGTCCAGCCCTGCTCCACAGCAGCTCGGGTCGGTCCAGCTTACTGAGCATCTTCCCGAGTCTGACATCATCGACGGGCAGGGACTTGAGCAGAAGGGGAAAGAGGCTGACGTAGCCGTGAGTGGAGTCCACGAGGCGCGGCTCGGGAGCGCGCAGTGTGGCGCGTGTCATGCCGGGTGAGGCCGAGCCCCCGGCGCCCCGTGCGCCCTGCGGCGGCGGCTCCCGGCGGAGAATGACGGCATCAGTGTGCAGGCCTGCAGAGAAAAATGAACAGATCGGGAAGATAAGCAGATATAATTGCAAATGATTCATATTGTTTGGTGTTCTCTTAATATCTCCCTATTATTTATGTATTGTCAGAGACGATATGTTCCAGAAGCATAGTGTGGTACAGTAGTACAATAGTACAGTACAGTACACTGTATCATTTAGCATTTCACATCAGTCCACTACTTGCTCACCTCTCTCTCTCTCCCTCAATACTTCACTGTCTCCAAGTTGCATCAGGTTGAAGGTTGTTTTGTGGACTGCGAATCGTCATGTTACTTGTATTTTTCTTCCCCTCGAGGGAATGCTGTTCTGTGATACCTACGACACTCTCCCTTTAAGTGAGTCTATATCACTTTTGATGCCACTTCCTGTACATATTTCTGTTTACTGTAACTTATGAATAGTAATTGTAACCTATAGAAACTGGTACAGGAAATCCTATAGTGGGGTCGGCCTTCGTATTGATAAAACGATCTAAATTAACAACTTTAAATTCGCAAACATTTTTGTAATGTCTAACTAATTACATGATTACATTCATAAAATATCGGTACCGTAGTCAGCGAAGGAGTCGGTGTTGTCCGACCAATGAAGACGAGCCAGCGTGGCGGGATCGGATAGTGCCGTCACTGCGGCAGAATAACGAAGATGTGCCGCACCCTTCTCCAGCACGAGAGACAGTGCAGCCATGGCACGCGCACCCAGCAGCATCCAGCAACGCAGGTCCACATGGCGCTCTACGTCACTGGGGTGAGATGCCCTGGGATAATACGGTTATTTAGATTATTGTGAAAGTTTAAAATGCAAAGTTACCGCAAACAATTTTAAATGATCAAATCACTATCTTAATTTATTTATTTTAACAAACTATTTAATTGAAAATGGGAGTTTAGAAAGATTCACTTTTTTAAATATCCTACCAACTATAAGTACCAAATGAACATATTTAACCGTAGCAGGTATTGTGTGTAATAGTAATGTATAATTATAAATAATCACTGGCCAACAAATTTTAACTTTTTGTCTGCTTCCTTGATACAAATATGTATCTGTTCTAGACTAATTCTAAAAATCAAAACATGTTTTTCTTTACCATTTATGAAATATCACTACTCATTTTTCGCTATTTAGTTTGCATAACAGTACACCTTAAAAAAGAAAGATTTGTCAACTATTAAACTATAAAAACTGATTAAAATATGTTCTACATTCATTTGATGGTGTTTATTTCAAAAATCAAAACCATTTATTTCCAACGCATTTAGTTTTTGAAATACAAATATATTCATCCTTTGCTTTTCAACATAATACACTTTATAAGAATGTTCAAACTGCTCGGCATGTCACTTTCTTTTATAGCTTGCACCCCGATTGTCTCTCCTCAATGTCCGGCAATGCTAGCAAGCTAGCATGTAGCTTTTTTCCATTGCGCTGATGTCCTGATGAAATCGTTCTCCGTGTTCATCACTGACGATGCAGAGATTTGGAGGGAAGAAATCTAAGTGTGAATGCAGAAAATGTATTTTGAGAGATATGCTTCACCCCATTGACTTACAGGTCTACAGAAGTTTCTCAACATGTCTAGCATTGTCAGGAAATCGCTCATTTCCTAGAAAATTCTTGCATATGATCTGGAACGTATTCCAAGCACGAAGGTCTATTTATTTATTTATTAGTAACTATATAATACATATAAAAATTTGTTTGGACTGTGCCCGTCTCACTAGAGAAATTCTGTGTCGAGACGGGCAAATTTATGACATTAAAAGTTATTCTCAATTTATCATTCAAGATTTCTCGAATCTGAGGGCCAATGAAAATGCCCTGTTTAATTTTAGCCCCACGAAGGCATTTGAGATTTGAACCTACGGAAGAATGTTTCAAATAAGTTGGATGGATAGTTACTAATGAAGATGTCACGGTTCCAATGAATAAAGTTTTACCTACCATCAAAACTCTTATTATGTTGCCCTCCTTATCCAGAATATACATTTGAGATAGCATCTCTTCTTCGATCGCGTAGGTGCTTTTCCCTCCCTTTTTATCCAATTGGTAGCCCTGCTTCGTCCGTCGCGTCCTTGCCACCAGGCAGGCGGAAGCCATTTTGCTTCAATTTAGCTCTCACCAGGCAGAGCTTAAGTGTATTCTGAATAGGGAAGGGAACTCAATAAAAATTTTAATGGTAGGTAAAACTCCCATATTATGTAGTGCCGTTCCTTATCCGGAATATACATTTGGGAAGTGCTTGTTATCGTCTGGTGGTAGGACGATGTCAATTGTGATTAATCTACTGGTTTAAAAAGATTACAAGTTACCCGTTAGCCAGGCGCTTACTATGCTGTACTATGGATCCGAAGTGGGGGGTTTTGGAGGTTTGTTAGTCGTATTTGCAATCCCTTTCATTATCTGTTTTACCAGTGCATGATTACTTAAACTCTCTCTATTAGCTGGATTACAGGACATAGATATAGCTGATTTGTGTAGGGTAATCGTACTAGGCGCTAGTCCTTCTGCGATTTTCAAGTGTGCTAGGAAATGAGCAAGTTGAGTCCCTGAAGGATTTTTGGAATCGACTTTCTCTGTTGTTGTCCAGGTGCTTTATCTTTTACAGGCTTCCTTATATGTGTTTAAGCTTTTCTCCAGCTCGCACGAAATAATTTTTTTTCCTCTAGGGACCAATCTTTTATGGATTCTTCCCATCCCCAATCAACCACACATCGCGATGCATGTTCTGAATCCTGGGAGGGTGACAACCTATTGCTGTGTCTATTAGGGTGTTTAGGAGTTTCGGGACTCCTAGAGGAGGTGCAATGGCTCGTGCTCTCACATCTGGTAAACAAAACACCTTGGGCCATCCGGGGGTCACTACATGTACATTCCTGAACAGTAAAATGTGTGTCAGAACATGAGGGATGAGACATGGCAGGGGGAAAACCTACACCAGTGGGAAATGCCATGTTCTGCTGAAAGCGTTGGAAAACAATGCCTGCCTGTTGCTTGGGTCTAGAGACACATAGTTATTCACTACATGAGCTGTCTAAGATCTGAATAAATCCACAATTGGAACTCCCTATATTTTGAAGATGTTTTCTGTGGCAGGAGGAAGAAGATGCCACTGGCAATTTTGAGCCTCTCGACAGACAATCCGTTAGACCATTGTAATGGCCAGGTAGGAACTGACTCTATGACTATGTTGTGTTGGTCTAGCATACTCATTATCTGAAATGTAAGGTGTAAGATGGCCACCGATCTGGTTCCTCCCTTGTTGCGGAGATATGCCATACAGTTTGGTTGTCCGATTGAATGAGTACTGAAGAATTCTTCAAACTCTCGTTCAGCCACTTGAACGCTTTTAATATTGCAAATATCTCTTTTTGACTGCTGTGCTATAACGCTTGTTCCTCTGCCAGGGGAAAATCGTCCAGATAAACCACAATTCAAACACTCTTTTTCCTCATGATCCCTGCAATCCAATTGGAGATGTAGCAAATGCTTGCGGTTCACTGGCAAAGCCGAAGGTCAGTTGAAGGGATTGGCCCTTGTAAAACAAGCGATGAAACTTTCGACGCAATGCCTTTACAGGTATGTGAAAGTACGCTTGGAACAGATCTATTTTTGTCATCCAATCGTTTGGCTGTAAATCTAGATGGAAACAGTGGAAACTTGTTCTGAAGGTACCTAAAACCATCGCCAGTTCTGTTCATGGTTTTGACAAAGTTTTTCATCAATCTAAGTTTGATGTGTAATGGTGGCAGATAAATCTCCAATGGAATCACCAGCGGCGCACGATTCACACTTTTTTGACCAGGGATGTATCCGGTGCGCTGTGGCCAATCTTTCATTGTGTAATATGAATCCTTCGCTCGACACACAGAAAACAACAGAACTCTGTATATCCCGACTGCATTCCCATAAGCAATCCAATGTGTCGAAGATAGTTAATCTTGTTTAACAGAACTTCCATATTTGCATACTTTTCTTTCATGTCAACTGCCAATAGGTTTAATAGGTATGAAAGGGTAGACTTTACCAGTATGAAGCAACGCAGGTTTTAAACTCAACACGGAAGAATCAATGAAAAGACGCCAGTCAGCAGCCTTATGTTCAACACCGACAGCAAGCATAATAATAATAATCCATATTGCAGAGATAGCATAAATCGCTATCGAGCCCACGGTTTGTAACTTTACACCGAAAATACAACTCATAGGGTTTTCGAACAAGAGAAGTCATCGTCCGCTGCTGAGCTTTCAGTGTGTGTTCTCTGCAGATATGGCAGAAAGAGTGCATGATGTTTACACCTTTGAGACATGAGAAACACCTCTATCATATGTATTTTATGATATTATAATTTCTGAAAAATAAAACATCTTTTAAACCATGACAAGCATGATAGTAGATCTGTGGTAGAGATCTGTGGTAACTTAACCATTAACCGGCTTACCACTAATTGCTAAAAGTATATATGTATATGATATATGAATATTCAATTTACAAAAAAGGAACCACAGATTCGGAATCGGCTCATACAAATCTATTTGAAACAGCTCTTAGATTTCAGGAAGCAAAAACCTTGTTGACCAATGTAATTTATCAAAAATGACAGGAAGTTAATAATTTTTAATCTTCAATCTTCTTATTTTCTTCAACAATCAAGACCCAATCTGTCTTCATACAGCCTTTGTTGCTGCTGATTATTCCACCTCAGTCTGGGCCGTAGGGAAGAAGTAGGTAACGCTTCTCACTCGGTCCAATAATGTTACTTCTGCTTAAGGCAGCCTGGAATCCTGATCTCACTCTCTCAGTATATTAAATTGAATGAACTAGATTGTATTATTGATCACTTGTCATTACCTCGGATAGTCATCCAGGCCAGAGGTCAGCGTCTTCGGATTCAGCTCCGTGACGATATCATCTCTCCGTCCTCTCCACCTGTAGGATGTAGGCAGCTCGCCCGACTGTGTGGTGTTGAACCAATTGTACCAGGCCTGAGAAGAAGCAAAACTAATTGAGCCTCCGGGATGTAATGTGGCCGCACTTTTACTTATTTTTTCAATCAACAGAATGTATTACAGCCAGAACGTCAGCCCGAAAGATTGCTTTCCGGTAGTTTTTTAATTTGTGACTAATAATGGTGTTCGCAGACCGACTGCACATGCATAAACTTGGTTTATATAAAAAATTACAGTAAACAACAAGAGCCAAAATAACAAAGATTTGACGCCATTCCTCGGAATGATTCCGGAAGAACCGATAGTTAGCAAACAATTTTGGATAACGAGAGTACCTGGAGGCGCGGGAACATCCTGTTGAGTAGGCGGAATTCATCAGTGGTGGGGTCCATTTCGGGTGGATGCTCGCCCAGCAGTTGCAGCAGGGTGAGGAAGAAGGTGGGCGGGTTAGCGTTGCTGTTCCGCTGCGTCACAAACTCTTCAGGCACCCGCGCTTGCGCCTCAGCCCCTAGAAAAAGAACTCTCGGTGTTATATGTGAGCTTAGTTATCATTTATACAAATATAATTCAAACCTCGATTATTTGAAATTTTTCACTCAAGACCCAAAATGTCAGTTTCATACTTGATCAACCCCTTTAATTCGAAAACTCCGGTAATTCGTAGTGCGAGATAAGTTATAAAAAATGAACACTGCGTCTTTTTGACCATGCATGCCCGTGTGAAACGTTCTTTATGTATTTTGCAATATTTGCCGACACAAAAACCGACCTGAACCTACTTTGTGTATATATTACGTCGTCCCTTTCTTCAGTTTGCTGCTTTGATTTGAGTGGACAGTTGGCGCTAATTACTTGGACGCGTTTAAGATTGTTTTCCTATTCTAAATTCCCATTAGTTTGGTTCTTTTTACAAATACATACATATGTAGCTGTGTTTGTGTTAAAATGTTTGTTTTTTGAAAGATTGACTCTTGGTATTATTTTTGATTGTATTTCTAATAACTGTTTGTTTGTTGTGTTAATGATCTTCATTTATCTTGAATGACATGATACCATGCTAAAAGCAAAGTGTCAAGAAATCAGACAAAGAAAAATAGATGATTTTTTGAAGCCGAAACATGCCTAACAATTAAAAATGTTTAGATTTGTTCTCATTATTCTTGTTGTAGTGTTTAGTGTTTAGTTAAAGTGTGCTTTATTTAATGATTGTTTCATTTTCTTTTAATTTACATTTGAAGGTAGGATCTTCACTTATTACGAGAAATAGATAAACATTCAGACAAATTATTTTCAGTACTAATAAATACAACATATAATAAATATTGTGTTTGATGATTCCATCAAATACGCCAAAACATGTGCTTTTCACAAAATTAGCGGCTTTTTTCGCGACCTTGTGATTTTTATCGCGAAACTTGTGAACTAAAATTTTTTTTTAGTCTCTCGAATATTTCTTAATAACGGGCTCCGAGTAATATGAATTAAATTATTTTGTTCTCTTGAATATCTAATTAACGAGGTTGTACTGTATTTACCATAATATTGCCTTATGAAAAAACACAAAGAATAATGAATCTCACCCAGTATCTGCTCGCGAGGGATCCAGCCCTCGACATTCATGAGGTCGAACCAGTGCGCCATGATATCTAGTGCGATAGTGCGGTCCCAGCGGGCTATCAGAAGGCAGTGGAAACCCTCATCCCAGAGGAATCCGCGAGGGAAGTGGGACCTGTCCAAGTGTTTACATTAATATTGTCATTGCAACTGCAAAATCGGTGTTTCTGACAAATTCAATTTGTGTATTTTAAACTCTAAACACAAAACCACTCAGCTTTATGTCAAGTAATTTACTTTAAAATATTTAAAAATTTGAATAGGTACCCCTAATAGAAAGTGTAATGTGTCGGGTGTAACTGAGAAAATCAAAAAATTGAACTAAACAATGTAATTTCTTAATTATTAAGGAAAACACATTCGTATTGTGAAGTTGTAATTATTCAGAGCAGACGGTCTGTGATATTTTAAATACTAAATTAATGTATATATTTATAATTAATACATTAATTTAGTATTTAAAATGTCATTTCTGTTCTGTTCTCAACTAAACACTAAATAAACACGCAATGTTTGTTCCTCTTGTAAAATCTAGGAAATCACTTGGCACACACAATACGAAGAATCGGACAAAATGTGAGCTAAAAATGAATGTGAAAAAAAATTAAAAAAAATATATTTTTTGCCACAAATTTAGACTTTTTTGATGAGTACCTTTAGACTTTGAGTTAGTATTTGACTATATATGTATACATACATTCTAGTCAGATTATGCGAAGATTGCTGAATATAAGTAGGAATTTATTCAAGAGTGGTAACCTGGACGGCACTGCAGTGTACAGCGGCGCCTTCCAATACGGCACCGGCTCTCTCGTATATGCTGACAGCACCCGACTCGAGCCGTGGAAATACCCAACTCCGCCAATTAGGTTGCTGAAGGTGGCACGAGCGAACTCTACCGCTGTGCTATTGTAACTGAAATGAGAAATCAATACTAGTTTTGAGTGTGACTGCATTTGAGTGAATAATTTAATGCATTTTTGATATTCCTTAGGAATAAAGCTTGTAACGTCTCATACATCCGAGAAGAGATTAAATTTGTAAGTAGCAGTAGCCGAAAATATCGCCACTGTTAACAAAAAATTTGATCACAACATCAACACCTAGTGTGTCACATCAAAGAATCCAACTAAGAAACTCACGGTGATCATATCTCATATTTTGAGTCATCTGATTCCATCGTAGGAAAAAATTACACTAAATGAGTAAAGCAAGCGCCCCACAAATATGGCCATGTAAGGACTGACAGCCATAAAGGGCCAAAGTGAACTGACCAATAAGCAGATGCCAATACATCGTGACGGACGAGTCTTAAGAGCTAGCCGACCACTTCTCTGCAGACCGTTCTTTCATCCACATCTCAAGTGAGCCACTCCAGTCTTCAACTACATATGCACGTTTAGCTTCATACTCATCGTACTGCCATTGTAATTCATCCCGCAATAAATGCCAACTTTTGTAGGTTCTCTTTTATTTAAATAACTTGTTCTAGACACAACGTAAATAATCATTCGTGTACATGCATTAACACGCTTGAGACTAGAATCTTCTAGTTAGGAGCTTCAGTCTCACCACCCACAAAACCTTCTGATACGATGGCACAATTAGGATCCTCCCGGGTCAATCACAGTACCTATAGTACCATTTATATCTATGCGTGTCAAAAGTGTATGTACAATGTTAATTCAGGCGGTGCACAAAATCTACAAGAGTAATTAAAATAAGACTATGTAATGTTGATTATGACTTTCAAATAGTCCTTAATTTGTTTATGACAGGTTCACTTTCAGTACTGACAATACAAGATGCGCATTCTCCCAGCACCTGATATATTTTATGGTCCAATTCATTTGCTTATACATATTACACAACAGATGAGCGCTGACAGCGGGTCCTTTATCATCAGCATAGATATATTATGATTCGATTAGTTATTCAGATTGTTTGTCGCATGAATTTATATGGATTTTAATTAGCAGTGAACATGTGAAATAATATTAATGTTGGCTCAGAGCAGGCTTCTGGAGCATACAAGAGAAGTCAAGAATCATCTATGATTACGACTGCTCTTGTTAAAACAATGAAGAAATATTTGTTAAGGTGCAACTTTCAACAATAATTAAAATTCTTATGTAAATTTGGGTTTTTATTATTCGTGTATATCAGAAGTTATACACTAGATTTTACTTTTTTTTTAAATTATTATGTACTTAGATAGGACCTTTACACTCTTTTAAAACTAATAAACTTTATGTTATTTGCCATAATTAAGAAAATACAATCATTATAAGAAAGACCGTGACCATTGGATACATTTTCTACCTATTATTGTATAAATGAAATATATTTTCTTATAATCTTGAAGCCAAGACTATGGAGACTGTTAAAAATTATAGTTATAACCATTCAATTTGCAGGACATATTATCAATTTTCGACTTTTTTTAAATACTTTGATTTAGTGAAAACATACATTTTTAAATAATAAAGGGTGTCCAGCGGAAAATTTTCAAGTTCAATATTAAATAAAAAAAAACTACAATGTTATTCTCATATTTTATTTATACAAAATAGAATTTAAAAATGCGGATTTTACATTTTATAAACAATATTGTCTAAATGCCGTCCATTTCTCTTAAGACACTCTTGAAATTGGACTCTTAAATTTGCGAATACACGAGAGCAAAGCGTCGGTTCAATGGCAGCAACTTCACGGCGGATATTTTCTTGAAGGGCCTGAATTGTTCGAGGATTGTTGCTGTAAACAATCAACTTCTCCACAAAAAAAAGTAGCACGGTGTAAGGTCCGGTGACCGAGGTGCCCAGGGTATATCTCCATACTTGCTGATTAATTTATTGGGAAATTTTTTTAAAATATTGGGAAAGTTTGTTTTTAAAAAACAGTGACACACATTTCATAGGAAAACTTATCAGAAATAATGATCAACAAACAGAAAGCGATATTTTTTTAAATTTTGGAAATAACATTAAAAAAGTATCAAAGGGTACCAATTATTCAAAAATTCATAAAACTTAAAATATTTCAAAAACCGTGTGACATTCATAAGATCTATGATGGGTTATTTTGATTAGGACATGGTCTCAGTTATCAATGGTTTTTGTTTGGTCCACTAATTACAGGATATGAATAAGGTATATGAATTAGGTACTCAATAAATTATTTAATTTTCGATAGATTAATTCAAATGACAAGACATTTTTATTTCATTCCATACATCAATATGGAAAATACCATACGAGTTATTGTTGATACTTGTATCGAATGCGAGAAAATCATCATTTTTATTGTAGTCTCTATCTATTCAAACCTTCCTCTCTTGCATGATTTACGTAACAAATAATTTCATTAATTACTTCTTTGATACTTATAAGAATTGAACTACTATCCTCATTTTGAAAGCGTATATAATTCTAATAGAAACAAAAAGAGTATAAGACTGCTGGTGATGGCTAAACATTCTATATATTATTAAGGATGTAAAACATTACAACTGACCCTTTCTCCTTGAGCTTGAAAGTATCCTCGAACCTCTGGTCGAAGGCCACTCGACTCTCTTCCAGCTGCGCAGAGTAAACATCGCCCGACAGCTCCACATCCCTCCTAGTGGCCGTGCTGGCTGACTCCAGGACTATGTCCAGCACGCACGGCACGCTCATGGTCAGCTGCGTGGCCACCAAATTAGGCTCAGTGGTCTGGCAATATTGGACATACATGAAAGTGATACAACTTTTAGGCAAGTAGACAAAGCTGATGGAAATTTTACACATGGTTGACATCTTTATTTAAAGAGTGTTACAACAGGAATAACTAAATCCTAGGCTACAATAGAATTTTCTATGTGGAAATATATTTTATTATATTAATATTAAAATAGTATACAGTAGAACCGCGATATAACGAAACCCGATACAGCGAAAAATGACGTATATCGAAAAAAAAAATCGAAATTTAGTCCATAAAACCAATTTTTCATACAAAAATGCATTTATATAACAAAATCCCGTTAATATTTATAACAAAATCATTTTTGTCCCGTACGAAAAAATGCCAATACATTTACGTAAATTTATATCGAAATAAAAAAATGTTAAAAGATGAAAATATTATTTCGCACTTACAAAGCCGCGCCGATGCATCTGCCGTATGCGAACAGTTTTATGGCCTTTTCGGCGGTGCGCGGCGGTCGGCCGACAAGGTAGTAAAACAATTCAAACTTTTTCTTGGGTTCATAGCAGGCCCATAAAACCATTTGACATAATTCTTGCGGCGTTCTCTGACACGTTTTACGTACGCATACGCCTCTAATATGATTGCAACCCAGACCCAAACAGCTGTAAAATACAAAAATTAACAGGAACCCCCCGAAAGTTGCAGAATGTACTTATTGGAAATGTCAGTCTCAGTGTAACGTCTGTAGAGTTAAGTTTGTTCAGCTTTTAACGCGATTATTGCATGACCGAACTGAATATTTACATAAATTCATTTTCGTTTGACAATTGTTTTCGTGTGAACTCGTCAATAATATAAATAATTCGTTAAAATATTTTATGAACTATTTTTGTACGGTATTTTGTATTTCTATTAACAATTGTTTTCGTGTATTTTAAGTGTACAATGTTAACGATAATTTTTAAGTGAACAATTTTAACGATTATAAATATATTTTGAAGTGGTTGCCGCCGTTACCGGTAAGTACCTTCGTAATTTATGTACGACTCATTTTATAAAAATGCTGCGATTCAACTGTAAAATGTTTATTTTTGAATTATTTTGTATGTTTCATGCCCAAAACTATGTTTGAAGCGGCTCTACATTTAAACACAATTAAAATATTGTTTTGTGTTTGCAATATTCTGGAATTTACAAAAATATCTTCCAATTGGTGTTGAATAGGTTCTGTTCTTAATTTAATTCCTTTGATTATCCATTTGCTTATCTGTTTTAATAACAAAACTACTAAAAATATGTAGGTATTCAGTTCCCTATGGCCTTTTTCCTCCTTTGTTTGCAGAATTTGCGATCTTTTTTGAAGCCGCGCAACATTTTTTTGCGACGGCGCGTAACATATAGTAGGTTTTTTATTTTTTTCGTTATATGTGGGAATTCGTTATTACGAATTTTTATTTTTTGATCCCTTGGATTTCGTTATATCGCGGTTTTACTGTATTAATATTGCATGCTCGATAGTTAAAACAATACCTTGTCTGTAAGGTGACCGGCAAGGGCAATCCACTGACGCGATGACTTCTGGTCACGCACGAGCCGCAACGATGAAACAATGGTTTCACGCAGGAGATGCGAACCCAGCGACACGGTGCTCAAGTAGGATTCGTGGAGGACTTTACCTGAAAGAAATGCAGACGTAGCTGCTCTTCAAATATTCACTAAAGTAGGATGTTACAAAAGTGAAAGTAAATATATTTATACTTGTAGAGGATTGGGTAATGTAGTATGTTTTTGGAAATTTCAGAATGTCATGGAATATAAAACAATATTAAATTTTAATTGTAGAGCCGCTACAAGCATTGAGAGTTTTGCATTGGTCAAACACATCTTCGACCTTTCTATTTTTTTAAATTGTAGAGAGACGAATTTGTAATTATAATTTTTTCTCAAGGGTTAAAGTTTTGCAGGAATTATCATGACCTGAAACCATTTTAGGGTTCCACAAAATATTAAAAAATGTACTTTAAAGAATAAATTACATAATGGTAGTACACATAAATGTTTGTAAACCCAATAATGAAAATGTCATACACAATATTACCATTCATTGGAATCGATGTAAATGATCAGTTATTATAACTGAATATTTACATCGATGCCAATGAATTACATTACGTAAAAAGTGACATAAGTTGACAATGATAATGAAGACGATAAGTGAAAATTGAATATAATGTTCAGAATTGTAGGTGTTCAAACCGGACCAAACTTGACCTCTGCGGGTGATAACATACACAAAATTAACGCGCACGTGCCCTAAGTGCGATGTGCCAATTGTGATTTCGGAGATTTCCTTTTAATTTTATTTAGTCCAGTTGATCTAGACACAATCTATTTTTCATCTGCGCGAACACGTATACGCTCCAGAGCGTGCGAAGATTGTCATTCTAATTTATTTTGAGTCGGTAATAAAACTGACCTTGGGCGACGTAAAGATTCTGCTAAATGGTTTTATAAGGGCCTATTATGATCCCAAGGAGAAGACGGTATCGCATTCAAAATAATATTTTCGTTCTAACAAAAAAAAAATTGCTACACATATGTAAATGTATCAGTATTTTTTCATACGGGACAAAAATAATTTCATTATGAATTATTCAAATGAAAAAATTAAAGAATATTATTACAATCTGTTTAAACAATTTTAATAACTACATCCCGCGGACGTGGTCACTGATCTCATGTTAAATAGAATCCCGGCTACAGAGACTCCTTGCTTCATCTATTGTAGCAACCGATGCGGTGTAGAGAGGTGATGTTAAAACAAAGGGGGGAAGAGAGAGATGTTACTGCTAGCTTGGGATAGGAAACTGCTAACTACGGGGCAGGAGTTTAATTTTTCGGTCATATAAATCTAAATCGGGAGGGGGAATTTATATTGTACGTGGAGAGAGTATTAATGGTGGGGTTCGGGTGGTTTGGAAGTCCAGCATAAAAACGTTTGGAGAGTTGTCTCATGTGATTCCTTATTAAGGGGGTGCCTGAGTTGTGATGGAGAAGTGTAATTCTCCACCAACGGCGCACCCAGGGCTATCTGGATGGCTTTGTTTTGGAGACTTTTGATGAGGTGTTTGGGGGCGTGACCCCAGGCGGGGGCTGCATAGGTGAGAGTGGGCCTGAGAACGGCCTTGTACAGCAGAAGCTTGTTGTCAATGGCCAGTTTGGTGTTTCTGTTCATTAGTGGATAAAGTGATAGTTCAGGTGAGGCGGCTGCAATCTTACTTTGTACTGATGCCACGTGGCCTTGGAGTGCAAGATCACACCTAAATACTTGATGGTATCGGTTTAGGGAATATTTTCGCCAAACATCTTTATGCTAGGCTTGTGTCTGGCTTTCTTGTGCGAGAATAGGGTGGTGGCATTTTTTGAGGGGTTAATCTCAATGTGCCATTGTTTGCACCACTCTTCGAGTTTGGTGGCGTATCTTTGCACGCATCTAATATCTACTGTCGTGTTAAGATACCTTTGTATGGAAGAATATTCAGTTTGAAGTCTCCCAGTGACGGTGTATATGCACGCAGCCCCGTAGCTCCCCTAGATGCCTGCGATGCGCGAAGATCCGCGCCAGGCACTCCTTCAGCGCTCGTGTACCATATGAGAGACACTGAGTCATCAGTGCTGGCATTGGAGCGACGTGAATCCCGTAGGGTCTAGAATTGAAGAATTATAGTTTTTTAATCTTCCGATTCTTCTGATAAAAATCTGTAAATGCTTAGATATATCGGATAAACCTGTGAATTGTCAATTTAGATTTTAGCTGATTAGACCAACCTGCAAAATATCATATCACTTTAAAATTTATATTTTGTGTTCCGTATCGATGTCTGGAATCCATTATGAGGAACAGCCTGCTGCTCTTAGACGCCCGCTCCTACCCATAGATTCCCTATGACAACTTAATTTCTCCCTGCTGACATCGCCGTAACGGTATTTTTTCATATGATGCCATTTTTTCTCTGCGATTAGATGCGCTCAAATACACTGATACTTTGGTTTAGCTAATTATCCTAAATTCCTTTGTGTTATTCTTTTAAAATTAAGTCATTAATTAGTGCAGTGCGACAGACGATTAATATTTTTGTTATTTTATTGTTATCTTCCGTAAAAATGTGACAACCGCCAATTGAAAATGGCAGCAGGCGACCGATCATTCAATGAACTGCCTAGCGTTCCGAGATGCTCAAAAAGAAAATCCTCAAAAAAAGAAGTTCAAACCTTCCCTCAAAGAATCAAAAAAGTTTCAAGTACTGAGTGGCGTTCAACCCACGTGTCGAACGCTTGTTGCAACAAGTGACGGAAGTGTCATAGGAAGGTAGCGTGACTTCCGTATTTATTACACAAGAACTTATAAGGGTGTAGACGACTATCGATTTGGATGAGCCGTTTGTGGAGCCATCGCCAAATTTAATAAGGGCAAGTCTTTGTAGTTTAGTAAAATAATCACCAGTATTGAAGACTGACCTGAAAGGCATTCATCAGATCTCTAGATTACTACATTTTAATTCCGACGCGGCGACTCCCACTTTTGTTGAGTTGGAAGTGAACAACGAAAAGGATAGACAGCGTGCCCGTATACATGGCTTCGCTAGAAAGATCGCTCGCCGTCCTGTCCAACAACACATTACTCACCCAGAGGAAGACTTTGAGAGAAATGATGGAGTCTGGTGAACTGGGCATCGGAGCGTGGCACTGACCTGTCTCTTTCAGCTCTTTTCGAAGAAGTCAAGGGAATGTTCACTAGTGATGCACCTTACAACAAGATTTCAGATCATTTCTTGGAGATCGTATGGGGCAGATGGGTGGAACGTATCCAGAACCAGAGAAAGGCCATATTGGAGGGTCTCAGAGATCCTTTAGTGCCGGAAGGTGCATCTAGGATTGCTCAAAGCGCTGGGGCTCTGTTCAACAGGGAAGAACGGGGACCAGGAGAAGGTAATTTCCGCATCTGTAGGGTGAAACCTTGCCCAACCTTTGATTTCTTAGATACCCAAGGCACCCAGTAGATCTTCGGTGAACCAGGTATACCACCGTACCAGGTAGCCGAAGAGGAAGAAGATGACACTAGGCAGAATGAGGCATATTATAATTCCTAAGGCTTGTTACCAGGGAGAACTTCTTCAAATGTCTGCCTGTCTGCCTTGCGACCAGTCGTCAGCTCTCAGGATGTTTGATAGCGTAGCTCTTGTGGAAGAAGGGTATAAGGATAGCGGTCTGCTTAGATTTCCTTCTGGCCAATCAGTCGAAGGAATAGAGAGACTCAAGTAATAGATACCGTTGGCATTCTTCAACATCTAGGATGATGAATCAACCGCGACAAAGTAACAATCAAAAGCTGAAGTTTCTGGGAATAACTAAGGATACAAAAACCAACCAAATATATCTCTTGGAACGCAAATGCTATCTCGGAACGTCAAGCGCTGCTCTCTCCGATCTAGGTCAGCAGTTGCTCCCTTAAGTGCGTTCTAGGCCTCTTGGGGAGACTCAACTTCGATACCCCTCGTGTTGCAGACTGCAAAGGTTCGGCTGTATTATACCTGCTGAAGAAGAAGAAATAAATTGGCTCTGGCTCCGCACAAGACAGTAGCTATGTTCCTCAAAGGTAGGGATGGCCGAGTGAACCTTAAGTTAGGCGGCACTAGAGTAATATTTGAGGATAACGTTAAGTATCTCGGTGTTATCTTGGACACGGCTGACTCATTTCTCACACACACCAAGCTGGTGGCCGATTGGTTTATTCGGGCGTATGTGTCGACTAACAGCAGTGAAATGGGGTATCAAATCCCCAGCCGTTAGACTGATTTATAAAGCAGAGAAATTACGTATGGCGCAGAGGTGTGGGCGTATCGAATAAGAATAGGTGTGATTGCTGCGGCTGCAAATAAAGGACAACGAATTCCTCTTATCATTCTCACTGGTGCTTATAGAACGGTGTCTACGGTAACGTTACCTGTCATAGCTGAAGTTATGGAGTCTCACTCTTTTCAGACCTTTGGACAATCCCTTTAATGAGCAGGCTAAGAGAACGAGGGTATTAACATTAGAAAGGTGGCAAGAAAAATGGAATACAGCACCGCAGGGTAGATAGACTCACTCTTTTCTTCCCCGCATCGCTGTTAAATCGAAGGGTGTATGGGGATCTCCGGATCTGAATCAATCTGAGTAGCAGATAATTACAGGGCACGGCCAATTGCGAAGTAAGCTGTTTGATTTTAGACTTGTGGATATTGTGTGTATGTGAGTGAGTGAATCAAACTCCGGAACACATCTTGTGGTTTTGCGTGATAATGAGGGATGTTCGTGATCGCATGATTGGAGGCTTTCACAGGGTTCAATGGTCGGCCTCCTGAAAACGTGAACCTGATTAGTAATGCAAGGAATCTCAAGCTGTATAGGGATTTCATCAAAACATAGACGTGATGGGGTATATTAGGCAGATGATGACAAGATCATGTTAGTGAGAATGCGGACACTTCACTTTTCATAAGCTGAATTCTTAAAACAAACAAAACTGTGCGTAACTCCGTTGGCGTATGACGTGATTCATACACCATTGTGTTTCGTCCAAGTCCCTTCATGGGAGAGTGTACTCGATAGTTAGCCCTTTAATGGCTGTCTTGTACCCACTGGTTTCTTTACTTCCATAAATAACACTTCATTATCTGTTTGTAATGCTGTTATATACCTGTATTTTAAAAATAAATAAAGATATCACTTAAGAGGGCGCAGGAAGGTTTAAATTTAAATCTCTATTCATTTTTGCAATCTCTTACACTAGCTTTTGTTTTTTATCTCCTTTCTTTTGTGTTTATTAATTGTACATTTTGCGTTTCTGTAGTACCGGGTGTGGAACCGATAAAAAAGTTGAAACTTCTCAATGGTTCTGGGAAAAGTTGGGTCCCCCCCTTCTAGGCGCCCCTTTAACACTGTAGAAGAATGCTGTCCAATATGCAAACCCCTCCTTCACAGCAGATGATGACCTGAGATCTCTTAGAGTTTGTCGATCATCACAAAATTCCATTACTATATTAATTAAGGTACAACAGCGGCAAGTCCCAGAGCGGCACCTCCTAAAACTGGCAACAGACCGAATATTTCAAATATGGAGGTGACCTCAGATCGACTTGTTCGCATCGGCCACCCCCCACGGGATGCCAACCTACGTGTTGCTAGACTCAACCGACTGCCCAGCCTCTTATCTCAATGCGATCAGTCGACCTCGGGATTACGAGCCGACCTGGGTATTTCTCCTAGTCTTGCCAAGATGGGAGATGAAAGAGAGTCCTGAATGGCACGTTAACAGGGCTTCTCCCAGGATCTTCAATTGGAGGTCTGGAAAATAGTAGCGGGCTATAAAGGACTGAAACCAGGAAGAGCAGCGACTGTTGGAATCTTGCTGGCGTCAGCACAAGATACGTGCAAACCAGCCTGGGACCAGTGGCTCAGGTGGTGCAGCAAGAATTCTATCCAACCTCATATTTTTCCACTCGCAATGGTTGTAAGGTATTTAGCTAACTTTAGCTCCTCGAACCATATTAGTTCACAAGTCAAAGATTGTAATCTTCTGTGACTCAGCTCCTAATGCTGACAGAATTAGGAGCTGAGATAAGCAGAATTAGGAAGCACTGAGAGACCCCCCATCAGTTGTGGGTTAGATACATAGGCACCCGCAGAGGAGGAACAGCTTATATGATGTATCAAGAAGGGCCATCTTACTCAAAAATCATGCCGCTATACTACAGTTAAATATGTATTACTTTTATGTTTTCGCTTTTAGGAAGACCATCGAATTGTCTGTATATATTTATTTTTTTAAGAGATGCATGCACGGAATAAGTTTCACATATGTTATATAAATGATTATTTAAAACTGAGTTTTGTATCAGAAATATAATTATTTTGTACTAAAGTATGTTTTTATCGGTCCTCTTACGTGTATAGATATAGACAAGATAGCCAAAAGCCCTATAGGGTGAGTAAATAAATATATTTTTTAAATCAGTTTTTTATATGAATAGGAAGCATTTTAAAAGCATCAACAAATGAAATAAAATCATGCAAATTGAACAATTTATAAGTACAGTGAAACCCTCTTAATACGTTTTCCAAGGGACCGCCAAATAAAATCTTATTAACAGTGATTTCAATATTTCCATGCTTTATTTGACCATAACGTCTAATATTGTATTTTAACTAACATTAGAGTAATTAAAATATGTATTTGAAAATCATGGCCATAAATAGGCATACCTAAACGAGTAACAAAAATGCAACAAATTAATAATAACAAAGAATGAATGATAATAAAATGCTAATAAAAAACCTAGATGAAAATAAAATGATTAAAAACAAACTTATAAAATGTTGATGACTATCTAATAAAATATAACTAATTAAATACTACTTATAGGAAACTAAATAATATTATAAGGAAACTAAATGAAGTATAAAAATCTAAATAATTACCTATAAAAAAATTACTATTTAAACTACAAAAATAAAAATTACTACTAAAAAATGATTATAAAAAAAATAACTAAAATTTTTTTTTAATTAAACTCACATAAAATATCTAACTATCTAAATAAAATAAATCGACGTAACAAAAGAGAATAAAAAACGAAATTAAAATTAAACCCATAAGTATCTACCTAAATAAAGTAAATCGACGTAGCAAAGAGTAAAAGAACCACTGACAACAAGATCAAAACACGAAATGATTTCAAATTCAAATTATTCGGCGTTTTATAGTAAAATAAGGGTAGGTCAAAGTTATTCGGAGATAAAATACGCCACCTGTAAGTCCGACGAAAGTTCATACTTTTTACGAAATGTAAAATTGTTTGCACGACAAGACGTTTGTATTTTTTTCTGGCCAACTTGACGAATGCACATTTAAAAAATGTACTGTTTGTAAATGAAAACCTGTTGGACAGCATATCTAAAATTTATCTCTTTTGATGAGTTTTACATAATTTACCTGTACACTCGACATATTGCCTTGATCAGTGTAATTGAGACATGGAATACTCGCCCTTACTGAATCTCAGCTCAGGGAAATTATTGTCGGCATTGACATCGACGATGGCAGGCCCGAACTTACAAAAATACGTTAATAGTATTTTTGTCCTTAATTTTACGATTTAAATTTTTTAATCAAAAATATGATTACATTATTTTTGCTTTGTTTATTTATTTCGTGCTGATGTAAAATATCAAACAAACAAATAGATCAGCCGGTTATGTTAATTCAGTTGTCAGTGCCCTGTGGTTTGCTCTGTTTTGTTTATTTGTTAATAAATTTTCAAATACGTATCGGTTACGAAAATAAATAATTTGGTTATTTTAGTTGTCTAGAAATATTAATCAAAGCTGGACCAGAAATAGTTAAAATGAAACAGCTCCCAATGAAAACAGTGGTTTCTCCGAAAACGGATGTTATCAGATTTCGAACATAATAATAAAAATATATATTTTTATGAGTTAAATTAATACATAAACCGCTTTTCAAAAGTTCCTTTTCTTTCCTGCAAAAAACATGGTTTTAATCAGTTTATTTGACATTCTGATGAAGGAAAAGATATTTTCCGAAACCGGTTGGCGTATTAAATTTAACTCATAAAAGTGGTTTAAAACAAAGTTATAAATAGTATATGTTTAAATAATTTCGTGAACTACAAGTGAGGGTATTAGTTGCAAAGTTAGCAACCTCCATTATTATTTGTTCAAACTTTTAATGCAGTTGTCTTTTCAAACTTAACTCATTTTTATATTTATTGGTCATTCAAAATTGGTGTTAGTTGCAAAATTAGTCGCTTTTGCCTCTGCCATTTATATTAGAATTGAATCAAGCAGTCGTTACTCAGAAATTTAAAGGGCCGCTAGTATGGAAACTAGATTATTTATTTTTATAAATAGTTCATTATATTATTGTATGTTCCTCCCCCCCCCAATTATTCCATACTGGAGTAGTGAGTGAACAATAGCAAAATATACCTTTTTAAAATTATTTATACTTAAAATGTTTCTTAATCTTATGAATATATAAATACATTTTCTTATTCTTTTCACTAATTCGCTAATGTGACTGCCATTTTAAATGTTGATCAATAATTACACCGAGATATTTGATTTCTTTTTTGGGCTTAAGTTTGTACATGAGTAGTTACAGGTAATTTTGTTACAGTTGTGGTTATGGATAGTAATTTTTATATGGGGCGGTGTTTTAAGACTTGATTAAAAAGGGAATGTAATAGGTTTTTTCGGAGTTTAAAGAAAGTAAATTACTATCGAACCAGGATTTGAGTGTGTTCATGACATTATTTGCATGTTCGTTTGTAGTGTTCCAGTCTTGTCTGTCAATAACGATAGCAGTGTTGTCGGCGTATAATATAATTTTTCCGGTCAATTTTAGTTTGAAAATGTTATTGACATAAATTATAAAAAGAAGTGGGCCCAAAACTGTCCCTTGTGGTATACCAAATTCACTGATTAGGGGTTGGCTTAGAGTTTTGTTAATTTTTACGTTTTGCGGTCTTTCGTGAAGATAGCTTTGAATCCAGCTTAGTGCTTTGTTGTCTATACTGACGGATTTTAATATTAGTTTGTTGTGGGAGATACTGTCAAAAGCTTTTCTCAAGTCCACGAAAATGAATTAGTTTTGAAAGGGGAGCCATAATGACAAGCACTACGCAAAAAACAAAATAAATTAAAAGACTTAAATTTTTTTACAAATATAAATAAACACAAAAATTGTTAAAATATTACAAAAACAGAATTTAAAAAAAATATATTTTTAAAATCTGAGAGTATACATTACCATAATAATTTAATTGAAATATTTAAATTTAATAATAAAAATGTTCTTTCAAGCTTTTTAACTATCAAAATTCATAGAAGAAATAATAAATGTATAGTTTAGGGGTATAAAAATGATTTCCCGTTATTATTGAGGGGTATTTAATAATACTGTGTGGCGGCCATCTTACTCATGGCAACGGGTCGAAGAGTGGACGATCTGACACTCCTCGAAGACTCCATCATATTATGGCTAGCCTTTGGAGCAAAATCCGATACACTGAAGCATCAACAATCAGGCTGGTAGATGGAAGGATTAGTGAAAGAAAACACTGGTCACGTTCTCACGACCAAGACCAAGACCAGGCATAGACAAGTTTTTCGAAGCGACAACAGAGGAAAAAATGCCAGCTTCGCAGGCGATGATAGAAGGTAGAATTAAATTGATCCTAAGAGACGCCGGTGTAGAAGCAACGCCAGGAAGTGTGCATTCTGCAATAGACTTGCTGAACTGGCTGGAAAATTACTGAATGGAGAACAATTTCCTCAGAGTTAATTAGCACCCCTCTCCATGCCAATATAGGCCACCAGGTGATAACAAACAGATCTCTCATAATGGATTCACGGTAAGCCCTACCTGGTGCATTATGAGTGATATGAAAAAATACCGTTACAGCTTGACTGGAAACACGCTGTAGGGATCCCAGCAGGGAGAAAATAAGTGGCAAGTAACACGTGCAGAAACAGCAGGCTGTCTTTCTTATAATGGTTTCCAGGCCTCCATGGAAACAAAATAGGAATTTTAATGAAAGGTAAAATTCTTTTATTAAACTCAAATTCTGTCTAAATTATATTATATATGTATTTAACATTAATTTCAAAATCACTACTTACCACCTCCACGCGTGCTGTCCAGTCACCCCCCTTGCCACCCCCTGTCGTGCCCTTGAGGAAGGTGGTCCTGATCAGCCAAGGCCCGTCCAGCAACTCTTGCTCTCCGAACTTGGCTCCGTCGTGACGGATCCAACCGTATCGGGCCAGCTCGTCAGATTGTGAACACCAGTGCCTGCAATCGAAATGTAAGGTTTTTGAAGGACTCTGAAGACAAAATAACAGAGTTCTGGATAAGAGATTACTTAGGAGATTGTTATTTTTTCGAAAAACATTGTGATTTGGTGAGTTTTCACATTTTTAAATCATGACTGTTTATAATTAATTAATTTTTATTAAAAATTATTAATGGTAAAATGCCCGGCGTACGGGTACTATCTAAGTTTTATATGGCCGGTAGGGAAAAGGTTAAACACAATTGGAATTTCCCAAAATATTGCCGAATTTTAGGTTATCTTATACTGTTTTGTAAAATGTTTTTAATTTAATTTCTTAATAATATATATTATTTTAATAATAATTATTATTATCAAAACTAAATAGATTATTCAGAGTTTTCTTTACACAAAAAATCCTCCTTTGTTTACACAATGCCTTATTATGTTATATCCCATATTAATCTGACAATGGGTGTCTAGTTTGCGGAACTTACGAACTTTTTTAAAGCCACGTTACATTTATTTTTACGGTGCGCACGGAATATTCATATATTAAGAAAAAAAATTTTTTTTTTGCTATATATATATATATATATTTCGTTATTGTGGAATTCAAAGGACCAAAAAATAAAATTTTGTAATAACGAGGTTCTACTGTATATCTTACCAATAAGTGCCCGCTCCCTGACTTGTTAAATCCATTCCATGATCGGGATTATAATTTTCTTCATCCATTACTTTACTAAGACCAAAGTCAGTAATTTTAATTTCCCCACACACGTTTCCCTCGGTGAGGAGAATATTTCCCGGTTTAAGGTCGTAATGGATGACGGGAGGTTTGATTTCATTTTATATTATCTTGATACATGTGAACTGTCCACACTTTGGAAGGAATTTTGACAGCAATAAGCAGCACATTTTAAGACTTTTCTTGTCTTAGTACTTTTAGATTTTGTTTTTACTCAATCACATTTGTTGTAATGTTGGCAAGGAACGAAAGTAGACTCAATGCAGAAGAAATAAGATGACTTATTAATATATTACTCAGACGTCTGCAGAAGACTTGCAGATATTAGAAGATAGTCCTGTAGAAGCTTAACGGCGCGATGGTGAGTTACCAAACCGGTATATAATAATATAATGCTTTTATTTTCAATTATCATTAATAATTAAGACTGATTCGGGTGTGAGTTAATTAGTTAGTTAGGTTAGGTTAGGTTAGGTTAGGCTGTAAATAGTCACTTTAATGACTAATTATGTTTTTTTCCATATTGAAATAAGACTAAATTCACCAAAGTGAATCATAAAAATAATAATTTCTTATAAAAGATGTAAAATGTAAACAAAATTATCTATGAAATAAGATTTTAATGATGCAGAAATAGAATTTTAATAATGAACAAATTGTTACCCTGATTCTAATGCCAGCGGTCCATTCTTGCCGAGGTGCCGAGACCCGAGTGGTACAAAGTATATTCCCGCTAAGACTCCTCACCTCGCCTCGCCTCGTCCACGCTGGTCCGTTCTGGTCGGAGCGTGGAGGAGGCGGAGTGAGAGAAATCGAGGGCTGGCAGTACACTCGCAGTGAGGGCAGACTGCTCGAGATGACTTGAGTGGACACGAGAATAGCCGATGCAAGTTGAGAGCCGCAGTATATTCTCGTGCTCGGCTCCTCTCGCCATACCTCGGCGAGAGCGGACTGCTGGCATAATAGCATGTAACTCTTTTTTTTTTGATCAAGTCTATGATTGATTCGTGTAGTGCTGGATGAAATACATCCGCTCTTCGGGGAATGTATCTAATGAGAGCAAGACTTGCTCTCGTTAGAACAAGAATAAAACACGTGTTTTATTTTAATAATTAATAAATTTTTTGAAAAGTTAAGAATTTTGTTAAATTTTTTTAAAAAGTTAATTACAAACTTATTAAGCATAAAAGCAGGGATTTGAATATTCTCACACATTATTTACACTTAACATCTAATTTAGCGTTTTACCAAAAGCTACATTTATATTACGATCATTCAAGAATGTTTGATTATTTAAAAATGTTAGTAGAGTACACAATACAAATAGTTCACCCGAGAGAAAATAGGACGGAGCAACCAAAACAATTCAATTAGAATTTCATCATTGTCAAATAAAAAATATATTATATTTACAACCTACATACTATTAAAAGTACAAATAGATATCATAATAAATTAATTTATGCAAGTACCTACCAACTTACATTAAAAAAAATTATATAAGCTATTATTATGTAGGTACTACTAAATTACTATCTGTAAAAAGGATAACTATCTAAACAGCACAAAGAATGCTAGAAAAAATGAAATAAATAATATTAAAAGAAAAATAAATCGGAAATAAAAGAAAACACTAACTTAAAGTATTTAACTACCTAAATTAAATAAACCGACGTAGCAAAATATAATACTAGACTCACTGGCAAAACAAAAATGCAACAAAATTGATTTTAGAATTCTAATTATTCAGCACTTTTTCCATCGTAGAGTAAGGATAGGATTAGAAAGGGTTATAAATGCGTGCAAATCATTGAAGTGTCTACTTCTTCTTTTACTTATTCGTAAATTTTATTATCTTACTGTTTTTAACGTGTTGATTTCATGATTGTTCTTTAAATTTGGTGTACGGATTGGTTTTTGATTTGGGAAAAATGAAAAGCAATTGGCAGAACTATTTTCTACGTTAACCTTTGATAAAAATAATTATTTCCTTTAGTTATTAAGTGAAGGATTACATCAAAATATTCAGCGCTATACCATAGACAAGAAACGTTGCACCACCTGACAGCGTGCGCAGATGCCGGTAACTTTGTGTTGCCAGATTTCTTTTTTATTCAAATGACAGGATTTTCAGTATAATATTTGAACATACACTCCACTTATATCGATGACAAATGCATTCCGCGTGCTAATTACGCACTTCTAAAATACCAGACCAATCCAAATGGAAAGTACTTGTCAGTTACATTTTAATTCCAGCCGGTGCAGAGTTTTATCAGGATTTATCCTGCAATACACATATATTTACAATTGTATCCTAATTTGTTTGTAAGTGAGTAATTAAAGTGAATAAGACATTATTTTTAGATATTATAAAATGAAACAAGAAATTAAAATTACTAATGTGGCTCTTGTATTATTATTGCAATGGCTGTTTCTCGTTTTGTTTCATTCAAATATGACCGCTTTTGTCAAAGGATAGATCTTTTATAATGGGGTTTTTATTACACCCATTGAAGAAATACCACTTTCATTTTTGAGAAAGTCAAACAAAATGAAGGTTTTTTGTAAGGAAAAATTGAGTTTTGTTGTAAATATTTTAACTACTCAGGCAGGAAACTTTATTAAGAGAAAAACGTATTAAGCCTAAAAAAGTCGTAATTTGTATGGAACTTTTTTGGAGCCAAAGAATGTAATCTTACTTAGTGGGAAAACTTATTAAAGTGGAAATTATTAAGCATGTATTTAGCATGCCCAAAGTTCAATGAAAGCGATTCCTGGCAAACTATGATATTTTAAAAATATTATGAGTTTTTATCAAACTGTTAATGAAATTTTTTGATTATATATATTCCATTATTCTAATATTGAAAGACCCAATATAAGTGTGCACCGGTTTACCTGATGCCATCGCCCCCCGGCCGTAGCCTCAGTGGGGAGTACCACATGAGTCCCATGAGCAGGGAGTGCTGCTGGCGGGTGCGCATACCAAAGTAGTTCCCGGGTCGGTAGGAACCCCAGAACCTCTCCGGCACCTCGATTCCCGCCTTCTGGATGACCTGAAGGGATATTTAAAAATAACATGTTAATAGGAGAACACATTCTTTTTGTGAAATTGTAATTATTTAGAACATAGATCTGTGATATTTTAAACATGAATTAAATACATTAATTAATTAGAAAGATATACATATAAAATCAATTTTATCGAAAAATATTGTTGTTGCGCCATCGAGATGTTCAACAGAAAGATAACACTGAAATTAATATTAAAATTCACACCAAAGCCTGTTCTCAAGAAGACTCTTGTGACCAATGTTCATCAATCGAAGAAAAATATAAATAAATCAAGTAGTTAGAAATCATAGTACATAGATAACAAACTCAAATGGAAAGAACATATTACTAATCTTACAAACAAAATAAGGAAAACTGCCAACATATTTTTAAAACTTTGAAACATCATATCACTTACAAATATGAAAATAATATATTACGCATTTGTACAATCAAGTTTGCAATACAGTATTATTGGATGGGGAGGAGCACATAAAACTTCAATGTCACAATTAGAAATCACTCAAAAAATAAAAATTATTCTAAAAAAAAAAGACTATCCAAGTATACAACTTTTCACAGACTTCAAAGTGCCAAAAATAATAGACATATACAAAACAAATTCAATAATCCAAATTTTCAAAATTAAAAATCAATTAAACTTTAGAAGCAAATTTCAGTCTACAAGATTTAGAGACCAAATTGATATTCCAAAACTAAAATATACCACAACCCAAAATCACTATATTTATCAAGGCATCAAATTTTTTAACAACCTTCCCATCACAATTAGAACAATTACAGACTACTATCAATGGTTCTGTTAGAAGCCTCAACAATCGGCGAGCTTGTATGAGAAGATGTATGAATGTGGATGAGGCGAGAATTGTGTGTCAGGACAGAAGAGTGTGGCGCTCTATCCTCTCTGCCTACCCCCACGGAGAAACGGCATGATGGTAAGTAAGTAAGTAAGTAATTTGTATCTGAAGTAAAAAAATATATATACACAGACTAATTGAAACATAAATTATCTCGTACATACTCCTTCTCTATAAACAAATCCTACTCATAGAGAAGAAATAAATGTTAAATGAAATATATATATATATATCCTACTGAAAATTCTAAAATGTATTATATTTTCTAATATTAAAATAAAATAAATAGCCTTTCTGAAAATTCTTTTCAAATTCTCAAAGACACTTATTCTTGAGCATAGACTACAATCCATAAAGAAGAATGTGTAAATACCTTATGCTCATCAAACGGGGTGTTGACCCTAGTCTCTAGATAGCCAATGTACCCGAAATACCCAGCCACCAGCAGGCAGCCGAACCCCAGCGCGGTCTTCCAGTGCGTGGCTAGCGCGCTCCGGGGGTGAACAGGCGGGGACTCCTTATCAGTGCTGCAGGCAGAACTGCTGCTGCCATTCTTGTTCCAGCACCCGTCCCCATGAGACACATTCTTACGGGGGCGCACCATTGTCTGTTAATTGCATATTCTATTATCTGACTGAAATAGGGATTATACACAACTATTACACCCACACATATGTTAATAATATCGGATAATTTGTATAGCGCCGTTTTCGTAAAAATTTTCACCTCGAGGGCGCTTTACACGTAAACTGTTTATAGTTACATTATCTTTAATGAAGCCTCAATAATCGTCGAGCTCGTATGAGATGTATGAATGTGGATGAGGTGAGAATTGTGTGTCAGGACAGAAGAGTGTGGCGCTCTATCCTCTCTGCCTACGCCCTTGGAGAAACGTCGTAATCTTTGTTTTTAAAATTAAAAATTGTTATTTTCACTTATGGAAATAATATTTTGAAAAGTGTACTATCTTAAAAATAATTGATTAACCTAGATTGTTTGTTTACACCAATACCTCGTTTCGGGGAAATTGGCTCATAATGAACCATTAATTTTGATACAAATTCCACAGAATCCCTTATAATTTCATATAAAAATAATAAAATCACTAAGACTTTAGTTGAAAATGCATTTTTTTCTTTTTATTTCCTTTCAAAATAACTTTTCCATTACATATTTATGTATTAATAAAAACAAAAGTAAAATGTAATTGTTGAATGGTTCTAATCACATCTGAAAAGTTAATGAAGGATGGTGTAACATTGCTGTTATCAACTTTGGAAGGATTCATTGTTTTGTTACTGGCTGTATTAATGCCTCGAGAAACTTTAGTGCTGCGTTCTTCCTTGGGATCAGTTTGAAGTAGGATGTTTATTCCTTGTTCAAAATGAGAAAGTGCTGAAAGTGTATTTATGTAAACATTTTGGCTGCGGCCATATTAATAATTGGGTGTCGTTTTATTTGTTATTACAGTTACTGTTGAATTTTCTATAATGAGGCTTATGTCATTAAATTTATCAAAGACCAGTAACTTCGATGGACCGGGTGTCTGGCTTGGATGAAAGCCTTCACCGTGTGCACAGTTCACATCTGACAATCTATAAACCAGAGGGGAGATGGAGCATTGGTAGACCGTGACTGCAATGGCTGGACGGCATGGATATTCCGGGGATCGATGATTGGCGAACCATGGCTCAGAGCAGGGGGGGAGTGGAGATATTTCTTTGTGGTGGCCAGGTCCACATTGGGCTGTAGTGCCATGATTGGATTGGATACTTCTGTGTATAAATTTTTCTATATTCTACTAAAAAATAACAAGCCGGTTGACGTAAAAATAACTCATAGTAGTTTATACAAAGCTAAATTATAGATACAATTTTAAATTATGTATAACCACAAATACAATATAAAAACCACAAATACAATAAACATAAAAAAATTATGTTTTTACTGGTAAAAATATTTTTTTCAATACTATATTGATGGTGCCTCCCTTTTTAAAGAGAATAAATTAATTGTTTATTAGAAATGGTGTACATGAATCTTCAAAATGCAATTTGAAAGATTTTACATAATCATTACCCCATCTCTGCGGTGGTGGGTCAATCCTGACCCGGGTGTTTATAAAAATATGAATTACGCCATAAATATTCATTTAATGCTGTTTCTTTTATTAAATATTTCCAAACAATTTGAGACACAAATGAATATTATCAGACGAGATTCAAATGAGTTAGTTATTGATAAAAATGTGAAAAAACACTTGAAAACTGACCTAAGACAGTCGCTTTTACGGAATTGCCTCTCACTGCTCACGCCAAATCATATATTGTCAACCTTTTGAGCATATTTTTTACTGCTTCATAAGAGAGGGTATACCAGGTATGCGTCTGTGTGAGCCAGTCCAATTAATGTGCACATTTATATTATAATTTGTTTTGAGTTAGTTTCGTCTGGCGGCCCTTAGAAAATGACGGTAATATAACTATTTGAGGGGAGTTGCGCCTACCTGGGTGCTCAGAAAGAGTTATCAAAAAAATATAAAGTTTTATGACCCTACCTGGTTGATGCTATTGAATTATAATTATAAATGTTGTATAAAAATGCATTACGGTTGAAAAATATATAAATGAAAAAAGGCAGCTCCGACAGTTTAGAAGCGGGTGTGGTTTACATCTCTACCCCTGCCACATGGCCAGCCCCAGAGTTTGCAATAAATTTGGCCGGCATTACGGTGAGCCCTTATTCTATCTCTGACTTTCTTCAACTCAGTATCTGGCTTTTATTTCTTCTTCTACCTTGGACCCATACTACTACTTTGGATTTGATATTGAACTTCGCCTGACTTCACTGTAACCCTGGAACACGACTTGGATTTGCTCTTCGGATTATTAAGGAATTAGCAAAGGTATTTTACCATCATCACTATAGGATCAATAGAAGTCTGATTAACGAACCATATTACCTTTGTTCATCTGAGGCATATTGGACAAGTGATTATATTATTATTTAATTGTGTCATTTAACTATATATAGATTAAATGTAAATAGAGACTTTAGTTTAACTATATTTATTAACTTATTTTTTCGGTTTATTTTCAGCACGAGTATCATAATGGCAAGGAAAATTCATTTAAGTGATTTTTTAATATAAGTTTTCTATTGTTTTACTTATTTATAAATTATGTCAATCACATTTGCTTCTGCTTACGATATTGTTGATTGCATTTCGTATAAAAAGGAAGTAATATTTCTATATTTTATTTATAATATATTTATTTCACTTCTATAAATGTTTTGTTCAAATTATTTTCATTCTGTTCATGTGTAAAAAATAAAAAATACAAATATATAAAAAAAAAAATAATCCATTTTAATTCAGAGAAAGTAAATTGTTTATGACCACTGTCACACACCGGCAATAGTCATATCACCAGCCGATAAGATCACGGCTCAGTGGACTTTTGTATTTTGGAAGTGTAGGGCGTTTTCACATTATTCGTGATATTTTTTTATAAAAACTTAAATTATTTAGTAGAAAGATTACGGCACATTGTTCCATTTCATTAAATCATATTTCAAATGAAATATCTATAAAAAATCAACCAAAAAAACTGTTAAAAATCCGAAAACTTGAGGTGGGTCTAAAATGACCACCGCTGGACGTGTTTTGTTTTGATCCATCGGGCAGTAAGGGTTAAGGAGAAATATCTCGAAGAGCCATTTTGGCTGAAAAATATTCTTATTTTAATGATATTTGTTAACAAATGTTTACAATCACGATGGCTATATTTTAATGGTAAATGTCCTGAAGAATGATTCAGATATTTGTCTAAAGTTTAAGTCTTCAGTTAGGAGGTTTTTCTACTTCAGAAGGCTGTGACAAATATTATTATGATGATACAGAGAATTATTTTAAAACTAATATTGATGGTAAATGAATTTTCTTCAGTATTAGTTATCCAAAAATGTAATTTGTAAGTACAAGAATAAACAATTTTAAAAATTATAGAAAAAATTGAATATATAGCGATATCCTGTTAATAGCCCAAGGGGGCTGAGTGAAGAAATATTTCAGCAGTTCTTGTAATTCAAAATGTGTTAATAATGCAGAAACAAATAATTATTTTCAAAATATCAACAACCTTAAAAACTGATGAAGATTGCAGGAAGGATTACGTGATAATGAATGAACCTGAAAAAGCGAAGGATACCAAGATATATGTTGGTGCAAATAACCAATGCAAAATAAAGTCTTCCCGTTGAAAATTGAAATCTGAATTTCTGGGAATATTTCAAATGATTCAAGTTTTCATTCATTCAAAATTTTCTGTGTTTCTTTCTGAGTTATTCTACAGTGTCTTCGAACTAGTGATGAGCTAAGCCGTTATTTTAACCATTATTGTAATTGTGAAATTTGTGTTCGATTGTAACAATGATTAGTAACTGATTATTTATAATTTGGCGAGCAATCACTGATATACTGGAAACTATACCTATAACAGTTAAATATCAGTTACCAATCATCGTTATTAAAGAAATACCAAACACAATAATGTCACAACACAGTTGCAATAACGTTTAGCTCATCACTACTCCGAACTCTGACTGCTTGTGTGATGACCCTGCAATCGGATTCAAAAAGTCCGAAATAGCCCAGAAAATTATTTCAAATAATAATAATATATTTATTAGGTTCACTTTTTACATGTATTATGTACTTACATTGATAAATAATGTCTAACGGTCTGACGTATTACTCTTCCAAATTAATATTCATTACGTATATATTTTCATCTAGTTGATTACTGTGAGTATTTATGTTAGTTTAAAATGCGTAGCCAGTTAATATAGAAACATGTAGTCTACATATTATAACCTCCAAATCCGCTATCTGAAGAATTATACCAATTTACAAGCACATTCATTGAAAGTAGAACTCAAAAATATATCTATTTATTTTTTATTACAATAATATTTACCTGACTCCGTTTCAAAACCGACTCTCAGAATTAAAGCCGGTGGAAGACTAAAATGAACACATTCTCGGTATCACTTGGACAATCATTGTTTATTAATGTAATGATTCTAAAATATACCTTTGCGACGTTATTTCTAAACAACCATGTTATAGAAATAAAAAAATTAAATATTTACTCAAAATTGTACAACAAAAATCAATAAGAAAATAATTCAAATTGACGTATGCAAACGTGACGTTTGTGCAAATCTTTTATTGTTCATACACAAAACAGAAGGTCGATTTGGATATAGTTTAAATCGCTACACGATGCTACTGATCCCGATACGGACAAATCACAGTATGCGACGTTGAAGTTGTGCACAGAAATTATATAAATTTACATTCAACACGAACGCATTCTTGACGGTTCTCTAGCAAAATCTTATTTTAATTTTTATTCGTGGTACCTACCCAAAATAGGGAGATTTTTTACGCTTACTATGAATTCTCGTTACGCATCGTTTTTTCTGTGGTAATCACTTTTGTGGCCTGTGGCATCTATGCTTTTTATTTTTTGATCTACGTTGTGTTAATAAATGTTTAGATGTTGTATTATGGACGTTGTGGTTCGTTTTGTGGTTTTTCCTTTACCAAGTTTCTGTTTGTCTCCCGTAAAAAGTATAAACAATCGTTAATTAATTTATGACAGACTAAAGAATGAAGAAATAAGGAAAGAATGCAAAGTTGATCTTAGTATAGTAAGATTAAGAAAGGATCATTTAGGTGATTTGGTTTAATGGAACGGATAAATTATGAGAGAATGGTAAGAAAGATATATGATACCAGAGTGTTGATGGCACCAGAAGTAAAGGACGTCCACGAAAGACTTGGCATGACCAGGTAAACCAGATACTGAAAAGTGGTCCTGTTAGAAGCCACAATAACCGGCGAACTTGTATGAGAAGATGTATGAATGTGAATGAGATGAGAATTGTGTCAGGACAGAAGAGCGTGGCGCACTATTCTCTCTGCCTACCCCCGCGGAGAACGGCACGATGGTAGGTAAGTTATTTATTAAAGTAGGTGGAAAGGTGCGTAGTTTGTTATAAATATTTCCATTCTACATTTAATGTTTCAAAAGACTAAATATATTATATATAAGAAATGGATTGAATGTGAAAAATAACTCAAATTTTTCATTGTTTAATTCCTTAGTCCCCACTCTGAACTTATATTGTTTAAATATTCCATAATTTCCTTATTTCTTTTGTTATTTACAATTTTTATTTTCCTTCTTTTCTTTTTTTAATTATTTTAAATTTATATTTGCTAAACCAACTATGTATAATATGATTATTGGTTATGGTGATATTTCATTTTAAATATGATTTAGAGATGGCATTATGTGCCGTAATGTTTCTGCTAAAAAATTAATGTTAAATATTAAAAAATATTACGAATAATGTACGTATTCGCACACATCAACAGACGCACTACACAGCCAAAATACAAACATCCACTGAGCATGTGATCTTCTCGTCGCCTGGGGATTTTTTCTACCTGCTTGAGTGTAACAGTGGTTATAAACAATTAAAATGTATTATTTATTTTTTATATATTAGTATTTTTTACACGTAAACCGGATAAAAATAATTTAAACAAAATATTTATAGAAGGGAGATAAATATATAATAAATAAAATATTTTAAAAATTACATCCTTTTTATACGAAACGCTATCAACAATATTGTAAGCAGAAGCAAATGTAATAGACATGATTTTAAAAAATAAGTATAACAATAGACAATTTATATTAAAAATATATATTATATTGATTGTGTTTTATGAATTCCGGTCAGTAAATTGTTATAGTCAGAATATAATTGTCAAAAATATAAATAACAATTGCCCCATGGCCGACCCGCTTCTAACTGTGTCGGAACCCCCTGGGTTATAAAACTTACAGGTAGGCGCAACGTTATATTGCTGGCATTGTCTAGGCGCCGGCAGACGAAAATAATAATATAAATCTGTACAATAATTGGACTGGCTCTCAATTTATGGACGCATACCTGGTATCCTTTGTCTACTCGCCGTAAAAGATTAACTCAAAATGTTGACAATATATGTTTCGGTGTAAGCGCTGAGATTCAATTAAAAGCGTAAAAGCGACTGTCTTAGGTCAGTTTTTGAGCGTTTTTTCATATTTTTATGAATAACTCATTTGAATCTCGTCCGATAACATTTATTTGTATCTCTAATTATTTGGAAATATTTAATAAAGATTAGCTAGAAGGAAAACAGCATTAAACGAATATTTATAGCGTAATTCATATTTTAACAAACACCCGGATCAGATCTGACCTACCACCGCAAGGATGCGTTATATACAATATAATTCCATTCAAAGCACCGTTCAATTTATTCTCTGCAGTCATCCTCCTTTCCATATCTTTCTCGGCCTTTCCATCAAACATATTTTCCATTACCCATACACAAACTCATCTGCTTGTTCCAAAAATTAATTCTTCTTTCACGGCACTACATCCCAGGGTGGGATTTGGCTTCTTATAAATAAGTAATATAAACACTTTTCTTCGACACTTCCTTGCATACATCGTAAATCATACTCACCAAACTATCTCTATGAAATTTTCTTGAAACAATCGAAGATCACTTTAAAAAATTTAAATAAATGTTTTATGTTGGATTCCATATTAAATTATTTTTGCCTTTAAAAGATGATGTTCTCGAGTTCTTTACTTGCGCTATTTTCCTGCTTAATAAAGTTTATGAGTGCTATCCACTTGAACCGCTTTCTAAATAACTAAAAGTATAGATAATTCATTAACCGTACTGATTATATTAATCTATTCCAGATTCTCCATCACCTCGCCTTGCGCTCGACAGTTAGGCGCGTGCACGCGAACTACATTTATTCAAAACGAACATGTTTTTGATTCGCTGAGACATAGAAAATTATATTTTTAATAATTTATGGTACTTACTTAGAAAAAGACGACCTTTTTTTTTTTTGATAATTACACATCTTCGTTCCCAAACATTTTTTTCTATGGTCGGCATGTCAAGTTGACATTTTGATAAATGGAATGTCGTCCATTTTCTCACGAGTAAAATTCTATTGAATAATTGGTTTGGACGTTACGCGGTGGCCGAATTAAGGTTAGTAATTTTCTATTTATCTTTACTAAGTGAGAAATTTATTCACTTTTTTTGTGGTAATCGCCAAAACTCCTACTGATACCAGATCACTTTGTATCGATTGTAGAATGGAATTGTCTCGTAAGTGTTACAAATCAATTAATACAGATTTTATTTTTATTTGTGCCAATATTATGCTTCATTAACACAAATTATTCAATTTTCTTTATTTTAACAATATTAATTTCTGATTTGACAACTTATGTTCTTTCGTAAATAATTCCGAATCTGTACAATTGTTAATGTTTTTTCAAAACAATACTTTTTTTACGCTTTCTTAGCTGTAATCTAACTAAGATTACTCAAATCTTTAAGCAAATGTGATGGTTATTTATAATGTCATTCTGTTTTTATGAATTGCTTTTGGGTCACCCAGATCCTACGTAATTGGGGGCCATACACATCTACTACGTTCATGTTTCCTTATCTCAGAAAAATACTATGGATTGTCAGAACCTAGATATATCAATATGTAGCAATAATAAAGTTCTGATACCAGAAATGATGTTTGTCAATATATATGTGATAAAATCGAGATTGAATTATCGCAAAGCTGTACCAAAATTAGAGATGCAATTTGGGTGAAGGAACACATGTGGATTTAAGAGACCAGCCAGAACAAACTAGTGTAAACAGGTACCGAATGTATTCGTTAAAATTCCGTCGATTTGCCTGTCTGAATGCAGATTTATTAACTTAACGTACATGTTCTCTA
Source organism: Eubasilissa regina (assembly GCA_022840565.1). Classification (NCBI taxonomy): domain Eukaryota; kingdom Metazoa; phylum Arthropoda; class Insecta; order Trichoptera; family Phryganeidae; genus Eubasilissa; species Eubasilissa regina. The sequence goes on along the minus strand of JAINEB010000021.1, from coordinate 221,978 downwards.
TGTTGCAGATGGCTGAAGCCGATCTAGAAATAAAACAAGAACCAGGGTTAGAATATGCATCAGGAATGGAACCGTATCGTAGCACTCGCACCTTGAAAGTAACGAAAACAAAGAAAATGAAGAGAAATGCTAATGTGCCAGAGACAGATTCTATCGAAAAAGCAACGGGATATAATGACGATGCCTCCAAGTCTACTTCTAAAGTCCGCCTGTCAAAAAAGTTACTTTTCGAATGCAACGCATGCGGGAAGTCTTTTAAGATGATCGGGAGGCTGGTCAATCACATGCGGATCCACTCCGGCGAGAAACCTTTCCCTTGTGACCTGTGCGGGAAAAGGTTCATGTTCCAGAACAGCCTGATAAAACACAAGACGAACCACAAAGAACCCCTGGCGTGTGCCGAATGCGGTGAAACGTTTCTGAAAAAATCCGAACTAAACCGCCACAAAAGTGTTCACAAAGTGGAAACTATCTTTACATGCACCGAATGTGGGAAGACATTCCCGACGCTCTATCACTTTAATCGTCACACCGTCACCCACACCGGGCAGAAGCCGTTCCCTTGTCCTCATTGCAATAAAAGATATACGGATCATTCCAACCTGAGTCGCCACATGCTGTATCACAAAAATGTATTGTCTTTCGTGTGCCCCGATTGCGGTAGAGCGTTCGTACAGAGAGACAGACTGAAGCGACATAGGCGATTTCACACAGGAGTGAAACAATTTTCCTGTACAGAGTGCGGTGAAAAGTTCGTGGAGCCTTCCGATCTAAGTATACACAAGAGCGTGCATAAGGGAAAGTTGCCGTACGGTTGCGACGAGTGCGGCAAATCTTTTTCAAGGTCCAATCACTTGAATCGCCATAAATTGATTCACACTGGAGAAAAACCGTACTTGTGTACAGAATGCAAAAAAGGTTTCTCTGATTTTTCGAACCTGAAGCGTCACAAGTCGCACCACTGCAGCGGGTCGCCGTTCATTTACACCGAGTAACACATTCGTTTTGATATTTATTCCGGGTAAGATTCACTGTTATACTGGATGGTTCATCAGAATATATTATATTAATGCACGAGATACAACGATTAATAAGGCACAAAGGTTTAATAAACCGGTTTTAAATGGAAATATAATGAAATGGCGGAGAGTTTTATATCATACCATCTTCGCTCCAGAAAAATCCAGCTTATTATTAGTAAATATGACTTGTTTATAACAGTTTTTTTAGTCGCAAAATTGTCAGTGCATCGAGTTCGACAAACAGTTAATTTCTCCTCGGATCTTCATTCTGATATGTCGTATTTCTTATTGTTATTCACTTTAGAAATGTCAGTCGACAATTCTAAATGTTGTGGATGAACATTCTGTATCGATCTTCAGCAGAAGTTATAGAAGATTTTCGCATCAACTTCGGTACATCTTCCAGACTGTCCATTTTCTTTCCATTTGGCATGTCCCTGTTCATCGCCATCTATTATTTGAGACTGCTGTGAATACCACATCAGCGGCACCATAGTAGTTAAGTAGATGAAATTCAAAGTTCCTCCATCCGTTTCGAATTCACCTAATCCTACTTTGTCGCTCACTTCATTCGGAGCATTCATACTTCTTCCGCCCTGTTCTACAGATAACGTTCGACCATAAAATTACTGATTAATTGTTGGCTTTGCTAGTTTTTGACACGCAACCGAATATTAGTTGCTTTTAACAATCCAGTGGTTTGAGGAAGAAACGACGTACCATTCAGCAGGCGGGTATTACGAAAATGCAATAAAAATAGGGCCAGATCATTTTATTTCAATTCGTGCTGCTCGTACATAGCTAATAACTGTGGAGGTGTAAATAAAGGTATAGCTAAAATTATTATTTTTATCGAGCACTGTAACGAATAGTTGTGTATAGTCTTTTATTTATAACTTATTGATATTTTATCGTAGTGGGTTCTATACATGTTAATGTACCTACATGAAATTTGGTGTATGGTATGAAATAAAGCTATTTTATCTTTGAATGGTTTTTAATTATTTTCGAACATTTCTTTTTGCAGTCAAGATAAGAATTTTCAGTAGAACAACCGATTTGCAGTTATCTCGCTCAATTATCGCTACACAAGCATGTATGAAACAATGGATAACGTAATAAATGGCTGCCCATTTACTGGTAAAATGATCATGCGTGAAGTCTCAGTTCACGAGATTCGGTCGCCCACGTATATTTGACTCTTCAAAGCTGTGATTATGACTCAAAATCATTTAACAAATTTGGTCGTCTCACTTTTCCTTACGCAGCAGTCGTACGCAATTGAGAAATCTAGCCGAACGAACGTTCTTCAAATTATTTATTTTTAATGTGCTACGCGTCATAAAATCGATTGATATTATTTACCTGTAGTTAAATATGAAAATCCTCAATAGGGCTAATCATTCAATTTTAAGGACAGTTTCACCTTGCCTAAAATATCCGTATTGTAAAAACATAAGAATTTTTAAAATTTTACTCTATCTAGTAAATCTTAAGAAATTTTTGACAACGTTAACACATACGTTGATTCACATATCTAAATAACTATGTAAAGCTTCCTACTCTAATGTAAATGAACAGTACCTTCGTCACAACATCTGGAGTTTTCCGTGGGACAGTAATGTTATAATGTAGTCTTATCTTAAAGTTCTAGTTTCAAATAAAAGGAGATGTGCCCTGCGGTGATTAATAGCCAACGCTGACAAGAAAATGCTTCAGTGGTGTTACTTTGCCCTTTAATATTTCAAAAACATATTTTGTATTTAGTAATATTTAAAATATGTGGAGTTCATCTGTTTAAGGTTAATCTGTTCATCAGGCTCTATTGGAAAAACCAATCGATATACTTATATCTATTTTTATTTAGATGCTTTTAACAAAATGTACTCGTTTACTTTCATAATACCTTTGTTTGCGAAAAAAAACTTTTTAAGGTATTTATAATTTTGTTTACGGTTTAAAATTTTGATATAATTTTAACTGGATTTGATAAAAAGTCGTGGGTGAAAAAAAAAAAAACAATTTAACGATAAATGATATATTTTTGTCTACTATATTATTTACTAGGAACTGTTTGAGTTGGTTGTTCTCGATTTCGGTGTATTTTTTTATGCGCTCCCAGATTACTGAGTTGTGCACATACGTAGCTGCACAGATCGCAGCTGTAGGGCTTCTCCCCGGTGTGCACACGCGAGTGCCGCCGCAGTGCGCTGCGCCGCGAGCACGTGTACTCGCAGCGCGGGCACGCGAATGGGCGTTCCCCCGAGTGCGTGCGCCTGTGCTTCTTCAAGTCCGTAGCGGATGCGCAGCAGTAACTGCAGTCCCCGCACCGGAACGGCTTGATTCCAGTATGGATGCGCTTGTGCACTGTGAGACTGCTCGCCAGAGAACACTTGTATGGACATACGTCACAACTGTACGGTTTCAGTCCCGTGTGGGTTACTTTGTGCTTGATGAGATCCCCTGGCCGCGAACACGCGTACGAGCACTCTGTGCACGCGAATGGCCTTTCGTCAGAATGAACGCGTTGGTGCACTTTCAGGTGGACGACTTGCGCGCACGTATAGTTGCACCTGTCGCACGAATACGGACGCTCGCCGGAGTGCGTCCGCCGGTGCGACTTGAGGTCGCCGTTTCGCGCGCACGTGTAACTGCACTCGGGACAAGCGAACGGTTTCTCTCCAGTGTGAATACGCTTGTGGGCTTCGAGTCTCACGGGTTGCGAGCAAGTGTAGGAACAGAGGTTACAAGAAAGCAGTTTTTCTTTAGTATGAACACGCATGTGCGATTTCAAATCTCCTTTTCGCGCGCCCGTGTATGTGCATTCCTGACACGCGAACGGTTTCTCTCCCGTGTGAACACGTTTGTGCGTATCTAGATGTATCCGCTGCGCACACTTTAGTCCGCATATGTCACAGGCGTGTATTTTCCTTCTGGTAGAATGGATTCTTTTGTGATACTTGAGTTGCTTGAGTCGTTGGCACGTAAAGTCACATTTCTCACAACTGAACAATTCATTTATTACTTCATACGCTGCTTGGGAAGATATTATTTCTGTTGTTTCTACTGAATTTCGAACTTCTTGGTCCATTGCTGTGGCTTACTGGGGTAATGGAAGACTTCCGATTATATTGCCTTTTTAAGTCTATGGTAAAATGTTCCTATCCAGGTTACACTCACCAATTAACAATTGTATTACCTAGAAATAATAACAATTTATGAATCTCAATGTCAATAAAAATATATAGTCATAATATTAAAACAAGTTTTGGTATCGACTTGGATAATAAGAAATTATACATTCACGATCTTTTTAGGGGATTGTATTGTTCCACGACTTGCTATCCTCCTCGCTTAACTCCACTTCAAACAATGAACAGATTTGCTAACGTGGAATACGATAATATGAGAATAATATTGTGTAAGCAATGTACATCAAAAAATGAGATAGAAATATCGTGGTATTGTAATATTGCAGTGAAACTTCTTCACCCACGGGAGTAAATACAAACGGTCAAAGGTCACCGTCACACAGTGCTGAAGAAACGCACATCATAATATTTGTGTGTGTAAATTGTCCATGTAGCGCAATAGATACGCGTCAATAATCCAAGATTATAGGTTCGAATCAAGGCAGAATAAAATTTATTTTTATAATTAAATTCATTATTCGTATTAATATTTAAGTTACTAATTATTTATTAATTGAACTTAGATATTTTTTTACTGTGGAACTGAGCACAATTATTTTTTACAACGTTTTTTAATCAAAAAATATATACATATTATGTATATCACGCCGGTTCCACGCATGGGTATGGGTAGGCAGAGGATACAACGTTTTAATATGTAACAAGTTGTTTAATTTTTAAGAGATTCTTATGAAGAAAGAACAGCTGTTGTTTATTTCATAAAATGGTAAATGTGTGTTAGTAAAATATTGCAACGACGCAGTAGCATGTCCGCGACACAAACTTTTCGGGAAATGCGATGAAACTGCTACGAAATATATTAATATATTTGTACACATCGGTAGAAGAAATTGAACATACAGTAAATTCCTTCAAACAATGGGAAATCTCAGGCAACCGGCATCCGAGTGGTGGTTTTACAATCATTATATTTTTATTTTAAGTTTGCTTCCAGATGCACAAGTAATTGAAAAATAACTATTTTTTGTAATCAAAAATTTTGCTGAACAAAAAATAATGTATCTACAGCAATATCGGGAAGTACAATTTATATTTAGAGAGATTACAGTCAAGAATGCCTGTATCATGTTTTAGTTATCATAAGCTTATAACTTGTTCTTTTTATCAGGAGAACACATTATTATTGTGATGTTGCAGTTTATACAGAACACGGTTCTGTGATATTTTAATACAAATTAAATTTATGTTGGCAGAATGTATCAATTTGAAAGAACTGCAGCATATAAATTCGAAAATTTATCGTTAACTCATTCGGTTGGCGTGGTGTACCTGGTAATGCATTTCCCCGGATAGGAAAAGATCCAGGTTCGAATCTCGGTAACAACAAAAATATTTTTAGATAAATCAATTTTTTCTGTACATCTTTCTAGTTTATACATTTCATTTGTATTTTATTTTTGAATGCGAAGAAATGGATATACATGAATAAATATATATTGGTGTTTATAATTTTTTATAACATATTGTGTTAATCGAAGTAATAATAAACTATTTACATTCTAAGAGTCACATATTCTTTATTTTACCATTTTATTACGTTATTATGCACGATAACTATAATTAACTGAAAATTTATACTTTAATTGATATTGATAAAAACATTATTTTATAAACACCGCTGCCGTCGCTGCCTTAAAATCGGATCAAAAACGGCCGCGTAAGCTGGACCTACGAAATAGCTCGGTAAATGCAGTTCCCGTGCGGGAGGTATAAGCAGCTCTGCCTGAAGTTGCCCCCACCACGTTCTGATAAAGCTATACGGGACGAGAAACATCACCCCGAAGACCGAACGCGCGCTAGAGTGGAACCATAGTAGAACGACGAGGAAGCTGGGGGCGGAGCTTACGTGCGAACTGTAAGGCTTAGCACGCACCGCGGTTAAACGCGCACGGTTTCACCCGCAAGATATTGTACTCACTTATTTACCATTACATCGTTTCCCCGCGGGGGTAGGCAGAGAGGATAGAGCGGCACACTCTTCTGTTTTGACACACAATACTCGCCTCATTCACATTCGTACATCTTCTCATACAAGTTCGACGATTATTGAGGTTTCTAACAGGACCATTCTGATTTACCTGGGCGTGCCAAGTCTTTCGCGGACGTCATCTACTTCTGCTGCCATCAACACTTGTGTCATATATCTTTCTTACCATTCTCTCCTCATTCATCCGTTCCAAATGACCACTCATTTACACTATATTCAGTCAACTTTCGTTCCTCTTCTGCCAGCCCCAGGCCTCACTTCTATACATCAGTGTCGGTACCAGGACTCCATTGTGAACCGCTAGATATTGTAGCTCATAGGTTTGTTTGTGTGAGAGCGCACGCACTTGCGTTTTATTCCCACGACTAAATTTTAAAAACTCATCTGGACACATTTTGCTCCGCGATATAAAAAAGCGCTTGGATTTGTGATTTATGGAAATGAATGGTAGCTCCCGCACAGCGGATAAGCGCGAGCTTTTCTTTTTAGTTAGTACGCGTTGAACCAACGGAGAGGCAAGATGTATCGTTACTGCGTTGTCAACTGACTCCGAGCCTACGTTTGTGGTGATATCGTACGAGAATCTATCAGACAAGATTGTATGCGAAGTCCTGTATTGTATGATAAAACATTACGATCAAACGTTTAAAGATAAAACAAGTATTATTGAGTCTTATTATTATTACAATAATTAAATAATTTGCTATAAACTTGTTGTTTTCTAACCTCAAAGTAACATAGACGTTCTTCTGGCGATATTGATGAAATTTTAAATTTTTTTTATTTCAACTTTATTAGATACATATTACATTACAATTTTTGTTTTTTGCCAAACTGCAGAACAGTTTAATGGCATATATTGTATCATGGGACGTAATATAATAATCCACCCACTTCTATTAAAAAAAGGTTTCTCCGAGTTTGTCAAAACTATTTATTGACATTCTATAATAAAAAAAACTTATTGGGATGTTCTCGCATATTATGGTACAGTTTATAAAAATAATCTTTTAGTTTAGTCAGTTAACTAATAGATTTTTTTCTGTTTTTGATAACCAGAGACAACACAAGCTGTCGTCCAAAAGTCTATTTTGATACTGAACTGAAAATACGCGGTTTAAAATTGATATGCAAATAAGCTCTCTTTTGTTGAAACACGGGAAGTAAACTTTAGTTCTAAACTAAAGAACGCCGAGAACGGAAGCCGACGGAAAATTATACTTAACTGTAAATATTTCTTACAGGGAGATTTCATGACATATGAAAATGTTTTTGGTATTTTGTTATCGCTATAAGTTATAAGGGTGGGTTGCTAGGTGAGAAAGGATGAAACAAAATTGCACATTGCCAAGAGAAAAGTAGCCGGAACCAGGATGACTGGAGAACAGTCGTGAGAACGGTCTTCGATCCCGATTGTCAGAAGCGCCAGCCGAGTGATCATTTTTTATTTTAGATTCGAAAATAACATTTAAAAAATGTATTTATCCATTTTAAAGACAATTATGTGTGGCGAACATAGCGCACTTTTTCTAGGTATGTGAATATTTGTTGTCAGTTCTGGTAAATTCGTGATTAATTTAATACATAAAAAACTTTATTTGTTGAAATTATTCTCGTCTGAATGCGAGTACGTTATATATATATATATATAGTACTAGGAGTGCAGCTTATGTCATTTTTAGGGGGATATGGAAGATTTGAGCCACGTGGAGTCAACTACATTGACACAACTACCCCAATGTTTTAGTTTAGTAATTTAACTTAACCACAACCATACAATTCTCAGCAAGGACATAGAAGTGTCAACTTATTAGACAAATAGTATAAAAAATAATATTACAACAGCACGCCTCAAAGTTTCCAATAATATTCAAGTACTTAATGGGATAAAGTACCATATGCAAAGAAGAAAATATTTTTTACTTACCGTGACATAGCGAAGATCGCGTTTAAAACAAATTTGTGATCATTATTAGTCTTAGTAATTCCTTTATTCATTTTTATCTCTTTTTCTTCCCTCGTGCGTAAGCGTAATAAATAAATCTCGAACGTTACTTTAGAAACTTGGTTATGAATATCAATTTTAAGTGGAGTAAAAGAATATCACTCGCAATTTTAACGCGTTGACAAAAATTTACCCGCGATATGCATGTCAAAATTAACACTGATTTATAATAATCGTGTTATTTTTATCTATGACATAATGGCATGAACACTCAGTATTGCCATAGATAAGAATTGCAAGGAAATCTATCAATCCAATTTCTATGGAATAAAAAAATCTGATATGTAAATAAACCTTGAGAAATCTAAGATTAAAGTAATCTGAAGAAATCTTTACGATTTTGAAAAAATGTTCTCCAAGTTTTATAAAATTTGTGCGATAAAAACAGTCTCTAAAATTACAGTATGCCATACATTTCAAAATTGTTTTTCAACAAATCGAGCCATGGAAAATTCTCTCTTAATAATCCGTAGAAGTAGCTAGATAAGTAATGTTAAATTGAAGTCGAAATACGTTTACACTTAAATGTTTTTCAATATCTATTGAAAAACTACCCAAAAATAATGTTTTTATTTTGTTAGTGTAAAGTGTGAGTAGTCTTTTTTTTTAGTTATTATTTATGTTAATATTTCTATTTTTAATTAATTTTATTATTTGAACGAAAAAGGCATTTAAGAATATAATATCAATTCTAATATATTTTTTTAAATAATCAGCAGTTTTGTAGAGAATAATTTAAAAAAACTACCTAGGTATCTATATATTGGAATAAAAATATAAACTAACAAATAATAACACAGAAACAGCGTAAATAGGAAGCGAGGGAATGGGATGAAATTGAAAATAAGATTTACTAAAAGTTCAGTTTTTGAAGTTGGATAATTTTCTAAAATCATTTCTTCTAATTGTTAATCCGACTTAAATATATTATAAAAATATAGTTAAATAACAATGTACTATATTCATACATCTTCTCATACAAGTTCATCGATTATTGAAGCTTCTAACAGAACTATCTTCCAGTATTAGGTTTATCTAGTTGTGCCAAGTCTTCTGCGGACGTTCTTTATTCTGGTGCCATCAACACTTACGTCATATATCTTTCTTACCATTCTTTCTTCATTCATTTGTTCCATATGGCCAAACTACCTAAATGATCTTTTCTTCATCCTTTACTCACTATGTTATTATCAGCTTTACATTTTTTCCTTATTTTTTCCTTCTTTACTTTATAATAAATGGGTTTGCTACACATACGCCTAACTGATCTCATCTCTACTGCATTCAGTCTACAGTAGACAACTTCCCATTAGATATTATTCCATTCAAAGCGCCGTTCACTTTGTTCCCTGTTTCTATCAAACCTCTTCCCAAATACATAAGCTCATCTACTTGTTCCAAATATTCATTACCTACAAGTATTTTGCACGTTATCTTGCTTTTCTTCTTCTCGAATACCATTACTTTCCACTCGCCGACATTCATGTTAAGGTCGTTTTCTTTGCATACATTGTACAATCTACTCACTAGATTCTGTAATTCTTGTTCATTATTTGCCATTAATACTGCATCATCGGCGTACAATAAACAGCATACAATCAAATCACCCATTTTTGCTCCTACATTCCAGTTTTTTCATACAATTATCCATATAGATAATGATGCTTACACACGCAGAACTTCCTTCATATACTGATGCGATTGCGTGTTTAAGTTTTCTATTCACCTTGTAATCAGAGAGTACCTTCCATAACCTTTCTCTTATAACTCTATCATACGCCTTTTGGAGAAACACAAAAGTTTTTGGTTTTCCGCTAAAAACTTTTCCGTCACCACTCATAGAGAAAAGATCATATTCCTTTGGAATCACATGGTATTTATGAAATAGCATGCATAACTTGCTAGGCTACATGTATCGGGCCCACAAACCGAAAACATTTACAAGAATTGATAAACATCGTGTCGATGTTAAACGAAGGAAAAGTACGCCTATCTTAACCCAAACATGTGTTAACCAAAGAACATGCTAAAGTATTGGTTCCACTGAACAAAGAGAGTTATTGAATATACAAGGAAGCGATAGAAATCAAAAAAAGGCCAAACGGTTTCAATACTCGAGATAATCTCGACGACTCCCCGCGGCCTGGAAACCAATTATCGTTATTGTCAGAGGCGGGTGGCCTGACTGCTTGAATACCGGACAATTAGGTCAATGTTAAAAAACTTTAATATAATGTTATATTCGGGGGAAAAAATATTTGTATGATTTCTCAATGTATCAAATCTTTGCTTGTTTTGTGTAAACAATATTTAAGACAGAATACAATTAGAATAACATTGTGTTATTTATCCAAGTCGCTGATTAAGTGAAGAAGAAGAAAGATCAATAATGTTAACTAATGTGTAAACTATCGTATAAAAAGATACAAAAAGTGTGTGTATTATAAAATCGCAAATTCTGTGTCATTTCTGTTGAGAGAAGAGCCTAACCATTGTTCTGTGGCCTGAAAAATACCATTCCTTAATTCTTGTAGTCTTCAATTTTTTTAAGAGCGTGAAGGCGTGGACTTGTTTTCTTTCCTAGGGAGTCGGAGAACATTTATATGCCGTTAATAAAACGTAGGCTAAAATTAAACTTTTCGAAAAATACAAGACACGCGGAATGAAAAGATTGCTAAAAAATCTCACTTCTGGGAAGGATCAGAAGATTCATTAGTACTGCGTCTTATAAAATAGTATACAACTCTGTTATTATTTCTTACATCAACTACTACAGCAACATTTTGTTTTTGGTTAAGGAAGAAATACAATAGTTGTCAGTGCTGCAAAATCAAGCTTTGAGAATAATAGTCGGGAAAACTATACATGGACTCGGATCAATGCGATGCTGAAAGATCTGAATACGATGGCCTTTAAGCAAAAATATATTACAATGTGATGGTATTTATTTTTAAAATCCTCACTAAGAAAATATCGACAGAATTTATAAGAAAAATTGATGGAAATCAACATGAACACGAACATCATACAAAAGATAGAGTGAGACTGTCATTCAGGAAGAAGGCTAAATCGATGATGTACAGTGAGATGAAGATCTTTAATGAAATGCCAAAAGATATAAGAAAAGAGCAGAAACTACATAGACTCAACATGAAACTAAGTGTAAGATAAGTTGTAGTAAAATGGAATATTTTGGTCTTGTTTATATTAAAGCATACATAAATATTATTATGTGTATATTACCTATATTAAGAATAAATAAATAAATAAAACTTTTACTTATACCTTGTTGTATATTTGTAATTTTTATATAATCGCTATTCAAATTATTTTTTTCTAAGCGTTAAATCTAATTTGATTAATTTATATAACCATCCCCGAATTCAGTTATCATAACTCATACAAAATACTGTTCGGGTTGGCGCGTTATTGTAGTGCTGTTTACCGAAGGCCGTGAATTCGTTCCACTTCTGAGACATCGAATTGTTGGCGTAAAGCTGCGCCTGGAGCTCAGCACCAACTCTCTAGTGCAAGCTGTGCTCTCATGGAAAGCTGGCTCCCTGACTAGAGAATGGCAACTACCACAAATAGGTACAGATACAATAATAGCCGTGACTGAAATGCAGTATTAACAAATCACGCTTGAAGGGTGGATTGGCTATTTAAAAAAAAAGAAATGCAGTATTCATATTTTGTTTATACTCGTATATAGGTATAATATATATATATATATATATATATATATATATATACAAAAAAAAAGTATATATATATATATATGTATATACTTTTTTTTTGTTTTTCTTTTCAAAACATAAATATTATTTTGTAACTTAAGTGTATTTTTCTTCTTGTAACTTAAATGTACTTAAATGTATATGTAGTCTTTACTGCGAATCGGGTCTTTATAAAAAACAACTCTATCACGCTAGAATGAACGCATTTTTATTATTATTATTATAAATAAAAGTATTTTATATTGTAACTTTTAAATATTTTTGTCCAAAGACCTACATATTTCAGTCGCGGTATTTATTATTTGTGTAATATTTAATTTAGGCTTATTATAATCGTCTTCCACGTCGGTCCCCCATAACTGAGGATCGTAATCTTCATGAACTCTCGCTCCCTTGACTATGCTTTTCCACTTTTCTCGGCATCCTGCAGATCTTAGGGGGACCTGGTTGGTTTAACGGGTAGGAGATCATTCTCTTCATCTTCGTTCTTCGGCGTGGCCCACCACAACAAGCTTCTCCAAGCTATTTTGCCTTCTCGAAAAATGCCCAAAAAATTTAAGGATTTGTCTTAAGCTTATGATTGAGAATCTGTCTTGCAGAAAGGAGACATTCGTGCATGCGCAACATGTGTCTCCAGCACCACGTCTTTGAAACATTAATATAAAAACATTTATTATAATAAACTGCGTTTTACGGAAATCGAGTATAAAATTTCGAGAAATGAAAAGCCATGTCATATATGTATAGATATGATTTCTGATATAAAATTTTTAATAATATTTTCCCACTCGCTCTGAATTCAAGACTGCTCTCCGCACATCCCGGTCCCTAGCTACTTGGTTCCGGTAGCCAATATACAAACTTGTGTCCTTATAGTGTCAGCCAACCCCATGAATGGACGGCTGAGAGGTCTCTTGCGTGATGAAATTCGCTATAAACCTCTTATCCGCTCGTATAAAGTTACCTACCCTTAACCTTCTGCTTTAAAATGTACGGCAAAACTTATAGTTTTTCAGAAAACTGGTAGTGTGTTTTTGATATTGGCGTTAACAAATTATTCGTTCTTTACCTTCAAAACCATTTATTTCAGCATCTGAATGATTTATGATTAGATTGAACCTACCTAATTTTTTTGCTTGCTCTTCCATAAAATTAAACAAAATTAATAGAGGTACGTTGTAGAAGTTCTTACGTCATCCAAATCCGTTTCCATGCTTGTTAGTTTTGACAAATAAACGTCCGGGAGGTATAACTCTTGACACGTTATCACCAAAATTAAACAAATATGTTGTTTTTATCGCCGAGTTGAATATAAATTACGTGACTAACGAAAGAAAAAATAAAATTTTACTCAGAATTCTTGCATTCAATCAAAATATTAAAAAAAAATACAACTTTAGGTAAAATTGTAATATAAAATGATAAAACTCAAGGAACCTTAACTATGAACGTGCGATCTAGGCAAATATTTCCGTTTTTTATAAAATTTTCTTTGATAAAAATATAACAAACATCCCCGTATTCAGGAATTATTTTCATAGTTCCTGCTCATTTAAAGCTTCAGTATTGGATTCCATTTAAATTTTACCTTCTGGTATCCCCAGCGTTGACAAAACGTACTCAGCTTTTCTGTGAAGTGTAATTCATGGTGTAATTTTGAGAAATTAATCGTTGAAATTGTTTAGAACAGTCTGAATCTTTTGTTATTTTATTACGTGAATCGTAGGCCTGACCAATTAGATGTCTTCGTTGTGAATAAATGGTGAGTTCATCAATTGATATCGTCCCCGCTTAGAGATTTCTCCACACTGGAAATAGTTCGTGTGGAGATAGAAATATTCGCCATGCGTGCTAATATTACAAGTAATTTTGCTACAGGTTTTAATATGCCATTCTTCAAAGTTTAGTCAAACTTGTCGAATTATATTTTGACTAATTTTGAGCACGTATCGTGATGAATCGTACTGATTATGTTGTGTCAGTTCGTCGCTCTTTGGCGATAGTAGGCAACGCAAAAATGTCATTTCATGCACAATACGTCTTATTCCCGTGAAGCAGTTTCTGGGTGACTTCGGCGTGAGAGAATTGTGCGCTGAGCGAGTGGATCGGATGATTTCGGCTCAGACCGGGGTTGGTTGTACTCGGGGAGGATTTCTAAGATAAATATTTTTAATAAGACTGTCTTATAATATTTTATATTGATTCCGTTACTTTCATATTTTGATGATTTAAAACATTGATGTTTGATTCTTGTTGTTGGCGAAAAGTGAAAATGGTTGTACATATATATATATATATATAAGGGAGATTTTCTGCAATCGCCGCCCTAAATTAATGAACTTTGAGATTTTCAAAAATTCAAAATAAATTCACTCTTATTTTGGGCTACTCTGATAGATGCCAGTGTTCATTAGATCCTATTTTTCAATATTTAATTCTCATAGCACAAGCGCTTAGCATTGTTTTAAAATAGTTGGAATATTCATCTCTATTTTTTATAAAAAATATTTTTTTTGATGCAGGCTTCTCGACTGTCTTGTAATATCTGATGAACATGATCACCTGTTTATTTCGGAACGTACCCCATTATTGTATATGTTTCACAGTTAAAATATTTAAGGCGACGATAAAAACAGTTTTTATTTACTACTTCCTAATCTCCGGATCGTGTTCGTATCGGAAATGAGGTAAATCTGCAATGAATTTTGAGTGATTTTATTCGATAGGTTCGGTGAGACTTGTCGAAAGTTTTAGTGAAGAGAAGATGGTAAAAAAAGTTTATGACGCGAGTGTTGAAGGCCAAAGAACACGAAGTCCGCTGAAGATCTGGTTAGCTCAGGTAGTTCAAATATTGGAGAACGGCCTTGTTAGAAGCTTCGGCGAGCGTGCATGAAAGTGAAAGAGGTAAAAGTGGTATGACAAATTAATGTGGTGTTCAAAATAATGTCTGACCCTCCGGGGAGACATGACGTGAGAGTATGTTAATTACTTTATTTAAAAAAAAAAATGATAAACAAAATTAAAATTTAAAGAAAATAAAAATTAATTATTTTTCCACAGACAGAAAACATTTTTTTAAATGCATTATTACAAATATCAAGTCAAATAATCATGTCCAGTTTCGGTAAAGTGTTGACATATAATATCGAAAAATAAATTGATTTTGAAAATATTATTAAAAAATGGATTTTTTTATATAAAAAAAAAACAACTTTTATATCGTTATAAAATAAAGGTTACGTTTTATTATTGCTATGTGCATTTTAAAAATATCATTAACATTTAAATGTTGCGAGACATGAAAATAATTTTCTTGTTGGTGTTATTAAAGAAAAATTGTACGAAGACCAAAATCACATCACTGTGCACAAGCACCCGCGCTCAACCTGAACCAATTACCCGTCATTCCCTTACTGGTACTCGCCCAGCTGCTTGACGAGGGCGAAGATAATAGCATTATACTCGGGTCCCAAAACGTGTACAACGAAATATCGCATTAATGTATATCAATTGGTTCATTTTGATCAAAAATATATTTCTAAAATTTTAGAGTATGGAGTGTATAGTATAGACCATAGACACTGAGTATCTGTGAGCGAAATGCAATAATATTATTTGTTCGATATGAAATTTCTTACATTGTCAGCACCTTGTACGATTTTAAGAATCAGAATAATTATTTTCAAAATTATTGTTCCATCGCAAGTGTGAGCATCTCTTATTTATAATTGTTGTATATATAATATAAAAATACCGTAAGAAATGCAAGTGTTGTGCGTTGTTACAAACTTACTTAATTACACACAATTTATATAAAAGTACAACAAATTATTATATGAAGTCTTCTACCGAAATCTTACTAACTCGTGACGATCACAATGGAATGCTAATAGGTCCTTTAGATAAAAAGTATTTTTTAATATTTTAATTTCTTACCATAGTTATCACTAATTTATGTTTTCTTTTAAATATTTTTCTAAAAATAGAGTAACTCTTGGTTACTTAATTTTCTGACCTGGGTTTTTGCCTCCCGAAAATAATTGAGGCACATTCCTCGCATCCGGAACTAGGATGGTGATGGAACTTACACACAGGGAACACCTGTAGTTAAGTGTTGCTTCTCACCCTTTGTCCCGCCATTCCATTTTCTTGTCGGTATTACAATGTAATCCATTCACAGAAAAACGGTGGCACCAAATGTCAAAAGAAGAATTATAAATAAATATAATTTAATGAAAATGTAAAGCTCAGGCGGTCAGTATAGAGAATTGCAACTGTGAATTAAATAATTAGGGGTGTAATGCATTGCAAATTATAGCCTAGCGAACAAGCTTAAGGTTTGGTCACACGGAAGAGGGGGATAAGAATGATATATGTTGGCAGCACCATAAATAGCTAGAAACCGGGCACGGCATTGAACGATGGACCTATTTGAACAGAAACCAAGAGCGTGCATGCGAATTATGAATGTGGACTAGACGCGTGTCAAGACTGGAATATAGCTCTCTATTATTCAAATGCATGCTCCATTCGACTGCACAATTAAATCAGTTCCCACGCGTAGTCGAGGATTGTAGTCACCCGAAGGTCTTAGCAACAGCAATCGACCATAGCCGATTGCTTTCTGCGTAAATATTTACGTAAGCTTAGGACTAGTTCGAAAAGTTCGCATAGATTGTAAGAAGCTAACGTGAAAATTATACTTTTGGTATTTTTTACGCGAGACGCACGTTTCGAAATGACTAAATCAAATTCATCATTGCCGATATTTCATTTTCAGTTCTCGACTCAGTGAGACTAAAAAGTTTCATTACATTGATAAAATGGACCATATTGAAAATTCACCTTTGCTCAAAAGTAAATAGAATTTAATAAAAAAGATAACCTAGGTATTATATTCGACCAATTTCGATCCGAAATCGTTGATATTAGTCCTTTGTTCTTACAACCTTCACGTGAAGCTTGAAATTTTACACAAAGTTAGCTAAATTAAAATCGTATCAAAATGTACAGACATTTTCGTAGTAATAAAAAATGTGCGTGCGCAACGCCTTTGTGACATCCCATTTTTGTTTTTTTTTTTTTATTAAACACGCCGATTGCTGTAAATTAGTGTATGATGTGTATCAAAGAGAAAAATGGGTTAGATTGTGAGTAAGCGGGGCTAGTTGTTAGTGATAGCCTTGTGAGTGGTTACAGAAATGAGATAGATTTTTTTTATTAGGAGTTTTGTTTATATATTATTATTAAACTTTTAAAATCATGTATTTATGGTGTAAGAAATAATTTGTTTAGCCCTCTACGCACGGGAAAAATTGAATATGTTAAGTTTTTTTTAGAAAACTGCATATATTGCTGATAATTTGGACAACAAATAAATTTACCGTTTACGTTTAGTCATTTGGTTGCCGAAGGACGTATTCATGTGTAAAAATAAAGGTAACTTAGCTTTATTATGTTTTTTTTTTTGGTTTCAGAAATGTTTTGAAATTTTAGGTTTTTTGTCTGCAAGGTTGGGGCGAATTGAGAAAGTTTGCAAAGAAAGGCAAGCAACTCATTAATATTATTTTTGTTGAGGGACATCGTTTCAGACGCGTTCTTTTTTAGAATACCTTTTATGATGATTTGAAAAAAGTTTTTTTCGGAGATTTCATTATGTAATACGCCTTTCATCGTATTGATGACATCAGTTAACTAGTTCAGATAATTGTTTTAAAACGATATTTAATTTAAAAATAATAATTGAGCTAGTTATCTGACGCTGGGTTATGTAAAGAAAAATGGTTCACATAATCAAATGATAATTCCTCTCACAGTAGGCATTCGAGGATAATTATTGCATTTCTAAACATTCACACATCAACAATAGACTCTAGAAAGTGTGCTGGAGATCCATCGGGGTGGGAGTTAGACAAACACCTCAACTGTTGTGAATGCTGAAAATGTATCAAAACATTTTTGAGTAAAATTTCTAAAGTAATTTGGCCGGATGTTCTAGGCCACGGTTTTAATTGTTTAGTAACTGAATTCACTAGTGGAAACAGTCAACAGATTAGAAAAAAAAATCAATTTTTGGAAACTCAATTTTCATCTCAATGCAAGAATTGGAAAGTATTTTATAAATAATGATGAGTATATCTCAAGTTAACTGTAGCTTGAGATTTTTTTGTATTGATAACAATTTTTTACCATTATTACTTATTGTATTTTTCGATAGTTCATTTGGTTTTCATATTATATAGTTTAGAATATTGATTTTTATGTTCAATTTGTTTCTTAAATATATTTTGTTTCAGATTGTATCAAACAGCTTCAATGATGGAGGTCAAAAACGATACGGAAAAGACACATACAACACCTCGACTGCCGCTCTACAAGCTGATCCAGCGCAGTGATGTTACTAATGTGGTTTTGCCATTGTTCTCATCCAAATCTAACAATCCATCCACACCTCAGCAAAAACAAACTATTAATGCAAACAGCCAGGCTACTTGGACCATCATGAAACCGAATTCTAATCCGAGCAACTCGGGACCCACTGTCGTCCAAAACCAACTTGTGCATTACAATATCACGAACCAAGGAACTTCTGGTGGGAAAGCATCATCGTTTAACGACACTTTGAGAGCTGCCAAGGAGTTGTCTATAGTTTCTAATATAGAAACATCAGGGAACCCGAGAAAGTTGACTCCGAAATACAATATTTCACCCTTGAAGAAAGGAACCAAGGTTACCAAAATTCAGTTTGGAGACTCGCATAGATTGGATTTGTCTTCCAACATACAACCAACTGCTTGTCCCAACGCGGATCAATCATCACACTACGTTAGGAAGTTGGTTTTACCATCTGATACGCAGTCAGAACGTGTGAGTAAATTAACTGCACCTTCCAACTTGAACTCGTTGCCTATTTTTTCAAATTCAGAAGTTACCGTGACAACTTCAGGAAAATCTTTCTCTCCTTTCTATAGGCCTTCGAAAGACCTCAACAAGAAGATACCTGTAGTTCCCACCGTGACCCAAAACGATGATGAAAAAGATTCGGATCAGTCACAGAAAAATTCTGGTATCGCTGTGGTTCGAAATCAACTCGTCCATTATAACATAGTGACTCAAGGGCATCCCAACATGAAATTACCTCCATTAAATGAGTCCAAGATAGGAATGGCTGATCAAGGAAGAAAATTTTCCACATCTAAAATGGCAACAAAATACAATAACAAAAGAAGAATTATATTATCACCCAATATGAATATAGCCCAGCCTGCAAAAATATTAGTCCTACCTCCCAACATGGAATCAGTAGATCCCACGAAAAAGATTATCTTACCTTCTAACCCAGAACCGACAAAGGCCCCTCCCAGGTCAGCTGTGCACTCCAACTTGACGTCTCCAGATCCCACAAACAGGTTTGTCTTATCTCCGGATGCTACAAATAGGGGGTATTTGCAGTTCAACCAGCAAATGTCATCAAATGACTCTTTAAAAAAAATAATTTTATCTCCCAAGATGACTTCGCCGGAGCACACAAACAGGTTTGTCTTGTCTCCGTCAACAGAGGCAGAGAAAAGGTATTCCAACATGGAGTCTACAGAGGCTGCCAACATATTAGTTCTTCTTTCCAATATGGATTCAGCAGGGGCCAGCAGACCTGTTTCACACTCGACGAATACAGAATCCACGGGGATCCCCAATGGACTAGCCAATATGGAGCCAGTAGGGAATGCTCACTTGTCTGCTTTACCTTCCAACATGGATCTCGATGATGAGGTGCAAGTCGTACCTCCCAAAGCAACAGAAATAGAAGTCTATGATGATGACGATGATAGAAAAAGTTTATTCGGGCTAGATTTTGAAATGACAGAATTGGTCAGTAGTGCCGATGTGCTAAAAAGCCTGATCGGTTATAAGAATTACAATGTTTTACTTTCGGCTCTGTGCAGCATAAAGGATCTCGCAACAAAGTCCAAGGCGCTTGCGGCATTTTTCTCCACCAACAAAGAGTTCCGCTCCGCTCACAGCCAGACTGAATTGGTGCAAAAAGATACGGCCGAATCTCGCAACTTTATCCCGACAACTGTACCGACTTCATCAAATGAAACACAAACATTTCTGCCGAAAAAGCAGTCGTCCTTCACCCAAACCCAAACAGTGATACTTTCGCCTAAAAGAAAATCAAGCTTTACGCAAACCCTCAAGCAGTCTCCGCGGAAGAGAACCTGCTTTACCCAAACCGAGACAGATCTGGCCCGGGGTAAGACTCGTCTGGCCCAAACTCAAACGATCGCACTTGCCAGACAGCAGCCGCAACCGGGAATCTTTACAAGCTCGCCCGTGAAAAAGAAGAATATAGTCGACAATGTGAATCCTGCAGCAGAGACTAGGCCGCGCGCCGACCAAGACGGAAGTGTCCTGGATAGTGAGACGACGCTTCCGGAAGTTTCCGAACCACTAGAAGAATCTCGGCAGAATGTGTCTGAGGATCCTCTGGTTTACGATGACAATGGACTCTTGTGAGTACATCATTAATAGTTTTTTACAATCTTCTGCTTTGCTCACAATCATTAGCCTAGTTGGCACTCAATAAAATCAGTTTGAAAGGAAAGGTTACTTTTGTTTGTGCTGTCTGTGTTATTTCTAGTATTTTGCTGTCAACCAATTCTACTATTCTTATTAATTTTTAAATTTATATTATGTTTTTTTTAAACCATCCTTAATATGTACTTACTATCCATTTTAATATGTAAGGTGTCATTTTTTAAGTTTTTTATTTTAAATTTTATTTATAATATGTTGTACCTACTTAGTATGTTTTTATTAAATAACATAAATTATTTATTATGTGAGGCAGCGGTTTCCCCCTAGACTTGAGCCCAGCTTAAGTGTGCCATAATAATATTATCATTAGTACAGCTATCTTTCTTTTATCTTTCTATCTGTGCATAGTGTCAACTTTTTGCTTTAGTTTCCATCATCAAGAATTAAAAAATAATCTGCGTGTAATAATAACATGGCTAGCCACAATGACTGAAAAATATTTTTAGGAAAAATACAAATAATGCTCGGCAGTGACTGGGTTATCCATGAAATGATGATGGTCAAATGATGCTCACCTGGTTTCATTAATTTGTTTCAGGGCCATTCATCGATCGGTGCTGCTGCACGATTTTGAAGGTGTTAGACACTGGGGTGAAACACTCCGCTCCCTTGGACACTCTGTGGACCAGCGCTCACGTCCCGACGGATATGTAATTAATTTAGCTGTTACTTACAAAAACATTATTTATTTACTTATTTAGTTTGGTCTAGCGGTAAGGTCGGAGGTTCTAGCCGTGTCCCGGGAGAGTGTCGATTTAGTATATCTCGTAGCACAATTGAAATCAGTAAGAATAGTGATGCAACATGTATTTCATGCATCTCTATATTTTTTAAATTACAATATTAGCTATGTTTAGAAAGGCGTGCACATTTTAGATTTTCATTGGTACCAGGGTGGTGATATTTCTAGGGTATTTTCAAGTAATAGTTGAATTTTTTAAATAAATAAAATATGTAAAACAAGTTATATGTATGTATGTATGCAGGCGGTCCTCGACTTTTGTATTTTATACTTTCGTATGATTTGCTATTTCGTACATATTTAAAATTTAGATTTTACTTATGTACTTCCATGTAGGCACTATATACAGGGTGTCTCGTAGCTAGTTGTCCAAACTTCAAGAATAGGTAAATCAAGTAATTTAGAACGAAAAATATTCTTGATAATTTGTCGATTTTACCCCTGCCTGGCGAATGATCAACTTAGGTTAAGTATTATGTCATATATGTATTCCATATATGAGAGTTTGATGACCTCAATATATACTGACCCACTGTGGAAAAAATATAAGATAAAAAATGGCAGGATTGATAACATTTAAAAAAAAATTATAACACGTAATGAAAGATCTTTTTTTTTTTTCAGTTATTAACTTGCGCTCATTGAATAAAAAATATGTAGAAATGTGAAATTATATAAAAAGGACGTAAATTTTTATGCGTCGAGCTTTGATTGTGAAAAGGATCATCTGAAATTTGTGAAAGCATTATGCTCATTATCTTACAAATTACGTATATAGTTACTTTCGGACGGTTATTTAATTTGTGTTGTCAAATTGGGAGCCATTTTTTAAATTATTCAAAGCGCATTTTAAATAAATACCTAATTAAAATATGCTTTGATAAAGACATGTCAGTCAATATGAAGCTAAATATAAAGTATTCTTAAATTGTAAGTTCCCTCAAAATCAGAATCATACCCACGTACTCCGAATTACTATACTCGTATGGCATTTTATGCAATATTACAAAAATATGTATCTGAAAGAATCTTTCAAGTACAGGAAACTTTTACCACATGTTGATATCAACAACACGGTAGTTTTTTATTTATTTAAAAGTGCATCTTTTCGTTTTTTGAAAATAAATAAGTACCTATGTAGTTCACTTCACTTAATTAAAAAAAAATTATATCGGAAATTAAATTACACAGATGTGCGAAAACAGACTTTTTTTCCGAAGTAAATACATTTACAAAGTAGTAATTTATCTAAATGATTGATTTTAATAATTCCATTACTTATATAGTACCCCAGAAAACTAATTAACATTATTTGTGAATTTTGATATCTTTATAAGTGTGTAACTATATTTCCTTATTAAGTGGCAACATCTCGTTTTTCATCACTTTTTAGGAGAGGAATAAAACTGTTTTCTGTATGACTAATGCTACTTCCAATACTTATTTATTTAATGTGGCAACTCTTTAATGTCTAGTTTTACTGGCAAACCGTTAAATATCAAGGCTTTCCAAACATACGCTCGCTCGTGAAGCCATCTCAATATCGCAAAAAATGGAGTTAGCCGGTGTTGCCACTTAGGTAACGATTTGTCACTGAATTAGGTATTATTTCACAGTTAGTTGATCTGAAATGTTGTATGTAATATCGTTGTCCATCATATCTCATGTTTTGTTAAAATTGAGTGACGACTGGGGCTACATTGCCCAAACAAATGCCCATCAGCCATTCAAATAGACATATCTGTATTTTATTCCAATCAAGTAATATTACATAAAAACATTTTGACGTGACCACTTGTGTCATTCTTAGTAACAAATCAGTAATAAATCACCACTCTTTAAATCAAAAAATATCCATAGAAATTGGTAAGATTTTTTTTATCATTGTTCAACAGTGATAAATTCCACACGATTTGTTAATATATCGTCTTCTGTAAAATCAACAAATTCGATATACACCTCTCTCAAAGATGGATGACAATATGCAAATATTGTCAATTTCAAAAGGTCAATGGAAACACATTTTCATTCTAAAATGTTATAAATATCAAATTTATTGTATTTATTTGTAATTTGATCCTATTTCTGAATAGAAGTACAACAAAAGCCAGTTGTAAATAATGCTAAATTAAAATAATTTATTGTTTTATGTTCTGGAAGGATTTAAGTTTTTATTCAGATTACGGCAAATTATCTTAATTGCCGAAATAGTATGGTATCTTAAATAGTTGATTAGAATGTATATTCAGTAAAACTGAAGAGAAAATAGATAAAATACTAATATACATGCACGTATGTAATCTGTGTTACACATTTTTATTTAAAAAATGAAAGTATTATTTGTAGCCCTGTTGCCCTAGAATTATAATGTACACGTCTATCAGCATAGTCCATTTTGTAATTAAACCCTAATATTATGTATAGTAATTTAGAGTACAATATTTTATAAAAGATTCAATTCACTAAAACGTAATGCTTGTGCATTTTTCTGTTAGTCAAGTAAACAGGGCTACTCATTGAATGCACTCGTCCTTGTGAGAACATTCTCTATCTGCTGACAACTCGACGATTAATAAATGTTATTTCTTCCAACAGACACCGTTACACCTCGCTCTGCTCAGCGGTTGCGGCGCAGATATACTGTTCCAGCTGCTGGGGCACGGAGCGAGTGCTGCCGTGCCGGATGGGCGCGGCCGCCCGACTTTGCTGCTGGCAGCTAAGCCGCGTGCGCCTCGCCGGGGGGCCCCTGCGCCCGTGGCCTCACCGCTGCTGCCTCTGCTGGCTGCCACGCAACCTCAGGCCTTGGAACTCGTGTGCCGGCAGACCGACACGCAAGGTGAGCTCACTACTTTGTATACAGACTCCATTGTAAATTATTAATCGACTCTTCAGGAAGAGGATTTTTAAATCTATCTGTTTTTATGTTATTTGTGCACAAAAGATATTTTTTTTTGTCATGAGATTTATGAACTGAAATTAGAGAAAACCCCTTTAAATGAACACGTATTTTTTTAAATTAACAAAATATAGTTGCGTACATTGAACATGTGTCACATCAATATTCCATTTTAAATACTAGCTTGTATTATGCGCGAGACTATCTCGGCGGTCTCCTGGGACAGAGCTCAATCCCCTGTCCACTTGAATGAGTTAAACCAATAAGTTGAGGTATATAAGGAACTAGCATTTAGTGTTTTATAAAATAATTCATACCAGGCATAAATATGAATAGTTTTTTTTTATTGCTTTATTTGGCTGTTAGGAGTATGGCGGGTTGATTGGACAGCTTTGACAAATGCGGTGAGAGGTTCAGCCAAATGAATTGTTTGACATGCAGAAGAGGTCAGCGTGTAGGATGTGAATAGGATAACAACAGTTGGAAAATGAAGGGGTCACTGTCAGCAAATACAGAGCTATGGTGTTGGCTGTGCTGCATGACTATTAATGTTAGAAACTAAGTAACATATTATAAAAATTATTTTAGATAGAATTATATTAAAAAAACAAAACCTTTGCTGCCCGTATATACGCAAAGCCTTTGGGGTATTTGCGAACACGTGTTCGGGTACTAACGAGATAGGCTTATTTATCACTATGACTATATAATACAAATATGTATCCATTTGAGGTATCGCCACCATACAGTTGTCGTGTGCCCATTTCAGGCATCATCCAGTCCAGGAGAAATAATTTCTTTCCACATCATTCTCCTTTCTTTTTCTTAATCTCTCCGGAAGTAGGATCGTTAAGAGCCGGCCGGCCTAAATTTGTCACAAAGGAGTGTCGCCAGACCCTTACGGCCGTGGCTGTCATTGTGGCCTCTAGATATATTCCAAAAATATATATTTTATTGCCATCTATGGATGATTTGTAATAATTTTTCGTAATTCGTAATAAGTAATAATAATAATTTGTTGTAAAGTTTTCAAACAGTATTAATATTTACCAATGTCACAAATTTAAAATTAAAATACACGTGGCACTGTCAACGGACCGCCTTCAGTCGACATTCTTTCCATGAGCGGGGCTTGTTTTGTTTAGTGGGTGTCGGATAGTTTTATGGACTGTGATCAATACATCTGTATATACATGTGACATATGTATTTATTTTCATTACATTTATTAGTTTTTATACTTATAGTAAATAAGATTAAGAAGGGATCACTTAGGTGGTTTGGTCATATGGAACGGATGAATGAGGAGAGCATGG
The DNA here is from genome assembly GCA_022840565.1 of Eubasilissa regina. Lineage (NCBI taxonomy): Eukaryota > Metazoa > Arthropoda > Insecta > Trichoptera > Phryganeidae > Eubasilissa > Eubasilissa regina. The sequence goes on along the minus strand of JAINEB010000021.1, from coordinate 196,465 downwards.
TAAGAAAGATATATGACGCATGTATTGATGGCACCAGAAATAGAGGACGTCCGCGGAAGACTTTGCACGACTAGGTAAACCAGATAATGGAGGATGGTTCTGTTAGAAGCCTCAACAATTAGCGAGCTTGTATGAGAAGTGTATGAATGTGGATGAGGCGAGAATTGTGTGTCAGGACGGAGGAGTGTGGCGCTCTATCCTCTCTGCCTACCCCCACGGTTAAACGGCATGATGGTAAGTAAGTAAGTGATATAAGTATGTATATATTGATGTTTGTATTTTCTTCTTGTTAATAATAGTTTTGATGGTTTCCTCTCGGTAGCCATTGTTTTTTTTGCTAAGAAAATTGTTTATTTTTCTTTGGTGTAATTTTCAGCTGTTAGTGGAATTGACAAAAGTTCTAACCAATTCACAAAATAATTACTTATGTTTTACTTGTTGTAAACAATACTAAACATGATGTTATCTGTCTTTATATTCAATTGTGAAAAGTTGGTATTTCATCTTCCATGTGTTCATAATTGTATTGATGGTGTAAAAGTATATTCAAACAAAACAAATGTGTCGACCTCTTTGAATAAACAAGACATTGCTAATTAATTTGATAGTTCTTATTCAGATATAACGCCTCGCCTCGCCTCGTAATTACTTTAGTGATGGAAACCAACATATTGATTGAGTACACAAAAGTGGATATTACACTGGAGTTTCCAAAGTAGACATCTTTTGGGTACAATAATGTTTATTGCTTATGGGTAGGTCACGTAGGAAAAATTCTTTGAAAATGTATTGGTCCACAAATCCAATTGTCTTGTCTTGTTCTTGGTAATGATCTCTGCTCTGATGCAACCCAGATTGGTTAGTCTTACTCCCGTATATTGCCAGTAATTAAGTATTTTATTCAGAAAATGTGGTTTTCTATGTGGATGAAATATGATTTTCTATGAAAAAAGTTGAGATTTTAAAAACTAAAAAAAGTCACTCCTTACATACATTTTTATTCCCAAAAACCCACTCGCGGAGAGGTTAATATATTTTCAAGAAATCGTGTACTTTCAATCTCATTGGAAAGAGAGGTAAAACCAGATGTCCGTTAGTACCAATGAGGTTATAGTACAAACAATATTGGAACAATTGCAGTGATTTGAAGCTTCAATGGTGATATCATAAAAATTCATACGGACACGTCGACTAGTCATCTCCTGCCTTTTGCTAGTGACGCTTGGCTGTCATTATTAGAACAAAGTGCGCTTTTTAAGTGGTCTAATTATTCAAAATGGTGACTTGTGCTGTCAAACTGTGTTTTAAAAAGTCCAAAATTTGTAATTAATTACTACAAATTAATATAGAGTTCATCATTGTATTTAGGTATAATGAAAATAAAGCAATTATTTGGATAAAAATAGCTAATATACTAGAACCGTCTTTATTCTTGTTGAACTTCATTAGTTACTCCAACAAATGGAATATGTGTGAAAAAATGATAATATTTTAGAAAAATATTGTTTTTCATATAAATTGTAAGCTAACTAAAACATTTGTTTTAAAATTAGTATGTTTAGTAAAAAGGATCAAAAGAAAATAGCGCTACGGGAAGCTGCAATCAATAGGCCAATGTATATAGTCGCATTTGTTCTAACTCTTGTATGTATCGTCAGATGGAGCAAGAAAGCTTTGCCAAAATGCTGTTTCAACCGAATTTTTAACTTTGGTAAGAAGTGAATTGAAAAATAAAGTAAAGAATTAGTATTTTCATTTTGTGCTAACAATTTATTGCATTTAAATAGATCAGAGAAAACTCAGTAACTGTGGTGGAGTTCAACAATAACGTGTCTTGGCTCTCGACACTACAAACCAGTCCTACTGGTTGACCCCCATAATACTGGATGCTAAAAACTATACTACAGGGATACACTACAGAACATTTTCCCAAATAATATAATGATATTGATAATTTAGTATCAAAAGCGTTAGAGATTTTTAAATGTAAATTTAAACGTTCATTGTAAAGAAACGCATCCTCTAGATTCTAGATAATCAACAACTGCAATTGTTGAGAGCTGTGCTGGCTAGATATTTGCCTATTCGATGCAAGGTATCTTACAAAATTATCAAATATGAAACCTACCAAAAGGCAGTAATGCAATAAATTGGTAATCTATAGTGGTAATTAATAAATAAAATGGAAAATCACACTTATTAATTTATTGTAATTCTCTTCTCTATTCTCTAAATACTACTTATTTCTACTTTTCCATTCAAGAATCGTACCTTCTGGTGTGCACGTACGCTGTTAATGTTAAAATTATTCTGTAAATTAGCTATTTCGGCGCTAAATCATTTAAGGATGTACTTTTATTTTTCCAATTTGAAATTCGAGAAATTCTATGTGAATTACAAAGTATTTGTTTTACGGAAACATTAGCCATACTTTTGTTTCCATAACTACCCACCGCAACAACAAATCAAGTAACAAATCTCTACAAACTTGGTCGTATTCATTAAACTCCTAAATCCAGTATATAAAAATATATAACGAGTATTAACGTTACATTTTCTTTGACGATTTTAAAACGATTAAAAAATCTCAACGAATGACAAAGTAACATTTTGAAACAAAAAACACAATATAAATATTGCCCTTAAGAAATAAACAAAATTAATGTGAAAATAAATAGTAATTAGTTATTTTGCGAAAATTGACTTATGGCATTATTGTAAGTAACGCCCTTTATGTTTGGGTATTTTCGAGAACTGCCGATCATTGCCGAACAACCCGAATGACCTCATATACAAAAAACCAGGCATCAAAATTTTTCTCAGTACAACAGGATAGTTCATCTCTTTGGTTAATACATAACCTAAGCCAGAAACAGATGGATGAAACGAACATAACCTTAAAAACATCAGAATTGTATACACAACATTATTTTTAAATGGCCAGTGATTATGTAAAAAAATTGGTTTCAATTTCATTTTTTAGTAATTTTCTTCTAATATTTCACTAATAGATTTTCTGTGTATCGGTTATCCAATATATATTAATATCTTATATATAATACATATTACTGTATAAGAAAGGCTAAATAAATATGTATATCGAGAAGGAGCTAGCAGAAGTCAGCGGCAGAGTAGGATTGAAGATAAACGTTTCATAGATTAAAGTAACGATCAACCACTTTGTTGACCTGATCATTAAATAAATTTCCATAGCATGAGTCATCCAAACAACTTGAACTGAAATGCATTGGGACCATTCAATATGGTTTCCAAAAACCATCTTCCACTGCAAATCCACTGCACTGAAAGATGTATCTTGACCGGGCAACACACCGAGAGACAAGAAAACCGATGGGATAAGAGAGCAGGCAGGGATATGTGATATATTGGATACAATAAAATAATGAAATGGCAGTGGATAGGCCACATCGCTCGGAAGACAAATATAGTGGTTCCCAAGGGAATTCGAGAGATCGACAGGCTGCCCCAAAACCCGCTGGAATGAACAAGTTATCAAATTCTGCGAATAACGATGGACAGAGAATAGTATGGAGAGAAAATGGCTGATAATGATGACATATGTCACTAAATTCTTTACTAATTACTATACATATAAAATTGTAGTACAGACAGGGTGTGCACGCAAACCCTAAGGGCCGGTTGATGGATCAATAGTCAATTTTTACTATAGTAATTTTTTACCATCACCCATGCTGAGAAACGGGTTGTTCGAGTGTTAAATTTACTATACATACTCAAAGATAATCTTGTCTAATAGTGTGGCAAGGGGAATAATCATCAAATATCTGAAAATGTTTTTAAATTTGATTTATTTTAAATATTCACTATCGGCAATACATACAACTGTGCGCTTATTCACACCTGAGTTCGAAATCAGTCACTTTGCAGGTGAAAAATCTTCAGACATAGCACATGCTAATATAAATTCAACAGCGAGGTCATCATCGGACGAACTCTCATCACTAAAATAGCGGGATATTGAATGATTCATACTGCAACTTTCAAAGTACGAATATAAATGTGACAGATAACTTTTTTTACGGAAAAAATTTACTAAAGTAACTTTATTTACTATAAAAAATTACCACTGATAAAACAACCGGTCCTTAACAATTGAAATAACACGTCTTTTTCAGCCCAAGATAGATGATACACTGGTATGTTCATTTTAGACATTATTACAAAATTAGCGTAACTCGGAGAGACGGGGTTCAAATCCTGAAACTACTAGACTGAGAGCCGCTCAAACTAAAATCCGACCGCTTTTGGATGCAGCGATCGCTAGGATGAACTCTGATCAAAATATTTTTTATGTAATGTGACCTTTAATTTACGTGTAATTTCAAAAATGTTAACGTATCTCTCGCTCGAATATACCATCCTAAACCTCTCAGCTCGTCCGCTCATCCCGATACCACACGCAACACAGCGAAATTGCAAATACAAACCTCACTGATGTTGTGCATGTGCACATTCTTTACAAACGATGACTTTTATTAAATACAGTCATACTTTTTGGTTTAAATAATTTAAAAAATACATTTTGTTCTGTATTGATGTGTATTAAAGCTATAGCCAAGAAAATGATGTCTTAATACAATAGTTGTCATGTGTTTCTTAAATCTCAGGTAGGTATATATATATATATATATATATATACATAAATCTTGATTCCAGTTTATTTTTTCTCCAATTGCGTTTCTGGCAATTAACATTAACATATTAACATTAATATATATATGAGCTAGTAATGTGCACCTACTAGTGATGTACCCGTTACGACATAATTTTAAAAATTTTAGAGTTTAAAGAAATTCCCTCAGAAATAATTCACATTTATATTGTATTATATCAGGTCGAGTCATAAATAACGTCAGGTGCAGGTAGGTAGAACCTACTGTTTGTATTTACTCATTTTTTGTTTTTGCTTTCACTAAATAGGAGAGTGTTCTGTCAATCTTTTGACAACTGTTTTGTGTGGTGCACTTTACATTAAAGTGTTGTTCCTAACCCTTAAAATGGAGAATCAAAAAGTGCATATTAGTCATACGATGTTTTAGGAATTTAAACAAGGCAATAATATACAGTGTATACGATGACGGACTAATAACCGAACGGGCACCCTACCAGATCCAAATTCATGGAAAGAAGATTTTACTGTGTTGAATTCTAATTTAACGACTACTGCACCACTACTCGTCAATCGCAAAAACGTAATTCTTTACACGGTGATGCGGACGACACACAGCAAGGGTGACTCGACAAAAAATTGTCTGCTTTACCATATTCACCTGACTCCCCGGACCTTGCCCCGACAGACTACCGCCCTTACTGTTCCTTATAGAACTTTTTGAATGGAAAAACAGTAAGATAGGAGAAGGTCATACATACTAGGTTCATATAATTTTTTCATATAATAAACGTCTGATAAAAAACGGAAGCTATTTATGACTCGACCTAAGTAGATTTGGATGTGATAAACATAGGTGGGTGTTTTAAAATCTCATATAAACTACATTGTTGCTCTAAATTTAGTTTCCTTTTCCTTCTTGACGATGCCGTGTAAAACTGTCCATGGGAAAAGTCTTGTTCTCAGCAGCTTCTAATAGGACGTGATAACTTTTCGTTTTTCCACATTTCAACAAGAAATAATTAATTGCATTCGCGTTCCATTCAATTTTTGTGATTGGTATCTCGCGTTGGCCGGGCTGTAAAAACCGAAAACGTCGATAATCCTTATCATTAGTCTGGCCGGCTTAATTTCAGTCGACTGTTATTACTATTACTTATTACTCGGTACTTTTATTGTGCATTCCGAGTATTGAATACTGAAGACGGTTTTTCGTTCACAGTGAAGTTATACAATAACGCATCATACTTACTATATTGCTGCACCAAAGCAAGCGAGCGCACGAAATAATGATTTTGTATAAATGTTTTTATTTATATACATATTATAAATACGATAATATTTCAGATTCATATCTAGGAGCGCAGCTTCAAATTTAGCCAAGACACAACCTCTTTATTTTGCGAAATTATAAATTTGCCACCACAGTATATTATTGTAGTCGTGGCCGCGATATATATATATATATATATATATGTATATGTATATCGCAAAGCAAAATGTCTAAATTTTAAGTATCACTATCGGAACTACTACCACAGATGAGTATTATGATTTTTTTCCTAATCAACACATCAGGTGACAAGTTAGACTAATTCCGCTTAATTGGGACTTTTAGGGATCGAGACATTTGGCTCAACTTACCAAAGTGAGCGTAAAATGAAACGATGAATATTTTCCTTTAAACATTATATATTAATACATTTTTGAGCAAAAATATAAATTATAAGAAAATTATATAAACTCTGAAGAAAAAATAATAATAAATTAAAAAATAAAAGAAGTATAATACGTACAATTTAATTCTGCAGGGGTGCACCAAGTGTACTCTGTAAAATAACGTTACAACTCGGTTGTCCATTTTCTCTCCTCCTGGTTAGTCACAGGCGCAGCTGGATCTTCATCATTTTGATGTTTCTATTTAATGATTTCAACAATTGCATCCTCACAATTTCATTTTCATCGCTCTATGGTAAATTGTTATCTATTTTCGAAAATTTTTGATAATTAACATTAGGAACTTCTAATATTAACGCTCTGTGTATAATATTTTTTGTGATCTTAAATGTATTGTCCCAATTAAGCGGAATGTTAGTTTCATGGTTTGATTTCCATTTCTTGAGGTTTAGCCTTAATAAGCGGCTGCCCCGATTAAGCCGAATCGACTATATTGTATCAGACATCATTTGCTACAGTTAGGGTCTTACTTCTGATGTCGTCCTCGAAGATGTCACAAGTGGGCCGAGTGTAATAATGTGTCGGTGTTTGTGTGCAGGCAACACGACTCTGATGTACTGCGCGCGCCAGGGCTGGGCCGAGCAGGTGCAACTGCTCCTGGAGCACAGCTCGCCGGCTGTGGTGCGGCTGGCGCACCGTAAGACGGGCAAGACCGCCCTCTGCATGGCCATGGAGGCCGTTGCCGGTGAGGACTTCCTCTATCTTTCTTATTGCTCTTATCTGTTACGCAGTTTCGACGCGCGTGTGTCATTATGTTTATTGTTTTAGACCGAGTAAGCAGCGGACAACCGGTCGAGCCGGCTCTGCGCTGTGTGGAACTCCTGAAGCAGGCCTTGGCTTCTAGTCCCGATAGAGGCACTTCCGCCTCCCTCCAGAAACCATCGTCTCCTTTACAGAGTCAGGTACTGAGGAAACGAGGAAATACCAGAGCACTCGTCAAAGAAACGAATGCGAGTAATGCACCTCCTAAAACAAAGCCGGTTCGAGAAGCCAATGAAAAGAAAATAGTTAAAGTTGCGACGAGTGAAGCCAGTTTGAATAAGGATGAGCTGCAAGAGCCCGTGGCCGTCGGCGACCAAGTGATGGGGATGCCCGTGCAGAAGGTGATCCCGTGCAACCTGAAGATCATATTCACTCCGTCTAAAGGAGAAGTACCTGACAAAAAAAGTGATAGCGCAAGGCCGGGAAGCGCGTGTCTGAAGAATATTCAAGAGTTCAAGACCGAGAGAATAGCGAGCAACGAAGTAACGAACTTCAAGCAAGAGTCGAGCGCCCAGGAAAAGAAGCCCGAGAAGGGGGCCATTAAGAGACAACCGAGCAAAAAAGATAGTTTGTCTGTCTCTATGGCAGATTCGCCAATACAACTAAAAAAGTCTCGTAAATCCGCAGCTAGTAAAATTTCAGAACACTCAAAGAAGGGCGCCCTAGCCGTGATTTGGAATGCCGATGTGTCGACTGTCGCGGAGTCAGAGAACTTAAAAACTGCTCAGGATAAGCGGAATTCACTCGACAAAACGAAGACTCCCGATAAGATTGACCCTTTAAATAAAAGTTGTGGTGAATTGAGGACTTCTAAAAGAGTGGCCGGAAATGTAGATATAAAAGCCAACAAGGCATCGCGATTGCGGAGTGAAGCGTCTCAAAGCCCGGCAGGTAAATGTGATAAGGCTCGAGTCGCGGGAGGCGTCACTCCGAGTAAACCCGTTGCGATGGGAGAGATTACTCAAATAAAAATGTTTGAATCTAAAATGAAACAAGCCACTCCCCCGAATAGCAGAAAAGGCCGGGCTCAGGTGAATGCAATTAAAGATGCAAAAAATATTAAATTAGGCGGAGAAAAGTCGGATATGTCCATAGTTTGTTCGAAAAGTGGTCAAATTATCGGCAATTTGGAGGCGACAGAGGCAACAGACAATTCTGGTGGCGGTGCCGGTGCCGGTAGACTCGCGTCTGTGAATAAACAATTAGAGCAAACTGAATCGAATGACATCATTTTAAATCCCTTGCTAGGCGACGAAAATAGTTTGCTGAAGGAAAATAAGGTTAAAATTAAACGACACTACGTCAAGAAAGCCAAAGGCTGTCTGGACAAGATCCATCGGTGTAAAAGAACCATTAAAAAGACGAAACCGACTCAATTCAAAACTGTCAGAGAGAAGGTCTCGTCTAGTGTCGTGAGTGCTGCAAGAGATTCCAGTCCCGTCTCTGCAGATTCCAGTACCGTCTCCGCGGATGTCAGTAAGGCGGCGAGTGTTTCCAAACTGAGAAATGTCGGTTTAAAAACTATTTGCAAAAATTATTCAAATCTGATACCGCTCGATGACGCTGTGAACGGGAAAAATGTTGTACAGGTTAGCATTAAGAACATCCTGCACAAAAGTACTCTGGAGTCCATCGCCAAGGACAAGTTCATCCAGCCGAGGGTCGTCATCAGCCCCATAATAAATAGGAGCGTTCGGGATTTTTTTTGTAATAAACCCTCTAGAAACGTGAGGCGAAAATTTGATAAACAGATGACGTCAGAATTCGATGAAATCGCCGTAGATATCATCGCGCGCTTGCCCGACGAAGGGTCATCAACGGATTATGATAGCTTTTGCGCCGCAGAATCGACCGATGGACGAGACCCGAACGTCGAGTTCAGTCAACAACTCGATAAAAAGGTATCGACCCGACGAAAGAGAAAATACGAAATCCTCGCTCCACTCAAAAATAAATGGAAAATAAAATTAAAACTATCACCCACGTCCACCAAGAAGTTAAGAGCCGGCGGCAACAGGCCGGGCGCATCGTCGATCGGTGAAGATCGAGTCGTCCCTGATGACCCTGATGATCGCGAAGCTACTCCGCCACCGACCGCAGATGAAGCGTTCATATCCAAGGTCATCGCGACGACAGCGCCCCTTGAAACCGAAAATACAGAAGTGAGTACTAATGTAGATAAGAATCCTTTATTGATTGTAGATGATGCGAGTGTTTCCTCGCCGAGTGCAGATGTTACAACTGTTCAGCAGGACTCCAAAAAATCGAGTTTTATGAACGTAAAAAAACTTTCCGAACAAAGTCTACAAGTCGTTAACGTTTCTACATCGGGATCACCCTCCAAGAAACGTGTCGATGTTACGAATGATCTTTTGCCTAGTTCGAGTGTCACGGAAATCACAAGCGACCCGGAGCAAAAATCGGATGTCACCGATTTAAAAAAGGATCCTAAGCCGAGTTCAGGATTAGCCAATGTAAAAAAAGATCTGAAGAAGACTTCCGCCGTCACGACAGTAAGAAACGATCCTATATTGAGTTTAGAAGATCCGAATTCGACTTCAGATGTTACAAATATTAAAAAAGTTGCTAGACAGAGTTTTGATGTCACAAAATTTAAAAAAGATCCGAGGCAGAACCCGGACGCTACTAATGAGGAAAATAATCCGAAGCGCAGTTCAGATGAATCAAATGTCAAAAGGGATCCTAAACATGTTTCAGATAACACTAAGTTAAAAAAAGATCCTAAGCCGAGCTCGGATGTTTCCAAGGTTTCTAAAGAGAGTTCAGATAAAACGGACCCTGCGATGCGATTGGAAGATGTGAAAGGCAAAAAGATTTCCAAGTCCAGTCCGGATGTCGTAAACGCGAAAACACAACTTAAACTTGGTTTAGATACTGCGAGGGCCTCCAGAATATTTGACAGGACGATTCCCGCTCTGGGCAAGAAGAGACGCTACTCCTTGGGCAGCATCGAGCACGACCTGGAGATCATCAATAGGGCAGTCGCCATGCAGGAGGCGCCCGAGCTTCCCCCGCCGGTGCTCTCCTACCTTCTGCTTTATCCCAACTGAAGTGTATTCACCTTCATTTGATTATCTCGAGGCGCGCGCAAACGGAGGAATAAGGAGACCTGTTTTATGGTTCATAACTATTTCTCCAATTCTACATTTTATATTGGAATAGTTTGTAAGGAATTTGAGTTGTTTCACCAGGATCCAGATCTCATTGCCTCGATTCGTTCTGCTTCTGTGCGAGTGTTAAAACCGTTTGTCTCGGACACCTCCCGATTTTGATATAAAGCGTTAATTTTGTGGTTAGACATAATTTAAAATTGTATTCATATTTAACTTTGTTTAAACCACTATTAAGTTTTTACGTTAACCGGTTTCGATACTGACGTATCTTCGTCAGGACTGGCGTCCAACTGAACTATTAAAATCAATTTTAATCATATTTCAAAAGTATTCAGTGACACTTAATTTATTTTTAATTATCGAAACATGTCAATAATTCGTGATGTTTATAATTTTATCAGAAACTATTTTGTATAACAGTTTTAGCTTTAAACAACTTGGCAACGGTGCAACGGATAATGGAATCGTCGGTGACGGGTGGGAAAATACTAAATGGGCTGAAAGAAATTAGAATATTTCGTATTATGAATAAAAATTACCCGTAACAGAAAACCGGCGTAGGCGGGAAAACCTATAAAACCCGAGCCGCGGCGCCTCCATTCGTAGATAGCGGACCACGTCCAAGAATAATACAAATATTTTGGAAAACTTTAACAAGTACGCAAATTATTTAATTCAACTTAAATAAAACTGGAAAATATTACGTTTGAAAGCCGCGAGCACGTTCTATTTGTGTATAGCGGAACCAATGTTTTGAAAGTGGGCATTATCGAGAGCCTCGAGATCTCCAATGATGATAATGATCCAACGGAACAACAATGTTTTTATGTAGGCTCGTGGAAATAATACGAGGCGCAAGGTACTTTTAGTACAGTCGAAATTACTTCATAATTTTTATGACTTTTTTTTTAAACTTTTTAATAGTATATTGAATTTATTTTAATAGTTTTATTGGGGAGAGATAATAAAGTAACATTTTTCAAGCTGTCGAAGAAATCAATGGAGGTTTCCAAAAAATGGCGGCTATTAAATCATCTATCCCGCGCTAATTCGAGTACAAAAATAGTAGTCAAGTCAAGTAGCAGATTTTCTTTGACTGCGACTAGTGAATGACATATTTTTCGTTTCCCAATGAAAATTCAGCGAGGTGACAATTAAGTTTAGTAATTCAGCAGTATGGCCGTTCTCCTGGCCCGAAGCCGGCAGTGAGAGCGGTAACCGTGGCCCCGTCCTGCCTGCTCGCGGTGGACAAGGCTCCTGCACGTCACGGAGACACGTTACTTTAGGACAAAGTAATAATCTGTGCCATTTATAATATCTATTTGTAAAATTGTGAATACGACAAAACTGTATGTATTTTTATTAAAAAATAAATTGTTTAAAAGACAACCTGAATTTTATTAATCTAATAACTTGTCGCAACCCGTCATAAAACAAACTAAATTTGCCGTCGACACCCGCGAAAGTGTGCGGTTATTGCGTCTATTTTTTTGCTACAATAATTTCCTTACTATATTCAGGTTACACAAATTATAATTAATGAATATTTATAATAACAATAAATACAAGTTTTTGAATTTAAAATGGGTTAGATTGATAATGCCCTCATTAGGCGGAACGTGTGCTTATGGACACTACATCTACAAACTTACTTCCGAAACAATAAACTTGTTATTTTATATAAATGCGAATGCTGCCTGAAAAATTTTCTTTTGTGAAGATGGACAAAATCGAGTATCGAGCTGTTTTAAGTATTTGTTTTTGAAAGGCAATACGCCTACACGAATTAAAGACGAGTTGGACGCTGTGTACGGAGACTCTGGACCGTCATTTACCACGATGAAATTTCGGGTAGCTGAATTTAAACGCGGCCGTACCAATTTGGGTGACGATTAACGTACGGGAGGGCCAAAAACTACAACCGCTGACTGTAACGTCGCTCAAGTTAATCAAATGGTGCTGAGCGACCGTCGAATTAAGGTTAGAGAGATAGCAGAGTCTATGAACCTCTCCAAAGAACGTCTTTGTCACATATTGAATTAAGTTTAGGCTTGAGAAAGCTAGCCGCACATTCGGTGCCGCGTTTGCTCACTCCGGACCAAAAACGTATTCGAATGAATATTTCCAGCGGTCTGTTGGCGCAGTTTTGGCTCCGATTAATTACTGTAGATGAAACTTGGATACACCATTATACTCTAGAAACGAAAACACAGTTAAAACAGTGGACTGTGAAGGGAGATTTGGCTCCAAAAAGGCAAAGGCTGTTCCTTCGGCTGGGATGGCCATGGAGTTGTCTTAATCGATTATCTTGAAAAGGGGAAAAACCATTACAAGAGCATACTATGCATCATTACTTGACAGACTGATGGCAGAAATTGCGGAAAAACGGCCACATTTGCATAAAAAAAATTTGTTACTTACAAGGAGAGTATGTAGAAAAATAAATTTGAAGAAAAAATGTCTCGTTTCTTTGTTAGGTCGGAAACGTTTCAGATGGCCCCCCTAGTACTGAGGGCATGCTTTCATTTTTTCAGTTTGAAATTACGAGACATTCTACGCGAATTACATACGTTTTCAAGGTGAGGCTAATAGTTAAAGTCTTATAAGGATAATAAAATAATTAATTACGTTATTTGTTACGTAAATCATGCGAGAGGTGAAGGTTTGAATAGAAAGAGACGACAATAAAATTGTTGATTTTCTCGCGTTCGATAAGTGTCAAAAATAATTTTTATCTATTCTTTTCCGCGTTCTTCCTGCTCACACTAATTGACTAACGTTTCCAGGTGTAAGGGATTTTTAACTCAATATTGATTTTCTTCACTAATTAATAATTCAGCATATAAGAACATATTCGTAATTCAACATTTACAATACATTTTTTTGTGATTATTTGCATCTTGTACAAATCTATAATCCCGAGTGCCGAATTCCAGGAATTGAACACTCCCGGTAACATTCAAAGGTAACGTTTCATGAAATTACACCCGTCTCAACAACCGATATGAGGGAGGCGACTTACAAGCGGAGGGGTGCGCGCCTTCCCCTCCTGCACCGCCGCGAGACCGGCTAACGGTCCGCGCGCGGCAGATCGCCGGCGCTTCATAAAGAGCTCCCAGTTTTATTCTAGCGCCACCGCCGCCGACTTTTACTCTCTGAATAGACGAGACTGTCGCTGTCACCCCAGGACCGATTGGAGGGATCCCCGGACCCGCATCCCCTCGCTGCCATCGCCGAGCCACTGATCGAGGAGTCCGCTGCCGGCGACTGCCGAACGCCACGGCCCACCTAGGCTGCCTTTCCCATCGGATGCTCTGCGTCATTGAAGAGGCCAGTTTCACGCCCGACCAGCCGTTACGCCGCCATCCACGGCGTCACTGCTAATTGTTTTACTGCCCTGTATTTTTGACAATAAATTATTCTGCAATTTCTACCTTTCATTAGGCCCTCTTGATACTCTCGTATCATGATCAATATTGAAGATATACTTAGTTAAGTTAATCAAAAAACTAAAATTTATTATTTATTTCCTATTATCCATCCATCCACGTCGATTGTGATCTTCATGAACCCGTCATTTTAAACTTTTCTGGACATCCTGCAGATTTGAGGACCGTTTCCAAAGTGCCTGATGCTTTTTAATTTGAATATCCGTATGTAGTTCTTGTAAAATGGAGACATTTGTGTGACCCGCCGACCGTGATATACGCAGCGTGCACATTCAGTGCCATATCTCATATTCCGTTTTCTCTTTCTAGAGTACACGATCAATTTATATTTATAATTTAAATACATAACTAATAAAGATTTCGTAGATATTGACAGCGAACCACGTAAATGGACAGTACCAAATCTAGTGGTCTGGATACTTTCGTTAAGGAACTACAAAAATAAGAACAGCTAATGTCCACAAGAACTAATGCAACAACGTTCAATGAAAATATGAAGGTATTTCACAAGGATCAATAATGGGACCATTATTACAAATATAAATGATTTAACGTACCAAAACATTGCACGCAGATGACCTTGAATATTTTTTTGAACTTGACCCTAAAACTTATTAAAAGGACTTTATACAGAAACAGTCAACAAATTATACAGAACCAGACACAAAGGCGTAGAACTTATCATAAACCTCAAATACATCTGGGCAAAATAATTCAGTCAATGAGCAAACTAACCGGCACGTTCCATACAATAGACATCAAAAAATGTTGACGTATGAGGCATGTTGTAAGATTATATAAGTCGCGCATGCTATGGTATGGTATCTACCTTGAGGGTTTTTTATTTGACTTTTTTCACTCTTCACATCCATGTCAATATAAAACATTCATAATGTTCACAAGGCAGTCTGTAAAAGTGTCAAAGTGATAGTGCATTTGTAATAGTAGAATAGGCGGTCTAACCGATGTAGAGTACTCCGAGTAATGTAAACTAGAAGCAATTGGAAAAGTTAGTATCGTACCTTTCTAGGGAACCGAAAATGAAACAAATTTAAACATACTGCGAACACAAAATAAATGCTGAAAATAGTTTACAATTTGAAAGAAAATTGAATATCAATAATATAACAAATTTGAAACACTAAATTTATACATGAGATAAAATTCAAAGACGTTGAAGTACACGCAGTTAAAATTGTATAACTACATACAAGACAGTTGAGTCAATTGAATATTGTTAGATAGCAAAGGTTTTTTTTAAATTTGAAAAATAAATAGGCAATAACTAAGAATGGGAGACAATTACTGAATTATATTTGTTTCTTCATATAAAACATAATTTTATTACATTTGTTTGCTCACACTACGCGAAAATAGCATGAAAAAAATAGTAAACGGTTGAAAGCCAAAGTCGATTAAATAACCCATATATGTATTATGGACAATATAACCGCGCCAAACTCCGATGTACGATACAAGTATAAATCTACGGTTAGAATTTAAGTGATTGTTAAATCTGCGTACTGTCGTAAGTCTTGCTTCGCGTGAATTTTGATAGTCCATTTGTAATCTTGCGTTCTAGCCAATGCGCATAAACATATTACTCAGCAATAAATCAATACAAATTTTTACCAACAATAGACGTTTGCCCAGGATCTAAAAATGTATTGTATTTATATTATGCAAATAACATGTGTGTATCAGTCGCCTTTAAATGGGGGGGGGGGCACGCCTAAAATGCCGTGACGTGTATTCGTGTCTAAATTAAGTACAGAACTGATAAATAAAATAATTTCAAAATTATATTTTTTCTTATTATTTTTAAAAACTCATAAATTTAACCGGTTTAGATACCACTGTATTTTCGTCAGGACGGACGCACACTAACTGATCCATACAATAAAATATGTAAAGAAATCAATTCAAAGTTGAGATTGACAGGGGTTGCAATATTAAATTACAGATAATTTGTGATTTAGTGTTCGGGGATTTTTAAATTAATAATATTTGTACTATTTCAATGCAAAATTAAACAAATGGCTTGTCTCTAAAAGTTGGTACGAAATCAGAAAAATTGTTATTACTGAGCATCTTAAGTACTCTTTTGTTCTAATACTAAAACTACGTGTCGTTTTATCTTCATAAAATATTAAAAAGTTATTGCAATTGAGTTTAATATGACGGAATAATTTAATGGATCTTTAGAATAAACACAAGGTTTAAAGTTTATGAATCTACCGAAGTTATTATTGGCATAAATGCGGGTCTAACGAAATTTGGTAATTTTTTTTCTGTTGAAAGGGTATATAAATATTTATCGCGAAATAAGAATCTTTGTTTTTTTGGTTAAGGTTTTGTCTGTAATACACTTCTTACAGCATTAAATTTTTAATTCCGTGTGAAAATTGTTTTTTGTCATTGTTTTATTTATTAAATTAATCATTATTTTTTTCTACTGAAGTATTGTAACTAGAATTTGTTACGGGAAGCAGCAAATGTTAAAAAGTTTTTGATAGAATTTTTTAATCTTCGAATTCTCAAAGTGGATAGCACGATGAATTCACAAATTCCGCGTTGCTGCAAATTTCATTTGGCGACATGCCCACCGCCAGCCGAGAGGATTGTTCGCTCTGAAGGTTTGGAAAAATTGTAAGACATTGAAACCGATCACCATTGACAATAACAGAATGTTATCATCACAAAATAAAACTCATATTAAATAGACGAAAGTTCTACCCGTGCGCGAGGAAAAGATTTGACATTCGAGAATTTTACTGCTTGCGAGATGTTGCTATTTTAAAAAAAATGGTAATAAAAATTTGATCTGGGTAGGTACTCCTGAAGAAAATCTAATCTAAGTAGGTAATTAAATCGACGTAAAAAAAAAAAACGTTATATGACATTAAGCCGGGTGTTCATGTGTCATGCTCCCGATCGCTCGTCAAAACGACACCCCGCACTTCAACGGAATGTTCGCTTCCATCGCTTCCCATCCATCAGATATCACGCCTTCATTAGTAATATGGTTATAGAAAGATACAGGTGAATCTAAACACACGGGAAATACACACATTGGACATTTATTAATTATACATTTACATTCATGGGGTGGTGGAAATACTTGTAACTATTTCTACCTCGGATTATATTGCGATGTTCCTCTGGGTCATCTCTCGGAGACCTGGCCGGCGAAGTGATGCCGTTAGCATCGGGCGTGGGTGGCTACCTGCTGACTGCTCTGCTGGACTCCTGGGCAGATTGTGGTGAACCGTGGCTGTCTATCCCTCTCTCACATTCAGTTGGATTTCTGATGTTGACTTTCTGTTTTTCGACTGCGCATTTTTAACTTTTCACTTCCAGGTCTTGTTTACAACACTGTTCTCTATTGATCGTCTCCAACTTTGGTTACCACTCTCCACTTCCAAGTCTTATTTATAACTCTCAACTTCTGTTTCCCACCGAGTGTTTTCAACTGCTATTTCAACAGACACTTCGAATCTCATTTTTCAATTCCCTCCTTCCGGACCTCGTTTTCAACTAACTCTACATAGTAATTACATCGTTCCCCGAGAGCTCTTATTCTTATTTACCTATCAGTAATTCTACTCCTTACCAAAGTTATTACATTTAATAGTATGTTGGTTTTTCTTTTGTTACAACTTTATATGACATTGTTACGTGAATGATTTTTCGCATTGTCTACACTTATACCTAATACATAATTTTCCTACCTGTCCAGTTATAATTACACATTCTTCATAATTATTTATTTATATTGTAATCTCCTTATCTGTCTTCATTCTTATTATTCTATTAGATTAGTAGAGAACAGATTACTGCGAAGTGCCGCTACATCGGCATACTTTAATTAGACTTTTTTTGCGACCGTCTAGAGACTTGCTCAGATTACTTTGCCGTACGGGATGAATATTTGCTGGTGGTGTAGTCCGATTTACGCACCACACATGGTGCATGAAGATGGAAGATGTAAATCAGAGTACATCGACCTGTGGGTATGCGCTCTATCCTCTCTGCTTACCCCTAAAGAGAAATGACGCAGCAGTCAGTTGCCACTCACATTGGGGCTTCGTACGTGGGCTCCGGCCAGAGTTCAACAAAAAAGTTACTTACAGGAGTTAATCATTCTAAGGGCGACAATGGGCCCGCAACCTAATGTGTTCCTTTTTTTTTAGTGCGGTCATTGTCCCAATTTGATTTATCGATCCGTGGAGGTACATTGTTATGCTATTAGGCCGGTTCCGAGTGAGATATTTCTTGGAACAATTTACCTCTAGACAAAAGGCAACCGATTGACTTAATCTTAGGAAAAGCGTAGGTTTCTTTTCCTGGCTATTCTATCTGTCACCTGAACATAATGTATTGTGTAACGCGTGTGGTCGTCGCCTCGTAATTACGGAAGAGATAAATCTCCCAGATGAATATCCAAGATAAAAAAAAGGCTTTCTAATGTTGGAAGAAAAGGTTCCCGTGAGACGTAGGTCCCTGCGAAATGCATTCCCAAGAACTTACAGTATTTGCGGGTGTCAAATTTATTATCAGTCAGTACGAATCAAAATTGGCTCACAACATAAATTATCGCTGGAGCATATCAAATAAGTGAGTAGATATATATGATACATATAATAATTACTCTGTGTTTGCAGTGCTGTAGTCGAAAACTTCACAGAGTGTATACGCTAATGCACTCTTTGTGTGATATTGTATACTTTATAATTACGCCCATATTTATACATATAATTCCCGTATTGTACTTTAGCGTACCGTGGATTAATTAGAAAAGGGAAAATTAATTATTTAAATTTTTATCTAATGATAATTATAATTTTATTTTTTAGATTCATAGTGTAGTGTGTTATATTGTTATAATCGTATAACATTGCTGGAAAGTAAGACATATATTTGGGTACCCTGCCTGCTAAACTAGTATTTTACTGTATTATAGCAGATAGTGCCCTTCCGGTATAGTAATAAATAAAGTGTAATATGCAACACTAGACAAACAACAAACATCTACACACCAGTTCCGAGAGCAACAACGACATTTTATCAAAGATTCTACATGTTCCTAGCTCCGAAACTATACAATACACTCAGTACCAACTGGAAATCGTACAATTACTATAAGATTACACAAATATGGACCCAATATATGATTCAATCAGGTAGAGATGAATCAGAAGCATGGATATCCAACAATTTACTATAATGTATACAATTCTTTTACTAATAACTCACTAGTCCTACAACACTCCCACTCCACATATTTTTATTATATTATATTTTTATTTTTTTTATTTTATTCTTACTTTTTTATTCATATTTGATTTATTTTTTTATTCCAAATAACACCACAATAGCACGAAAAAAAAAAAAAAAAAAACTGGCTACTTTAACACAGACTTTAGTCTAGCAAAGTAGCCAGGACAACGCTGTATATATCAGAGGTGAAGTCTACTCCATCCCACACATTAAACTATGTATTGTGTATGTTATGTATCCACCTCTGTATATAAATAAATAAATAAATAAATAAATGTACAAATAAATATATATAAAGAGTAAATCAAGATGCAATTAAATATCATATAAATACATTGTAAAACTTAAAGTAATTGCATCGTTCAATGTCGTAGAATATTTTTTTAACACTATTTCTGAGAATATAACAGAATGTATTTGGCGTATGGCTCAACTACAGCACTGTTTATAAGTGAATATTAATATAACATACAGTAAATTACATATTTCATCAGATATCTATCGTTTCATATACATTAATCACTTCTCTCTTTCAAACTATGACCAATTAATTATCACTGACTTCTTATACAAGTCAATTTTTCTCCAATAAGCCGGTATTTTGCTCCAAATGTCCGAACCATCTAAGTAAATATTTCTTCAATCTATCTATCAAATATGTTTTAAATCTATTTTCCATTTGATTAGTTAAAAAACTTTAATTTCTTGTAATACCTACACATTTTTAATGTAGCTAGCTGTTGTAGATAGTAATAATTACATAGATAATACATAGTAAAAAATAAATTATAATTCAAAACAAATTGTTTATTTATCGGTTTTGTTTTATCGTTATAAATAACAAAAATGCAAGCTTAGTCGTCACAATTAAACTGTTTCAATCCAATGATGCTAAGCTAGTTCAAGTTTCAAGGCATATATGTTTTAAACCGAAGCACAATGAAGACGTAATATTATTATGTATTTAATTGAAACTAAACAAATTACAATAATAATATTTGGGGAATTGAAATATTTTTAAACGGAATATTCCAGATCTTCACATCACCGGCCATGTCTCCGCAGGCCACCATGTTGACACTGAAAGAAAATTGCATGCTAGAAATTGTTTGCACTGTCAATTATGTATTACCAATCTTTCATGAATTAATTTCAATTAATCAATTAATTCATTTCAAAAATTACAATGAACATTATTTTGAAATTTTTTTCAAAATATTTTACAAGTAAACCTAACATTTTCTCTGATATCAACAAAAATTAACTCAATCAAATGTGCAATTAGACATATTTAATATACAACCTGCTAAACATTATGATGCTATCCTGAGTAGCTTGTTGATCTAGTGGTTAAGATGATGGCCTAGTGATCTAGTAGTTGGGGGTTCGCGCCTCGCTCGTATTACAAATATACATTAGGTTAACCTCGATAATATAAAAAACATATAACCTTTTGGCATTAAAAGCGAGCGAAGTGAGGCCGCAGGGGTCCGAGCCAGCTTCGGTGCTCTCGGCATCCAGACCATCCACTGGGATCGCTCTACCATTCAGCACATCGTACACCTGGATCAGTCCATCATTTTAACAATACTAATTAATAACCTTACTTTAACAATACTAATTAATAACTATACTTCACACCCGTGATGTTAATTCTTAAATTATTTTTATAGATAGACGATTACAGATTAGTGAGTATAACACGTTGGTAGTATAATCTAACCTGTAGAGCGGCAGTCCTGGTGCGTTTAGCCTCCCCCACTGATGCCAGCACAACAGAATTACTCCCGGGAAGCCAATCCACATATGATATTCCGTGATCCAGGTATACAACTTGCAGTGGATAGCTCTGACAAATAAAAACGTTAACAGTCAGAAGTGTTAAAATAGTGTCAGTCCAGAGAAACTAATCAAGTTGAGCATTGTTCCTGAAATCCCCTGAATATTTGAGGAGTGTGAAGTTGAAGAGTTTGTAGTGGCTACATATATAGTATACTAGTTAGAATTACACATAATAAAACTTTTTTTTTTGTTTCGTAGAAAGCAATCACTTTGTGGTTTGACATATTATATTAAATAAAATAACAATAACTTTGTATGAAACCACGAAATTTATTATATGTCGACCGGTTTCACTTATCACAAGCTTCATTAGGACGTAATTAAAACCGATTATAAATACAAAAAGAGTGCACTTATATATAGTATAAATAAGTGCACTATCCCTCTATAGGGAGATATATCCCTTTTTATGTATATATAAGTGCACTCTTCTCGTATTTATGATCAGTTTTAAGTATGTCCTGATAAAGCTTGAGATAAGTGAAACGGTCGATGTACAATAAATTTTGTGGTTTCATACAAAGTTACTGTTATTTTATTTAATACATTTGTTTTTCTTAGATGATTGTATATATTATAACATTAAATCTGGTACCTACCGTGCGCAAAATATGTCAGAATTAACATTCTCATGTTGGCAACACAGCCTGCGCGGGGAGAAGAATTCGGGCAACATTTTGTTCCATGTAACAGCTATCATGAATAATGGACTGGATGCATCCGATCCTTAATCGGTTAAAATGCAACTTTAAAAGTGAGGAAGGGTGAGAACAATATAATATTTTAACATCTGTATTGTCCTACATCACATTTGAACTGAACTATTGACTAAAATGATATGTGAAATTTCAGGATCGACATATTCCTTTTTCTACTTAGATTTTTTCCTCTGATTAGTCTTTCTCTACCTAGATTATTTCTCTACTTAAACTTTCTTTATTTTTTTTCCTTTATAACTCACAAAATGCTTTCTACACTAAATTATTTTCATCAGTGATTCATTCATTCACTGACACATATTGTGCCCGGTTATTTTCACTCTAAAATTTTGTGAAAGGAAAGTTGCTGTTGCCTTTTATCACAACTCATGTCATGGACATGACGATGAAGGAGTCATGCCACAACACACGGATTGCAGCGGGAAGGATTTCTCCCGGATAGTGGATGAGGGGAACGAATTAATCTGTCACTGACAGTACCAGACGAAATGGATTTTTTCAACCAAAGGAGACGCAAGCGATTCATGACAATGACTACGCAAAGACGGTGGGGTTCGCGCCTCGTTTAAGGACACCAGCAAGTTAGTCCTATTTTCATAGCACGAGCGTTTAGCTTAGTTTGAAAACAGTAAGAATATTGATGTGGACATGTATTCCGTGTATGCACCTCTATTTAAAAAAAAAAATAATAATTTAAAAAATTGCATTTTTTTGTGTACGAAGAATTTAAAGTCTATGATTTCTTTTTTAATGTAGCATTAATCTTTCTTCTAATATTCTCATTTAAAACAAACATTTTTCCATTGTAGCATATTTGTTTCTTTATTTTATTTGAAACTCGTGGTTTTCCTGTTCCAATTCTGTAACCTAGAGCCCATGCACATCATGCAAACCTCTGAGCAAGCCGGTGGTGTGCGAACATGGCGTCCTATCCTGACGATTACCCATCACGTATAGGCAACCACGTCACAATATAAATTATAGGTATTACAAAATAATAGTTTGAAAATAAAAATTATAAACCTCCATTTATTGTAAATAGCCTGGAAAGATACATATAATTCAATATTAAGATAAATAAGGCAAGTATTTCACCAGAAAGTTTTCTTGAACCGTCAAATTATACGCAACGTAATTGTATAATACTGCTAAAAAGTTTACTAAATAAATATTAGAAAATTAATAATGGACTTATTGTAATAGTTGCCTAATAAATATTATATTTTAAAATTAAATTCATTGATTAAATTGTGAATAAAATACATATTTAAATTTAAGAGTTTGTAATCAGATTTTACTTTTTTTTTATTTATTTCTACTTTATCATATACACGTACATACATAATCAGTCAAAATTAATTCAATGCAATATTTCAGAATCATCACAGTTGATTTATCACCTGGGGCAGTGAGTAGGTCCTGATTTCCATATCAGCTCCTAGAGACAGCAGTAAAGTGCCCGGGACTCGATCGGTGAAAGAAACCCTCAAAACCGCCGCGCCATGGGGCTCTAGTGAGGAGACCAAAGGATTGAAGTTTTGCGAAGCTGCAGAAGGGAAAATGTTTCATTTAATCAATCTGTTACTTTTATTTCGCAGTTGTGCGCTTTATGATACGGTGAAACCTGTTTTGAGCCGACTACACAGAAAATCATAATGTTACACTTTGCTGCATACATTGGGTGAGTTGAGTAACTGTTTATTTGATACATTTGTTGCTGAGCTGACCTTAGTAGAGAGTCTTTCACCAAGTGAACTACCGCTTTCAAAAATACTATACATGGTATGCATATTATGTACATTCACAGATTTTCACTGACGACAGATGATAATTAAATTTTTTTTAGGTCATTCTATTATAGATAGAGTTTGTCATAGTATGTTTTGGGTTCATTTCAGTGGTCATTAGTACATTTCAAAATATACTAAATGACAACTGCAAGGTTTCTGATTTTTCTAGGCACAAAGGAAACCAAAATTATGAGGACCTACACACAATTTATTTTTTTTAATTGCTTATTCCTGTCAAGTAGAATAGTAGACGCACATTCAACTAAATTAATAAAAAGGAACCCACATAAACAGGCTACATATCAACCTATGGGGAATAAAATGCACAGATAACTAAAAAAATCCAAATAAAGAAAACTTTAACATGACTATAAATTATAAATTGATAAACCGTGCCAAAAATAAATACTACAAAAACAAAATTTCAACAGCTAATCTAATACTAAAAATATTTGGCATATAATAAAAGAAAGAATAAACCAGAGATAGATCATTCCTCCATCATTGCCGAATGTTGAAGCCGATCTTGCCAAAAATACACTTGAAAGAAAAGAAACAACTGAAGAACATCTACCAAACATTAATGCTACAAATCCATCAGGGTTCTCAATGAACTTGCCCAATACTAACGATTCTCTCTAACATATTGCAGTTTTTTACTGCGATGTACAAAGCCGCGCACCAACACGCACTGCGATTTTAAACCGAAATTTTTGTTCAGTATCAAAATGGACTTCTGGACGACAGCTTGTGTTGTATCTCTAGTTATCAGAAATAGAAAGAATAATCACCGCTGTCATCATAAATACTGGGTAATGACTAAAGATATCTAATAGGTTATTTTTATAAACTGTAATAATATGCGAGAACATCTTGATAAGAATGTTAATATATTTATTATTTTGACAAACTTTTAAGCATTTGGCAAATCAATATCACTAGAAGAATGACTCTCTGTTACTTTGAGGTTAGAAAACAACAAATTTATAGCTAATTATTTCATTATTGTAATAATAATAAGACTCAATAATTGTTTCATTATAATGTTTTATTAATACAGTTTGTTTTATCAATTAGTATGTTTTTTGGACTTTGCTTATAATTTTATCTGATATGATTTTCATGCAAAAAAAACCTTTTATAAATACATCACAAATCCAAGTGTATTTTTAAATCGCGGAGCAAAATGTGTCCGTATGCGTTTGTAAAATCATTTGCGGGAATAAAGCGCAAGTGCATGCGTGCAAGTGCAAATCACAAATCTATGAGCTACAGTATCAACAGTGTGGTAGGCCTTAGACAAGGTATTTTCCCAAAAATCTTAAAGGAAACAACCATTCGCCCAATATATAAGACATGGATGATGGAGACAAACACCTGATTGCAAATTACAACAGAACAGGTACTGTGCACCCAGTGAGGTAGGAAGCAGCTAACAGGCTTGCATATAAATAATATATAATACTTACATATTGTATTTGCTGGTGCATTCAAAATGTAATAAATGTTTATACTGATACTTCAAAATAAAGTTATTTTGTTAATAAACGCCCATTTATCGGCACTGAATGTTTAAATTACAAGGAGACATGGAAGTTACATATTTATGTAATGTTAACACTTTCCAAACATGTAAAAATGTAGTTAAATAGAGAAAGCAGACAGCAACAGAAAATGCAAGAAATTTACAATAAGTTGAATGGGGGAATGAAATATCATTGTTGAATTATTATATGTATAAGTTAGTATTTCCAAGTAGCAAGACTGACCTGCGATTGGTTTAGCAGTAGAAGTCCTGCACACAAATATTTCTCCAGTTTTACAACCAACGACGAACGTATCCTCGGCCAATTCACTAAAACAGTTTATTTATTTGATGAACAAATGATAGGTGACAAATTGAAATATAAAAATTAAACCTGCGTGCTTGGGTAATGGGAAAATAAGTGATGTGACAATTAATTTATTAATTCTTTTTTCCTTACGTAGAAAGTAAGTTTTCATTTTTAACAAATTATTACAAATATTCAGGAAAATACGTATTAAAAATCTACCTTAAAAAATACATTTTTGGTAAAGTACGCCGTATCTGAATACAGCACAAAAAGCAGTGGTAAGGTTATACAAAAATACAAAAGTACTGTGTTCGGAACAACTTTTTAGAGAAAGCCGGTTGTCGGAGGTAGCAAATATATATGCAATCATTATTAGAATATTTCACAATGTGGTCGCCCTTACAGCAGAGGTATCCATGCTAACTGCGCAGATATCATCACCGATGCTGACTTCTCCCCAGGACCAGGCCCTGAGGGAAGACGTTGAATATTTGTGAATACGAGTTGAAGCCGTTCATGCTAAAAAGATCGAGATAACTTTTCCAAGCACGTCAAAGGAGCGATCCACACTGGATTACTCTAAACCATTAAAACAAAAAAAATAAACAAGCAAAAGTTGTTGTAACAATATTGGTACAGATAGTAACGAGGTCACACTGCGGGACTGCAGCGCCTTCAGCAGGCCCGACGCTTCATCCAACTCCGGAGTCTCTTCTGAAAAACCTTGTTTAAAATTACATACAAACTTAAATTAAATCAGTCGGATCGTATTATGAAATTTGATCCCAATATCGAACGTAGCCTTACAATTCGCCGAAAGATAAACAATGCAATTCATTGCTATAAAGAAATATATGAGGAGGAAAAATACATTTTTAAATAAAAACATTTGAATTTAAAATGATTTTGAAACTCTGATTTTGTTTATATTTAGTTATTTTTAATAAATATGTACATACATACATACATACATACATTTGAATATATTATCCTCGTTACATTTATTGAAAAATAGGAAAAATAAAATGTATGGAACCAATTATCGTTTTTTGTATGTGGTTAGTTCCTCGATTAGTCCGGTTTAAAATAGTCCGGCTAGTCGGTGGAACTGACTATGCGAGGTATTCCTGTATTTACTCTATTATTCTAATTTAAAAAATATTTTTATTTACCATGTTTAATAGTGTATATATCCAGTGCTTTTTTCTGGTGAAAAGCACCCAAACGGTGTTCCGGCTACTTTTGGCAGTTTTTTCAATGTTTCAAAAGTAGTCAGAATAAAAAATGTTCAAGATAAATTATATTTAATCTACTTGTACTCTGATGATACAATATGACTTTGTGACATTAACAGCAATATTTTCTTTAAATTTAATTTAAATTGGAATTTGAATATCATTTCCTTTAATAAAAGCTCAAGATGTGGGTTCCGGCACCTTTAAAAAATTTATCAGTCACCTTTATAAAAAAAGCACTGTATATACATATCTATATCCATATTGCTTGAGCATT
This sequence comes from Eubasilissa regina, assembly GCA_022840565.1. Classification (NCBI taxonomy): domain Eukaryota; kingdom Metazoa; phylum Arthropoda; class Insecta; order Trichoptera; family Phryganeidae; genus Eubasilissa; species Eubasilissa regina. Next base: position 169,754 of record JAINEB010000021.1, on the reverse strand, counting down.
GTGACTAACCTATTGCAAATGATAAAAATAACAATTGTAAATGATGTAGAAAGAACATTGACTCTGATTTAGTGAATGTATTGAAGTTTTAATTAAATAAATAAATCTAAGAGTAGACATATAAGCAGGTAGGTTACGGCCATGCTCCCTGATCATGGGTCAGATCTGACCCGGGTGAAATTATGATACACAAACGAAATCCATATTAAGAACTCTGAATTGTAAAATCTTAAGTAGAGGATTTTTGTATGCATAATATAATTTCTCAATGGAAATTGTTAATTTGTCACAAACATTGGAACTGATCCTTACCTCTCATCGACAGTATGACCGTCTTCAACACTTGATCGCACCTTGCGAAAGTCCAAACAGCTGATGTCTGGTGGTAATGTACCGCTTTCTATATGTTCACTCACCTCATAACTGTAAAAAGAAAAGTTAGATAACAAAGGTAAATTAAAACAAGCAAAATATGTTAATATTTTTATTTACGGTAAAATAAGTTTTATTCTGCACCAGATGTGTTGAACAAAAGTGGAAGCAGCAAAGTTCACCAGCCATAAGACGACTTTTCCATCAAAACCGCAGCTTGCAAGAATCTGCAAAGATGGAAGGAGACCATGAGACATGAATAAACCGGAAATAATGATATAATAGCCAAAGCAGAATAAAATTCCTCAGACTGACTCTTCCTATTCACTCAAATAATAAAATAAGCATATTTAAAATAAAAATAAAATTAATGAAAAATGATTATTGTTGTTTCCCCTTAATATTACAATTCATTGTCAGAGCTTCTTATCGCTTCCTGTTATTTATTATATTTTAATATTCACTACATTCATCTGATAATTCATTATCAAAGAAGCAATTCATGTATATACCAAACATCTAAAGTCAATTCCGCTTAATTGGGCTGCCAGTTAATTGGGGCAGCCGTTTATTTGCACCAAATCTCAAGGAACGGAAACCAAACCAAGAAACTAATAGTAATTTACATAGCTTAATTGGGACAGTATATTTAAGATCACAATACATATTATACATATAACTTCAATGTTCACCGTTGCGTTGGTGTGGTGACGCGCTGGTTGCCTAACAACCAACCTACTATTTCCAAATTTTATACCTCGCTTGTGCGACAAATGTGTTAACTCGCTTTTTATCAACTTCATAAAAAATTTATGACCTTTTCCAAAATGCCATGAATTTATTAGTTCTTCTTAATATATTAGTTGAATCAAAGTTTATCCTAATTCAATAAAAAGGAATCGATTTAATTTCTGGCATCACCGAGAGTATATTACTCAAAGGTATTTGAGATTGTCGCAATATAAAGATGATAGGTCATTTCCCCAGATAGGAAAAGATCCAGGTTCGAATCCCAATAGCAACACAAATATTTTATTGATAAATAACATTTTTCTGTACATCTTTCTAATTGATACATTTAATTTGTATTAAAATACCACAGAACTAAGTACTGAAAAAACTGTTACTTCACAATAATAATGTTATCCTATAATAATGTTATGTTAATGCATGCATGCATGCAGCCGTTTAATTGGACCAAATGTCCCGAGATCCCAATGTGTCCCTGTTAAGCGGAATATATGAGATGTAGTGGTGTGAAATTGGATAAATTTGGGAAGAAATTAATTCTAATTCTGATTAATTATTCCAATACTATCACAAAGACCTAGTCTACAATATTTTATAGGTGGATACCTGACTAAATTACGAGACGAAAATGTTCAAGGAATATGTGCCTAATCTCAACCATGTCAGAGATATAAGCATTTCAAAAAAATCATAATATCACAATGATTTCAATCAATTGAAACATTTTATCAATCCCAAATGATATAAATACAAAAAATTAAAGGTCATCGAATTTCAAACAGCCAGACTATTTTTGATAGATGATTTAGGGTCTGAAGCAAATATATAGATCAATAATGAATAAATCTCGCAAATATTTATTTCTAAGTACATACACTTAAAGCTTAACATGATTTTGTAAAAATTTCAAACAATAATATTTTCCGTAACGATAAAGAATTGACACATATTTCTTGAACATTTTCGACTTGTAATTTAGTCAGGTATCCACTCAAAAAAAATTGTGGATGAGGTCTGTTACATCCTATATATGCTTCAATATAAACATTATCAATAATTCCCTTTTTATTATAACTTATCTTGCACATATTTAGTTACATTAATTTAGAATACATAAACCTACCTGATGTCCCGATGTTCCTCTGTCTTTGACAAACTTGTCCACCTGGCTATCTGTCAACCATAACAGAGCCGATATGCGCCTGGACAGGTGAGACGCGCTGGAAGAACCCATCAGAGGGCTCGCTCCATCTCCTAATCGCTGCAAGTTCCACACTGATACCTCTCCTGAACATAGAACATTGAGAGAATTAATTGAAAGATATTATCAATTCTTATAATTTTATTTATAATTTAATAGATGTTTTTCCTAATCTTGAACCTTTATTAATTTATTATTTTCATTCAGGATCTAACCGAGAAAGGAAAACCACTTTTCCATCATTGCTTTGTATTCATATTTCTGTCTCACATCACTTGGACCCTTGCAAATGAAGAGGTTTAGGCTGAATTGTGCATCCACTGTACATGGGAGCAAGTACAGATAGAGATGGATAGAGAAGCCTCATTAAGACCCGTACAAAAAGGGGGTTAAGAATAAAAATCAACTAGTAAACAAAAAACACACCAGATACTGTGGCGGATGCGAGCAGCGCCGGTTCGGATGGATGGAAAGCCGCTGAAGAACCACACGACGAGAGCTTCAACTCTGCATTGTGCTTGAGCATGTCAGTTTGTCCACTAGAATATGAGACACAATAATGAACATGGTACTCTACCTTTGTACACATAATATGGCTGTAATCAAATCACACTAAATATGGTCAACTGATTCCAATTTATGTTCTCCTAGGACAAGTGAATAATATTACAATGACAATGCAAACATTAGACTGCACATCAAGAGAATCAGGTTCCACAATAAACCTACTTCTTTATGTAAATATCGATACGGCCATCGTGCTGACACCAGTCCGTATGTGAGAATATTCCGTGAACCACTGCCAGAGTGTTGCCAGCACAACTCCAAGATATCCCTGACACTGGAAACTGCAAAAATAATTCCATGCTATAAAATAATGATTAGAATAATTTAATTATTAAAAAACCTATGGGGTAGACGGAAATGCACATGGTTGGCTTAAATCATATCTTTGTAATAGATCGCAATCGGTGCGATTTCAACATTCAACCTCCCCTACATCTACTTCTAACATCGGGGTACCTCAGGGATCTGTTCTGGGACCACTATTGTATATTTTATATACGAAAGACATAGAATACATAACAATATCGTCAGGATTATGGCCCCACTGTTATGCAGACGATACGCAAATTTATTTTTTCTGCAAGCCGGGTGAGACAGAGGTATTAAAAAGAAAAATTGCAAGATACGTAGATAAAATAGGCGAGTGGATGGCACAAAATAGACTTACATTGAATCCATCCAAAACAGAATTACTATGGACAGCAACACCTAGAAGGCAAAACTTAATACAGGAATGCTAAATCTGCAGTTACGTTGTTGGGCGTGCAGATTGATTCAGATCTTTCAATGAATACGCAAATCAGTAAAACTGTCAGCGCATGCTTTTATCAACTGAGACAGATTAAAAGTATTCAGAGACATCTTCCTCTTGAGGCAGCCCGTCATTTTAATCGTAAATGCATTTGCGGTGTCACGTGTGGACTATTGTAACAGCATCTACGCTGGCCTGCCAATGTTTCAGCTGGATAGATTGCAATCTATTCTAAATGCGGCTGCGTGGATAATATATGGAGTTTCCAAATTCTCTCATATAACATCCCTTTTACATCAGCTGCATTAGCTCCGATTCCCTGAAAGAGTTGAATTTAAATTGTGCTGGTTGATGTACAAGGCGACACATAACATGGTGCCTCTGTATCTTCAAGAACTTTGTATCCCAGACAATTTGAATGGTAGACGTCAAACTCTCAGGTCAGCCTCTATTTCAGCTGCAGGAAGGGTTGTAGAACCACCATTGCCAGAAGTCTAAATTTAATGAACGCGCATTGATGATTTAATGGATAGTGGATCAGACTTTATTTAAGAAGAAACTAAAAATGGACCTTTTCAAAAAAATCATTTCCATAAGTGAAAATAATGATTTTTAATTTTAAAGAAACAAAGATAATTGTAGAACTATAAACGGTTGATGTGTAAAGCGCCCTCGAGGTGAAAGTTTTTACGAATAGCGCTATACAAATTGTCCATTATTATTATTATTATTATTAACATGATAACAAAATGGTCAAACTGTTAATTTTCATTTTTGTTTTGTAAGAACCTTCTAAACATATTTCATTGAATGATAGAAAAGATGAAATCTGTAAATATTTATCAAAAAACCTTTTCAGCATGCGCTCTTAAAAATACTCTCTGCATCAATGGAAAAAGTAAATTGATTTTAGTATTTATAATTTATATGACTGAATAATTTAATCACCAAATAATATATCCTGGATTTTACTTTAGCTGGCGAGCCCAACCTGCAGAAAATTGTACATGAGTACTAATCACCTTTTTGAGCAACTCAGTACTTCCATTGGAATTCTGCATGCTTTCGTGCTTATTGGGTGCACTGGAGTCGTCTGCAACTTCACAGCGAATAGTCTGCATCATAGTGGCCTTGGGTTCTGGGTCAGAATCATCAGCATAAGGTTCATAACTAGAAAAATGGTGATTATTCAAAGGCTGCGAAAAGAACTTTTTTTTTCATTATTGAAAAATATCAAAATGAATGATTCTTACTCCCTAAACACGCTATTAATGTTGAGGCTCAGTTCCTTCATCACCATGGGGGCGATATTTTGGAGCCAGTTGGACAGCCCCGGCGGAGTAGGAGGGCTCTCGGGCAGTCTGACCCTGGGGGGCTCCGTCTGCACCTATTCCCCAGAATAATAAACACCTCACACAGTTGCAGTGATTAATTTAGTTTACGATATGTGACATCCAATCGAGGCCAGATGTGCATACTGGAGTAGGGCCTTATCGGAAGTCTTGTAGAAAAAATGCACTACGTCACAGAGTAAGAAATATGTCAGGATAAAAAAATATGACAGTCTACATAACATTTGACTAGTGGCCAGGGGGTTCAATCCTGGTCCCAGGAGAGTACGAGCACTCAGCTTAGTTTGAAAAATTATTAAAATATTTACATAACACACTGCTGCATACTTACGCCATTTTAAAGACTAAATCATCTATTTAAGGGAAGCGTATTTTACTTACGGAAACAGTTTGAGAAGTATTTGTAGCTGTACCAGTTTCCGTGGTAGAAAATTCTGTAGTCTGACATCCACCATCAATCAAAGTTCTAAAAATGTACATAATATAATAATTCTTGAGTGGTCAGTAACTCTGAAGTAGTTACCCACCAATAAAACCATCACACAACTTTCTTCCTCCCGGGATTACCCGCCAGCGTTTGAAGAACAATTTTTGCTTTGTACCTTTTGATGAGTGAGGTAATTTAAAAAATCTAAATATAATTTTAAAAACATTTCAATAAAGAAAAATAATAATATAGTAACAAATCACAAAAACATCAGATAACCCCAAAAATTTTGTGCAATTTTCAGAAAAGGAAAGTACAATAAATCGTATTGTAGTGATTTGTAAAGGACATGTTATTGTCTGAGGCATAACTCGCGACTCCGTCTATCGGATAACTTTCTTTTAGTGAGTAGAAAATGACATTCCTACAGGAATGCAAAACCTATTGGCCAAGCATTTCTTCGAGTGACTCACTTTTTTTGGCTTGGATAACCATAAGAAAATAAACAGTTACAAAATAAAGAAAAGATTAAAAATCAAAAGCCGGCTCAGTTTTTTGCTATGAAAGAAATAGGATTTACAAACTATAGAACAACATCGGAAAAGAACTATAGAATGTAGGATTGGAATAAAATAAAATATTTTGGTAAATAAGATTTTTGCTAATTTCATTTTGATTGCTTAGAAACCGCATGAAATTTGTTGGTTACCAGATACGTACCAGGCTTTGGGAACATAGTTTTTTTGACATTTATTTACATTTTTGGGAAAGCAAAAAAGAAAAAAAAAACATTTATTTTCATGGACAAATTAATCTATAAAAAATCAATGTTACTTTTCAGTTTTCCAACTGGAGCTGAAGCCCACCACATCACTTTCATAATTATTAAACATTATAAAGTACGCTAATACTTTATATTTTTTAATATAACAGACTGTCCTATAAATTACATACAAGACAGGGTAATTACAAGTACCGCCATTTGTAAACAAGACGAGATTGACACCTGTCAAATGAATGTAGTGTTGTCACAAGTAACTACATTTTACCTAAATTCATGCCTATTGACACCTAACTTTATGCCTACGTCATTAGAGTATCTAAGACAATTCTACATCTGAAATAATTAACTTACTTACCGTAGGGGTAGAGGCGCGATACTTCTGTAGTGGTGCGCAGCTCTCGCTTCATCCTCGTTCATGCACATATTCTAATACATGCACGTCGATTTTAGAGGTTTCTAATAGAACCGGTATCTGGTTTACCGGGTCATGTTAATTCTTCCGCGAGTAAAAATTATTTTATTTCTGATGTGAATCAAAATTTAGTCAACTTTCGTACCTCTTTTGAAATAATATGAGTAAAAGTAATTATACTTCCATGAAATTATAACCGCTTTTCAATTTTCCATTTGTTGTAATACAACTTTAAAAATGACATTATTCGACTTGAGTTGAAATATAAAACAATTTTTAAAAACTGATTGTTGACCATCGTTACTAATTAGAGTGCTTTCCGAACTCTTCTTTCGCTGAAGAACTGTATTATTGTTGCAATTTCTAAAAACTTTTTGATATGCATAATACAATCTAGTAACACTGTGTTTTAATTTTTATTAAATATTTAAATTACTGGGAGTTGGTTTTAACGAGTTAGCTATTATTCGTATAAAATTTGTGCGAGCCCTGAAAAGGGCTCATGTCGAGTCATAACTAATTTTTACACTGCACTAATTTTTTTAAAGTAATAAAACTGATGTCTTCTATTTGAATGATTAAAATGATATTATAGAATTGATTACCTCGATTTATTTCAACTGCCAAACCCGTATAGCGTTCGCCCCTGCCTTTTAAGCGAGTAGACGATATCCATGGAAGTGACCGTCTTCCTCTTGGCATGCTCCGTGTAGGACACCGCGTCCCGTATCACGTTCTCCAAGAACACCTTCAACACTCCTCTGCATTCCTCGTAGATCAGTCCGGAAATTCTCTTCACCCCGCCTCTCCTGGCCAATCTGCGAATCGCAGGCTTGGTTATTCCTTGAATGTTGTCGCGAAGAACTTTTCTATGCCTCATGGCGCTACCTTTCCCCAAACCTTTCGCACCTTTTCCGCGTCCTGCCATTTTGAATATATCTCTATTTGTTTTGTTGATCAGAGTTCTGAAGAGAACTTGAAGTGAGCGTCCCGGAAAGCTCCGAATGAGAAATGCGGTCGCCTCTTGGAGGGAGGCAGCTTTATAGGTTCGCTTGAAGTGTGATTTTCGAAGGACTGAAACGCCAAAATATTATTTAACAAACAAAACACATTACATTTCAGTTCAAATTAAATAAATTGGAATGAGAATTTAAGTAATATAACTCGTAATAAAATAATTAAAAAGGGAAAACATTACAAGTTTGGATTATTAAACTATGGTTGCCCATGATACAATTTTAAAATTGTCAAAGTTAATTTTATAAGTAAATAATGATCATCCTTAAAAGTAGCAGTATTATAATATTCTTATAGCATTACTTCAACAAAATAGTGATCAGATCCCAACAGCCAGGTCACATCCTCTAGTATTTTTCTACATTTTACCAACATCTCCCATAACATTTTATAATGTGAAATCGATCGCAGATTGACATAAAATATTGATCTACATAAAATATAAGAAAAAAGACAGGTTTCATTAAAATTGAATCTTAATTCTTTAATATTAAATATATAATTTGTTTAAACAAAATTTATTTAAATATGAACTTAATATAATATTTGAAAATAAAACAATTTCTAGAATTCATTTACCTATATAATCATCAGAATTGTAAAAATATCTATCTTACCTTTCTTGTTTTCTGTCTCTCCTTATGTTATAAAATTTATAACTATCATTTTCTATACATTATCATTAATTAATATGACATTAAAGTATCATTAGTGTTGAAACAGAATTGTTACACAGAATCATTTGAAATCGTACAAAAATTTAAATAAACTCTTAGAATTTCAATGAATAATATTGTCCCTTTTCATATCATTTAATAAAACTATGTGGCTGTCCTTTATTATAGATTAACATTAATATAAATACAAATTATTGGGATAAATGATTAGATTGACAATGTTCTCATAAGGCGATACTTATCTCAAGTAAATTAAATGAGTAAAATTTAAAAAACAAGTGTTTTATTTTCATATAAGTGATTGTGGAGTTTTAAAAACTTAACCTCGGAAACGGCGAACAAGTGAACTTATTTCAAACTTGGATAATAATTAAAGTGACTAAATTTCTGAAATAATACTGCTTGGTTATTTTTCTTGAGAGTTAAAACGCGAGCAATATTTTGTATATCCTTTACACATTAACGAAAACGACTCAAAATCGTAATAACAAAAATGGCATTACTGCTCTTCCGATTGCAATTGATATTACTAATTAAATTTGTCGTGGTGTTATTGTCACATTTATCACTTTTAATACTGGATATTGTTCATTTAATAGTTTGTTAATTCGTAAAAATAAAATTTCAACATAAACATTATGTTTTTTTTTTCTGTTTTGAGTAATGCAGATATATCAAAAATCTGAAATAGATTGACAGAAATATATGTATCACAGCTGACATCAAACTAGTAATAAAAATATTCATTCGCAGTTATAATGATTTATTACAGAATAATCTATAATCTTCCGAAGTAACCCAATTTTATTTTAATTAAATATATATTAGATATTACATATTAACTAATTGAAAATGCTTAATGCATATTTATTCATTTTTAAGTACTCTTTTTCACTTCATAAATTTTGTATTTTGTAATTGTGATAAAGACTGACGCGACAATATGCGGTTGAAGAAATTAAAGGATTAGAGAAGAAAAAGTTAGAACCTGTGTTCAAAGTAATCGAATCGAGGATCGTAATCTCTATGAACTCCCGTACTCTTGACTATGCTCCTCCACTTTTCTCGGCATCCTGCAGATCTTAGGGCTGTTACCAGAGAAGTGCCTGTTGCCTTTCCCAATTGGTCAGTCCAACAGATGGGGGATCTTCCTTTTCGATGTAGCCCATATTTCTATACTTTTATATGGTGTGGAATCATGGACCTTGAAAGCAAAGGAGAGAATATGGATTGATACAGTTGTATTTGAGATGTGAGACACATGTTGCGCATATCATAAGAGACGCGAGACCACAAAAATGTCTCCATTCTGCAGGAACTGAACATCAAGAACAGACTCTAAACCATTCGCTTGAGACAAATGCTTCATTTTTATGGACATCTTGCGAGAAGGAAAGATAGCTTAGAGATTCTAAGTACGCAGTTTCGATTTAGAAGTTTGTAAAATTAAAATGAATATTTTTATTTCATTAATTAATTTACTTATTGAACAACGAAAAAATGTTATGCGCGATATTTTAAACCAAGCTCATTAGGCAATATGCAGCTTGTGTTATACTAGGATTACAAGTATTCAAAAACACAATAGTAATAAGAAATACAAGATGAAATTGGAGAGAAGAATTTCGAAAAAATATTTGAGTGAACTATAACTGCACGAGAAAATATTTTAACACAACACATATAATATATATACAATATATAAACACAACAGTACAATTAGAAAAGTAAAAAGACAAGTAGATTGGAAATAAAGATAAATCTTAATAATATTAATAATAATAAATAAAAAAATAAATAAGATAAATCTTTATTGACATATTGAGAAAAATATTTAGTACAACGCTGTTGACCAATTAAATATCCTGCTTTGGCGCCCACCCAATTCTACCACCCGGGAACATATTTTCTCTCCAAAAACGCCTCTGACGTACAATAATATAAATACACTATTATAATTATATTGCTGCTAAGTTTACTAATTTCTTGAATGGGATACAGTAGGTATCCACCTCTGATAATACAGCCTTGTCCTAGCTATTTTGCTTGACTGTCGTCTGTGTTAAAGTAGCCATTTTTTTTTCGTGCCTTTGAGATGACATTATATTAAAGCGAGTAAATTGATAGAGATACACCGTCAGGCTTACAATGAGCTCGTTTATTACAGGTGTTGATTTAATTATATTACTTCCGAACATACATATACATATATATCAATAAATGCAATCGCTTAGTCACTGGAGTAGAAAATTTATACACGTTACAATAAATAATTAATAAATTAGGATCGGATTCAGGTCTGTTTATAGTGTTGTTTAGATGGTTTAGAAAATGTAAGTGTAAAGAGCGTAGCGTTCTATCCTCTCTGGAACCTGCTTGTCAGTTTCCAAGATACTGAAATTTAGATTCTGGCAACCCTTAATGATGTCGATTGCGGTTCGTTTTCCGTTTCCTGCATGACGCATTTGACGTATTAGAAATTGTCGGCCATTGCAGTTTTGTACCGTTCGCTGTGTAGCAAGCGTATTTCGTATCCGTTCGAATCTCCAAATCCGCGAGTGTTCTGCGCACCGCAGTTATTTTTCTTTAAAGTTATCCTTTTTTTTATCGCATGTCCATCCAGAATTTAAACAAGTTTGACCCCTTTGCCGACGCATTCAAGGGATCGGAGGACGACGTACAAGATGGACTAGTCCACATCAGGATCCAGCAGCGGAATGGAAGAAAGACTCTCACGACGGTGCAGGGCCTGTCCTCGGAGTACGACTTGAAGAAGATCGTGCGGGCGTGCAAGAAGGAGTTCGCTTGCAACGGGACCGTGGTGGAGCACCCCGAGTATGGGGAGGTGCTGCAACTTCAGGGGGACCAGCGGGAGAACATTTGCCAGTGGCTGACCAAGTCCGGCCTGGCCAAGTCGGACCAGCTCAAGGTCCACGGCTTCTGATGTTCCAACAAACACATTTACATTATTTTTTCATCTGTCCAGTCAATTGATAAACTCATTCTCATCATGTGTCAGTCTCGTGAAGCAAGTTTCTGTTAGTCAAATTATTGCGAAATCGTCAGTCGCTCTCCATTAGCCATGTATTTGGATACCATCGACGTGTACAGAGATTACTTGTGGTTATTCCGCGGTTATGCTCGATGTAAATTTAACACTGTGCAGATGACATCTGCGTGCCTTGAAATTGGAGTCCACCACATTATACTAAATTCTCGCGTGTCCGAGTGCGCTGCGCTTTGTTTGACAGGATCAAATTAATATTAGTTGTAACGAGTATCATAATTTCTGTTTCATTTTTATTTTCTAGCGACGTATTAAAAGTGGCTGTATTTAAAATAAATCGTTTTTTAAATTAATATTGTGTTTTATTCACGTGTTTACTTAGATCATATTGATGGTGATCGCCATTTTGTTTTCATATCTGACAGCTCGCGTCAAGTGGTCTGTCAGAGGATGCACTTACGAGCAGCTCGTTCGGTCTCGAACCTTGGTCGAGATGAATCGACCTGTTTCTCTAGTGAGACATTTTCATGGCGAGTGACTGTGTTAGATGGAAAGTTTTCGTAGTGAAGTGCCAAAGGTCGCTATGGAAAATGTTTCGGGCCAGTTTACGATTGATCGCGTCTTTCATTAAAATGATTGAAAATATGTAGTGGTAAATCAATAACATATTTCTGTTCCGCCCTACGGTTTTGAAGTGCATATTCTAACACGTTTACATATTTAAAATGCAAACATCGCAAGTTATTTTAATATACAAGGTTGTCGCAGTTTTGACAATGAGTATACAGTCCCAGTCATTGTGGACAATTAAAACATTTTTTATCAGATGGGTGCCTGGCCCACTGGGAGGATCGAGTGAGGTAGAATCAAAACTAACCACTCAAAATATTCTAAATCCTGCCGCATGAATGAAAACATTACTTCCTTCAACTGAAGAATAACAGGGTCACAACTCAATATTAGCGATTTTATGTTTTTAAAATCATTTATTGCTATTTTTAATTGTTAAGAAGATTGCAGAGCACATCATCTTAAAACCTTTTTTTTGCCTTAATTGAAAGTGAATTAAAATTAAAGAAAAACAACTTAATTCTGCATTCTGTAAAAAAAAAAGGTGAATTGGTAAAAAGAACGCCTTCAATTAGTGTTTTCAAATTTCAACAATTGATTCAATTGTATTGTCATTTCACCAGAGGAAGAAGATGATGGGCAGTGGGCATATTAAATTAATGTTTTCAGCAATAAACTATTAGAACATGACTGAACTGGGCACCTTTAGTATTCCGATTACTTTTTTTTTGTGTTCCACACCTATGGAGAGTTTTTGGCATTTTTTAATATTATGTTGGATTACACTTTGATGTGACTGTACTAGACATGTGGTTGTATTCCGATAGCTTCCAGAATGATGTTGAATGGAAATTCCAAGTAATATTAGATGTTCCCATAAAAAGGTTAAAACTATTTATAATATTTAAGGCTGCAGATCTTTCAGGCAACATTCCATGTTTCTGAGAAAATCACAAACTTTAGGAACTTCCTTAATCTTGTGGAGACAGTATACATTTTGATTTAGTTAAAAGTATGCAGTAAGTGTTCAGACTGTGACCTAATTACTAGATTAATGTACTCTGATCTTGCGAAACATTTTCTGTATTAGGCAAGAAAATTTTTGGCTCAAATGATACAGAGCTGGTTTGTCAGTATAACTGTATCATTTTAAAGGACTAGCTTCCTAAAAGGAGTCCATAGTAATATATATTCTTCATTTACAGCTTTCAAGAGTCATCTTCAAAATATTCTCACAGCTGTAAAAGTTTAACAATATTTGAAACAGAACTCTGTATTCTTACAATTTGATAGAATAAAATCATAACTTAAAAAAAATACAGTGCAAGTTTGACTCGCGCACACTACTTAACTAGCCGGTTAACGTTATGGATGAGAAGCGAGGCAGAGAGATAACACAGAACTTAGTTCAGAGTGATGACTATTTCCGTCATGCATTTTCATTACCTATCAGTATAGAAAATTTAATATTTGTCGCTTTGATAATCAGCTTATTTAATATTATTTTTACTTGTGTACTGGATATTTTAGACCTAATAATAAATGATAGCGTAAATATATTTCTGGGCTTTTATATGCCCTGTATATGAAAAAAAGGCAGAGGTTCGCTTCACATTTACAGTGACTGTCTGGAACGTAACCTACTGCTGTATAAGCAAAGTGGTATAATACGTACTTCGCATGCATGGCTTTACCTATTTATTTAGCAGGATTCAGGAATTAAACATTTTGCTGATGTGGTTCATTCTCAGCTTGACATGTGCTGCTACGCCCCACTGAATGCTGGCACACCGATAACACTGCTGTAACACTTGAATTTTTGAAGTTCCAGTAGAACACATCAATTTTGTCTTTTTTAAACAAATATAGGACAGTTTAGACGGTATATATTTACCTCGCACGCTTTTCACAGTGGATACAGACATCTTTTCACCACAATGACTAGAACTGCCATTGAATCGATTTAATGAATAGTAAATCTCACCCTCACAAATGCGCAACCAACATGAATGATGCAACATCTATTCTGCAGACGGTGCACCAGATGGAGAATATCTTCGAAAGGAGGTAAAGGCCGAGGGAAAAATAATAAGTTATAAGATTTGTAATTCCAATTACTTTTATTGAAAGATCCATCTGTACATAATTGTGGTGAGGCTTTAAATAAAAATTTTAAACCCAATGATGTCATTGGTATTAGTAGTGTGGACTCTAAAGATAAAAGTAATTTAGATTCGTAACTGGATAAAATACACATTTTAGAAGTTTCTTCAACAATAGTGCTGAGGAGCAGACTTGTGGTCCCCGGCACGATTGTGCATATGAAAAATAATACAAATAAAGTATGAAACAACAATGTTAGAAATGTAAAGTTCATTTCAAATAATAAAATTACATAGTCGTCACATAATAAAAGAATAGAAGAGAATAGGAATGAAGTTGGCATTGCTAACACAAAAATCAGACCCATGTCGTAATAATCCGAAGGAAGTGAGTTAATTAATGACCCAATCACTATTATTATACAGTTTTTATTTATGTCATTAAAATATACAAAATTTTCATAATTTTATGAAAAAAAATACATGCTTCCGTGGACACAAACGTATTCAAGTATAAATGATATAAAAAGTGACTACACGTGATGTGCTGCGGTGATGAATGTTTGTGTGGACAGCGAAACATGTTCTCGGCACTGGCCATGTTAATAAAATAGGTCATTAATTCGATAGAAGTGGATTTGAATACGAAACTGACAATTCAACTCGCAAGCGAGTGGCGAGCGCGAGATATGTTCACCATAAACATTATATATATCTTAACATCACTCGGTGAACAGATCTCAAGTGCGCACAACTCGCTGGGAGTGTTCTAATATCGCAACACTGCTGTTAGTATTTCATCTCAATAATTACATTATAACAATTTGTCGGTATAGGTTGGTTGTTTCAAGTGTTTTTGCTGAGCACTTATGTAAAGATTTTGCTGAGCACTTATGTAAAGATTTTGCTGAGCACTTATGTAAAGATTTTGCTGAGCACTTATGTAAAGATTTTGCTGAGCACTTATGTAAAGATTTTGCTGAGCACTTATGTAAAGACAAGTTTACATTTAGGAAACACTGCTGTAAATTTTTTAAATATACAGTAATATCTCGCATAGTCCAGTTTGAAAATTTCAAAACTAAATCAATTTTAATTGAGTAAAATAAAAATAAATTCTAAAAATTTTATACATAAAATTATTTTTGAATACAATTTATCCATTTTTCATTTACACAGTCAAGTCTCTTATGAGATGTTTATTTTTATGCAGTGTCCAATATTTATGACAGGTCCAAGATCGCTGTGGGCATATGTGGATGCTCCATTATGTTTACTATACCTATATGTGGTCCTATGGAAGCTAACTGTACAGTTGAGGATTGAATTCTAGCGGCTTTATTTTGAACTGTCGGGAAGTGAAGGACCATAAATGTTTACACAAGGGGGTTGTGAAACAGGGTGTAGGAATTTGGTATAGGGACAGAAGAGTAAGGACCAACCAGGAAGCGCAACTTACCTGGATTTTCTCTGCTGTAGTCACAGCTCTCCTGAATTTCAGGAACAACTTCACCGATTTGCACGAAGCATTGTGAACACAATACAGTAAAACAGCGATATAACGAAATCCAAGGGACCAAAAAATAAAAATTCGTAATAACGAATTCCCACATATAGGGAACTGAATACCTACATATTTTTTAGTAGTGTTATTAAAACAGATAAGCAAATGGATAATCAAAGGAATTAAATTAAGAACAGAACCTATTCAACACCAATTGGAAGATATTTTTGTAAATTCTAGAATATTGCAAACACAAAACAATATTTTAATTGTGTTTAAATGTAGAGCCGCATCAAACATAGTTTTGGGCACGAAACATACAAAATAATTCAAAAATAACAATTTTACAGTTGAATCGCGGCATTTTTATAAAATGAGTCGTATATAAATTACGAAGGTACTTACCAGTAATGGCGGCAACCACTTCAAAATATAATCGTTAAAATTGTTCACTTAAAAATTATCGTTAACATTGTTCACTTAAAATATACGAAAACAATAGTTAATAGAAATACAAAATGCCGTACAAAAATAGTCCATAAAATATTTTAACGAATTATTTATATTATTGACGAGTTCACACGAAAACAATTGTTAAACGAAAATGAATTTATGTAAATATTCAGTTCGGTCATGCAATAATCGCGTTAAAAGCTGAACAAACTTAACTTTGCAGACGTTACACTGAGACTGACATTTTCAATAAGTACATACTGCAACTTTCGGGGGGTTCCTGTTAATTTTTGTATTTTCCAGCTGTTAGGGTCTGGGATTGCAATACATATTAGAGGCGTATGCGTACGTAAAAAGTGAACGCCGCAAGAATTATGTCAAATGGTTTTGTGGGCCTACTATGAACCCAAGAAGAAGTTTGAATTGTTTTACTACCTTGTCGGCAGACCGCTGCGCACCGCCGAAAAGGCCATAAAACCGTTCGCATACGGCAGATGCAGCAGCGCGGCTTTGTAAGTGCGAAATAATATTTTCATCTTTTAACATTTTTTTATTTCGTTATAAATTTACGTAAATGTATTGGCATTTTTTCGTATGGGACAAAAATGATTGTGTTATAAATATTAACGGGATTTCGTTATATAAATGCATTTTTGTATGAAAAATTGGTTTTAGGGACTAAATTTCGATTTTTTTCGATATATGTCATTTTTCGCTATATCGGGTTTTGTTATATCGCAGTTTTACTGTAATAGTTACGGCATGCATCGCGTGAAATCAAAAACAATAGCAACAGTAACCGTACAATATCAGAACAGTGTAACAAGTTCATAGCAAGACTTTTTGACAGTTCAGAGTTCATAGACAACACACACCGAAAAGTCATGCTCTGAGGTGAAGGGGGGGGGGTACAGATAGGTATACTAACTAATGAAGTACGCACACACGCACACAATGTTTGGTGACCATGGACATATCGTAAATATCGAACATGCAGTTTTAAAGTTATACGATATATAGAATTAACAATATCAAAAATTATTGGAATGGTTGAAACCTTGTTAGAGCATATTATTGAAGTTGAACCTAATATTTTTTTTAAAATAGAGATGCGTACACGGAATTCATGTCACATCAATATTCTTACTATTTTCATACTAAGCTTATACTATAAAAATAGGATTAACTTGCTGGTCTCCTGGAACGAGGTGTGAACCTTGAACACTAGATCACTAGGCCAGCGTCTTGACCACTAGACCAACAAGCTATTCAATATTGAACGTAGCCTTACAATTCGCCAAACAATAAATAATGGAATTCGTTGCTATAAAGAAATATATGAAGAGAAAAGCCCAAAAAAAATGCATACATGGATATTGCAATTTTTAGAGAATTAAAAATGAAAATTACGAAAAAATGTATTTTTAAAAATTACATTAAATAAAATGTATTTCTGTAATTGATTATTTATTGGACATGTACCTTGATTAGTCTGGGATATACGCTAGGTATTACTTACTGTAAATAATTTATTTTAAATAAATAAATTGTGTTCTAAAGTGTATAAATAGTAACTCTTCCTTCCTTCTCTTATTACTATCACTGTATACTCGTATTAGGGCCAGTGCAAATACCATAAAGAACATCCAACGACAAATGCAAGCTAATTTAAAATATGTTAATAACTTTCTAAAATTTATAAATTTACAAAATTATTCTTCTGTACAAAATACAATTTTATTTGAACTGTGAGGTGAGGCTGTGAAAAATTATTGAAATTGTCCAAAGAATTATTTTTTATTACTGAGATAACCAGACAAAAGTGCATCATATCAACTTTGTACTTTATTTTAAATAATTATTTTGTTTTAACCACACTTTTTGTGGTTTGTGTCTGTTAGAATAAGCGAATGTCAGTTTTATTGACAACCCTGCAGATGAACATAATCTGTGTGTACAATTTTCTGGGCTAATCTGCCGTGTAAGGTTCATCATCGGGGGTGATGTTATACTAGGTTAGATATACACGGCAGATTCTGAAAACCTAACAATATTTTTGAATATATCCTGGACAAGGACGACTGGGGAAGTTCTTCATATACTTTCCATATTTTCTTGTGATGATTTTTCAAACTCCATTTGGTAATTCTGTGAGTCGACAGATGTTGATAATATTCCCGGCATGTTTGAAGACTCCGTATCATGACTGCCGATGGAAAAATCATTACTATCAAAGCTATTCATGCTGATCGAATTGAAACTCGGACACGTCTTGCGATGCTTTCGCATGACCGTGGACGTCCCAAAGAGACTTTGGCAACCGTCACATTTGATACATTTCTCATTTGTATGCTTATACATGTGATTGGTGAGCCCTTCCTTCCGAAAGAAGCCCGCATCGCACTCGTGGCATCTGAAAGGCCGAACGAGCAGGTGGACGTTACGTACGTGTGCAGAGAGATGGCTGCTGTATTTGTAGGCTTGGCCGCATTCCTCGCAAGTGAACTTGGCCAAGGTGGTGCCATGTGTGGTACGTAAGTGTAGGCGGCGTAATATAAGCGACACAAAGGTGGCATCGCAGAAAGGACATCTGAAATCATAATAATAATGTGCTTGATTAACGTATTAACAGTGGGAAAGGTAATTAATACCCCATTACTGGACTAGCGTCTAACTGCAGGAAGGGTAGTAATACCGTTTATCTAAAAGTTTTTTTAATTGAAAAAATGTAACTAAACTTCATCATTTCCTTTGGATATTATATAGCATCGTGCAGATAAGATATAAAATTACTATATTGGAGCAATTAAACTTTCCCCTTAGATAGTACCTGTACGCCGGGCATTTTTCTATTAATAATTTTTAGTAAAAATGAATTAATTATCAACAGTCTCGATTTAAAAATGTGAAAATGAAAAAATAACAATGTTCTCTTCGCAAAAATCACTAAAATTGTTTGAATAAAATTTATAAACAGGGTTGTCACAAGTTCACAAAATAATACACAATGTATATATTTTTAATCCATATTGCAAATGTAAAACTATTATTTCTACCTATTATAATTTTCCAGAGAATGATATTCTTTGTTGACACAGAGCTACGTTTCATTGTTTACACATACCGCGATTCACGCCTTTTCTTTTTTGCTAAGCACACAGCACATCTTTTGGTTGCTGTTTGTTTCTGAACAGTCACCTGAAATTTCCCTATGAAGTGTTTGTCTACTAATCTTGATGGTAAATCAGATTTCCATTTCATTGAAGATTCCGCTTTTGGCTCTAAGGATTGTTGGTGTCTATAAAACAAGTTGGCATATCACTTCTAACTGAAATTCTGCTAAAGATTTGCGTTTACCAGCCTTCTCGCGGTATAAGGCATGTGCATTTAGAAGACATGATGGAAAAAAATCTTCTTGTACCATCTCATTGGCCTCCTTGAAGAATGAACTGATGTTATGACTGTCACACTTATCAACTGCTCCCATATTTTTGTTGTAATCAATTATATTTTCGGGTTTCAAAATTGGTTAATTCGTGGCATAGTGTATTTTACAGGTTTCTGCAAGCGTGCTTGGGCGAAGAGTCCTAAGTATCGCGACATCTCTCTCATCCTTCCATACTTGCATGGCCATAGAGCCTGTGTGGTAAGCTTCTATTTCACCCTTTTTAAACTTTGATATGTATTTTCTATTTTTCCGGACAGTCCCACATGCATTTGTTTTTTTTTATCAAAAAGTGATTTAAATAATAATAGGCTTGTATACCAATTGTCTACAAAGTATGGTCGCGATTTAGGTATGGATCCATCAGAGTTATAACGATACTTCCAGATATTTCCAATTCCTGATGTTGTGTATAAATAGTGGTAGTTCCCGTATAAACAATAAAATTCAAAACATATCCCGTAGCACAATCGCAAATTACAAATAGCTTTATCCCAGAACAACTTGCTTTTGTGGGAATAAATTGTTTGAAGGTGAGGCAACCTTTGAATAATATTAAACTTTCATCTATGCACACATTCATATATGGATACATTTATTCTTGAAAATTGATCGTGATAATGTTGACTATTGCTTTTATTTTAAAAAACCTATCTCTAGGTGGCTGTTCCTCATTATTGCAGAAGTGGAGCATTCCTAATAAAATTTGGAATCAGTTATATCGACCCATTGTTGTTGCATTCTGTAGCTTATTGAGGAACTTTTGTTTTTTATGCATTCATATTGCCGGTTAGTTTCAGTAACGATTAGCTCTACTAATTTTTAGTAGATAAAAATTTAAAAGAAATCTACCTCTTGCATACTTTTATCGGTGCACAATTTAGCACCGGAAAAAGAGGAATCAAAATTGTAAAAATGGATCACTGTCCCAATGATACATAGGCTTTCTTTCAACACTACTAGTCGAACTAATATTATCTTCCTCAATATTTGCCGATTCAATATTATCTTCGTCGACATTCGCCGATTCAGTATTGTGTTCAATGGGCTCATAAATCTCTGGCAATTCAAATTCCATATCACTATTATCATATTCAGCAGTTAGAACGAGTCTGTAGTCATCGTATGTAAAATCTGCCATTGTAATGCACTAAAACTAAATGTAATAAACAAATGAAGCAACTCTGAGATGATAAAAGTCACTACACAATAATCGTTAAAAAGTTCACTATGAATCTTGAAAGTTATTTGTAATAATATACTACATGAATATCTCAATACCATACACGAAAATAAAACAAATGTGAGATAAAATTGACGAAAATTGAATTCCAACCAAAAGCTTTATGCACAAAAAGCTTACGATCTCCGAACAAAGAAAACATGTACAGACGCCTGTGGAAATCCCTTTGAAATCACCCCTAGTACGTTCTGCCGGCTGTCAAATGGAACAGTTTACAAAAATACAGATTTTGTGATTTTAGATACACAATGAGTTGATTATAAGATCTTAAGATTTATTCCCATAGATAGGAGATACAATATGTGACAGTTAAAATTCATGTTTATTTACGCACTCATAATGGCTGGACTGGCGCGCATATATTCGCTTTTGGCAGGGAAAAGGCAACAGAAAACATGTTGTAAATTTACAGAATTTACGAGATGTGTAAAAATAATAATCTGATTAAAAGAAGTCCGTTGATTCATGTTTCACACCAAGGCTACGAGTATTAACGATGCTGCGCATTGTTTGTGCAGGTATGTGTAAAAAAAAATATTTTTACTATCAATCTATTATTATACATGCACTTTAGTATTTTTATAACAATATGGAAAGGTAAAAAAAAAACCTTTGTTTTATATTTAGGGAATGGAAGAACTCCAGTTGAAATGCGATGTTTTATGGGTTCACTAGTAGGTATTGCCAATCGTCCAAAAATAACTATAAGAAAATTTGATTGAAAAATATTCAGCAGTTTGAGATATGGCGAAGTTACGAAAATACATATTTTTTGCAATACCCGCATTATGTCACCAGTTTACGTGGAGATTACCCGACAGAGAAATATTAATATACTTAGTGAGGTTTTCATCCCTTACGAATTAAGCAAAATGAAATTCCCTGTGGGTGTTCAATTTCATTCTCTTTTCACTGAGGATATTGTATGGTTTTTAATATAACATACAGCCGATTCTGGATTATTCATGGTAAATAAAAATAAACTATGGCACCCCTGACAGCAAACCCCACTGCCTTCGTAATTTATTACGAAGGCAGTGGGGTTTGCTACCATATATCGTAAACAAATGACAATACTGGACACAACCATTGCTCATAAAACACTAAATAAAAAAATTTATGTTTTGAGAAATCACTCTTCGGACACCACCACGGACAGCTGACATGTTTAGTATTTAGTAGTAGACACTTTAAAACACATGTTTAGTAGCCGTTATGAACAATGTGGAGCAAACAATTTCGAAAATAAGTCCCAGTTAATCCGCATTCCAGTTGAACCGATCCCGGATAATCAGAAGTCTACTGTATATAAATTTTCTTCAATGAATATCACAAAACAATAGTAAACATTTACCTATTTATCAAGAAATATAATTTATTCGAGCCATCGCAAATATTAATCAAAAAGAGGTTTAATAAAGACTTACCCACTTAAACCGTCTGACTTGATTTCGTCCAAGGCTCGACATGAAGCGACAGCATTGATGTTGGACGTATCGTACATGTCAGACTCCTTGAAATCACTTCGGTAGAATCCGTTGGAGACGATGGGCAGTTGGTCACTGAAAGTGTCAATATGTTGTGTTTGCATTAGATTGTTAGATACGCGAGTTACTTTCCACAGGGAAAATGCTCAAGTTTAAAATAATCTTAATGTCAAAAGTCAGAAATTATCTGTTTTAACGTATCGACAGGTGCGGCCCCTCTCATCATCGAGTGATACCAAACTAAATACAGTATTGGAGTCTATTATGTAATGAGGCTCCCCATTCTCTTTACCCGAAAATACTACAATACTGTGTTTAGTTTAGTTGTCACCTACTGATGAGAGGAACTGCATCTCTCGAAACTATAGTAGTGACAATAATCCAACGTGTGTAGAACAAAGTTTAGTTATGAATATTAAAATAATCAGTCTGTTCACATTCGTGTTGTTATTATCTTATTGTTCGATAACATCAGATATTTGTGAGGTGCAGTAATTGCATGCAAAAGTATTTACAAGACAAAAACCATAATTTTCATTGTTAAGTATCAGTATAAGGTGAATTCAACGGTTTCAATAGCTCACTTCTGTTAAGTATCAGTATAAGGTGAATTCAACAGTTTCAATGTTTAGTTTTAGGGTTGCCAGTGAGTGTTAGTCTTTCAGCAATTGTTGATTAACTTTTCACGGGCATTTAATGAGGTTTTAGTAGAGTTGAATTGTGTATTCAGCAGCATTGTATTACTTTGAATGCCAAAAAAAGGATTCTAATAAATCTATCCGTGACTGACTTGCGAGGAAGGCTGTTACTGTTCAACTGAGTATTGACATCATCAGCATCATCTATGATCTCCACAACATCGTCATCATCGATTTCCACGACTGTGTTCGATGGTTGGAGTGTGGTGCAAGGCTGCGCATCAATAGGAACTGCTGCCGTTTCCTGTTTTAAATCTTCGCTTTGATCCACTGGAAAAAGTTACATAACAATGA
Organism: Eubasilissa regina; assembly: GCA_022840565.1. Lineage (NCBI taxonomy): Eukaryota > Metazoa > Arthropoda > Insecta > Trichoptera > Phryganeidae > Eubasilissa > Eubasilissa regina. The sequence goes on along the minus strand of JAINEB010000021.1, from coordinate 146,641 downwards.
TTAATTTTCACATACATATAGTTATGCCCATCGCGTGCATCTGTCGTGATATTGGTGGCTTCTGTTTTAACTGAACTGGAACCCTTTTTCCTGCATATCTTGAGGGACCCCGAGTTAATTTCAAGAACAGTAGACTCTCCTTTATGCGAATGGAGCGGTTGGGGAAAAATTTCCATTAATAATAATTTGTAAGAAAAAATTAAATCAAATTTTTCAAATTAACTAAATTTTCTTAAAATTTAAGCATTTTTGTTTCTCAAGTTTTTGTATCAATCATTTAATGGTAGTGTGATATAATAAGTATTCATTTTGAAGTGATACTGTATTTAATGATATTCATAGTAAGTGTAACAATTTTCCCACTGTTGATTACAAAAAGCCATTAGTAAGCTATCATCTACTGATACTTACTGAAGAGCTTGTTGAAGAAGGACTGAGCAATCTCTAGTTGTCTCTTGAACTTGACAGCCTCCTGCAGCCGCTGGATGCACAAGCCGCAAATGTAGAACTTCCTCTTTGCACTCTTCACATCTTCTATCACCTTTAGGGCGAGAGCATCCGTCAACTTTAATTTAATTCATTTAAATTATATAAGATATATAAGGTGAGTGTTGAAGGCAATATGAACAGAGAGAGAGCTAATTCATCTGTCAGGCAGATTCTGTGTAGAGCCATGGATGGTGGAGATATTGAGAGAAGAGTCACTGTTAACTCCGCCAGACCTCTGAGGGATGCCAACCAGTGAGTCAGTCAAACTTGCTGAATTCTGTGGAAATATGCTTATTGAGCAGAATGTGAGAGAGTTAAGTTGGGAATTAAAGTCAGGATTGAGAATAGGTTTACATAGACGGTTCAAGTTTACGAGAAAATACAGAAGATATAGATATCAGGAGATGAACACCTAAAACATAATTTGAAAGAGGGCAATGTCATTAATCTTAAAATGTGATGAGTGTGTGCAAGGTGTAACAGGTATGTTATTTATGGTGTTCTGACACAGACCAAGAAAAAGAAAAATAATTTTAGGTTAATTTGAAAGTTTAACCGAGCAAAATAATTATTGGAATAGTGCTACATATTCGAAGCTGCCAATTCTTGATATAAGACAAAACTAACAAATTAATATTTCATAAAAATACATTCAATACTTCTATGGATTATTGAGGAAGGCATGCTGACATTTCATATTATCATTATTAGAGAGCCTGCCGAGTTTGCCGCCTAAAACCATCACAGTTCTGTAGCTGAATTGAAGACTTAGACAAACCTTTATAAGCAAATGATGCACCAGGTAAAGTTAATAATATTACTTTTTTTAAGTTTTGTTAATTTCAAACTATTTCCATGAGCTTGTAATTTCCCAAATATATTTATTTAATTAATATACCACTTACCTGGAGAGAAAAACAATATGAAATAAGATCGGCGTAAGTATCCTCGTGCTCGCCGAAGGGAACGTGCATTTCTTTCAAGTCGCCCTCCTCCAGGCAGCCCCAGCACACGTCGTCACTGGTCGCTTCGGCGGAACCGCCTTCCTGTGTTGTGTTTCTATTATCTTCAGATTTAACCACCGCACTCTCGCTTGGCCAATCATACTTCTCCAACGACACGCGGGGAACCAAGTCTGGTTCCTTCTTTGGGATCGGAGGGTCGCATCTCTCCAACTTTAACTCCAGAACCAGCAGTCCTTTCTTTAGAACTTCTTTAACATCCATCCGGAATGTCGCAGAAAGCTTGCTACGAACGAATCGCACTACGATAAACTATATTCAAATTTTGAACAAGAACCAACAAGAAAGGAAAAACAGACAACTTGATAGAAATTTATGACAGCTTGTGATTTTTGTTATGGCGGCAAAAGAGACGAGACCCGTATTTATCAAAATGTGAGAGAAAAGTACAAGCTAAAATAACCTTTAAGTAAAATTCGCTTTGAGTCTAATTTTACACGACTGGCGGCATTCTAACTTGAGTTTCAATGTATATTCTATTGTTTTATTAGTTTTTCCTTTCCTACCAATAATATAATATTCTTTGTGTGAGTGATATTACCCTCATCCGACCCATATTTAGATTGCAATTACATATTTGCTTAAAAATCTGTAATTATTTGCTGTTTCGAGTGTTGGCTGGAAAATATTGTTAAGCCCTCTTGTATGTAGTGACAACAATGGCGCGAAGAGATTATATAGAGACCCTAATTGAATGTGCTGCATACAGTAACTTTAAAAGAATTTTGTTTCGAGTATAATACGATTATATAAAATAGTATCAAAAATTGGTAAACAGCTAATAAAGAACAAGTTTTGAAATTTGTCAAGGCAGTCATTTTCCTTCGGAATTCTTTGTACAAATACTATGAATTTTCGGCCAGTAGAAATAGTAATAATACGGAGATGAAAATAGGCTTAATACGGACGTTTTCGATGACTACTCAATTCTTCTGATAAAGTATAGTATCTATTTTGAATTTAAATACGTAATGAATACGTAATGAAAAATGAGTCCCATTATGGCCCCAATGCAGAATGGAGAAGAGGGCTCCCTAAATAAGTACTGTACGCAAGATAAACAAATATATAACAGCATGATTTATCCATTAAACAGTCTCTTTACAAAATTAGTCTCTTAACTTAATATTCACCCTTTCATGAAAAAACTTAAGTATTCTTAGGCATTTATAAGCACTTGTAAATTAAAAAATACTTACTTCGCTTTTTAAAGTGATTATCACTCTACAGCGACGGTCCGGTCTCTAATCCAACACAGTAGCGGAGTACTGTGACCATAGGACCATACACAGAAATAATGTTTTCACAATACACGTGAGAAACGATTTTTTAAATTTTAGAATTCCATTTCTTGCTATGGATTACTATTAACGCTGGGAAAGGGTCCGATACTCGCACAAATATCACTGCTAATTGAATTGAATGGCGCAAAATTTTTGGCCTCTGTCTAATGTGGGTTCCAATACGCTGCATTGGCATAGTTACGCCATTAAGTAAATGCCACGCATGTACCACTATTAGACAGATTTTTTTTAAATGTAATAAATCTTATGTGCAATGCATAACATATTCGTATTATTTATTTGTTTTATAATAATTTTTCAAAAAGTTTCAGGACACGCTAATTGCAGTCTTGTTCACAATTTCTGAGAATTTATACAAAATACTAATTTCCGTTGTTTGCGTTGATTTACACACACTCGGATTAAAATATAATATCTTCTTTGTGCAGTTTTTAGTTGGTCAGCACAACACGGCATATTAGCTCAGAAAATTGCATAAAAAAGATTCTGAACGGCCGCGAAATCCTGAAAACATTAAAAAAAATAATAGTTTCTCCATAACGAATCCTTTGAACAAATCCCTCTTTTAATAAACGTAGCCATAACTTTTAAAAGTCTAAACCTGAGATTAAAACTAGTTTACAATAGTTCCTATTTGTTGAACATTACATTTTTTAACATTTCTCTGTAGTTGTGTATGTTATTTAACTGAACTTAGTTGTGTATGTTATTTAACTGAACTTTTTTCATTGAATATTGCAATTTTACATTAGTTTACTTCGTATTTGTGTGTTATTTATTTATTTTACAGACTTTATTGTATACTGAAAATAATAATTTTACATAAGCTCACTTCATATTTGTGTATTATTTATTTTTTATCTCTTACATTACATACTCTTTTTTATTTTTATAAATAAAACATTGCATTTACTTTAAGTTTTACATTGTACAAATTTATATGCGATCTAATTTCATCTCGTTTTACTCTTTATATACTGGGTGAATATTATGTTCCAGGTTCCGTTATTGTTTTTGATAACTAGAAAATGAAATACAATTTCTTGATTTAATTTTTATTTATCGATTATGTGATATATTACAATTATATATGAAATATGACATTGCCGCCTCTGGCAGCAGTACAAATACGTGTTCTTTTAACTATATTTGGGGGTTAGATTGGTGGTTAAATGAAAGAGTGAGTTATTGGCGTGTTGAAACAAGAAAGACAGATAGATGAATGAAGATCCAGAAGGTGCGCGTGAATTCTGAAGTGAAGTTGTGAATAGGGATCATTGGTGAGGAATCTGACCAGATCTGTAGCGGCAGTCGGCAGCGATATATAACAAGCATCGTGCCGACCGAGCATGGTGGTGAATTTGAAATTTGATCCCTATATATGTTTCAAAACATTTTCGCACACTTCGGGTGCTATTTCAGTAATTTCATTTCAAATATTGTCCTGTAGTATCGGAATTGTTGTTGGCTTATTAGCGTAAACCTTTCCTTTCATGTACCTCCATAGAAAATAGTCGGGAGCCGCCAAATCAGGTGATCGAGGAGGACAGTCGATATTATCGCTTTTTGACATTATGCGGCCACTAAAAGTTTCTCGCAAAATTTCAAGCGAAGCTCGGGTTGTGTGTGAACTGGCATCGTCCTAATGAAATCACATTGTGTTGCAGGCCCAATCGATCCAGTTTGGCCACCAATATATTTTCCAACATGTGATGATAGCAATCACCATAAATGGTTACAGCATTGCCATTGTTATTTAGATAAAATGTTTTAATGACTTTAACACGTTGTTGAGGTGTTAAGGTGTCACTACAAATGCGAACTGACAAATGTCTGCCAAACCAAAATGGGGGCCAAAAAAAAATCGGCCTAGAACATAATATTCATTACATAATATTTAACTTTATATATATATATATATATATATATATATATATTTGGGGGTAATGTCGGTGGTTAAATGAAATATAGATGTTTGTTTGCGCGTTGAAGTTTTATTACATTATGACAGTATAATGAAAACAGATAGAAATAAAGAATGCAATGAACGAATGTGAAATGAAATGATGTTAAGCAATTTGGCTGTCTCGCCCGGCGCTCCCGGGCCGGCGAGACCGCCGCTGTAGAACGCTGAAACTGGAGAGAGTGCCTAGCGGTGAATTCTGAGCCAGGCTTGTGGCAGCAACCGGCAACGCTGTCGCTAGCGTCGATGCCGACTGAGATGGCGGTGGATTTGAATTCCGGTCGCTACATATATATATATTGAACTTTAAGTTTTACATTATATTGATATGATATCTAATCGCGTATTGTTTTATTCTTTAGATATTAAATCTTTTATACATTGAATGTGTTACGGCTGCATCTCACGTGTGGCGTTCACGTATTGCATTTATTATTTTCGGCGCGAAATTGAAATATTTGAATATTGCTGTGCACGAGCCGCGCGCTTGGCGACGCTAACCCCCCCTAAACAGGCATTAGCGGCCGGACAAAGGGTCGCTAACCCCTCCCCCGCGCATTGGCCGGGATGGGTTGCTGCCTAGGCTGAGGACGCTCTCTCGCTCCCCGATCGCTCCAAACGCAGCTTGTCGCAAGCGCTCGCTGCAGGCCACATGTGGCTATGCAGGTGGCCACAAGGACGAAGGTGGACAAAAAATGAGTGGGAAGAACAATAATAACAATCAGTGCGTCCGAGCTTAACTAAGGTTAGATATAAGTAGCGATAAGAATTATCCTTTTTTTTTTGTTGTAAATAAATGTGTAAATATGTATAGAAAGCTTGTTAATTTAATTGACCCTCCCGCTACCTCCTAGTAACCACCACTAATGTTGATTGCGCAACAACTAGATTGTCGGTGTTCATATCAAACATTATATTTTGTTTACTACTCAGTCTGCTATAATACAGTAAAATACTAAGTGTAGCAGGCAAGGCAACGAAATATGTCTTACTTTGCTGCAATGTTTTATTCTATTATAACACACTATAACTCAAAAAATAAAAAATATTTATATTTTTTCTCACCAATGTAAGATCCGTATCACTACTATTCAGCTAACAGGCATAGACCATAGATAAATGATTCTATAGATAAAAGATATACGGCGACTCTCGCACATTTTGCAGGACTTTTAATAAGTAAAATCGTGTTGGCTGTGGTTCCATATGACAGTCATAAAATAAGACGTTTAAAATTATGTGACCATAAAGTGTTTAAAAAATACATAGCTGTCAAATAGTTTCGTGTTCGCGGGAGCGTTTTTCGACTTTTTTGATTGCGAATTTGACGGTTGTGCCGCGGATCGCTAACTTTTGGCAATCAAATGTTGCTTTAAAGAAATGTGGACCATGGAGGTTGAATATACGCCTGACGAGTTAAGCGTCGATTCGTTAAAACTGGAAAAACACGATAAAATAGCGGATGTAGCCGAACTGGCCGAAGATGTGGAGATTAAACAGGAACCCGGTGCCGGCATCTGCTGGGGCTGCCTAGAGGAGGGCGACCTGAAGGACATGAATCAGACGTACTATTATAAAGGAAAGCCGGAAGTTTACAGCGAACTGATATCTTACTGTTTTTCAATCCAGGTATGTGTGAAGTGGTGGTGGTCCGTGTATGTGTGTGCGTGTGGTGCGTGTGCACAGAAGAGACTTTGATCTTTCGTCTCAGAGAGGTCGGTTTGTATCAGTTGCGTCATTCCGATTTTCGCACTAAATATGAATTATAGTTGCTCAACAATTTTGTGCTTTCAACTTACAACTTTCGAGAAGAGTCCAAAACAAGTCTCATTCGTGTACATGTGTCATTATATGTCTTCGCAAACCGCTGATATAATTAATCTGGAAGGTATTTATAAATAATGTTAGCTTGAAACGTAAGTTAGACTATGATGTGGGCATCTATGGCTTCTGGCAACAAGGTTATGATGCTATTCACTCTGTTATTGGAAATAACTTACTTAAGAAATTGTTCAAATGTTTATTAGAAAACCTGACATCAATACTATTACATCAATACTGAATATTGCTCACAAATTATAAATGTGCTATTTAGATTGGACTCTTGTGTTGCACTCTTTCGGTGACTGATTTGAATGTGAATTATCTCTGCTGTCAGGTGTCACTGATTTGTTGTTGTTTTATTATCACCTATATCACCACCTGACCAGATTTACTAGCCAAGATAAATTGTCACGTTCCATTAAGCATAACTCGGCTTAAAACTTCATTCTACATGGACTCTGTGGAGGTTTCTAATCAGTATCCATTTGACAATGTCTAGAATGTGTAGAACTGAAAACTCTTCCTCAGCCGATTGATGTATTCAACTGTCCCCCGATTGTAACTTATTGGTGGAGAAGATTTTAAAATTTATTTTCATTAGTTTATTTTACTTCGGGGAATATTAATTTACTTGAAAAAAACATGCAGAACACCTAATGTTGAAAAAATAACTTTGAACTTTGGAATGGGTCATTCTAATATATTATCAAGAACTTATGTTTGGATAGTTTTCATGATGAAATTGATTATTCCGATAAATAATTTCCCTTTCTGAAACTCATTATTTTAATAGTAAATTCTAAAGACTACCATCTTGATACAGAATATAATTTAATGAGGTAGGCAGAGAATATATGAAAGCAAATAAATATTTGACAACTTGATGTTGCCAGTAGTAATAACTTTTATTTATTTCATATTATTATTACAGATACAATTATATATTTTTTAAATTCCATGTCTGACTTGAAAAGTGAACAACTTCAGGCTTTGTATAAAGCGATAATACATTTAACCTTTTATTTGTGTAAATAAGAAGAGAAGTTCCGATAATTTTGTATCAAGGATGTGAATGTAAGTAAGGATATATTGTATGTTAGGCATTCTATCATTAATTTAATAACTGTGCCAATGTTTTGACATTTTATCCTTTTTTGTGCGCAAATCATTCATTGTATACAGTACGTGATATTACAACTACTAGCGCGTATGAATATGTTTGGGGTTTTTGCATCTTTGACATCTATTGCAGAATGTAATGTTACATCGTTGACAGTATGGTCCTTAGTTTGGTCACTTGTTTATCGCAGGTAGTGTCCATTGTTTATTTACTCTTAACATGGATTTGAAATGCAAAACCGAGTGCATTGGAAATAAATCAAAAAAACAAAGGTCTGCAATTACGATGACAAAAATTGTGTTCCGTACAGGAAACAAGAATTGTAATCTGCAGGGGTGATTCGCCGGTTCACTCTGGTGTTTTTGGGCGTCGATATCTGCAGCGACGTGCAGTGGTCCAGGGGGTCCAAAATCGTCATCCAGTGTAGCAGCTAGTCAGAAATTTCCAGGTTCGGTTCAAAGGTGTAGCTAGATCGAGAGTCCAGAAATCTAGTTAAAACACAGCAGGGTCAAAGCAAGGTAGAGATGAATAAAACACATTTTAGACTTAAGTGCAGTGGCGAGAGAAGGGAAGGGAATGCTCTCTGCTGCCGCTGGACCAGTATTTATTCAAAACAAAACTGGGTCAGGCGTGTGAGGCCTCCCGTTTCGCACCGGACCAATCGGAGCGGATAGACAGACCCCATGCCACCCCGATTTGGTCCAGCGCGGTCACCCCCTAGCGGCGAGAGTCCGCAACTCTCGCTCATTTATCTATCGTCCCGTCTGGGTTGGCAGAACTAGAGTTTCCTCTTTGTTTGAGGTTGCGAAAAATCTAATTTTAATCCTACAGGCACCGCAAGTATCTTATTTTACAGGTTTTAATTTTCTTCGTGATGCCTGCTACATTTCAATCCGAGGCGATAACCCGGGAATTTTATATTGCACCTTAAACCTAGAGAACCTCTCTCTTCCTTTAATATATGCTTAAGGTGCGTAATATATATATTTTATCATGTCATCTCTAGTTATTCCACAAAAACTACAATCTAATACTGCCGATACCTCCTCCACCCGGCGGTCCGCCGAGCGCAGGGGCATAGAGTTTCCAGCAGTGCGAGGTGACGGGTGAAAAGTGTTCCTGGCGCGGAAAAGATGGAACCTGCATGAAACCTTTTCCCGGGCCGCGATTGTCGCGGACCTACGGGCCCGTAGCTGTGCGGAACAAAGTGTGTAACCACACAATCTACTCTAGATGTCTTTATGAGATGCCACACACAACAACGTCAAGACAACAACTCAGACGACTACTCCCAGTCTTCAACATCGAGAGGGGTAGAAGTTGCCATAGAATAGCATCAATTTATATTAGAGTAAATACTGCTGCATGATGTTTCATTTATAAAATAATACTGTGTAAATAATATGCATATTAGTAATTTACAAATTCGACTTACAATTAAAATTATGTAAAAAAAATGTAAAGGTTTACATAAAGCATTTCTACATTATGTAACTCGGGGGGGTTACTGTACACGCAATTTAATTTCTCAATGTTTAATTAAATAAATTAATATACAAAGGATTTAAATTGTATTCATTCTTCAGGTTGGCGAGGATGGAGACAGTCCAGACAAGCAGGTCTTCATCTGCGTGACGTGCGTCACACGATTGCGGGAGGCAGCCAACTTCAGGACGCAGATAGAGGTCACCAGGAGCACTTTCAAAAGTCTTCTGGGTATGTCCGGTAGTGTGTCATGTGGCTGGTGTAGTTCATTATTACAATGAAGAATCAAAGAATAATTGATTATTAATATTTAAGGGCAAAGGATTCTCAATTTTAAGCATTATGGATATTATAGTGGCCCGTGCAGTTTGCCGCCTGGACCGGCCACTGTATCGTGATTTGTAGGGAAGGCAAATAACATCTTTATTTTATTAAATAATATTTTTTAATATTCATGATACTTTTTATATTTATTTATTTATTTATTTATATATATTTTGACATCCATATTTTTGTAGTTACAGAGGTGGATACATAACATACATAATACATAGTTTAATGTGTGGGATGGAGTAGACTTCACCTCTGATATATACAGCGTTGTCCTGGCTACTTTGCTAGACTAAAGTCTGTGTTAAAGTAGCCAGTTTTTTTTTTTTTTTTTTTTTTTCGTGCTGTTATGGTGTTATTTGGAATAAAAAAAATAAATCAAATATGAATAAAAAAGTAAGAATAAAATAAAAAAAATAAAAATATAATAAAAATATGTGGGGTGGGAGTGTTGTAGGACTAGTGAGTTATTAGTAAAAGAATTGTATACATTATAGTAAATTGTTGGATATCCATGCTTCTGATTCATCTCTACCTGATTGAATCATATATTGGGTCCATATTTGTGTAATCTTATAGTAATTGTACGATTTTCAGTTGGTACTGAGTGTATTGTATAGTTTCGGAGCTAGGAACATGTAGAATCTTTGATAAAATGTCGTTGTTGCTCTCGGAACTGGTGTGTAGATGTTTGTTGTTTGTCTAGTGTTGTGTCCATGATTTATTGCTTGGGGAGAGTTGTTATTAGTATGGAAGTATTGAACGAGTCTCAACATAAAGATTTGTCTTATATCAAGGACATTGTATTCTTTAAATATAAGGTCTGATGGATATCTAAAGGGACGACCAATTATTACCTTGAGAATTGTTTTTTGTGCTTTTTTAGCCGACTCCAATATTGTTTTTGCTGCTCCTCCCCAAACTAAAATAGCATAATTAATTAAAGAGTAGCACAGTGCAAAGTACACCGATCTCAAGAGTTTGCAATCAACTATACATCGAATTCCTTTAAAAAAGTAAATTAGTTTTCTTATGCGTTTTGCTAGATTCGATATGTGTTCTTTCCAGTTAAGATGATCATCGATCAGTACTCCCAGATGTCGAATAATTTTGACTCTTGTCAGTTTTTCACATTGGCATGCGGACGCCGTGGTCTTGTTTGCTTTGCAGTCATGAACGACGAGTGTAGGACTTTGACGTGGTGTTGTTCTTTCATTAATACAGAAACATATATATTTTGATTTTTTTGTATTAAGTGATAGGAGGTTCGTATCAAACCATTTTTTCGCCTTGTTCAGACCATCATATATTGTTTCACCATTTTGGCTAGTGCGAGAATGTCCAGTCATTGAGAAACATTGTTATAAATTTGAAGACGCTTCTTCAAAAATGACTATTGTTGCATAGATATGGGCACTGTTGCATATTTCTAAAATAAGTAAACTATTATTTACTATTATTTAACTAAATAGCAATTTGAAGATTTTTAAATACTTATGGATTTTTTTACAGACGATGACAAGTCTCTTCATATGCCTGACTACCACCGGCATGATGAACAGCAGCCGGAGCACGAGGAATGGTTGGAGGAGGAGGTGCAGGAGAAGCCGACGGTCCGGCCGCAGTTGAAGAGGAGGAGAAGAGGGCCCGATTCTGTCGTAACGGAGCAGACTGTGCTGAGGGGTGGTGGACAGAGGCGCGCCAAGATGAAAAGCAAAGCGTCTTTGGTGTGAGAGATTTGTTCATTTCTTAATCCTGTAACATATATTTTGTCGGTAACATTGTATTATTCTCCAAAAGCATACGTAAAAGTTTTCACAAAGTCTAAAGATTTATTTATAGAGCTATTTTAGTTGTGATGTCCCTGCATGCGCCCATAGACATGGCCGTGTAAGGACTCACCTATCAACCATATATGGCTTAAACCAAATCAGCAGACGTGTTAAGACAATACGCACCAGAGACGGACAGTGCCCAAGCAACTAGTGATGACATCTCCATTCAACAGCATCTCGAGTGAGCCACTCCAGAGTTCAACACGAATTTAATTGTATAATTCATGACATCAATAAAGAAAATTTTGTAAGTGCTCTTTCATTTATACACCTTGCTCTAGTTACATCAACAGACGCCTACATTGGGATGTACAAACAACATGCCACGTGAGACTAGAAGATATTAGGAGCTTCTGTCTCACAGTAACAAAACTTTCTAACACAATAACCTTACAACATCCACAACAGTTTAATTCCTACATAGCTAATTGCTTTTTTCTGCAGTTTAGATAGTTATCCTTTTATAGGCAGCAATTTACACACCTTTATTATTTCTTTTAACATTTAGGTTCATGAGTATGTTAAGACTTCCCTTTCAATAAGAATTCAAATTTTCGCATTTTTTACGTAAATGTGGGTTTTTATTATTCATTTATATCAGAGGTTATACACTAGATTTGATGTTATTTGCCATAATTAACAAGCATTATAAGAAAGACCGCGACCATTAAATACATTTTCTGCGTGCCACAAAATTGCCTTAATATGGAAGATTCTTGCATACAGCAAATATATTTTCTTATAATCTTGAAACCAAGACTACGGAGACAAATCTAAGTTGAGAAAAATTAACAAAATGTTAAAAATTAATTGAGTTATAAAGCGTTCAGTTTGCAGGACGTATTATCAATTTTCGATATTTTTAAAACACTGTGTTAGTGAAAATAAATGATTTTAAATTATATACAGTGAAACCTCTATCTATCGTTTTTGAAGGAACCTATTGAAATTGACTATGAATGCGGGAATATAGAAAAAAGTCAAATTTTTCATACTTAAATGTTTAATACAAATTCTAAAAACGATACATATTTCACATGTAAATGAATGTGCTTAAATAAAAATAAAATTAGAAAGCTGCACAGAAACAATTCTTTTTAAAAATTAAAAATTAAACTTTGTATTGTATAATGTTAAGCGGCAGACAGCAGCAGCGTTCTCTCTCTTTCTCTATCAAATGATATGCTCATTGTTTACAAGTGCCGTTAATCAAAAGCAAGCATTTAGCTACAAAGTATGCTGCGTAATTTAATCGATTAATGCTATTTATTTTTGGGTGTTTTGAATGAAATTAATTCAGGATTGGGAAAAATAAACGATACATGCGAGAAAACGATTATTCAAGAAATAATCGATCGAGATTTCGCTGTCTTGTATTTATTCAAACGCTTTGAAGCTTCAACTACTATTTAAAACTGTTTTGTATCAAAAACACAATAATTAGTTTTTAAATAATATATTTTCAGTCTTATAAAAGACGATTATTTTAATGATCTTTTGAAGTTCAATACGCCGCTCGATTCAGCTATTACAGACGTGTAATCTGTCGCTTCCTTTATTTTTGGTTAAATATGCCGATAAGATGTATTTTCACGCATATTTTAGCTAAAATATGAAGTAATATTGTATTTATTCACAAAATAAGTTGCAAATGTTGTAAATTAGACAGTTTTAGACTGATTTTAAGGGAAAACGTTTTCTTGAACAAATTAAACATTTTATGTTGATTATTTTGTATGTAAATCACAATTGTTTATTTAGTTTATTTAAACACATAGATACAAGTTATTTTTGATACTTGTATTGAAGCAAGAAAATCAACAATTTTATTGTCTTCTCTTTTCTATTCAAACCTTCCTCTCTCGCATGATTTACGTAAGAAATAACATCATTAAGTATTTCTGATTGAATTTGACTATTAGTCTCATCTTGAAAGAGTATATAATTCGCATAGAATTTCTCAAATTTCAAACTGAATGAAAGTCTCCCCTTAAATGTGTTTTTTTATAAATATATGTACATTGTAAATTTTTTTTTACAAGTTGTGATAATTCAACTTAATGTTTTGGGGTCTTTGGCCTATTTTTTTCTAGTCTATTTCTAGCCTAGTTGTAGTCGTAATTATAATAATTGGATGTTAGAATATATTAAAAATGAATGTATTTTAGAAGAAAATTATATGAGTGATGATGTTCACTTGGACCTAAATAAGCAAAACAGAAGACTTTTTTATTAGGAATTTTGAAAGAGAGGATCTATATAAGCCACAGACTATTGAGCAACTCAAAACCAATATTCCAGAGATATTGCCTCTTTAACCCATTGACTGCTGGTTCATTAACGACTGCTGTTATATATTATTGCTCAAGCACACGTCTGTACAAAAACAACAGGTTGCAGGGAACACCGCTAACATACTGATGTCAATAAACATATTTGGAAATGGCATCTAGCCTCCTAGCAATACAACGTAATAACGCCCATGGATGTGATCAGCTGTCAACATGTTAAAAGTTAAAATATGCAAAAATATCATGGGAAATGCGCATCTGTATGACTAATAGAGGCGGGTATTTATACGTTCCTCATATCATTGCCAGGTCTAAATAAAACATACTTAACATAAAATTGACAATTGTTTTTTTTTTAGACTAGTTATTCAAATTCTACCTGGTCCTGTTGAGTCACCCTATATAAATATAACTTTAGCTAAATGCAATATAAGATGTCAAATTAAAATTTTATGTGGGAATATTGAAATCCCTGTTAATGTGTTTTCACACCTAAGATGGATGTTTTAAATTTGCTGCGCCTTGAGTAATGTATTGAGAGGGTTTCACTGAATGTATTACAATTGTAAATTATATTCAGATGTGTAGTGCTGTACACGAGTACTTTATTGCATACTAATATTGCAACTTAATTTTTACTTAACCCGTTCATCGCCAGCAAGGTTTTTGATCAAAATATATTTTTTTAAGTTAAGTTAAATCGAACAATAGGAAAAGTTAGCATTTTAAATAAGTGTTTTTTTTTTTAGATCTTCACTCAAAACTGAAAAGGAAGACGATATTACAGTTTCAGTCAGTTCTTTGAGGAAGAAGAACGCTTCCTACAGGAGGTGCAAGAGGAAGGAGGAGTTGCCCTACAAGTTGGAGAAAACGGACTTGGAATGCAAGTAAGAACATTGAAGAAAGGGAGTCAGGGTATAGTCCCAAGTTGGGCATATTTTCATAACACAAAGAGACTACAAAGAGGAATGTTCCATGTTCTGTGAAAGCATCTTTATTCAAATAATAAATAAATAATAAAAGTGAGCTTAATCTTTAGCCGGCCACAATCATCCACGGCAAAGTATCATTATGACTGATCACATCTGAGTCTACTCACGTTCATCAGCTCCATCCACACCGTCATCAATATCCAAGCTTATATATATAAATGTTGATTTTGGTTAGGATATGCGGCGAGACCTTCCCCGTACACAAGGGTCTGCAGATGCACATGCCTGTACACTTCCCGAATCACATCTGCGAGCAGTGCGGACGTTGGTTCGCCACACGCACGCAACTCTCCTGCCACACGGTGAGCCACACGACGGCGCGGGAGGCGTGCCCCATCTGCCCCGACCGGGTGTTCAAGGCTACCGGCTCGCTCAAGGCGCACATGCGCCGCCACACGGGACAGATGGACATTTACAAGTGAGTGTACTCACGCTGACTGCACTCTCTGTATCCTGTATCATCAGTGGGCATCAGCTCTTTGCTATTCCCTAATCTACTGTCAAATATGTTTGTTCTGTTTCAAATAGTGTCCATTTAAGATGGTGTAGACACATGTAGAGAAATAGGTGGGTATCAGAAAGTAACATGTATTCTGGAAACGTGACAATTTGAAAAATCAGAGCTCAAGCTTAAACTCACAAATTATCCACGAGCCCAGTACTGAGGTCGCATCCACAGATGAATCTTATTTATATCCATTTTGTGTATAAACCATAATTATACCAGTATTGGCAGTATTCAGTGTTATATATAGATGCGTCTTCGTTGTGTCCTCTTCTGTTCAGCTTCCGCTCTGACTTTTCCCTTGTCCGTTTCAGATGCTCGGTCTGCACGGAGCGGTTCACGTCGTACAACGCCCGCCGGCGGCATCTCGTCTCCGCGCACGGGGAGGAAAATAAAAAATATGCGTGCAAGCATTGCACTAAGCGCTTCTGCCTGCAGAGCCATTTGTCAGTACACATTCGCAGTATCCATCTGCAGGAACGCTCTCACAACTGTCTGCAGTGCGATTCGTCGTTCTTCTCGCGGCGCGGTCTCATGTTTCACATGCTCAAGCACACCGGCGAACGGCGGTACGAGTGTGCCGTGTGTAAAAAACGATATGGTCGCAAATACACCCTGAAGGAACACATGAAGATACATACGGGTGAGCGGGCGCACGTCTGTTATGTGTGCGGCAAGGCTTTTACGCAACGTTGTACACTCAAGGGACACATGGCGGTACATGAAAAGGAAATGTCTGTGCAAACCAAATACGAAGTGATTTAATCTCGGTGACAAGTCGGTCGGATTTGGGTTTGAATCTTTTTCAAACTTGATTGAAAGCATAACAAGCGAGTAACTTTTGTAAAGTGCTTCATATTCAGTGCAATTCCTAACTCTTCTTTGAAGTGCATCAGCTAAGTGCAAAATGTGATTTACTCATACCAAATATTTTTGTTTGTCGCTACGCAAATAGACCCCGATGTTGATTATTTTTTCTGTAATGTAATCATATCATGTGAAATAAAAAAAATTGTCAGCACATTGTCATATATTTCCTGACCGAGAATTTTGCCAGGGAGAAGAGTCTATCTGATGGCAAAT
The DNA here is from genome assembly GCA_022840565.1 of Eubasilissa regina. Classification (NCBI taxonomy): domain Eukaryota; kingdom Metazoa; phylum Arthropoda; class Insecta; order Trichoptera; family Phryganeidae; genus Eubasilissa; species Eubasilissa regina. The sequence continues at coordinate 130,398 of JAINEB010000021.1, read as the reverse complement.
TAAAAATTGAAGATATCTCGGTAGTTGTATGTAAGTGATCTCAAGAAGCAAGTCTCACCACATAAAACATTTATTTTAACTAAATTAATTCCATTCATGTTGACAAAAGTTCCGAGTGTATTTTTCTGAACCTCCCTCTATCGTCCTCTTTCCACCATTCATTCTATACATTGTCTATATTGAATAACTGCTGTTTCTGGTATGAAGATGATACAATATGTAATAACACAAGAATTAACTCATTTTTATTATCAATTATTTAGTGTAGATAATCCTGAACAGTTTCCAACTCGGCCCAATATTCAGTGCAATGTACAATGTAGTTGTGTATACTTCACAAAATAAAACACAAAATGACATTAAATTCTCAATTTCCCATTAAAAGAAGAACAGAAGTTATATAAATAAAATTGAAAATATACAATTTGTGCGAGATTTAGTCGACTAACCGGGGTAGACGGAACAATTGAATTCTACATCATAAGAAATTCAAATTTTACATTTAGTTATGCTATCATCTAAATCACTGATGATTAAAGTATGTACATATATTAATTGCAATCATTTGTACTTGTACATATAATAGTCAACTGATTTCTGTCAATACTGAATATATTTATAATATTTTGAGTATATCCAAATCTTTGTAGGAACTAATTACTGGGTTTTATTTATCCCCTGGGGGATTGTCATCGAGGTTAAGATATCTCAAAGAGACGAAGCGATTATTTTTACTTCTCATATAAAAATAATAGCTTCGTCTCTGTGAGACATTTTAATCTTGAATATATTTATTGATAAAAATTGAAGAGGCCCTCGTGATATAATTACAATTACCTTGCTATATTGTTTATGTGCACCTAAAGTGGATTTATTTTCATCCGTCATCCTCAGATGATGCTCACTGAAACCATTATAAACTAAATTATTTATTCATTTAAGCATTCTGATGGGAAGTGAATTGGTATTATTTAAAAAAAAAGGATTTCCAAATCATTTATATTAATTTGCACAGTCAGAAGCATTGCCTGCAGAACCAAACCGACTGTCATATAATATAAATATATATATTATACTAATTGAATTATGTTTTTTTGAATGATTCTCTTTGTTGGTTCAGACCAGATTATTAATAACTTCTCTTGCACTATGAGGCTACTTCTCAGATAGCCCAAATCATATTTGGTTCATGGGGTACGACTTAAAACTCGACTGATGCTGGGCAAGTTCCCTGCTGGTGATCATGATCTGCACCTCATAGTTTTGTTATTAGCCTTTGAATTGTTTATTTCTGAATTTTGTACTCTATTTTCTCAGGAAAATATGTAAATTGTAAATAAATCATAAAATTACTCTATGCACCGATACATTTTCCACTTCTCTTGAGTGATGTCTGCACATTCATTTGAGTTCACATTTTAAAACAGATTTTTTATTAATTGCCTTGTGGTATATATTATGATTATATTTAGATTTTTTACCGAGACAAACTATGTGTGTGGGTACTAATAATAAATAATAATGATGGATAATTTGTATAGCGCCATTTTCGTAAAAACTTTCACCTCAAGGGCGCTTTACACATAAACTGTTAATAGTTTTACAATTTTTTTTTTTTTTTAATTAATAATCGTTATTTTTACTTATGGAAATGACTGTACTGTTTATTAAACTGAATTTTATATCTAAAGCGTACTTTCAATAATAATTTATCTTTTTGCATTTTTTTTTTAAGAAAATGTGGATTTTTATTATTAATTTATATCAGAAGTTATACACTAGATTACTTTTAAAAATAATTATTACTTATAGATAGGACTTTTACTGTGAAAACTGTCATTTTGTAAATGTATGTGTGTGTCATGAAAGTGAGTATATGAGTGGTGGGGGATGATTCTTATAAAGGGCCGCCTCCGGGGAAAGAGCCCTCTTTCATTACAGCTTCTTCTGAATAACAAGTCTATCTCTGAAGTGTATAATTTATATTTACTGTAATAAGTTATAATAAACATATAATTGTTACCCTGAAATACTGAGTTTTGTATTACAAGGACTTGTGACCCGAGTAATTAGACAGTAAGACTTAAAGATTTATCACATTTACACAATGTTATAATTAATAAACTGAATATGTTTTGCCATAATTTAGGCAATACAAGCATTATAAGATAGACCTCGACCATTAAATTCATTTTACTTGTACCACAAAATTGCCTTAAAATGGAAAAATCTTATGTAAATATATTTTCTTATAATTTTGAAGCTAAGATTACAGAGCACTTACAAATTAACAAAATGTTAAAAATTAATAGAATTATGAACCGTTAAATTTGCCAGACATTTTAATAAATTCAACATATATTTGATGTTTTTAAAACACTTTAAATTACTTTAGTGAAAATAAATGATTTTAAATAATGTTTTGTATTTACTCACATGCTTTGAAGCTTCAACTACTATTTAAAACTGTTTTGTATCAAAAACACAATAATTAGTTTTTAAATAATATATTTTCAGTCTTATAAATGACGATTATTTTAACGATCTTTTGAAGTTCAATATGCCGCTCGATTCAGCTATTACGGACGTGTAATCTGTCGCTTCCTTAATTTTTGGTTAAATATGCCGATAAGATGTATTTTCACGCATATTTTAGCTAAAATATGAAGTAATATTGTATTTAGTCACAAAATAAGTTGCAAATGTTGTAAATTAGACAGTTTTACACTGATTTTAAGGGAAAACAACGTTTTCTTGAACAAATTAAACATTTTATGTTGATTATTTTGTATGTAAATCACAATTATTTATTTAGTTTATTTAAACACATAGATACAAGTTATTTTTGATACTTGTATTGAAGCAAGAAAATCAACAATTTTATTGTCGTCTCTTTCTATTCAAACCTTCCTCTCTCGCATGATTTACGTAACAAATAACATTAAGTATTTCTGATTGAATTTGACTATTAGTTTCATCTTGAAAGTGTATATAATTCGCTTCTGCTATTATGTAAATTTAAGTTTAATATCCAACATACAATAATTAGTTTTTAAATAATATATTTTCAGTCTTATAAAAGACAATTATTTTAATGTTCCTTGGATGTTCAATACTCTGAATCTGTTGTTCCCTTATTTTTAGGTTAAATATGCTGATAAGATATATTTTCATGAATGATTTAGCCACAATATAAATTAATATTGAACTTATTCACAACACAAGTTGCAATTTTGTATATTAGATGTTTTTTCACTGATTTTAAGGGAAAACAACATTTTCTTTAACAAAGTAAACATTTTATGTATGTTATTTTGTATGTAAATCGTAATTGTTTATTTCATACATATTTAACGCCGTTGTCTTTTAAATAAGACAAAATATTACATAATTATGAAACAAAGAGATCACAAAATCACAATGCAGTATACAGTAGAACCGCGATATAACGAAACCCGATATAGCGAAAAATGACGTATATCGAAAAAAAAATCGAAATTTAGTCCCTAAAACCAATTTTTCATACAAAAATGCATTTATATAACGAAATCCCGTTAATATTTATAACAAAATCATTTTTGTCCCGTACGAAAAAATGCCAATACATTTACGTAAATTTATAACGAAATAAAAAAATGTTAAAAGATGAAAATATTATTTTGCACTTACAAAGCCGCGCCGATGCATCTGCCGTATGCGAACGGTTTTATGGCCTTTTCGGCGGTGCGCGGCGGTCGGCCGACAAGGTAGTAAAACAATTCAAACTTCTTCTTGGGTTCATAGCAGGCCCATAAAACCATTGACATAATTCTTGCGGCATTCTCTGACACATTTTACGTACGCATACGCCTCTAATATGATTGCAACCCAGACCCAAACAGCTGTAAAATACAAAAATTAACAGGAACCCCCCGAAAGTTGCAGAATGTACTTATTGGAAATGTCAGTCTCAGTGTAACGTCTGTAGAGTTAAGTTTGTTCAGCTTTTAACGCGATTATTGCATGACCGAACTGAATATTTACATAAATTCATTTTCGTTTGACAATTGTTTTCTCTCACAACAATTGTTTCGTTTGACAATTGTTGTGTGAACTCATCAATAATATAAATAATTCGTTAAAATATTTTATGAACTATTTTTGTACGGTATTTTGTATTTCTATTAACTATTGTTTTCGTGTATTTTAAGTGTACAATGTTAACGATAATTTTTAAGTGAACAATTTTAACGATTATAAATATATTTTGAAGTGGTTGCCGCCGTTACCGGTAAATACCTTCGTAATTTATATACGACTCATTTTATAAAAATGCCGCGATTCAACTGCAAGATTGTTATTTTTGAATTATTTTGTATGTTTCATGCCCAAAACTATGTTTGAAGCGGCTCTACATTTAAACACAATTAAAATATTGTTTTGTGTTTGCAATATTCTGGAATTTACAAAAATATCTTCCAATTGGTGTTGAATAGATTCTGTTCTTAATTTAATTCCTTTGATTATCCATTTGCTTATCTGTTTTAATAACAAAACTACTAAAAATATGTAGGTATTCAGTTCCCTATGGCCTTTTTCCTCCTTTGTTTGCAGAATTTGCGATTTTTTTTGGAGCCGCGCAACATTTTTTTGCGACGGCGCGTAACATATAGTAGGTTTTTTATTTTTTTCGTTATATGTGGGAATTCGTTATTACGAATTTTTATTTTTTGGTCCCTTGGATTTCGTTATACCGCGGTTTTACAGTTGAATCGCGGCGTTTTTATAAAATGAGTCATATATAAATTACGAAGGTACTTATCGGTAACGGCGGCAACCACTTCAAAATATATTTATAATCGTTAAAATTGTTCACTTAAAAATTATCGTTAACATTGTTCACTTAAAATACACAAAAACGATAGTTAATAGAAATACAAAACTAGTCCATAAAATATTTTAACGAATTATTTATATTATTGACGAGTTCACACAACAATTGTCAAACGAAACAATTGTTGTGAGAGAAAACAATTGTCAAACGAAAATGAATTTAAGTAAATATTCAGTTCGGTCATGCAATAATCGCGTTAAAAGCTGAACAAACTTAACTCTACAGACGTTACACTGAGACTGACATTTCCAATAAGTACATACTGCAACTTTCGGGGGGTTCCTGTTAATTTTTGTATTTTCCAGCTGTTTGGGTCTGGGATTGCAATACATATTAGAGGCGTATGCGTACGTAAAACGCGTCTAAGTGAACGCCGCAAAAATTATGTCAAATAGTTTTATGGGCCTACTATGAACCCAAGAAGAAGTTTGAATTGTTTTACTACCTTGTCGGCCGACCGCCGCGTACCACCAAAAAGGCCATAAAACCGTTTGCATAAGGCAGATGCATCGGCGCGGCTTTGTAAGTGCGAAATAATATTTTCATCTTTTAACATTTTTTTATTTCGTTATAAATTTACGTAAATGTATTGGCATTTTTTCGTACGGGACAAAAATGATTTTGTTATAAATATTAACGGGATTTCGTTATATAAATGCAGTTTTGTATGAAAAATTGGTTTTAGGGACTAAATTTCGATTTTTTTTTCGATATACGTCATTTTTCGCTATATCGGGTTTCGTTATATCGCGGTTTTACTGTATATGCAATTACTTTGAATGATTTCAAAACATATTCATATATTAGGGGTAGATATTTAAAAAAATGTCATCCTTTAAAAGATTTTTTTTAAACATATTTATTGAAGCAACATTAATCTAAAATATATATCTCCATCGATAGATGTGCCCTTCCTCCATCGTTCAATCAAGTTTTTGATTCCTTGTTTATAAAAACTCGTAAGCTTTGATGCAAAATACTCTGTTAGGGCTATTTTTACTTTACTAACATTATTGAATCTTCTTCCATCTAAATAATGCTGCATAGATCTAAACAAAAGATAATCAGACGGTGCTAGATCGAGGTTATAAAAAGGGTGATTCACAATTTTCTATCCTAGTGCATTAATTTTTTCTTGTGTGATTTTTGCTGCTTGAGGACGAGCATTATCATGTAACAAAAAGATTGTGCTTCGACATACTAAAGTAGGTCTTTTAGTTTTCAACAATTGATGCAATCGACCCAGCTGTTCACAGTACTTCTGTCAGTGCTGGTATTGTTTCACCTGGTTTGAGCAATTCTAAATAAATAATTCCATAAATATCCCACCAAACAGACAATATAACCTTTTTTAAAGTAAAACCGGCTTTTCTGTCCGGTTTTCTCTAAATGAAAAAATATGGAGGTTGCAAAGATTGCAACTAGTACCCCCAATTCAAAGTAATAAAATCTTTGCAATGTACTTTTACCTATCAGTTCATTTCAAATAATGTTAAGTCTATTTTTACTGACAGTTCAACAACAGTTATATCCGTCACTTAGTTTACATATTACTTTCCACCCACCAGAATAAATAAATAATTTATGATAAGTTCGAATACTTTCTACTGAAAAAAAACATGTATAGTAGATAAAAAATTGTACATTCTATTTAACAAATTCCATGAAGAGAATCATAGGGAGTCTTCTTCCAGCAGTGGATTCACAATGGCTGAAGATGATGAGGATGACTGTTGCTAACAAAATGGAACTAAGTGGGCGCTATTAAAATTGTATTATTTTGTTTTAATTGAATAGTTATGATAATCCACTCTGACTCAACACTGAGTGCGTCTCTACTCGGCACTGATATCTACAACCGGAATGAGCGTGTTTCAATCCAAATGAAGCCGAGGATTCGAGAAAGTTCTAGTTTTCGTTCTGTTCAACTGTATATTTATAAGCATCAATAAAAACCTAATATATATATATATATATATATATATTATTAAATTATTTTTTTAATCAAGTTGTAATTGGTGCCCAATGTACGTTCAAAGTATATTTTTAATGAAAATTACATTTCATATTTGAAAGTTTTGAATATTAATCTTTTGAGGATCTCACTTATGCCAATTGAGTAATCTAGAGTCCGTAAATAATAAATGATTTTTACAATGCTTTTTAATATTATTTAGTGTGTGTTTACGTCTCAATAGTTATCAGTATATTTAACAAGTTTATTTTTAGGGGTGGAAAGTATAAATCGAAATATGTATATGAAAGACATATCTCCGTAACTGCCGATTTTGTGACCCCATCCCAGTTGAAAATATCAGGGTTACATATCTTCCCTCATTTCAGATGCCCGATTTGTAACAAGCGCTTCCCGAGCTTCAGTCGTCGCCGGCTCCACATGGTGGAGTATCACGGTGAAGAGAAGCGACGCTATGTATGCAAACAGTGTCCTAACCGCTACAGCCTGGCCAATAACCTGGCTGCGCATGTTCGCAACGCCCATCTGTTGCAGCGTCACTACAAGTGCACAGAGTGTGACGTCTCCTTCTTTCAGCGCAGCACGCTCGACACACACCGACTGCGGCATACTGGCGAACGGGCGCACGCATGTCAGGTGTTTATTAATTTATTGGTTATCTAACTTAAAAGGAACCATTGAATGGAAGTACATATACTCATTTTTTCAGAAAATGTATTACTTGTATTTAGTACAATTATTGTTAATTTGTTAAATGAACAGTTATGTTATGTTAAGTGTAACATAGCCACATACAAAACACTATTTTTTTCATTTACTAGCAAGCAAATTGCTATCATAGGCAATGCGTGCTTGGCGCTGTTGCTAGGCTATGCGTGCTTGGCGCTGTTGCTAGGCTATGCGGGTGGCATCGGCGTTTGGTGGTCAAAAATTGATAAAACATTTTTTTCAACGCTCTTGTGAGTTTTTACATAGGAATAAAAATTTATTTAATTTAAATATAACAATATATTTTTAATATAACCGTTTAAACATACCATAAAAAAACTAAGTATAATTTACGTACAAATATTTCTTCAATTCAGGTATGCTCCTGCAATGAAAAATGTCAATGAAATTCAACTTGTTACCAAGCCAATGCATCCATATTATTGGCGAGTTAATAGCATCATTATTTATATATGCACCTACAGAGAACACTTCATGTTGTCTCCTTTGAGTCGGTCTTTATACAAAACTATTTGTATTAAAGCAGGGCAGTCCAACATGCTATTGATCATTTTATATAGAAATACTATATCGCTCACATCTCTTTTCCGGGCTAATTTTGAGTAGACTCATTAAATAATTGTAATTTATATTTTCTATTGGAATATGCAATTTAAAATTGATAAATCTTAGAAATTTATGTTGCACTCTTTCGATTTTTATAATATATGAGCCATGCTACGGTAGGGAGACCACAGAGTGGAGTTAAATTCCAGCATTCTTCTTACAATATATATATATAAAGTCGTCAGAGAGCGGAGTGAGTTAAAGTTTTTGACTGTCCTTAACACAAATCCTAAGGACTTCATCGCCTTGTTACAAATTTTGTTGTAATGTTAAATAATTGACAAGTTTTCGTCAAAGAGCACCCAAATTCCACATAACTGTGACTATTCAGATCAATATTGTTAATGCTGTATTGAAAAAGGAGTTCAGTTTTGCTTCTATTGAAATTTATTTTTCTACTTTTCTAGTTCGTTAGCACAGCATCACATATAAAGCAAATTTAGATTATTTTGCAAATTAATACTGTCATTTATGTTAGAAATTACTTTATATATTTTAAGATCATCTGTAAACAACAGAACATGAACTCTATTATAAATATCAACAATGTTGTTTATGAATAGTAAAAATAAAACAGGTCCAAAGTGGGACCCTTGTGGTACGACACTGGACGCTTCAAATTGAAAAGATTTATAATTATGTATTTTAACGTAAAGTTTTCTAGAAGCTAAATAGCTTTTGATCCATTTTAAGGTGTATTATTCTCAGAGCTTTTAATTTTTTAAATAGTTGTTTATGTGAAACCTTGTTGAATGCCTTGCTGAAGTCCGTATATATTGCGTCCGTCTGCAAATGGTTATTCATATTTTTATTGATATACTGTTCGTACAAGAGCAAGTTTGTTTGCGTTGATTTGCCGCTTACAAATCTATGTTTCAATGGGAGAAATAATATTTTTTGTTTCAATTATAAATTTCTTTAGAAACACAGATTCAAACAGTTTGGGAATCGCGGACTGTATGCATATAGGTCTACAATATGTATGTATTACCAATTTTTCCACTTATCGGGGAATACTGCAAAGAAAAGTTAAATATTTTTGTTAATGCATTCCTAAGTTGGTTTCTACATTTAATTAAAAACCGTGGAGGAATATTGTCTGGGCCTGCTGATTTTTTTATGTCGAGTTGTTTAATCCTACTCTCTATGTCTTGTTTTACGAAGCTGTAATAATTATTATCAATTTGATTAGTTAGACAGATTGATATATAATACTATTGGCGTATCAGTGGTAACAGTATTATTATAGACTTCAGCAAAGCATTCAGCAGATTGTTAGCCGTTTGATCATTATACTGCATTGTAATAGGAATACCTGATTCTCTTTTGTTCAAAATGAAAGATCGTTTGCGGTTTTATTATTACTGTTTGTTCAAAGTTGTTAATGCAATTATTGATAAATGTTTGACTCTATTTCGTAATTTGTAGAATTCTAAGAAATCATTTCGATTAATTCTTTGGTAAACCATTTAGGGTACAATGCTATTGTTTTATTTCTTACTGGAACAAATAAGTCAATCGCTCTGTTAAGGATTTCATAAAATTGATCAATTAATTGATTGATATCAATGTATGTCTCTAAAAAATTCCAATTAGCAGATGATAGAAAATAATTGATTTTGAAGTCTGCTTTATGGAAATTTAATACATCATTTGAACAATTAAAGTGGTTGATTTCAACACAATGATATTTATCAGCCATCAAAATATTATCATGGGTTAGGACATTTTCAGAGTTTGTTAATACAAGGTCAAGGAGACGGCCATCTTCGTTGTTAATATAATTTACCTGGTGAAGATTTAAAAAACAGGACATCTCAATTATTTCATGCGCACTGTTGTTGACGGCACTAGTAAACGTTTTATCCCATTTCATGTATGGTGAATTATAGTCTCCAGTAAGAATAATTGTAACATCAGGGTATTTTGTTCTTATAGCTTCCACATCTTGAAAGTACATCCAATTATAATTTTATCTTTGTTTGATAATACCGAGACAAACAGTTGTTCTATATTGGTATTTATACATTTCACTATTGTACACATATTCATAATGCTAGGCCTCACCGGACTGTGGTCGTACTGAAGTAAATATTTTACTGTTTGAGTAGATGCTAAATGATAGTCAAAATATGAATACATTTGGCTTATATGTAGTAGAAATTAGTGGATTAATGGAAAATAGTGAATTTGACTAAATCGTGATCCATAATAATATTGCGCTTCCCCATCTTTTATCTATGACTTACTGGACTGTAGTGTCATTGCCAGTTGATGACTGCCAAGTACATTGACCATCTATTATCTTCTTTTCCTAGCATCTCTTTTATCTATGGTCATCTCGCGTCCTACCATGAATAATTATTGATTATGTTTGTCAAAATCTGTATGGAAATAATTCATCATAACTAAAAATAATTATGTGTTCTAGGTTGAGTGAGAAAACCATTCATCCAATTCACTCTTTACTTAAATGCACATTATACTGATAAAATCACATTATTGTGTTTATTATACATCACCATCTAGATGTCACTTTTGTTCATTTTGACAGCTAACAGTGCCACTTGCAAAGGTGGAATAATTTTAATTACATCAAGATTTTATTTACACGTGGTTTGTTTTGGGGAAAGCGCGAATTACATGGAAACTATTTTTCAATGTAGAAAATATGATTTTGTAACAGACATTTTTTTCATATTGGTAATTAATACGTAAATACCATCATGCTGTTTCCCTGTGGGGGTAGCCAGAGAGAATAGAGCGCTACACTCTTCTGTCCTGACACACAATTCTTGCCTCATCCACATTCATATATCTTCTCATACAAACTCGCCGGTTATTGTGGCTACTTGTACACTACTTGATGCATCAATATAATAATAGATTCCCGCATTGAAATATAGATTCTATCGAGACTCTGACCGTGCAGCAAGGTCGTTTCTAAGTGTTTTGCTGCCCTAAATGAGAATTGTAAAATGCCGCTCCATCATTGAACTTCGCAAATAGGTTTTTATTAATTTGAGAAACTTCTCTTTGCACTTGCCACTGATTAGGAGCTACGGACAAATTAAGATAACCATTTTCTAACTTGTTTTGGCACAGATTGTTCAGCACATATTCAGGTTTCAAATATTTTTATATTCGATGACTTATTCCTGAAACTTCAGAGCAGAGAGCTGCCGCATCGATGTCCTTTAAAAAATATGGGGTTTCTCAGGGCTACGCCGGGTTAGAGGTGTTTCCAATTTGATACACAAATCCATGAGTTCTTTGGAAGTTTTCATCTTGTGCTCACTTATATTACACAGAAAACCAAATAATCTTGCAATTTCATTCAACTGTGTGAATCGTTCTTAAGGCATCGGGCCCTGCTTAACCACCGAGTATCACTCAGAGGTTTTAGAGTCATATATGGTATATGACGTTTCAGTATATTCCACTGATGCAGCAAAGAATACATACAGTTAACAGAGGTCAGTGCAACATGAAGTAACGTCACGTACATCAGCGAGGTCAGGGTTCAAACATAGAAGGCACATGGATTAATATCCAGAATTTTATTCTGCAAACCTATTTCCTTGCCCTTCATATTGCTCCCATTATCATAGCCCTGACCTCGTAGGTTGACAATGACAAGTTTCGGAGCTGATTGATCAGAACATGACTCGTGGATTCACAGGTGGTTTCGGTTAGTGGTACAAATCCCAAAAAGTGTTCTTTTAAATGCACGAAGCTGCTTTCTTGAAATTCTTCATCAGAAGAGAAATGACTTGGTTCTTGGAGACTGCACGATGTCCACAAATCTTATGATCATGGTCAATTGTTTTGTGCGTCTGATATCTGGGGCATAATCAAGAATGATTGAAAAATACTCAGTATTTTTAACCAATGAAATGATTTTGTTTTTGATAGCGTTTGTTAGCACTTGGATCAGTTTGTTTTGAATAATGTTGTCTAAACAGTGAGTATGTCTTCCTTCTACCCTTAATTTATATTCTCTTGAGATGTTCATCCATAATAGGATAAATAGATGAATCAAGGTCGTGACTCATGTTTGTTTAAGTTTCGTACCCAATAATGGCTCTTTAGTTTCTTAGTTTTGAGGTAATGTTTACATTAGTCAAAGTACTTATTAATTGTTCTGTATGTTTTTGAAAACAATTCAATGTTTTAATTTTTTTCTCTCCTAATTTGCTCATTTTTTCGCTGTTTGATTTAAAAATATTTTTTTCCCACCCTTAAAATTTTCTGAGTCCGCTTAATAGTAGAAATGGCCTTTCCACGAAACGGCTGCAATAGCCGCCACCAGGGTCTAGCAGCACATCTGCTAGTATGGTTTGATTACAATAAAAATGATTAATATGTTGGCTGCTGCATTTGACTGCAGAACACCAATAAATATTGATTATATATTTTGTTCAAGCAATCCACACATAAAAACAACAATAATGCCAAAACATAATTGGTAGTAAACGTATTCAAATAAATTAGAACAAATCAAAAGATTCTCATCTTCAAAACATTACATATTTATCTGAAAAAAATATTTTTGGAAATATATAATAAACAGAGAAATTTCACATTACTTGTCCAAAGAGGATGAATATCTGGATCTCCACATCTGCTCATTAAATAGAGCAAAGGAATTATCAAGGAATGTTACATTTCTAAACAACTTCAGATCTATTATTCTTCGCATCACCCTTGCTGCTGCGTTGTGTGCATTCTGATGGTGCTTGGAAATAAAAAGTGAAACTCCAACCAAATGGTTATTTATTCTCTTCATCTAATACTATGATAATATAAATAGGGCAGGAGTTTGATATAAAGTTGGTCACAAAGCATATATTGTTACTATTCTTTTCTGTTTTCTTCCATATTTCTTAGGTGTGTGGGAAGGCGTTTGGTCGAAAGCACACGCTGAAGGAACATATCAAGATACACACGGGTGAGCGGGCGCACGTGTGTGCCGTGTGCGGCAAGGCTTTTACGCAGAAAGCTGCTCTCAAGGCGCACGCGTCAGTACACGAGAAGATTAAGAACAAGGCACTGAGGGACGAGAGTACCATCTGGGTACATATTACAGATTGAGCCAATCTGTATAGTGCATCTTTAGAAATAATAATACCAAAATGTAATGTTTTCAATTAACAAGTCACGTAAAGTCAGCAGTCTCTCTAAACGTAGCTTTACACTGACCACTCAGTACCTGGAGTGTCAGCTTTGATAGTTCATTATTAGGTAGGTTCAGATTCTTTCTCAAAAACTCAAAAATTATTATTACCCGGAGAGCTTCTGCTTTGGGTGACACATTTAATTGTTTAATAAATACTTTTGAAACATATCAATGGTTTTTTTATTATCATTTTAGTTTTTTGAATCATTTTTTTAATAAACAGAATAAGTGTATAAGGTGCAAAATGAGGATTAAACAGGATGGCTCGCTTGAAGGGGAAATTAGCTGAACACATTGCGAGATGGATGAGGACAGGCGGACCGAACATGTTCTCCCACTTTCCCAAATTGTCCTCTTACACATTCCCTGGAAGACTACACAATTTCCAGTGGGACTCAACCGACTTCAGAGACTGCAACATGGTTGCAATTTTAACAACATGAAGAAATTTTACATTCACAAAATATTAATTTCTTCATTCAGTGGTTTCATACCGACTGCTTAGAGGCAATTCAGTATAATTCAAAAAACATTATTTTAATTTTCACAACTACACTTTGTACTACACACACTGGGTTATTGTCACTACTATAGCAATATGTGTTTAGTACAAAGTTTAGTTGTGAAAATTAAAATAATTATGATGCACCGTAATATAATGATGTTACGCCATGTCAATTAATGATATTCAAGATTTGAAGAATATTATTTTAAAAATAAAGATACACGGCTGCATTGATACAATCTAAAAAATCATCACTGAACATAAATTGTTTGAACGGATTAACGCAACAAAAAAATAGTTTGATGTTTTGTACTTGCACATTGACACTGAGCAGTTTTCAACAGTTTCACTAAGAAGAGCCACAACAGGATGAGAATGAGGAACTTTGAGGAAAGCCAATGTCAGTACGTAATAGAAATAGCCTTTTAGTCAATATTATTTTATTGTTACCGTGTTTCATACAAACAATAAAGAATATAATGTTTCAATACAAAATTTAGTGCTGACCTGATTTCAATTTAAAAGACAAATTTTTGATGTGAATGACTCGGGATAATTAAGTTTCAAATAACAAATTGTATGAATGTTTGAAAACGTAAACATGTACGAAATATTGATTTAATCAATTGTTAAGCACTGATGTGAAAAGGAGATCCTCGTTATTCACTCTGTTAGCAATCCAACTAGCACTAAAAATTTGTCACAAAACTCATCATATCTTTAATTAATAAATGATGCATCTTAATTCTCTTCCTGCACCAAAGTTTCCTCCTCTGCAACCGAACCCATAGATATTTTTTCATTATAGTCTTCACTGTGCTCGTATTCATATTCTCCCATTTCTGATAGTACAAATTCACCTTGGCCTGCAGATTCAGTGATCTCTGCTACTGTTTCATGACTAGTGCCTTTTAAATTCTGACCTTCTCCTTTAGAACTCCGACTCTTTTCAGTTTCTTGAATGTCTTTTATTTCTATGATAGTCGAATCACCCCCCGCTCGTTTATCTGAATCTTCAATTTCATCATCACAGAGTTCTCCTTCATCCGATCCGACTGTTTCAAGTTCAGTTATTTTATCTTCATCTCTTCCACTGAATTCTTGGACGTCTTCTGCGTAATACTCCTCATATTCCTCCTCATCTGCGACTTCTTCTCGAATACAGATACAATTATATTCTGGCCCTTTCGTTTTACAATAGCACGGTTCAGTTTGGTCCTCTTCCTCTACATCACTTTGTTCTTCACTACTCTTGTAAGCTTGTTTCCCACATTCCGCACCGAATAAAGCGTCATTGATTATTCCAGGCGTCGAACACATCTTAAAGTTTCTCTCTATGCGTTGAATTCTCTTGACAACTTCCGGAAGAACGGAATCCATTACCAGCTCAGCGATGAGATCTTCATCCTTCAATGGGTGTAGCCTATTGCGAGGGAAAGTTAATATTATAAATTTTATGTATACTTATATTAAATTAGATGAAGATCTATTACAATTATCTAAGAGTTCAGAAAGTATGTGAACGCAAGAAGCCGACATTTATTTTTGATGTTGTCTGTAAATGAACAATTATTTGTGAAGTACTTGCACCTCGTGGACATTCTCCGCTGGTGCCTATCAATCCGTTCGGCTTCGAGAACAGCTCTCTTTTCTCCCTCTACACCTGCATCTCTGTTGGACACTTCTACAAACAGGTCGTGCAGATGGACGGCCGCCGCTCGCTTCGTCATCTGAATCACCTGCCGACCAATGTATCTTTGTTACTAATAAATCAAAAACTAATAATTTGCTGATCTATAGCTATTGTATTGTGGTTAGTGTCCGACTCTCAGTTTTTGGCCGAAGCCGAAGCAGATTGTTTGGCTCTTGGCGTAAGGATATGCTGAAGGATCAACAATACTTCTTCGAACACTGACTAGAAAGTATACGTGACAATGCAAATTTTACACTGTTACTTAGTTTTCTGCGTTATGGTGTCGATCATAATTGTAAATATATCCATTAAATAAATAAATTGCAGTTTTCTAGAAACGATAAACTGAATTTTATTTCATTAATAACAGTTTATGGGTTTTTGACACTTTTCGGCGGCTAAAAATAAAGTTTTGGCCAGATTTTAGCCGAAGCTGAAGCTTCGGTCGGGCTTTAATTGTGATTAACTAATGTATATAAACATAAAATAGGAATAAAAGACAAACCTGTTCATACATCTCCTGGTGTTCCCTTCTTCGTCTCTCTTCCTGTTGTCTCCTTCCCGCTTCCGCTGCCTCCCTCGCTTGTCTCTCCGTGACTATAATAATAAAACAATATTATTTGTGCACTGGAGATGCTACCTCATGAAATGGGAACAGGAATACATTTTTAATACTAATTAAATTAATCAATTAGAAAAATATACAGAGAAGATTTATTTATCGTTACTTTAGAACAAAGTCTAACTGAAAACTGATTATTATATATACATGATGCAAGTGTTGGTGGTACTCGGCACCGCCAGGTAAACCAGGTACTGGAAGATGGTCTTGTTAGAAACCTCAATAATGAACGAGCTTGTATGAGTGGATGAGGTGAGAATTGTGCGGCGTTCTATCCTCTGTCTACCCCCACGGTGAAACGGCGTGATGGTAAGTTAGTTAACACTGAAAGTACCATTCGACATGAACCTGAATTGGTAGTACACACTGATCTAGGTCTAGGGACGACAATAAGGGCTCTGAATGGAAAAGAAAAAGGTGGTAATATTAAAGAACAGCACCGATGATGGATTCTGTGCAGTGTGCAGTGTCACTCTCACTTTACTTTATTGTTACATTAAATAGTGCCAATGTATAGAAAAATAATCATTTAACCAATTCTTTGGTTTTTATTAGCTTGGAATATTAATTTTATTCAACGTTCAAATTAGGTCTGTACCTTAACTCACGTGGATGTCGATCTCTTGAAGGTACTCTCCAATTTTGTATCAGTTTCATTCTTCAATTTAAATTACACTAATTTTTTTGGAACTTATCTAGCGCATAAATCGAGAGATGGGTGTATGTATTTCTTAGTTTGGGTAAAATTCTTGATATTTTATCAAATGGATAAATTGAAGCACACAGACTGACTACATAGAAGAAGCCTACCCTAGGACTGTTTAAGCTTTAAATAAATGTATATGATGAGTAAAAAATTTCCATTTTAAATGATGAAATGTATTCCAAAGTTAAATAAATTGGGAAGATAGATGCGCAAAAGTTATTACTGAAATAATGATTTTATACTACATATTAAATAACATTACATTTGTCAGTCATGCTAAACATGATCATTTATATTATTAAATTATATAGTGCAGTACCTACTTTAAAAAATATATATAAATTTTTTATTTCACAATAAGTACAAAAGACAATAATAAGAAGTCGTAAAATTTAAAAACAAATCTGTTCAAAAAGGTCACATCCACCTAATACAAATTTACGTAAAAAGAAGACAATGTTGCAGACACTCTAGGAGTAATATTTTATACTTACTTGCGACATTAACAAACTCTTTCTGCCTCCTTTCCTCCATAATGTGGTCCAACTCTTTGTTTAGCAAATCCAATACCTGGCCGATTACTCTATTCTTTACGTACCAATACCAATCTGTCTCTTCTGCTTGCTGCTCCAAAATAAACATTATTTATTAATATACATATCATAATATAATATTTTATATGTCATTTGTGAAGAAGAAAGGAGTCTAACAACAGCTCTTGAGTCTTGTTTCAAATCTTAAAGCAATAGCGTGTTTGTGCTACTGGAGGTATAGATGGAATTTAATTTATGAAGCGCTGCAGTCAGAATCAGTGGGTAGAGGCATACGAAAACAAGAATTGCGATGTGTGCATTTTGTGTACATATTTGTTTTGATTTTATGATCTTTCATATGCAAAATATTTTTATTATACAAATAATTTAATGAAAAAATAATTATTAAAATCCAAGTTTGAGAATAGTAAGACAAAACTTCATTTCGTAATGAATGCTTCACGGAATGCACGTTCACTAATTTGAAGCGTTCAAAATGAACGCTTCATTCGAAGTACCACTGGTTGGCCCACTCCAGATGCAGGTCGAAATCGCTTTGCACTTCATATAGTACAATGAGTGTGGTTAAGTCATTATTTAAATCGTTATTGTACTATACTTTAATGAAGTGTCTGAAGTGCGAAGCGAAGAGCGGAGTATATAGTGTGATTTTTCGCGAAGTACACGCTTCAATGAACTATACGAAGTAAGCGGCAAGTTCTTTTGTCTCTATACATATACAGTTTGCAGTTAATTGTATGCGTTGTTGAGTGAGAGCTTCGTTGCAGGCAACTAAGTCATTTGCTAGTGTGTGTGAATACGGTGTGAAGTATTGAACTATTGAAACATCAGCATAATTTAAAACGTGTGAAATGCAAAGCGTGAGTACAAAGCTTTGAGTAGCTTGTTGGTGTAGTGGTCAAGACGTTGGCCTAGTGATCTAGTGGTCGGGGGTTCGCGCCTCGTTCCAGGACACCAGCAAGTTAGTCCTATTTTCATAGCACAAGTATTTAGCTTAGTTTGAAAATAGTAAAAATATTGATGTGACATGTATTCCGTGTACGCATCTCTATTTTTTAAAAAAAAAGAACTAACTCACTGAAGTACTTCATAGAGTGTGGACCCATCGCTATTAAAATTTATTACATATCTGGTGGAATAAAAAAATGATGGTTGATGGAGGGCAAAGGACCAACGATGTAGGAACATTGTCGGGTTATAAGATTTTTGTTTTATTTGAAATTTAATATTGAAATAATTAGAAAAAAGATACACTAGCAAGTATTATTTATTTAACATTGTAAGCACTTAAAACATCTTTTTTCTAACTTTGTTTTGTGTAAATTTTGAAATCACATCATCAAAATCAATTGTTTTCAATTAATGGCTAAGCCAGAAAGCCGAGTTTGACTCATAGTGAACCCAAGATAGCTCTTGATTAATTTTCGTTTTCAGATCTTACTGAAACACATAACGTTAACAAGAATCTTAAGGCTATAGTTAGATTTGGTACAGAATCATATTCAACAAACTCTAAAAATCTTAAAGAAGACTATTTCAGAGAATCTGCTTTTGAAACTTCTACAGCTTGTAGATGTCTTTTTAATCGTGGAATCTCTAAGGATCTAATCTTCAGAAAGTCCATCATAGTTTACGACTAAGTTTTGTATTAACTGTGGAAGTTCATCTTCTGAAGTTGTAATCAGATTCTTGCGCTCGAGAACTGCAAATTGAGCTGATATACTTTCCATGTCTTCATAACGAGTGTCGATTTCTTGATAAAATATGTCAATGGACTCCATCCAACATTGATCTTTTCAATTCTTCATTTAATATGAGCATTTTCTCCAGGCATCATTTTTTTCTTTCTGACAGTTCTTCTTTTCACTGAAGAAATGTCCATCAGTTTGCAGTAAGTGTTGCAGTGCTATCTCCATAATCTCATTTCTCTTGTCTTTCATAAAGCTCTTCAGACTTCTTATTTTGATAACACATTTCTCAAAACCGATTCCAACGATCAGTAGGTATTTTTAAGTTTGGTTTACTTCTTCTAAGACATTACTCCATAAATACAAAAAGTATAAAAAAGATAAATCACATACTGCTAGCAAAAGTCTTTGCGCTGCTCCACCGGTTTCGATAGTTTCAATAGTTTCTCAGGGATCACAAAGTTCTTCTATGACATCAATGATCTTCTTGAAATTAGCATGTACAGGTTTAACAATTTGTCTCTTGACTGTAAATCCGACATTACAAGGATCCTCCGTCTGTGTGTGGAAACAGAAAAAGCAGTACAGGCTTTTTAAAAGATGACACATTGTGAAACAGTTGTGAAAGAATGTACTCCACACAGATTAAAATAGTGATTTGCATAAGGAAAAAATAATGCTTTAGGATTAAGTTACAAATCCTCACCTGGACTCCAGAGTGCACTCCACCCATTTAAGAGGTATTGTCATACCCCTGACCTTGACACAATGTGATATCTAGCCCATCTTGTTCAATTGTCTTTATAATGTCTGTTATGTTGAGGGCGAGCTTTAATTTTTTCAGTTAGCTGAAAATAGCTTAGGAATAACTCCTTTACTTCTACTTTTTATTCTCATTTTGAACATATCCAACTATTTCACACATATGGTCCATGTACTCGTCATATGTCTGGTGTACTGTCAAAGAACTGAGTAATTGTAATATTTTGCTTCCTTAATATCAAACAAAATCTTTTTCTTAACACTTTCGCTTAGAAGTGGATTAGTATTGACTGAGGGTTGAGTGATGATGAGTTACTGGTTGTTTACGTCTCGCTCGAGTACAAACTAAAGAGACAGACAAAGGAAAGAAACACCCCCTCCACTTTCTTGTCCATACGCTTTCCACTACACAGCATCGAGTTCAGCTGCCATTTTGTCACCTCCCTCGGTGATGGCATCCACCGCGCCCCTCTCCCTACACCACTGACTTCAACATGCGAAGAGAACGGAGCTACTTCTCAGTACTGGCAGCAAGCGTAGAGTCGTATAAACATTTCTTTTTACTAAGTGAACAAACTTACCTTGAGGTTTTTGGAACTTCTGGTGTCAACAAACTGCAACTCATTAATGAGTTCAGCATTTCTTGACAGTCCTTCATAAACCTAAAATGATAAATACTTTGATCAGAAGATCACAACTATCTATCTGATCTGCACAACTCGAGCGCAGAAAACAAATGAAATGCCGATAGTGGACAAGCGAACAAATAAGCAATACAATAAATGTACAATTGAACCTAGGAACAAGTTCGACTGTGTTGATTAATTTCAAAGGGGCTTTTTGCAATAATGTTTTAAAATTTTCAAAACTGTTGATTTATATATGAGGGCTGTCTGAAAAATTTCCGACCTCAACATGAAGATGGCAGCACTCGTCAACAAAATATGAAGAACATGTTTGCACATGCTTTGATAAGCACTCACCAAAATTTCAGCCATTTTGGACGTACAATTGTTTGTATGTTTGTAGTTTGAGCGAGTCGAATCGTTTGAGTGAGTTTCTGTGAAAATGGAAAAAATTGAGTATCGAACTGTCATTAAGTATTTGCTTTTGAAAGACTAAACGCCTACACAAATTAAAAACGAGTTGGATGCTGTGTACGGGGACTCTGCAATCATCATTTACCACAGTGAAATTTTGGACAGCTGAATTTAAACGAGGCCGTACCAACTTAGGTGATGATGAACACTCGGGATGGCCAAAACCTGCAACCACTGACGATAACATCGCTCAAGTTCACCAAATGGTGCTAGACGACTGTCGAATTAAGGTTAGAGGATAGCAGAGGCTATGAATATATCCAAAGAATGTGTTTGTCACATATTGAATCAAGATTTAAGCATGAGAAATCTGGTCGCACGTTAGGTGGCGCGTTTGCTCACTCTGGACCAAAAACGTGTTCGAACAAACATTTCCAACGCTCTGTTGGCCCAGTTTAGGCGCAATAAATCAAAGTAAATGAAATTTGGATACACCATTATACTCTAGAAATGAAAACATAGTCAAAACAGTGGACTGCCAAGGAAGAATTGGCTCCAAAAAAGGCAAAGGCTCTTACTTTGGCTGAGAAAGTGATAGCGACTGTTTTCTGGGATAGCCATGGAGTTGTCTTAATCGATTATCTTGAAAAAGGAAAAACCATTACAGGAGCATACTATGCATCATTACTTGACAGGCTGAAGGCAGAAATTGCAGAAAAACGGCCACATTTGCAGAAAAAAATATTTTTGGTTTACCAAGACAATGCGTCTCACACCTCAGCAGTTGCCCAGGCGAAAATCTATGAATTACGGTTTGAATGCTTGACCACCTTCTTTACTCACCAGATCTAGCCCCAAGTGACTTTTTTTTGTTCCTTAAGCTAATTTTTAAATTTTCATCAAATGAGGAGATCATCACCTTCGTAAATAACTATTTTGCAGAAAAAGACTCCAAGTACTATTTGGACGGGTTAAAGGGATAGGAGCATCGCTGGGAGAAGTGCATAGGACTTACAAAGAGATTATGTGGAAAAATAAAAATAAATTTGAAGAAAAAATGTCTTGTTTCTTTGTTAGGTGGGAAACTTTTTAGACAATCCTCGCATATATATGTAGTTTCAAGTAACTACTAATAGATTTCATATTCCTTTACTTAATATCATCTCCACCATTTGGAAACATTACCATTGTTTGAGCCGCCCTCCCCTTGAGCATTGTAAGCAAGGCATCCGCTGCCATTTCTCTCTCCATCTCACTTTGCCTTTCATGCAGCAAGATGCACTCCTCGGATTCCATGGATATGTCCATAGTCTTGCGCAACTTTAACTCTTCAGACTCTTCTTCAGACTCTTCAGATGTGGCGACTGCTTCTGAATGAGTAATAATTCTTATAATTAAAACATTTCCATCAAGTACTTTCCGCGCAAACTGGTGACAGCTGGGTAAACAATTACAGTTCTAATATATTAATTTGATATTTTATCTACACAATGCCGTACGATATCCAAAGGGATTGAATGAGTTTAATTTAAAAAAGCTTTCACGTAATCAGTATTAATACCCTTCCCGCAGTTAGACGCTAATCCAGCAAACGGGTATTAATACTCTTCTCGCCGTTAGTATATTAATACAAACATCTACAATAAGTCGAATAATATAGGAAAAAAGTAAAAAGGTTAATGCGGGAATTCATTATTCAAATAAAGCACGAGGTGTAAAGTGGAGTATAAGGATAATGAATATTATTTGATAGCCAAAGAAAATATATAATTTTTTGAAGAATAAGTATACGAGTAAGAGTACCAGTAATATAAGTACTGAATATAATAGAGATAACTTTAGAATATTACATAAAATTACGTAACGCGCACCGACAATGGTAAAGAGAGATAGGACGCAACTGAAACACACTGTAGCGCACTCGGCGAAGAACCTATAGCGAAAATATCTCAGACGCGACTCATCCAAATAAGTGCGTCATATCTGCCGTTACCTTATAAGGGGAAGTACCTTATTACTAAGGGGAAATACCGATTGTCTATGGAAAAACATAATTTTCTTTACTTTTTACTGTCTTACTATACATTATTGTTATATATTTTTTGCGCGTTGCATTCTTTGGGATATTTACGAGGATTTATTTAGACTTTACTGACATAAATATGTTTGTTGTAACAGAGGTGAATAAATTGTAATATAACACGATAAACATAAGACACAATTATATTGCAATTATTAGTTAGTAAATATATATTTTTTTAATAATTAATTTGATTGAAAATTTAATTAAAATCAATGCAGTCATCAATACTTTAGGTAAGGAGGTTTCTTTTCAATGAAAATGTTGAAATTTTTTATAGATTCCATAATGCCAGTTTGGAGGACAAAATGGTTCTAGTCTGGGATAACATGAACCATAATGATCCGTAGCTGCAGTAGAATGTGATTGATTGAGTTTGTTTGTCTCTTACGAAGTTGGAGTGTCAACTTTTAGAGCATTTATTATTGTTCCAATTTAACTGTTTCACTTTCGTGTTTCTAAATTTTCTCACCTTTAAGGTCCTGGGTAAGTTTTTGCAGACAAGCGTCGTTCCTTCTGGACATCTTGTCGCAGATACCTTTCATCAGCGGTTTCCGGGGGCTGAGATTCATCATTTGCGGTTTTAGGTCTGTAAATACCAAGAAAGAGTATAGTATCATTCAATATCTTATGAATTGGAATGTTTTCATATCAGTGCCATATGATGAACCGGAAAAAATAATCCGGGCTGAACAGAATTGTTACACAAATAAAAACAACTCAGTTGAAATTAACTTCCTCGCTTACCAACGTCACAAGGTAAGTAATCCATGTCTACAGATATCTGCACGGGCTTCCTGATCAGCGTGCTGGGACAACGGATTTCCTTCTTGCCGCTGGTTCGACTGTGTAGTCTCTTCCGCTTGGCCTCCAACTTCCTCAGATCTACAGTATTTATGAAATGTAATCATTTAAATTTGTTTTTTCAGTAACCTTCATTTTATTGTATGCATATTCAATCAAGTTGTACAATAAAATATTACATGAATTTCAAATACATTTAGAGGTGGCAAATACGACACGTAAATTGACCACACGGTATTAATCCAGTACTAATCCATTGGCATGTTTTACATATACAAATATGCATATTGATATTCTAAATATTAAATGGAAAATAGCTCATACTTCTAAATGAATCACACCGACATCAATCCATCATCGAAGTATTTTTTGCATCCGAGTGGGTAATGATGTAATGTTATCTAAAAAACTGATCTCTTAATATAGAAAGTAATGTATACTCCAAATTGTTGTAGGTTTATTTGAATTGTATTTTTATGTTAATAATATAACAATGTATAAACAATTTCTTTCTCTATGATGATTCAAATGTTAAATGGGAGAGTGACGAGGGCTGAACCATCGGTAGCAACAAAGGCTTGGAATTTTTTAGATGGTACCCTATTGAGCGGGATATAATATTGAAATTTGTGATTTTTAATTTCAGTTTTTAATTTTATTTTATATATAATTGTAAAAATGTGTAAATTTATATAAAATATTTTTAGTTTTTTTTTTGTTAATTTGTATCAATTATAATTTTTATCAATAATAATTTTATCAATAATAATTTTATCAATAATAATTTTATCAATAATAATTTTATCAATAATAATTATATCAATAATAATTTTATCAATAATAATTTTATCAATACTAATTTTATCAATAGTAATGACGCCATTGAGTGTGAAACAAATTGGGCTGAAAAGTATTTAAAATTATATTTTGTTATGTGATGAAAATGATGCAAGATGAATATCACAATATACTATAAATATTATGTAGAATGTGAAATGCTTTTACTGTCAAATTTACATTGTTCATTGTAAAGATTTGTGCCTCCCTCACCTCTCTCCTTGCTTCTCCGAATCCCCTGAACTGCCACATGGAGCCTGCGAGCACCCTCCTGCCACAAGCGCCCTCCAAGCCCCCGGTCTGCCACAGAGACCATTCTGGGACCCAGCCGCTCCTCCTGCAGAAGAAGAATGTTCTCCAACTCCTGGAGAAAAATTCAAATAATTGGTGAATGGAAAGAAAACCTTATCGCAATGCAGTATTGTAAGCAAGAAAAAAATTGGACAATAATTTTATTACATTGTCACTACTACTTGTAACATGAGTTTTCACTAATCCTCAAAAATAATTTCTCAATTACTTACCTTTTCCCTGAACCGGCGCTCGTGCTCTTCCAGCGCGCCGAGAGCGCGTGCGTCCATTACACGTTGCAGCCATGCACGACGTACGCGCTGCCTTTGCACAGCACGCACAGCACCCCAGTGCACTGCCACCTCCGGGGGTCCTGTTTGGTTATGCAGACCAAAACGAAGGTTAAGTTAGGCAAAATTCATTGAAAAATTGAGTTCTTCTATCTATAAAATAAAAATATCTTAAACAAATTTATTATTTCTTAAATAAATGTATGTGCACAATTATCATAGCTTACGTATTATTTGCTTCCTTACTAATTTTGTCCGTGGTATGTAGTATAATCTTTAATATAACCAAAATACTGTACCCAGTGTAACGCCGCCATCGCACTGACAAAAGTTATTAGAAAAACTCTAACAAGAACAATGTAGTTTGCCCCAAGAAGTACAACCCACCAAATTTGATATCTCCGAGAAGCAATATCTCCGGTATCTCCTTACACTTCCTATGTATCTTGTAGTCAGGTTGGTAGGGGTCTGTCTGTGCCGATGATTCCCTGAAAAATAAGTTTTCACATTATTGAAAGATAATTTAAAGATTAGATTTTGGACGATTTTACTGTTGACGTCCTCCTGTCTACGTAAGATGATCGAGAAGAATATATGTAGACATGTTTTAAGTGGCTGTAAAGTCTAATACAAGACAGACACTTCTCGCAGTAAATAATAATAACAAAATATAGAGCACTGGTAAATGAAACTTGAATATTACACCGTCTACATGACTTCACCTGAACAGTGTCTGTACACCCTTGTCCTGAAGTTTTCCCGCCACACCCTCGATGGGTTGATCTGCCACAAGAAATTCTGGCTCCGTTTCTTGGTGAACTATCATTGTGGTCTGGACTTTGGGCCTGTAACACATTGTATGTACATAGTCACAAAACATCTTCAAACATATAGATGAATCAACACAACAAAACATTGTGTCTATAGTACTTGATTTTGGGATTTTTAAAGTGGTTTGTTCAATCTTTGCACCATCCAAACTATATATATATGTATACGTAACATATAAGATTTTATATATACACATATATATATACATATATATGGAGCCGGGGGCTCCACACCTCCACCGGCTAGTTCAGTGGCAAGCATGAGATGTGGATCCCACCGAGTCAAACCTATCAGAACTCCCTACTTTACTGACGATCTCCCAAACCTTCATTCAGCCCTCGAGGTAAAAGAAGAATAAATAGAATAACAAGATCATAAAGGTGGTTTTTTCATAACAAATAAAAACTTGATTGTCAAATGAACAAAATTTAATACATTGAACTTTACTTAGCGACAACTATGAAGTTGTGACCAATTTCATACCATACTTTACATTAATGGTAGCTTCAACAAAAAAAACGTGGAAATCAAAATTTACAGACCAAATACTCTTCAATTCCATGTTGCGTGATTATATCTTCATCCTCCAAAGTCGCACCGAAATACAGAACTCAGTGCGCCAGACCCCGATCACAGAAGTGACATCAGGGTACAGTATCCATAGTATGACTCCGCCCCAAATAGAGCTTAACAGGGCCACATCCTCTCCCATTCAGAAGCATCACGGTCTTGTCGGGCAGGACCAAAACCCTCTGCCCAGCCAGACAATGGTTCCATTTTGGGTCACGTGCCCATCCCAAGGTGAAGAAGACCCCAGCAGGAATCAATCTTATGCCAGGATCGATGGTAGATAACCCGTTGTGTCGCCATATAGTATTGGCTCCGCTTAGCGGCTCGGAAATAATTCTGTTTCCATGTAACAAACTCTTTCTACAGATTAAAAATAATCCCGCCGCAAATGAGTGGCAGCCTCACTCGACTGGGCCCCGACCCATGTCTCATGGCAGTGCTCTCACTTCCTGCTACCTAGCATAGATTTTAAATTTTATAGATTGGTTATCACCATTGTAGAATAAAAATTCCCTACATGAATTTAGTTATCAGGGCGAATATCAAAGCGTAATGTTACAATATATATAAATATATACACACAGATATTTGCAATTAGTCAAACCATGAAACGACTTTGATCTTTGCCTCCTCTATTATGCTTATCTTAACTATGGATTTTTTCATCTTGTTTTTTATCTATATTAGTTATTATCCTATTAGTGTTTATCTTAGTGACTGTCTTTTCAAATCTTTTTAAGATTTTTACTGCAGCGGAGCAAGTGACACTTACGCGGCGTAATATAAAATTCTCTCCGGCCCCTCGATATCAGACGCAGCCTGCTGGGCTGCCCTCCTTGCTGCTCCCGTGCCGGTGTAGGACATATCGACATGGGGCGGCAGTCGAGCATTGGGATGGCATACTGCAAAATAAAAATACATTGCTTTGCAGGCAGTTCGAATTTGATAAACATATTTTTAAGTGTGTATAAGATGGTTATACACACTTAAATGGGTATCAGTTGGTCATTCTGTTCTGCATACAAAATGCAATAGACAATAAATGACAGCTCGCTCCGCACTCAATTCTGAACCTTCCGAGTTTCGCAACATCACTTATCGGTGTACATAACACTCATTCTGAGTTTATATATATATAAAATGCAACTGATTAAGCCAGCCTTTTGCCCATAACTGATACCGTTAAATGCGCCAACTTTGCCTCTAGGGGTATCTTTGCCCATAAGGGAAGATTTAAGTTCAACTTGAAATATTAAAAAAAATATTGAATATGGTAATAATATTTCGCCTGTAGTAGAAAATTCAACATTATTTTGGTAATACTACAAATCAGCTTTGTTTCTAATGTGAGTCAGTCGCCTGTTAAAGCTTGTGCAAACGGGGTGTCATTTTGTGGTGCCAATTTTGTGTTTCACAATTTGGTCGAAAGCTGCTCAATGGAAAAAATCAAGTGAGTAAATTTTACATATATTATTAAACAGGTATAATAACATAATATTTCTAGAATAGTTTCATTAGAATTATTTATTTTAAAACCTTAGAAATGACGCTGGGCAATGTTATGAGTAAATATTCAGTCTGCTCGGCGTCAACTTTACCCACAACAAAACATGTCTCAGGGTATCACTCGTAACTTGATTTAATATATTTTTTTATTGACCTAAATAGGCGTTTTTTCAACCATGTTTAATAAAAACATCACACGACCATGGTTTTTATTAACATGCAATAGATATATTAATAATTCTACTCAAAGTTTTTTTCATTAGTTCACCTTTATTATTTATTATTTGTCAGAACGCAAATTGCCAGTAAAAATAAACTTCGCATTCGGTTAAGGAAGAGTAGAAGAAAGTTGGGTTCTCGAATGTATAAAAATTATTCACAAGAAATGCTCGAGTTGGCCGTCGAGTTGGTTGCCAAAAAAACAATATCTTCTAAAGATGCTGAACGTCAGTTTGGCATACCTAGGCGTACAATTTTGAACAAGTTGTTGGATGTCCAAGACGATTAACAAATGTAGAAGAAGCCAAAATAATCATAATTAATTTTAATAATTTAAGCCAAACCGTAAAGGATGTGCCTCCAGAGAATATAATTAATTTTAATGAGACCAACTTGACTGATGACCCAGGTGCGTGAAAATGTATTTTTCGAAGAGGCATCGAGTATTCTGAAAGAGTTGCTAACTCAACCAAAGGTAGCATTTTTATAATGTTCACAGCTACAGCAAGCGGCACCACCTTGCCAACATACGTCGTGTACAAAGCAGAAGTGAAGCAAAGCAGACAACTTGTATTCAGAATGGGTTGCTGATGGGCCATGTGAAACTAGGTATAATCATACCAAATCTGGCTGGTTCAATTCAGCAGTCTTCGAAGATTATTTCAAAACAATTATTCAGCCATGGGCGGATTCAATCTCAGGGGCCAAAGTTGTAATTTGTGACAATTTGTCAAGTTATTTAAGTGTGCAAGTGATTGAGCTATGTGAAAAGCATAATATAAAATTTGTTTTTATACCACCGAGGTCTACACACATTACACAGCCCCTTGATGTGACTTTTTTTGCTCCACTCAAAAAGGCATGGAGGAAAATTTTATGAATACAAATTGAAGAATCCCACTCGGACCGCATTAAATAAAAAACACTTCCCAAAACTTCAGAAGAATCTAATTGAATCTATCCGTCTAACAGAATCCAGCAATATAAAAAGTGGATTTTTAGCCTCTGAGATATGTCCTTTGAATCGACATCAAGTTTTAAAACGGATTCCCGAATACCAGGAAGAAGTGGTTCTTTATGGCATAGATGACGGATTTTGTAATTATTTAAAAGAGTGAAGGTTTGCCAAGCCAATGGAGGTAAAGAGAAATAAAAAAGTTCACACTGAACCAGGAAAATCTATTAGTCTTTTAGATATTAATGTTTCCAGTCAAAAAACCTCTTTAAAAATGTCTACTAAGAAAAAAAAGATACACAATCGTCCATTATTGGCAATCGAAAATCGGTCTAATTATGAAGTTACTCACATTCTTGATGAGCAAACTGATTTTTACATTGATGTTTGCAGCAACAACAAAAATACTACAGAATTTCAAAGTCTAGATGAAAAGGAATACATGAATATGCTGTTAGATAAAGAGACAGGAGTAATGAAAATGAAAAAGGACATGATGTTAGACCAAGAAAACATGAAATTAGACGAAACGACAGGTCTCATGAAATCGAAAGAAATAATAGACATAGTATTAGTAGATATTAATACCGGAGAAAAAGTGCAGTCGGAATTGAAATCCGATGTAACAGAACAAGCAACATCCAAAACTTGTAAAATAAAAATATTATCAGATTTATTTTTAAAACCTGCATGTATTGAAGATATTTATGGACAGTCGACGTCGAAAGTAACACAACATCATTCCTCATTTAACATTCTTAAACCACGGAGAATTCCGTACCACAATAGTGACACAGACACTGACGTTTCCGAAAATATGTACTCAGAGATTCAACAGACACTGAAATATTATCTTCATCTGAAGAAATAGAAAATGAATTCTAATTTGAAACAAAAGAATATAAAAGTAAAGATCCAATGAAAGATGAAAGTGCTCAAAACGATTTGCAGTTCTTGCAAATTGATAAATATGTGTCGGTGAAATTTGACACAAATAAAAATAACAGATACTATGTAGGAAGAAAGACCAATATTGATAAAATTGTATCTATAAGTTTTATGCGAAAAAAAAAAAACAATCTCAAGTTAAAGATGAGTCTCGAGTGTAACTATTTGATATTGTCAAAATATTGTCAATTCCTATTGCCATGTGACGAGGATTGCTAAAATTGAACGATGATATGAATATTCAGTAAGGTTCAATAATAATAATCAATATCCAGTAAAACACTTGAATATTGAATATGAATATTGTGGAATGAAAGCAAATACAAAGTTCCTTCGATCATTTTTCGACAATTCTTATAAAACATATGTTATTGATTTTTGTGTGAAAATGTGAAATATTACAAAATGTTCCCTATTACCTACTTGCTTAGCTTAGCTTAGTTATACGAAATTATTTATTATAGTTACCATCTACTCATTTACAAATTAATATTGTATTTGTTCATTCAATATTTTCGTAGAATCGACAATATTGTTGCTATTTTATTGTTCTGCAGTTCGTTGTATTGTTTGGTGGTAGCCCTAATCTGTTGAAGCCGCTAGTATGAAAAAAGGCGGAGATGGCTTGGTAGCATTGCACAATCGTTTTTTGGCTTACGTATTGTTAATTAAACTTCCGTATTTATTTACAACTTAGTCTTTTCCTGGAAAATTACAATATATATTATTTATAGGTCCGTAAAGGGCATATTTCGATGAAAATAAGAAGTGGGCAAAGTTGGCTAAAATTGCAGCTAATTTTGCCCACATAAAAAAAATCGAATTTTGACTTTTTTTATTGTATTTTTCCTGTTTTTGTTTTCAAAAATACAATTCTGCGATCATGTTACTGTCTCTTGTCATTAAAAAAATATATCCTTCCTTAATATTTTTTCGAGAAATATCAAGTTTAATGAAAAAAGCGGGCAATGTTGGAGCATTTCACGGTAATAAAAATATGAATAAATAAATAAATGCATACCAAAAACTTACATATTTGCACAGGATTATATTTTTTGACCTCACTGAACATGGTATTGAAAACAGGATGGACTGTCTGGAATTATAAGTTGAATTGAATTAATATAATACAGTAAAACCGCGCTAAAACGAACCCCGCTATTCGGAAAAATGACGTGTATCGAAATTTTTTTCAAAATTAATTCCTCACATTCAATTTTTCATACAAAAATTAATTTATATAACGAAATTTCGTTAATATGTATAACAATTTTTTTTTATCCCGTACGAAAAATATCAATACATTTACGTAAATATACAGCGATAAAAAATTTTTTTACAACGAAAATATTTCGGCCGTATACGGTCGTGTTTGTCAATTGTTTTATTGCCTTCTCCTTGGGATTATAATAATCCCTTATGAAGCCATTTGGCATAATCTCCGCGTCGGATTTAATGCCGATTGTCAAAATAGGTTTGAATGGCACCCTTTCCACACTTAGCATACACGTGTTCACGCCTCTAAAAGCGTGTAGCGGCTCTACAGTTAAAATCGAATGTTGTTTTATATCTGCATGACATTTTGGAATTTCCAAAAATATCGTCGAATTTTAGGTTATCTTATATTGTTTCGTAAAATGTTTTCAATTTAATTTATTATCCATTTGTTTATCTGTTAAAACAACAAAACTAAATAGATTATTCACAGTTTTCTTTGTATAGAAAATCCTCCATAGTTTCCAGAATGCCTTATTAAGTTATATTCCATATTAAACTGACAATAATGGGTGTCTTGTTCGCGGAACTTGCGAACTTTTAGCTGCGCTACATTTATTTCCACGGCGCGCGCGGAATATTCATATATTAGGATTTTTTTTTTCTTATTTCGCTATATGCGGGAATTCGTTATTTTTTGGTCCCTTGGAATTCCCAATAACGAGGTTTTACATTAATTGGCTGATTTAGGCATTTAAGGATTTGTCGAGACCTTAAATAAATCTATTTCAATTCAAGAGCGCAAGAGTTTCGACTTTCTTTGGTATGTTCAAATTCATTCTTTTTATTTCAATTTAATTATTTGAAAAAAATGTGATCCCCTCTTGAACTGATAATCATAAACATGATACTCAGTTCAACATGTTATGTATAAGAAACCCTTTGGCACCTTTATTTATTATAATCAACAATACTTAGGTGCCGGTGGCTTTTTGTATTGCACAATTCGGAAAATAAAATCACCTTAATCCAATATTGTTACATTCCTTACAAATATTTTTACTTACAAATTGTGCGGTCGCCATGGCTGACTTGTTCGCCTGTCTTTCAAAATCTTTCTCACCAGACAACACGAAATTGGGATCTAAAAACATTTAAAATATTGTTTCAGTAAAATAGTTTCTCATATCATATTTAAGCTGTTGTCGTTATTTTTTCCTTTGACCATTTGAAATTAGTGCAGAATGACTATAATAGTTTAAGCTTAGAATGAACAATGGTGAACACTCTAAAAGCAATTGTACTTTACCATAAATATAGTCATGCTCGCGCACTTTCTTGAATTTTCCTCGTCGGCCTTCGTAGATGTGCATCATTCTCGTAGTCATTGTGAATTTATACAATAATTTGTGTGCTGCAAATCTGCACCCTCAAAACTATTCATTTGACAACTGCGACAAAGATGTGTTGCTTATTTGTTTATTGATTTGACAATATGTTGCCATGGTAACCTGTTAATGGTTTTCATAATTTTATTAAATTGGTAACAGAAGGTGATAAGTCAATTGTGACCATTCATGACGTGATAAGAGAATAAGCCATCTAATATTTTTAATTTATAAAATATTATTCCCGTACAGACAATGTCATCTAATATGTTTCCGAGATGTGAAAATATCAAATGATGGTAAAGAAAATCTTTTGGTATTTTGTATGGAGATGAGCATGACGTGTTCGACTTTGGTTTACAGTAAAATCATAATATGTACATAACTGTTGCAGTCTAGATCGATTTCTAGGTGCAAGAACTCTTATCAACCCACGTCACATCTATATTCTTACTACATATTATCAAACCGAGCTGAGAGCTTTTATGAAATTAGGACTAACTTGGCATCCTGGGCAGAGGCTTGAACCCTCGACCTCTTCAGCACTAGGCGTAGTGTCTTACCTCTAGACCACACACGCGTACAAGGACATTGTACTCAAAATGCCGTTTGTTAAGTGAGCCTATGATTGTCATGGTGTATCATGCATCAGTTCAATATGTTTTAATAATACAATCCAGCCAGCACAGCACTACTGTTACTTATTCTACTATTGTACTGATTAAATTTGAAAAGAGTGGATTAAAACAATTAACAGATAATAATATTTATTTCATAAACAAGCCATAATTACCTTATTAACAATTCTTTTACAAAAATCTAAACCAATAAGACTGAACATTAATCTTTAATTGAGTCCACAACGTTGAATATGACAGTGGGCGGTATTACTGCGGCCTTTGTTCAGTTCAGCATGGCTACTTTGCACTACTAAAGTGAGGTTTGCGCCTGATTCCCTATAGACACTTGTGGATTTGTCATAATAAAAATGTTTTCAGGTTTTCACGACCAGTTCCAGAAGTTCAGAATCTTCTATGAAAAGTTTTCTGGATAATCCTGCCATGTATCTCCGAACTCTTAGATCCTCGTTGCAAGGAGTCGGTGTTATGTATTAACTCACAATACCTTTGTCAAAAGCGGGGAGTATCGTTGTTGGTACTACATTAAGTATTGGCTTGGCTCGCATGCCGTGTTGAAAGAAGGATGTGTTTGTGAATACATGTTTGATGGTTTTAACATATCCATGACAAGGTAATACATATATAGAATAGAAAACAATTAAAGTTATATAAAGCTATTACCACAGGTACCCAACATTGCTAAAAGCATATTTTATCATGTACATATTACAGGTAGCCCTCAATTTACAGAAGTGAAACTGATGCAAAAATAATTGTAACTCCATTCATTTTGAACCTAGAGAAAAAAAAAATTATTTTACATACAGATGAAATCTACCTGATTCTTGTTAAATTGAATTGTTGATTTTTTAAATTGAATTCAACATACATTCTTTTATTCATTTGAGACAATTTTATTATTATTCATTAATTTAGCAATATTATAATTCCTAGAAGACCTGGAACATCAATACAGTAAAACCGCGATATAACGAAACCCGATATAGCAAAAAATGACGTATATCGAAAAAAAAATCGAAATTTAGTCCCTAAAACCAATTTTTCATACAAAAATGCATTCATATAACGAAATCCCGTTAATATTTATAACAAAATCATTTTTGTCCCGTACGAAAAAATGTCAATACATTTACGTAAATTTATAACGAAATAAAAAAATGTTAAAAGATGAAAATATTATTTTGCACTTACAAAGCCGCGCCGATGCATCTGACGGATGCGAACAGTTTTATGGCCTTTTCGGCGGTGCACGGCGGTCAGCCGACAAGGTAGTAAAATAATTCAAACTTCTTTATGTAGGCCCATAAAACCATTTGACATAATTCTTGCGGCGTTCTCTTAGACATGTTTTATGTACGCATACGCCTCTAATATGATTGCAATCCCAGACCCAAACAGCTGTAAAATACAAAAATTAACAGGAACCCCCCGAAAGTTGCAATATGTACTTATTGGAAATGTCAGTCTCAGTGTAACGTCTGTAGAGTTAAGTTTGTTCCGTTTTTAACGCGATTATTGCATGACCAAACTGAATATTTACATAAATTCATTTTCGTTTGACAATTGTTTTCGTGTGAACTCTTCAATAATATAAATAATTCGTTAAAATATTTTATGGACTATTTTTGTACAGCATTTTGTATTTCTATTAACTATTGTTTTCCTAATGTATTTTATTTTAAGTGAACAATGTTAACGATAATTTTTAAGTGAACAATTTTAACGATTATAAATATATTTTGAAGTGGTTGCCGCCGTTACCGGTAAGTACCTTCGTAATTTATATACGACTCATTTTATAAAAATGCCACGATTCAACTGTAAAATTGTTATTTTTGAATTATTTTGTATGTTTCATGCCCAAAACTATGTTTGAAGCGGCTCTACATTTAAACACACTTAAAATATTGTTTTGTGTTTGCAATATTCTGGAATTTATAAAAATATCTTCCAATTGGTGTCGAATAGGTTCTGTTCTTAATTTAATTCCTTTGATTATCCATTTGCTTATCTGTTTTAATAACAAAACTACTAAAAATATATAGCTATTCAGTTCCCTATGGCCTTTTTCCTCCTTTGTTTGCAGAATTTGCGATCTTTTTTGAAGCCGCGCAACATTTTTTTGCGACAGCGCGTAACATATAGTAGGTTTTTTAATTTTTTTCGTTATATCGCGGTTTTACTGTAGTCGTTTTATAAACGAGGAAAGTTTCTTATGTACATACTGGAAGTATTTTTTAAAGAAACACTTTACTTCCTTGGACGCTACACATCTTAAACTACTTGTCAACATAGTTGCCACCATTAGTGAAGCGCTTGTCATAACGGGGTATCAATTTTTGTATACCTTTGTCATAGAACTACGCCACATGAGATGAAAACCATGTCTGTACTCCGTCTTTGAGTTCATTATCAAATCATCAAAACGCTTGCCACCCAGAAACCGCTTCAGATGAAGAAAAATAAACAACCGACAACATTCCATGATTTGTAACAGAATTACAGGACACACTTGGTAATGAATGTCAGTTGGTTTTATCTTTCGTACATTCGAGAAACGAATCACGGATTTCACAGTCGGCGGGCTGATCTATTGTCTTGAATATTTCAACCACTCAACCAAAATGGTCACACTATGTGCATATCTAACATTGCATGTGGCGAGTCAACAGATGAAAGAAACCATTGGGCATGTGCAACATTGCAACCGCAGCGCTACACCGGGTACATCTGGCAACGGTACTTACTTAAAAACTCGTATATACATATACATAAACTTTTAATGGAGGGTGGTTTCAAGGTTTCTTTGTCACGATAGAAGAAAGTGTGAAAATGTCCAAAAGTCGCAGACCCTCTGCAATAAGACAGTATTTCTATTGAAATGTACATAGAATAATATCGTTAAGATTCTATGAGGTAAAGCCAAAAGAAATGTCCTTGTTTATTATAGTGAGAAAAGGAAAAGAAAAAAGTTAACTATGAAGGGGCACTATAAGGATTTAATAACTAACTGCCAGAACGTAACAAATTTAAAAATATATTCCAAAAAAGCTTTGTAAAATATTGCACGGGCTGTTTTGCTGATTGAAATCGAAGCGAGGGTATACAACTCTCAAAATGATTCTGGGATAGGGTGGGACCCTTTGGGGTTTCCTTCAATATTATAGAGAAATTTAAAAAAAATATATATATTTATTCTGATATTTTTTAACAAAAAAACTAATTCCATTGTTATTTATGATATTTTTCCACAATTTGGGTAATTTATCAACGCCTCGTTTGTAAAATTCTTGCGGTTTTGATTTAAAAAAGGAATCTAGATGTTTCCTGACATTTATTAAATTGAAATTTTCTTCTCAAAGCGAATGTTTAATATACCTGAATAAATGATAATCTGACGGTGCTGTCAGGAGAATAAGGCGGATGTAGTAAAAGTTCCAGATCCAGTTCCTTTATTTTGTCCCGTGTAATTTTCATGGCGTGCGATCCCGCATTGTCGTGTTGTTAGATGCACTGTTGATTATTAACTAGGACTAATTGTTTTTTAAATAATTCCACCTTTAATCTCTCCAATTGAGTATAATAAAATTAGGCTGTGATGGCCTGATCAGGTTTTAATCATTCATAATGAATAGCACCCGAAATATCCCACCAGACACATAAAAGAATCTTTTTAAAGGTCAATGATGGTCGAGGTGTTGAAACTGGTGTTTGACTTGGGGAAAACCATTGCTTTTTTTATATGTGGATTGCTATAGGATCCATTTATTGTCTCCGAAATAGATCTGTCTCATATCTGCTTAGCAGCGAAGAACAAATTGTCACACGTTGACACAAGGCCAATGGCGATAGACTGTGAATCCTGAAATCCTTGCCTGATGATTTCTACCAAACCTTTTCAAATGATCTTTTACCGTCGATCAGGGATAACCGATCTCTTCTAATAATTTCTTGATGGTTTTGCATGGATCTGATTTACCAGTGAGTTTAACACGTCGTCTTTTCTTTTAGATTCTGTTTTTGAATTATTTAAACCATCGTTGGCATTTCCGAATGTTCAAAATACCACCAAATAAAAACAACAAAAAACATTACGACTGCTTCTCCTCGATATCTGGCCTTGACATTTTTACTATGGGTGAAGAAGAAAAAAGTGAAGTGAAAACAGTAAGAGTATGAACAGAGCTACAGAATAATAACAATGCTGATGCACTTCCTCGACTGCAGCCAAAAGCAAACTGACTTCAAAACATTTCTTTTCGCTTCATCTAATACTTTTCTATAAACTTCCCCGTTAACAAGCATTTCCTGTTTGAAATAAAACTTGCAGTTGGCTGCCGAGATTTTCTCACCCTTTTATAATGTATGCCAACACGCTGCTTTCCACGTTAGCACTTTTCTCCCAGTCGTGGTCCCAAGATAACCGATGAATCAAACCATTGTAAACCGAAGACTACCTTTAGTGATGGAGCAAATTTGGCAGCTATGAAATAAGTGACTTAATATTTATGCATTACTCTGTAGTCTAGCCAGCAAGTGCAAGAACGCCTTCAGAAATGTAATACAATAGGTGTACATTTTGTTAGCAATTTAGGATTCAATAATGATGTAAAAATAATTAGACTAACGTAAATTAAAATAATCCTTCGTAATCTTTGTGCTTCACCATGTGTCTGTGCATATTTTTCATTTTCCTACAACTGTATTTACAAACATCACAAGCCAGCCTTCCCGGGGAATGCACCAATTTATGACTCCTCATTTTATCCGCTCTTAGACTCTTAAAGTCACATCTACTGCACTCGATCAATTTCTCACTGTTGTGTGCTAATTTGTGATTCTTCAGAACAAAGGCAAATTTACAAGTGTACAAGCACATGTCGCATTTGTACGGACGTTCAATTTGATGTTTAACTTTGTGAATTTTCAAAGCAGATGCGTGCTTGGAGTGGTAATTGCACACATCGCACGAAAATCGTTTTTCTACAGAGTGCGAGGATATATGCGCTTTCAATGCAGTTATGTGATTACAGGAATAGTCACACAGCTGGCATTCTAAGATCTGTCCCTCGACGTGACTCAACTTGTGAGCTTCGATCGAGCTGACTCGGTTGCTGCAGAAACCGCACTCTGTACACTGAAATAGTTTCTTCAAAGAGTGCGTCAAGCGATGGTTTCTTAGAACTGAAGAACGGTCGGTAGAATAATCGCACAAGTCGCAACGGTGTGTTTTACGGCCACCGTGCAATTTCACCTTGTGACTGTTTAAAGAGAGCGGTTTTTTACAGGCATATGCGCAATCACTGCATGTGAAAATTTTTGTGTACGTTGTTTGGACTGTGTCATGTGTTTTCGCATGCGCATTGAACTCTTTCAATGTGTCGCAGGTACCTCGGCACGTGCTGCACGAGTAAAATATTCCATTACCTTCATCTAAGATTCGCTTAACTTCTGGATTTTCTAATTCTTTATCAATATCATGGACACTTACAGACATTGTTCTTTTTCTAAGGTCCTTAGGTATCTTTGGTACTAAAAAAATTACAGACTCTTCGTCTAATTTTGAATTTGATGACTTTTCTGGCATTACATGATTGATGGAAAAGTCAGAATTAATAGCAGTATCATTGACGGTAATCAGTTTGACATCTTTATTATTTTCTTGATCCGATGTTGCCATTTCTTGTTTAATTATCATTGGTTCAATGACTTCAAAATTCTGGGCGTTCTCTCCCATGTTGCGAATATGGCGATGCGCGGTCCCGACTGGAACCTAAAACATAAAGAATAAATTGTGTAACTAAAACATAGATTTAAACCACCAGCATTCCTCGTTCATTGTCCGCTGTTTGTGCATTAAAACAAATATCGATATTTGCCATGACAAGATTTTTTTATAGAATGTTTTGTATATTCCATAACACTAGATTTATTCTAACATTGCAGGAAAAGAGGAAACCATGATGTCAATATGTAAAATATACATATTACGATCAGCGCTATTTTTGTAGAACAGTAGTTTCCAAAACTCTGGTTTGCGGTCAAAATAATTTATAGTGAAACTAAAAATAATATGCATAATGGCATTCATATCATCGACTATGTACAAAACGTCTATCAACTATTTCATAAATATTTTGTGTTGAAGGTTGCACATATAGGTACCTATTTCATCATTAAACAGAATTTAATAGAACCTCGATTATCCGAGACTACGTATTAATGGAGCCAAACATATTTGACAAATTGTGGAATATCGCAGCAGATTGGCAAAGAACAACTACTGTATTACATCAATTATAACAAGCACCCTCATTTTTCCAAGTCAGAAATAAAAAAAATATAAATAAAGAGAATAAAAACTTTATTATTAAAATGAAAGACATCACACTGCATACATGGTAAGTTTGTGTTTCAATGCAGCGGCACAGTGAACTCTATTTGAGGACATTTAAAGCAACAATTTTATTCCAAAAATTATCGCGTTCAACCGTCACCGAGCGATTACTGTAGCAGCCGCAGTGGCGACTATTAACTCACCCCCACCTCCAAGGATCATCAAGATCATTTTTGAGATAACTCCATTGAGTATAAGACGCACCATGAATGCAAAGACACCAAAATAGGAAAAACCCACGCATCTTATAATTAATGTAATATGGAATAAAAATATAAAGGAGTTTAATAAAAGATAAAATGTTAATATGCCATTTGATAAAGAGCTTGCTTCTTTAAAAAATATTAATAAAGATTTGTAATTTACACTTTTGAAACTCCCCTTTCAATGATATGATCATGTACCACTTTCTTTGCCATTCCTGGAAGTCATAACATACATACATACGCTTAAGAATCTCGACACTTACTATTTAGGAGATGAAACTTCATCTTTTGAGGATTTGTTTCTGTGCTGGTCTGTTTCATTTCAAAGACACCTACAATAAAAATATTCTCCCACTAAGCATCGTACAGCTTCAATATTCACAAATTTCAACACAAGACCCATTTGATCGAGTGTCAAAAGTCTGGGAATAATCTAGAAATGACAAAATGGTCTTAAAGTATTTCTAAAGGCTACCGTTAAACTGTGATGTGATCATTACCCCAGCAGAGTTGATTGTTTCCTCGGTTAAAGCAGTTACCGGCGCATCTTCGCCTTCCAACAATTCACAACTTTCTCAAAAATTACTGTAACAATGAAAATAGGTGCAACGTGACTAACAGAGTCTCCAAAGGCTTTCTGAAGCGCAATAAATGTCTGCAAGGTGGTTTTGTTCAAGCGATCACAAAATGTAATCACGTAATATTTGTACTAATTCATCCCATGCGATAAATGAAACTTCATATTAATCAGGTGTTATTTGATGCATAGTATGTTGTTAGCTTTTATTGAAAACCTCTCAAATATAATTTCAGAAATATTTTAAAATTTCAATTTCGGGTCAGCATAGGGACAGTCACACTAAGTAAAGCTATAATGCATATATTATAAATAATATTTTTGTCTCAAAATGAGAAAAGTCACCCCTGAAGTTTATATTGTAACAACCTATGAGACACCCAGTATATATAAATTGGCCCACTATTTCAAATCATACATAATAATCACATTAAGAATAACCACTCTATAACAGACTTGGCTGTCCGCATTATTAAACTTATTAAATATCCAATGTCTACAAAATAAACAGGAAATTCTTCTTACAATTCTTCCAGTTACAATTGGTGAACACAATATATTACTATGCATAGTTGAGTCCACATCTTGAGCACATTTCCATCATAATCTTTTCCTTACTCTCTTTGTCAATTGCAAAATGTCATTCATACAGAAACCAAGATTCCAAAGTTTGAGAAAATTGCCAAAGAACGAGTAAAAGTTTCAGGTTGCATAATGGAAGTTTTCGGAACGTTGATCTGGTACTTTTCAGCCAGATATGATAATATATTCAATAAATGAAATTAAAAAGAAAAAAATATATCAAGTTCCTCAGCATGATATGTGTAAAGTAAATAAACGCAAAACAAAAGTTGATTGACCAAATGTTTTGTTTATCCCTGACCTATAAATGATGAAATGAACCATAAATGTGCCTCGACATCACCACTGAAGTATAAAATTATATTTTTGTTAAAGATGGAGAGTTGTGCAATTATTTCATGCAAAAGGAATCACACAACACAAAAAATAATAATGGGGACAATTCACTAGCGGTTTGAAATATTGTAGCCTTTCACGTTGAATCAGTCAATGCAGGCAGGGGGTTGATCACACCAAGGCAGAGCTTGGGGCCAAACAAAGACTGAAAACGCACCTTTTCACAAAATCGAATCCATAAGTTCACATTAAATTTTTTAATATTAAATACTAGTATAAAACTGAGAAGAAGTGTAGAGAACTCTTGAAGTGGAATTTTTAAGAAAACATCCAATGTTATTATTATAATCCACGATCAATGCTTCACGCGGCTTAACCGGTGTTTGCTCGCGAACTATATAACTATCATATCCATGAAAGATCTTTAATTAATAATTATGAAATACGATGAAAAATTGTTTACCTACTCAAACGCTGACAGGGAAAGCGAGTCTGTAAAATAATTTATTTTTGATTACTCCGATTTGAAACGGGAAATAGAAAAATAAATGTTTGAAATTGTTATTAAAATTTTATATCACTTAATTAATAAATTATTGTTATGAAAAAAATTTTCGGCAGAGTTTTTCAAATAGATAATACAAAATATAATGATATAAACACGAAACCTTTGACATATTTTGACAAAAGGCGTTTGATTTAATCCATAGATAAGGTTTAATCTCTTATCTATGGTTTAATCTCTATTCTATATTTCATATTGTTATCGCTGTATAGTGCGAACGTCAGCGGTCAGGTGAATAAGAAAATCGTTCGGATAAGTACCTTAAACAAAAATAAAAATATTTTTTAGAGAATTTGTAAGAGCAAATATAAATATATAATTTAGATCTTGTTAGTTATTTAACTTATTAATTAATTTAGATCTTGTTAGTTTATTTTATTACACACAGTATAGTTGCTGCACAGTTCGGAAAACAGTCAGTTCTATTTCTAATTTGTATGCAAGTTGGCAAAAACAAAAAACTTAATTAAAAAATTGTGTTTCGATAAGGAATTTCTATACATCTGCACAATAATTACAATTTTGATAAAGATAAACCGAAAGAGGCACCTAAATATGAAATTTTTGGAGTAAGGTAAAATTAGAAACTTACAATGTATATAAAAATTAAATATATGAAAAAATCAAAAAATGTGTCAATCATTTCTGGATGTGTTGCATTAAAAATGTGTGATGTTATATCTCATTTGGTCACTGCTATGCAAATATTGCAAGTAAGTACATTTTTGAGATCCTGTCCAGAGTTTCCAACACTTAATATTCCACAAATCCTTATAGATTGCATAATAATAATCATAGGAAGGTTTATTTACTGTTCAACTAGTAGCCCGCCCGCTAATCATTCTAAATTTTTAAATACCTTGATATATTATTTTTTCATATAAATAAAATAACTTGGAGTGATATTTCGATTAACTACATTTTTATTTATCGCAAAAGAAAAAATAGCGTGGGTTAGAAGTTGGACAATGCTATTCTAAAGAACCAGAATCTCAATATGAGATGGGACAAAACACTCCTGTTGGACATCATACATGAGATTTCATCATATACAGCTCTTTGATATACACAACAAATAAATTTGATAATAATTAAATCTTTTTTACAAGAACGTATTTCTAATCAAAGGTATGTCGATACTTACATAGATTTTTCATTACAAAACACTGATATTGAAAAAATGCAATACTTTGAGATCTACTTACTTTAAACCAAACTGTTATTTGAAGGCTAATGGATACAGGGATGAAGGCCTGGATACAGGGAAAACAAAGCTGTGGGTATTTGTTTAAATAATAATTTATTAATAAATTCTTAAATAATCTTTAATACCTAATCATAATTAACAAAAATTTATTTACAAATTAATGTCTTTTATAAATCTTTAAACTTCAATTGCAAAGTTATGAATGTTACCTTAGTTGACTTCTAAGAATATTATAATTTTCTAATTGCACTATTTATTGATGAATCTTCGGATGAACTTTCATAGGAGATTGATGTTCCTTGTTTTCGAGAACAGCGATAAGTTCCTGCCTTGATTTTTTACTGTCACAAGCGCAATTGATTAAAGCTGTCAGATGCTTGGTCGAATATTCAGTGTGCTCTTTGATGAACTCCTCTAAATCTGGCTTCGTTAAGTAATACGCTTTAACATAAGTATCCACATACTCTTGATGCGGAACAGGCTTCATTCCGGAGATTTTCATAATCTTGGAAAGAAGCTGTGTGTAATCTAGTTGCATTAAACCGCGCCCGCTATCCGAACATTTTGACACGTTTGAAAAACCTTCAACGATCGTATGAATCACAAATTTTGCCACAGCTGACCATAACGATTTATGAACATCGTTTGAAATCGGAACCGTGTGCC
The DNA here is from genome assembly GCA_022840565.1 of Eubasilissa regina. NCBI lineage: Eukaryota > Metazoa > Arthropoda > Insecta > Trichoptera > Phryganeidae > Eubasilissa > Eubasilissa regina. The sequence goes on along the minus strand of JAINEB010000021.1, from coordinate 86,355 downwards.
CTACTTGATCTAGTCGCATAGAAAATACTTGTAGATCCCTCACGATGTGGTCAACGTACTGACTGTGTTGCGACATCACATTTCTTACTTCCCAGTTGACCTGTGACATTGACACAAGTACATTGCGAACATTGAAGGCTTGCGAAGCGACACACATAAAGATGGGTATTCTCAAATCAGACGACGCTGAAACTGTTTGCTCGTAAAACGTTTGGAGAATTATCCTCTGGTGTGGCGACACCAAACTTTCCAAATAGGGCTGCAAAACTTCAAATTGCTTGGCTAAAAATAAAAGACTCTCGACAGCGACTGTTCTCTCTGAAAGTCCATGCAAGTTTTCGGGATTGTTTAGATTTATTGTTTGCGAAGACGTAGGTTTTATGGTTTTTTGATTCCTTCCTTCATCGACTGTTTCAGATGCAGTGTCTTGAGTATCAGAAGAAATAAGATTGTTGTTAATTCGCTTTAGCATGGAATTTAATTTAGCCGAATAGAGAGTCGTAGATGACACTTTCAAATCAGATGCAAAAAAGAAATGAACAGAATACAAGTAATAGTCAAACATTTGGCTCATCAGCATTATAACTTCAAAAGAAATTGGGCGAAGAAATCTACACATTTGTAAATACTGACCGCAATCTCGTAAAACTGAAAGTGTCGTGTTAGTAACAATCACAGGATCTAAATGTTTTTTGGCAGCTATTTTGTTTGAGTTGATAGCAGCAGGATTCTCATCTATGAAATCTCTTGTCAATTCTTCAGGTTCATCTTCATCAGACGCTTCGGTCTGACTATCTGACTCATCCAAATCCAAGTCAGGAATATCCTCCTGAACGATGTTCTCTGATCGGAAAATATAAAAAGGAGTGTGTCTGTGATTACATGTGAAATACTTTCCCACATACAGACTGTCATCTTGGGAGTGAACTGAAGAGCTAGCGTCTGATGACAGAGTTCTCGTTGATACAGAAGTATCTTTTCTACTTTTGGTTTTTGCAATGCTCCCCGTTCCGGAACAAGCTTTAATGTGTCTTCTAATCTTTTCGAATTCCTGCAATTGGAGTACATTAAAACTGGATTTAACGGGACAAATCTCCCAACCTTCATTCTCGAGGAAAATCCTTAGAACTTCCATGCGTCCTGCGTGATAATTCTTCAAATAGGTCAAACTGTGGCTCTTTATAAAGCTTTGTAGACTATCAGATGTGTCACCGCAAAATTCTTCAGCAACTTCAATCAGTCTCTTCAAAATGCCTAACACTTGGACAAATTTCTCAAAAGGATACTGGGGTAAACCTGATTGCACGAGGAAGGTCGATACCTTTGATTGCACGTCATGCCAGATACGTGTTAAGCCGTTCTTCAACTTTTGCCTTACGTACTCCTTGTTTACATTAACTTCAAACTCCGAAGCGGAACCGTTCAGCTGTGAGCTTTCTGACGCATCTTGTTTAGTATGCCACTCGACAACACAGTGATAACTCAACATGACGGCCCAGAGGCGGTCGCATAAGTCCAGCAGGCACACCACTACACTAGTTTCTTTAATATTGGAACATAGCTCTTTCAGATTCATGTGCTCTTGTGAGCCCGGTTCTGCCAGCTCACGCTGGTGAGGTTTCAGAGCCTCCAGTGCTGAGACGTTGATCGCAGAAGCAAAGTGCATGTGTAGCTGGTCCATTGCGACTTGCGTTTTATCCAATAAAGAGTATGCCCGTTGCAACTTTGTAAATGTCTCCGGTTCGAATTTATAGCAAACACTTGCGAGTACCCCGTCCAATTGCTCTTCCGCAAGATTTAGAGTGTCCTGCAGACGCTGTGTTAATGCAGAAACACACTTAAAGTGCCTGTGATCGGTGGCTGCTTTTTGGCCTTCCAAAACTAATCTGATAGCGGTATCGTATTCTCTATTTTGCACAAGAGCTTGAACCTCTTCTTCGGCCTGTCGCAGACGACTGATCAAATGCAAAGATCTCAGCAATCCTTGCACGATTTGCCGTTTGCGAAAATTAGCTAAAATTCCAAAAGTACTAGTCGTTAAGTTTGTCTTTGCCGATTTTAATTTCTGGCGTCCGACTCGGCACGTTTGAACTGTTTCATCAAGTTGTTTTTGAATCGTTGTAATCTCTTTAAATTCACGGTCGCACAGGTCTCTCTTTTGCGATATGAGATGCAGAGCCTTGTTGGAAACGACTTGCTGCTGTCGCTTGAGCCTGACAAACATCTCCTCGATAGCAGTGCAGTCTGAAGGGGCACGTTCAAGAACGTACCGACCAGGGTCAATCTCATCGCTGGATGAGAAATAAACTTGTTCTATTTCTTTAAAGACCTCCATATCGGCGGCGCCATTCTCGCCGACCATTGTTCTACTATTTACGGTCACGAGTCCACTCATTCTCATCTTGTTGGGATTGCTCTGCAAATAAAATAGAAAAGATTCAAAAGTCTGATAAAAGTAAGCTCACCGCTGCTATATAGTGATTGTTGAAGAATACACAGACAATGGACACATCTTATAAACTTTATAAGTCGTATCACAAACCATTTCAAAATTATTGTTGTGTATTAACATTCTATTGCATTAAAATTACATTTTTTGACTTTTCTTTCAAATTTCCGGTGTAGGCCAAATCAGGTTAGGAAAGGTAAATTTAAATCAAATTTGTCCCACCTCCGTACGAATGAATAGAGTGGTGAGAAAGATATAAGAAAAATTGATATTGAGAATATCTAAGAGAAATATTTGACCAGTGACTAGATATTAAATGAAAAGGCACAATCATGTTAAATTCTCAGCCTATCAAACCAAAAATACTGCGGAATTTTCTTTACTCGTCTAAGCATGAACAGAGAAATGTAGTACATTCAGAAAATCAGATTTTGTTGAGGTCATCGAGGGTCAAGAGTATATCGAAAAAACGAAAAGAACTTTATATACCTATACATATACCTTTATGTCACCCGTTAGTATCACGCAACAAAAATATATCGCATATCAAACAGAAAATGTTATGTTTGTGTAATTGGAAGGAAAAACACATAAAAACTATGTGCTTACGTGTACTTATTTAATTAAACATTTTCCTTAATAAGAGATACCTATTTATCGTATTTACAACTTTGACAGCTGCTGCCGATAGCCCGGAAGCCACCCACGAAGCCACCGAAAGCTTACATCTATGGCTTACATCAGCCCATAGATACAAAACATATCAGCGGCCAACCTTGGAAAAAGTTCACACTCCACATTGTAGATAAATTTTATTAATATGTCAGTGCGAATTTCAACCAATCATAAAGTAAAAACGAATTTAGAATATATTTCTTATTGGTGGAAAGAAATAGTATGGCGATAATATAAAATCTATGGAGAAATGGAAAACTAGTTTTTTTTTTACATACTTCTGTGTCTATGAAATGTCAACAAGATTATGGTACTAAGTAAGAAATATAAAAAGATTACATGTTATTGTAAATCCTATGATACTTTGAAAAGGTAATTTTTTACTCAGGCTTTAGATTTGTATAGCGTTTTCAGGGAATTAGTTCGGTGTGTAGACGAACAGTAAAGTAAACAAATGGAGTCATAAGTTCCGTCATTGCGTCTCATGACTCGGTGTTGTGAAATAAGCTAAAAGTGATTTAATAATTCTAATTACTAGAATACAAGCCATTGTTGTACAGTTATAATTGTTTAGAAACACATTACAACAAATATTTGAGGCGTTATGTCGTATGGGACTATGTATAATCCTGTAAGTATTCAGAAATTTGTTATATTTTTAGCGTTTAACTTATTGAATTGCTATTGAACTGGTAAAGTTTCAAAACACAACTTTTTAAAAAGTACAATAAATCATGAATGTTCAATTTGTCAATTAATCTTATTGGAATTCTGCAATTAGGCCATCGATCTGTGAGCCACTGGTTTTGAGAAAACTGCGTTCATAGTCGTTTCTTATCTACGTTCATAATTCTACGCCCTATTGCGGAAAACGATTATTTTAATCGGGATTTTGCCAATTCCTAATTTGAAACTTCTGATTTATTTCAATTGATAGAATTTAGTATCAACAAGATTTTTCTTAAAATTTTACTATATAAGCCGTCGATTATGGTTGCTGACCCTGAATTCTTTATGCAATTAAAATGCTCTCTTGTCCGATCTAAAAGCTACTATAGTGGTACAAAAATATGGTGGAATTCCTTATTACACATGAAAGGTTTACACATTGAAATGCAAATGAATACTCTGAATATGCAATCTAAAAATTATATACAACTGAAAAATAATTTTGCGGGACTACAAATAAGTAGCTAAAATAGAAAGAATGTGACAATTTAAATGCCTGATGAAAGTTTGGAATTATTTCGTGGTATGGAAAATTTTAATTCAAAAGCCCCATTATTGAATTTTTTTTTTTTTAATAAATAATATATGTATATATACAAATGTACATGTACCATTCATGATTAATAATATAAGGAGATGTTCATTGTCTGCTTAATTAGACCAAAGTCTGTACTAAAGGTGACAGGTTTATCCGTTATATCTATCAATACAAATATGAAACCATTATTCTTAATCTAAACTAAGAATATTAAAAATGAAGTAAACAGGGTTATAAAATAATTCTAATGGCATAACTAAAATATTTTCGCTTTCCCATCATTGAAACACAATATAAAACAGGAAATTAATATAAAGAAATGATGTTCTGTTCATGTGATCATTTTCATGAATCTTTGCTCGGTTTTCTTTCTGCCAACATTAAGCTAGCTAAGAAGGGATTTGCAGAGAGCAATATATTATTGTTCTCAGCATATTTTTCTCTAGAACATTCCTAAGACTTCTGAAGAAAAATGTCAGCTTTCTTAATTTAGCGCAAAGTTTATTGACATGCTCAGACCAGTTTAAGAGTTAGTCAATCCAAATGTCAAGGTATTTAATACTTTTTATTCTCTCTAGCTCCTTACATTTGCATGCTGTGTATGATGAGTGTGTTACAATTATGAAGTATGTGAATTGTCGAGATTTGTGCTATGAGCCTTATTGATACTGAAACATATGTATTTGTTTACTTTTGTCAATATTGAATGTGAGAAGATTCATTTTAAACCATGATTTGACTTATTGTAATCCAATACCAGCATATGTGTAGACTTTATCCTACGCTTTTCCACAAAACAATAAAGCAGTGTCACCAGCAAATGTAATGATTTTTCCATTTCATTTATATACAACAGAAAATGGGTGGGCCCTAGAACACTCCCTTGTGGGATTCCAAAAGTGATTGTAGAATACTAACTCGTTTCATTCTCAATTCTAACTGTTTGTTGTCTTAGATAATTTAATTGTCTGTTAGATAATTTTTAAACCAATCTAGGGCTACTCCGCTAATACCCAAAGCTTCTAGTTTCCGCAGAATAATAGGGAAAGAAATGGTATCAAATGCTTTGGTTAGATCCAGGAAGATGCTAATATAATGCTCAAGATTGTATAATTATATTCAGTATATTCAGTGAGTGCAATAACAGCATCTTTTGTGGGTTTTATTTTTTGTCTAAAACCGTATTGGTTATTACTTAACAGTTTATGTTTGCCTATAAACTCTGTAATTCTTTTATTGATGACCTTTTCAATAATTTTTGAAATAACACAGTAATGAGATCGGTCTATAGTTTGGTACGACACCAGGGTCTCATTTTTGAAGAGAGAACATACATTAGAATGTTTTAGGGCAGCCGGGAAACAGCACGTGGATATACTGAGATTACAAATAAAGGTTAATAATGGTTTGATTATGTGATCCTTTCTATTTGTTAAAAAGTCACTTAATGGAGTCAATTCCTAGGGTGCTATTACTTTTTAGGTTAGTTATTATTTTTGATATTTATTCGATTTTTACTGTATTGAGAAATATTGAATTTTGTGTTCTATTTTGTAAGTTAACTCTTTTACTATGTTCAGTTTCAGAGAGTTTTATTTTATTCAAATTTATCAGGAAGGATTCCTGTGGCATTTGATTTTTTTTCTCGCGTGGTGTGGGTAGTATCCCTGATTATGTTCCAGGTTTTTCTTAAGGCGCGACTTGCAATACTAACTCATATTTTGGCGATTTTTACGAAAATGTGGGTTTTTATTATTCATTTATATCAGAAGTTATTCAATAGATTTGACTTTTTTTCAACTATTACTTAGATTGGACCTTTACATTAATATAAAACTAATAAACTGAATGTTATTTGTCATAATTAAGATGATACAAATATTATAAGAAAGACCGTGACCATTAGATACATTTTAGGCGTGGTACGAAATTGAGTCAATACAATAAATTAATGCATAAACAAAATATATTTTCTTATAATCTTGAAGCCAAGATTACGGAGACAAATCTATAGGAAACCAAATTAACAAAATGTTAAAAATAAATAGAGTTATGAATCATTCAATTTGCAGTACATTTGATGAATTTTTGACATTTTAAAAATACTTTGTTTTAGTAAAAACATACGTTTTTAAATAATATACTATATTTACTCACATGCTTTGAGGCTTCATTACTATTTCACTATTTAAAACTAAGTTTAATATCAGAAACACAATAATCATTTTTTAAATAATATATTTCCAGTCTTATGAAATATATTATTAATTATATCTCACACTGTTATCATGCCATTGTACTCGGCCGCGGTGGTCATGATATCCACGCTTCGATAAATTTTAATTAAATTTGGTTATAAAACACATTTTAATACAAATTTTGACTACAATATGAATGAATATTATACTTATTCTTGATACCAATTGCTTATTTTTGTAAATTTAATGGTTTTGAGCTGTTTTTATACGAAAACAGATTATAATTTTGATATTTCAACATAAAACATGCGTCAACCGATCGGTTCTTTTTAGAATCTGACAGCTCGTGCACACCTAATGCGTGGCGGCTGGCGCATGGCGTCTAGTGCCTGAATCCATTAATTTACAAAATTCAATGTGAAATTTGCGAACCCGTGATTTTTTTTGTTGGATTTGGTTCTCATTAAAAGTCAATAATATATTATTATATACATTATTGTTCTGAAATTACTGCCTCCTGTGACTCAAGATACCTAAGGTCAAAAAATATCCATTGACACGCTCTAGGAAATGTTCCAACAAAATTTTAAATGGTTATAAACTTCTTGGAAAAAAAATCGCAACGTAAGTTGATAATTTTTACCATTCTTATAACAATTATCTATTTGATTTAATAATATAAATTACATAGTTTAATATACATATATTATGTAGTGCAGATAAATTATTTTTTATTGGAAATACATATCCTTAAAGATAAATAATTTAATCAAAAGAATTATACATGACAGACCTGTCTGATTGATACAAATGTATTTGTTATAGTCATATAAATGAATAAACACATATTTTAATATTTGAGACATAAAAATACTGATAACTAAATAACAATAATAATAATATTATAAATTATTTTCAGGTTGTTCCCGAACTGAGAATTGAATGTGTGGGTGGACTCGTGGGAACTTCCTAAATTGGATGGCAAAAGAGTGGTTGACATACACCTATTCTTTTCTCAAATTAATCAAATTTACTCCCACAAATCAGTGTTTGGGTGACACAGGAACGAATATTGAATATGTGAAAGAACGTAAGATATTTCTAAATTCAGTTTAAAGTGTAATATGTATGGATCAAATGTTGTTTTAAATATGTGTAAAGAAAAAAACAACAAAATTCTGAAGAATGATAATATGCTTGATGAATATAATTATTTAAGAGGCTACTTTCATTTTTCCAGTTTGAATTTCGAGATATTTTTGCATTTTGCATACCCTTTCAAGACGAGACTAATAGTTAATTCATTTACAATATCAAGTAAACATAAAAGTGCGTTATTTTTTACGTAAATATTGCTAGAGTGAAAGGTATTAATAAAAAAGGACAAGTATACAATTGTTGGTTTTTTTAAATTCCTAGGTAATAAAGCTATCAGAAAATAGGCATTTCTTCAACATTCATAATACATATGTGTTGCCATTTGAAATTATCAGGCGAAAATGAAATAATTTGTTAAAGTTCTCACCTAAGAATTGTTATGTTTATGATAAAAAACATTGTGGTCGATAAACATGATTATTACAATCATGCCCCCGATTTATAAGGAAAAATTTGACGTAAATTCATACTAATAAATAATATTGACAACTTTTGAAGCAGCTGTATTTGTGAAGAGAAAACTATTTATGCTAATATTATATAATAATCATACTATGGTTGTAATAAAAAAGTTTTTTTTTTTAATATTTATTTATTGTTTTAATAAATTACATATTTATTAATATTAAAATATAAATGAAAATATGATAAAAGTATTATTATTCACTGTTAAATAATTAGTTGTTCATCGAGCACATTATCGTTATTCAGAATTTCGTTATTTTTTTTCTTCACACGTATTCAAAACAAAATTTGATTCACATTTATTACAATTTAAACTGAATTTAGAAATAAAATTTTATGTTCTTTCACATAGTCAATATTCGTTCATGTGCACCCAAACATCGACTTGTGGGAGTAAATTTGATTAATTAGAGAAAAGAATTGGTGTATGTCGTCGACCACTCTTTGCCATCCAATTTAGGAAGTTCACATGAGTCCACACATTCAATACTTAGTTCGGGAACATCCTGAAAATAATTAATAATATTATTATTGTTATTTAGTTATCAGTATTTTTATGTCTAAAATATTAAAATACATCTTTATTCATTTATATGACTATAACAAATACATTTGTATCAGACAGGTCTGTCATGTATAATTCTTTTGATAAGATTATTTATCTTTAAGGATATGTATTTACAATAAAAAATAATTTATCTGCACTACATAATATATGTATATTGAACTATGTAATTTGTATTGTTAAATCAAATAGATAATTGTTATAGAAATGGTAAAAATTATCAACTTACGTTGCGATTTTTATTCCAAGAAGATAACCATTTAAAATTTTGTTGGAATATTTCATAGAGCGTGTCAATGGATACTTTTTGACCTTCGGCATCTTGAGTCACAGGAGGCAGTAATTTCAGAACAATAATTTGTATAATAAAATATAATGAGAACCAAACCCAACAAAAAAAAACACGGGTTCACGAATGTCACGTTGAATCATGTGAATAAACGAATTTTATGCCCTTGAGGCGCATGCGTTAGATGCGCAATGCCATAGATAAGAGACGCAATGCGATGCAAGCTGCGCATGCGTTGTCAGATTCTTAGCGCTCAGATCCGTAACGTAGGTTTTGACACATGTATTATGTTCAGAAGTCAAAATTATAATCTGTTTTCTTATAAAAACAGCCCAAAACCATATAATTTACAAAAATAAGCAATTGATATTGAGAATAAGTATAATATTCATTCATAGTGTAGTCAAAATTTGTAATAAAATGTGTTTTATAGGCAAATTTAACGAAAATCCAACGGAGCACAAAACCCACGTCTGTCATAGCCGAATTGAACGGCGTTCTGAAGGTCCGATAGACAATTAAAATTATCGTGTTTCATAAGACTGGAAATATATTATTTAAAAAATGATTATTGTATTTCTGATATTAAACTTAGTTTTAAATAGTAGTTGAAGCCTCAAAGCATGTGATTAAATATAGTTTATTATTTAAAAACGTATGTTTTTACTAAAACAAAGTATTTTAAAAACGTCAAAAATTCATCAAATGTACTGCAAATTGAATGATTTATAACTCTATTAATTTTTAACATTTTGCTAATTTGGTTTCCTACAGATTTGTCTCCGTAATCTTGGCTTCAAGATTATAAGAAAATATATTTCGTCTCTACATTCATTCAGCGCATTGGCTCAATTTCGTACCATGCCTAAAATGCATCTAATGGTCGCGGTCTTTCTTATAATATTTGTATCGTCTTAATTATGACAAATAACATTCAGTTTATTAGTTTTATATTAATGTAAAGGTCCAATCTAAGTAATAGTTGAAAAAAAAGTCTAATCTATTGAATAATTACTGATATAAATGAACAATAAAAACCCACATTTTCGTAAAAATCGCCAAAATATGAGTTATTATTGCAAGTCGCGCCTTAACAGTGAATAATAATACTTTTGTCATATTTTCACTTATATTTTAATATTAAATATATATGTAATTTATTAAAACAATAAATAAATATTTAAAAAAATAACATTTCTTTTTATTACAATCGGAGTATGATTATTATATAATATTAGTATAAATAGTTTTCTCTTCACAAATACAGCTGCTTCAAAAGTTATCAATATTATTTATCAGTATGAATTTATGTCAATTTTTTCCTTATAAATCGGGGCAAAATTGTAATATTTTATAATCATATGTTTGTCGACACAAACGATAGTTTTTATCATAAACATAACAATTCTTAAGTGAGAACTTTAACAAATTATTTAATTTTCGTTTGATAATTTCAAATGGCAATACATATGTATTATGAATGTTGAAGAAATGACTATTTTCTGATAGCTTTATTACCTAGGAATTTAAGAAAACCAACAATTGTATACTTGTCCTTTTCTATTGATACCTTTCACTCTAGCAACACACTTTTATGTTTACTTGATATTGTAAAAGAATGAACTATTAGTCTCATCTTGAAAGGGTATGCAAAAATATCTCAAAATTCAAACTGGAAAAATGAAAGTTGCCTCTTAAGTCATTCTTATTTTTCTCTAACAAATCTTTGTAACATAATTCTTTGCTCTTTTTACAGCATTTTTACAGATATTGCAATAGGTTTTATATTATCTTTATAGGTGTGTGTTTTGGGGTTGGGTTTTGATTTTGGCGTGTATTTTATCTCGTTTTTTATACCTCGGACTAGTCCGTTGGTGATCCAGGGTTTAATATTTTTGTTTTTAATATGTAATTATGTATTTTTTGTTTTTTCCTGAATGGTGGTGAGGAATTTATTTGTTGTAACATTTACATCATTACATCATTTATGTGTTCTTGTTTTGAAGAATTTTTTAGTGGGTGAGCGGAGACACAAAATAGTGGGAAGATGGTCAGTTATCGGTGTTTCACAGACTGGGAATTTATTCATGTTTTATTTGAACCATTATGTGGTCTAGATACGCATTTTGTCTTGTGGGAAGATTTATTGAGGAAAGATAACAGTGTTCCAAAATTAGAGAGATAATGTGATTCAGTAGGGTTAACAATATTGATGTTAACGTCACCAGCTACAATAATATTTTTATAGTTAGCATATTCAAGTAGAAGTTTGTTCAAAGAATCCGAGAATGATTGATTATTGTAAAAGTTGGAAGTCTGTGTATCGCCAATACCACAGTCCTATTATTATTATCTTTAATTACTAATTGTATGTCTGGTTCCAAAATTGTACATTTACATAAACTGCAACTCTGTCATTCTAATTGTAATGTTTGGTTGTGTTGTATACATTGTATTCATCTATTTTCTTCGGTATGTAATAAAATGAGAAGATTGGCCTTGCACTATTATTTATAGATCATTGATTCATTTTTAATATTTGAATTGTACATTAAAGTTAGTTGTTTTACTTCAAGGTCATTTATAGGTTATTTATAAAAATTTGCTTAATGGAAGTTTATCAAAGAGATGTTCCCTCAAATGTAGTAAGTAAATTTTCTTGTATTTGTTTGACGGAGAAGTGGTTTCCAATCAGACATTTCCAGTGGACTTCACCCCATCATTCTGTTTAACTTGCTATTGCAGGATTATTGTATCAAGCTTTGTTGGATATAGTTTAATTGGCAAATACAGTAACTTCTCGGATTTTATAAAAGGCGTTTCCCAGTAGAATTAAGAGTCATGATTCCAAAGATGTTATATGTTTGTTAAATTTCAATATAATTTATTTTTTACTCCGTCTAAAGAGACAATTTTTTAAATTTTGAGCTTGGTTAATTTACATGAGGAGGCACATCATGATTAGGATAGGTTAGGTTAGATAGTGAGTACAATTGTACAATCTGTTGATGCCCGGACATATTTATGGAATGTGTTTGATTCTAAATGAATTTATATTGCAGTGCTTGAAAATACAAATAGTTTTTCACAAAGCAATTTTCAATTGGTTTACTCAGTTATGTAGGAAAACATGCTATTTCCAAATATTTGAGAAGTTACTCTTTAAAACTAATAAAGTTAGATGTACATTCAGGAGGCTTTTTTTGCTAGTTTGAGCTGACAGGAATCGCAACTTGAACCTTCATAGACCAAAGCAATGAAGTGTTTAGTTTCCTTTGTTACACCTGTTATACTTTTTATTTGTAACATCTAATCCTTTTTTTTTATTACAGCCTAACCCTTACTTGGGGCCCATTCAGGGCGGTCTCGCTCCCGGGAAGATGATAAGGATTCATGGGAATGTGCCGCCCAATGCGCAGAGGTTTGTCACAAATATGCTATCCCTGAATGTGAATTACATCCCGTTTACTCAGCATGACGCATAGTTGGGGTTCATACAATGCGAATTGGCTCTTCCTTGTAAATTTATTTAAATGGCCATCTTAATTTTTGACTTTGGTTTACGATTTATCTAATCCATTTATTTCTAACCTGTTTCCTTTCTTCAACTGAGGTGAAATATAAAACTGTTATTTATTTATTGTATAATATGTCATCTTACTGTAGGCAAAAGGTTAGTGCCAAGCATGATCTGTGTGCAAATATTGTGGCACGTGAATATCTCTTTATTGTGCAGTTTGACCATCAGAATGAAGAAACAAGGAAAAAATGTAAAGCTGATCTTAGTGAGTAAAATTAAGAAAGAATCACTATATATGACACAAGTGTCGATGGCACCAGAAATAGAGGATGTCCGTGGAAAACTTTGCGTGACCAGGTAAACCAGATACTGGAGGATGGTCCTATTAGAAGCCTCACGGCAAGCTTGTATGAAAATATGTATGAATGTGAATGAGATGAGAATTGTGTGTCAGGACAGAAGAGTGTGGCGCTCTATAGAGAAACGGTGTGATGGAAAGTTAGTCAGTTAGTAAAGTGAATTCAAGGCTGCTCGGTTGTGGCGTGTTCGGTGTCTACTCACTAACTGTCTATTCTGCCATATGCTTCCTGCATCAGTTGTCATTTCAGATCCTATTGTTGATCCGTCGTCAGGACAAATGTAACTCTAATTACGATACACTTGGGACACATTTTCTGGTTCATTCAAGGGCACTGTGTAAAGTAAATAAATTTACATGTTGATATATAAAATAAATTTTGAATTTCTGGTTGCAAATCCTGGTGTGAATGGAAATCCATTGTTGTCATCCACCGCTTCAATTAAAGAATTGTAAAAACAATAAAAATAATAAATAATCCTCTAGGTTTGCGGTGAACCTCCAGTGCGGCCCAGGCGTCAACCCGCGTGATGACATTGCACTCCACGTAAATTTTCGCTTTCCCGAGGGCTGCGTGGTGAGGAACCATCTGCAGAGTATGACGTGGGGACCCGAGGAGACCGCTGGCGGTATCCCCCTGGTCCCTTCCCAACCTTTCCAGATACTGCTACTCGTGGAGCACAGCGGGTTCAAGGTTAGCTTTGCTTGCGTCGGAGTTTAGGTCAGACTGCTTGTTTCCATTACACTATTGCACCATCCACCATTGCACCATCCACCATTGCACCATCCACCATTGCACCATCCACCATTGCACCATCCACCATTGCACCATCCACCATTGCACCATCCACTATTGTTTTAGGCTTTAAATATTAGGTTGAGTTCTAAATGTTTTTATAATATATCCAAAATATACTATTTGAAAGCTAGAGATAGTTTTAGAGTTATTTGGGTGTTTTGCAATGTTACTCATGCCAGTAGGCTTTTTAAAATTTATTTTATACTCTGGATTGAGTCGGGCACGGGAGATTATATTATTATTCTATTATTGCCTACTATGGTGATCCTGCACTGTGTACAAATATTGCAGTGCGGTGTCAGATATTATATCATTATCATTTTTTAAATTTTACAAATTAACAAAATTATTGGGCACACTGCAAATTGAATTTGTTTTAAAATGTTTTTAAGCGCAAACTGGTAAATAAAATTACAATAAATCTTTATTATTGTACAATGGTCTAAATGTGCAAAAATATAATTATGATTTCATTGCACGTGTCTTCTTATGATAACCACACTTAAGTACTTTGTTCTGACATTTGAACGTTTATCTTTGAGAATCGCAGAATCACTCGTAAGAATGGCTCTGTCTGATTATTAAATCTGATCGATAAAAAATATAATAAATTTTATTTTACATTGATGATTTCAGATTGCGCTCAATGGGGCCCATTTCTGTGAGTTTATTCACCGCCTCCCTTATCAGAGAATAACTTTCCTTACCATAGACGGCGATGTCACTCTGTCTATGGTGAGCTTTGACGGGGGAGACCCAGGATACCAGGTGAACTATTACAATTTTTCTTATTATTTTGTTATATTTTACATTTGAACGGTGGAATCAAATAACGCATTATGTGCCATGACCAACTATCTGAGGAAAACAAGGAAAGGTGAATAATAACGTCATATTTAAGTTTTTATCAGATATTTCTTGAAAAATCTGTACCATACATCCTACCTCTGTTTTCTACATAAAAATTAAAAGTAATAGTTTTCTGTGCTTCCTGTAATTAAATTGTGAAAGATAAATTTTAAACAATTCCATTAAGTACCAAGCACTCTTTCTTATGAAAGGCACTAAGTCCATCGTCTCTGTAGTTTAACATTAGCTAAGTACCCCGAACATCTCCAAACGGAAAACTGGCCTAGTGATGTGCCACTGGTTCCTTTCTATGTTCATTATTTTTATTGTTTACTATTAAATTTTGTCTCACTGAGACATAAAAATAACTAGTTAAATAAAATAAAAATGTCATAAAACTTATGTTATTGTGTTTAGTTTTTCAGGCATGTTTGTTAAATTTAATTTTTGATAAATTTTGTTCATTTTATAACTTAAGGTTGACTGACTGACGTCATCTACATACAAAGTAAAATCTGTATTAAAAAATAATAAGAAAAGTAATAGTTATTGGCGTTAATAAAGTTAAAAGTTTTTATTAAAATACGCATAATAACACCTTGAATTCAGATTTACACTTTCTATGAAGATGACGTGAATTAAATAACATCCACCTAAATCTAAGCTTTATTGGCAGTTGCCTGTAGAACTCTTGGTATTACAGTTGTTTTAGGTAAGGCAACATTTAAAGTAAATACAGTAAAACCGCGATATAACGAAATCCAAGGGCCCAAAAAATAAAAATTCTTAATAACGAATTCCCACATATAACGAAAAAAATCCTACTATATGTTACGCGCCGTCGCAAACAAATTTTGCGCGGCTTCAAAAAAGATCGTAAATTCTGCAAACAAAGGAGGAAGAAGGTCATAGGGAACTGAATACCTACATATTTTTAGTAGTTTTGTTATTAAAACAGATAAGCAAATGGATAATCAAAGGAATTAAATTAATAACAGAACCTATTCAACACCAATTGGAAGATATTTTTATAAATTCCAGAAAATTGCAAACACAAAACAATATTTTAATTGTGTTTAAATGTACAGCCGCTTCAAACATAGTTTTGGGCATGAAACATACAAAATAATTCAAAAATAAAAATTTTACACTTGAATCGCGGCATTTTTATAAAATGAATCGGATATAAATTATGAAGGTACTTACCGGTAACGGCGGCAACCACTTCAAAATATAATCGTTAAAATTGATCACTTAAAAATTATCGTTCACTTAAAATAAAATACATTACGAAAACAATAGTTGATAGAAATACAAAATGCTGTACAAAAATAGTCCATAAAATATTTTAACGAATTATTTATATTATTGAAAATTGTTCACTTAAAAATTATCGTTCACTTAAAATAAAATACATTACGAAAACAATAGTTAATAGAAATACAAAATGCTGTACAAAAATAGTCCATAAAATATTTTAACAAATTATTTATATTATTGAAGAGTTCCCACGAAAACAATTGTCAAACGAAAATGAATTTAAGTAAATATTCAGTTCGGTCATGCAATAATCGCGTTAAAAGCTGAACAAACTTAACTCTACAGACGTTACACTGAGACTGACATTTCCAATAAGTACATACTGCAACTTTCGGGGGGTTCCTGTTAATTTTTGTATTTTCCAGCTGTTTGGGTCTGGGATTGCAATACATATTAGAGGCGTATGCGTACGTAAAACGCGTCTAAGTGAACGCCGCAAGAATTATGTCAAATGGTTTTATTGGCCTACTATGAATCCAAGAAGAAGTTTGAATTGTTTTACTACCTTGTCGGCAGACCGCCGCGCACCGCCGAAAAGGCCATAAAACCGCTCGCATACGGCAGATGCAGCGGCGCGGCTTTGTAAGTGCGAAATAATATTTTCATCTTTTAACATTTTTTTATTTCGTTATAAATTTACGTAAATGTATTGGCATTTTTTCGTACGGGACAAAAATGATTTTGTTATAAATATTAACGGGATTTTGTTATATAAATGCATTTTTGTATGAAAAATTGGTTTTAGGGACTAAATTTCGATTTTTTTTTCGATATACGTCATTTTTCGCTATATCGGGTTTCGTTATATCGCGGTTTTACTGTACTTATTCTTTGCGCTTGAGATATTGGAGAAGCAGTGAAGTTAAGGAACTACAAGCCTTCTTAAATCTGCTAGAGTTTTATTTTGTTTCAATACAGTTATTACTTTCCATGACTCCACGTTGTGGAGAGTAGTTCAGAACTACTCCACTCCACTTCCGAGAACTTGATGGATGTCGTCACTGCGTATTTTTATCCACCGGGCTCTCGAGATACCCATCTTGTCAGTATCGATTATACTATGCTTCTTAAAAGTCCAAGAAATCGGTATGTTTCATGTCAATAGCATGAAAAGGCGTTTGCCTAGCTTCTTCAATCGTTTTTATCAAATCTTCAGGCACCATAGAACTGCATACCCGTTTTCTTTTTTCTATAAGAGCAAAATGTCTATAAACATTTTTTAGCAGACTGGGAGTATATTTCCTGAACCGTTTGGCAAACAGCAACTTACTGAACACTGTCGTTTGCTTTCTTTAGGGTCACTGTTTGTACCATTTTGCCTTCATTTAATCCGTACTATATTTATTAAGCTCATCAGATATGAAGCTTGTTTTTCATTATTCTGAAGCTTGCAGAATTCACAAAATAATGTCTGTTTTTAGTCTACCCCTATTTCTTTACACTTTTTATAGCATTATTATTGCGTATTTTATATCATGAATAAATGAAAATTCTAGTAAATCATAAAATACATTCATCCTTCTAACTAATATTATCTTATTGGTATTATCTACTTTCCTACTGTATCTTTCGAATTTAGCGAAATAAATAAAAAATATCTTCAAGCAAAAAAATACATTAAAATATGAATTTATTTATTGATACCTACATTCCTGATTCACCCATTACAAATAGTAAATAATTAAACTTAGCCCAAGTGAAAATCAATTAATAATATTGCTAAACGTGCGCCGTATTGCACATCACTAGCCTGTGGCATGGCACTGGGATGAACGCTAATCTAAAAACACCAAATAAATCATAGCTCGTTTACTGGTGGATTTTATGCTGTAATGATCTTGTGTTTTTCTTCTTTTATTTGCACTATATTCTTTTAAACACCTTTTTCTTAACGTTTGTATGTGGAGCTCACCTGACGTGCATGCTACTTTTTTGGCCATTTTCATTCAAACTGACGTTAGCAGGCAACGGCATTTAGTGCCATTTTTATATTAACAAACCGTGAGACTTGGCGAAGATGTGATATTCAAACAAGCATAAAGGCTGGGTGCAGTATTGCAGGGACTTAATGCATTATTAGGATTATTGGTGATGACATATAGAATCAAGCTGCATACTTAGTTTGAAAAATTAAATATTGGTACTTAGTGCCTATTTTACTTCAACCATTCATTTATATACTTCTCTTTAGAAAATAAAGTTATGTAACCACATATTTTAAGTAGTCTCTGACTACGGCCCGTTAATGGTATACCATTTCTCTTTGTGCAGTCAAATAATGCAATGGAATTGTAAATGCCAAAGAACAGTATTCTTGATTTGTAACACCAAGTAGAGTAAATCATGGAAAACTGTGAGAGGTCTTGTTACAGAAAAGAGATATCACACGTCTCATCGGTTGCACTATACATCAGTTTATAAATTGCGTTTAATGATCACAGGTTTGTCCGATGGAGTGACTGAATGTATTGGCCAATTATTCATTGCGAACATCTATGCTGTTTGTGGTCCAATTTAAATAAAATGAACTGCATTCAACTCCTCTGACTAAACTCTAAGTTTTCTTCATTCATCACTGCTATGAGTCGAGACATTATCTTCATTTATCGCGTGTTATGCACAGCGACATATTAAGTGAACCCCTTTTAATACGTTTTCCGAGGGAGCAACAAATTGAAACATATTAAGCATGAAAAATTATTAACAGCATTATTTACATTTGATATCAAATTTAACATTTTTACTAAAGTTACATTAATATTACAATTATGTATGTTTTATTATTTAAAAATATTTTTTTCAATGTTTGTAAAGCACAGCACACATACACAAATAGTTGACCCCGAGGAAAATATACAATCCAATCTCACCACTGTTCAAAATATCTTATTTACATCCTATTAATAGAAAAATATATCATAATAAGGTATCATAATAAATTACCTACAAACTTAAACTGCAAAAAGATAAATAAATTGGAATTAAAATTAACACACTAACTTATTCCGCTTATTCAAAGTTTGCCGCAAGCAGAACTTTTGGAGCAAAATATGGTCTCTTCGGAAAGTTTTCATACTAAATTGTACCTATTAATCGAATATCGTTATTTGAAGCTATTTTTGGACCCTATTGAATGAATTTTTCGCCTAATTTGTATTTTTTTTTTGTCAAATAATAAATGTCTGCAATCTGGAAAATATACGTTACAATTTAATAAGAATAAATTAGCAGGTAGCTGACAAAAGTATCCGCACTATGGCGTGCCTGTTCAAAGTTCATCGTAAATGGGTAGTGGCACCCGCCCCTGTACTGATTCAGATCAGGTCTTTACTGTTCGCAATGAAAGAAAAATTTGCAGAACTTTTGACGCGTCACCAAAACCTCTGCATTGATGAAAGCCTTCTGGTTTTCAAAAGTCAGCTTTCGTTTTATCAGTATATTGCTGTGCTTCTAAACATACTACACTGAATAAGAGTTTTAGGTAAGCATCACATTAAACACATTAATAATAGTGTAAATAAAACGTTTTAGGTAGAGATCAAATTAAATATAACAATACAGTGTTAATAAAATCTGAAGTCGTCCTTCCAAAAAACCAGAATAAGTAATATTTTCCTAAACGTTATGACCTGGCAACACTATAAACTTTTATTTTTTTCCTTTTTTTCACCTTAAAACTGCACAAAATCGCAGTCGATGAACGCTTGTGATAAAATAGAAGCTCCATGTTTTTTTTTTAATTATACCAACATTTTCATGTTTTTTCATAAAAATAAAGTTGGGAAAATGGGCGCCATTTGGTGTTGTGATGCTGTAGCTAACAGGTTAAAGATTTGAATTTTTGACAAGCAAAAATCACCCTTGGGTCGTAAAACGTAATGGCAAATATGGTTTACTTTTAGGAGTTACCCTATTGCCATTGTACCATTCGAAAAGCAACTGTATTCGTCATTGTAAATTTGCTTGTCAAAAAATTTATATCTTTAAAGCGTAATAATTTGTTTAATGTGTATTTGCGACCTTATCTTTTTTTTTCAAATCAGGCCACTCAATTCTATCAGAAAACATGGTTTTTTTGTAAAAATCTGAGAAGTGAATGTAATTTAAATATATAATATGGAATCTTCCAATGAAATGGTTATTTCGAACATTATAATAAAAATATGTTCATATTTTTTATAATTTTATGAACTAAAAGTAATTAATAAAAATTGTCAATTTAATTGCATATTATTTATCCATACATAAAATTTATTAATATAATTAAAAAGTGTTAATAAAACAATTCTATTTTTGGAATTCCCAATACAAATTAAATTTTTTAGTAAACGCAGAACAGTGTACAATTAGGGTAATAGGAGTATAGAAATATTGACGCACTATTTTGTTTTCTGTTCTATCTGTTATCCAAAAAGACAAGGTTGTCATATAATGAGGTCTAATTCACTGCTAGTCGTCGGAAGAGTTGAGTGAATTGTTGTGTTTTAATTTTAATTCTAAAGGTTTTTCGGCCATTTAAGTAATTAAAAATATTTGCTTATTTAAAGGTAAACTTTAACAAAAAATAAACTAAATTACCAATGCGGCTCTGGAATTGTGAGGATTATCTGTTGTACGTGTACATATAATTTGTTGATTTTTGGGATTTGTTATTTTGTTTGGACAGTAAGTTTTATTGTCCTATTCAAATACAGTACGTCCTCGACTTACGTGATTAATTTGTTCTGAAGGTTTTCATGTAAGTCGAAAAAATTTATTTTGAGAAATTTTTTATAGTTTCAAAGGATAGGTGAAAATAGAATGGACCTACATATAGCTTGTCAAATAAGTGTAGAAAATAAATGAGGGCGCTGCAATCGTTTAAATGGCAATACCAAAATTGTTCAAAAGTAAAATAATGTAACTTTAAAAAAGCACTATGATCCAAGTACATATTTTACATAATGTAAGCGAGCTGTTCAGAAATTAGTAGTACATACTTCCTGAAACACGATAATTCTACATCATATTCTAAGACTATATATATATGTATATTAAAACTTTTTATTATTTAACGATTTGTAAGCGAGATAATTGCATGGAATAATATTTTTTTTGTATTTCTTAAATTTGTATATTAAATAGTTATTTATTAAATGTTAATTCAAAATAAAAACTATGCAAAACAGATACACACTTTAAGCAAAAAAAAAAAACACATTTTCACCCGATGCGTTCAAAAGATTTTATTTTATTGATATTTCATTTGATGAAAGGGTGGTTTGATATTCCGTTGAAACAAAGAAATTTGTTAAAATAAAATATGTAAAAAAATGTCTTACAATTGTCAAATGATTTTTTTAAACCGAAACACGGAATGAAAATCAGAGTCTATTCAACATCAGAAAAATAATTATCTTCGTCCTTTTGATATTTTGAATCTTCGTCTTCCGTATCACTATCTTCATTCAAACGTATTATTAAGTCATCGACATCCTCATATAATGTTCTGCCTCATACCTAATATTCTGCTTCAATTTTCATCACGTGATGGCAACAGTTTTTCCATTCATCAGCACTGATGTTCTTAAAGGCATTTTCTGTCAACTGTTTTATATTGTTTGTGTTTCCGACATTCTGAGAAGCGATTTTTCATTTAGCCAATGCCTAAATTAATTCTATTGGATTTAGGTCGCAGTGGTAAGGAGGAAGCCTTACAACAGTGTGACCATGCTCCCCTAATATTTTATCTACGTCATTATAGGCTCTGGCTTATGTTTCTTAACAAGCGCCAATAATGATGGCTTCCTTAATGAATCATTAAAAATAATATTATTATGTAATAGCCATGCTTTTATGTCATCAACTCTCATCGCGGACATTGGTGCCTTGTTCCTCACAATGCTGTGATAAGATGCGTTGTCCATAACAATTATAGATGACTCT
Organism: Eubasilissa regina; assembly: GCA_022840565.1. Taxonomy (NCBI): domain Eukaryota; kingdom Metazoa; phylum Arthropoda; class Insecta; order Trichoptera; family Phryganeidae; genus Eubasilissa; species Eubasilissa regina. The sequence continues at coordinate 64,518 of JAINEB010000021.1, read as the reverse complement.
TTTATATTGGGTACGAGCTTCTCGACAATCCACGTTTTAAAATTATGAGCATTCTTTTCAGAATGGTAGTCTTCTTTTTTGTTTGTCCCACTAAAAATTAAAAGGGCATTAGGGACAAAAGCCTTTTCAATCCAGCATGAACAATAATCCAGCATTTTCCTTTCGAAATCACATCTATTGATTGCCAGCATTTCTTCAGTTTGTAGTATGAATGGATATAACTTTCATCCGAATAAATAATATTTTTTTGTAATTCTTTAGGTAAATTTCGATTATCCATGATGATTTTTAAATAATGCTCTCTCTTCGACGCTATATTATATTTTTCAATAAGTGCACTTCGGTTTGTTCTATATTTTTTGTAAACAAAACTGACTGAATGCAAAATTTTCCTTAAATATTCCTTGCTACCGTCAAATCCTGTCTTCTTTGAGAACAGTCAATAAATTTCTTAATGTTGGCACTTCCAAAAAAAAAGAATTTTTTTGTCGAATGGCACAAATATCAAAGTCGTCCAACTCTTTTCTTGGCTGCCCCTTTTTCCTTTCGGCCGGCGTTTCAAATTTGCCATCTTCCTTTTCACCTTTCTTGATGATACGCCTGACAGTTGATTCAGATTTCCCTGCGACATGATTATGATGAATTCTAATCATGTAAGGTACATGATTAGAATTCTGATTAATTAGGTACTGTAATTAATTAGGAAAAAGGTTACTTTTTATGAGTTCAGAGAAGTAGTAAAAATAAAAATTTAAATAAAAAATGTAAAAAATTGAGTTATGACATTTTTCCCAGTTTCGTCCACATTAAAAATTAGTTGGGGCAGGTGATCCTTAGTTTTGATGATTTCTGCCTGACTTTTGATAAGATTTGTAGCTCCCTCTGTATCTGCACCGGCAGCCCCACCTGTCACTTTGATGCTGTGTACTTTATTACGGGCTTTAAATTTTTGAAACCATCCGTGGCTTGCAGTGAATGTATGAGTATCGACACTAGGTTTTCATAAAGTTTCAAAAGCATTCTCTTGTATGAGCATAAGGTTTATCGGTAAATGTTGTCGCTGCATATCTTCTATACATATAGCCAATAATTTTTCCATTTCTTCTATTAATATTCCTCTATTCTTGGTAATTATCGTAGATTGCATTGGTACTGATTTTTTTTTACATGATCCATAATTTTAACTTTATCGAGAATAATTGTTCTAATCGTAGAATGACACATTTCATGAGCGCGTGCGTTGTCTGCCATCTTTTCACCTTTTTCATATTGTTTTATAATTTTAACTTTGGTCTCCATAGTAATGGAATGTCTTCTTTTATTATCAATTTGAGAATTACATTTATGTTTGTTTGACATGATTAGAGGTTATGTTTTTTTAATGAACACGTGGAAAAAAATCCTGAGCACGACACACAAGGAAGAAATCTAAATTAATGTAGGCATCTTATGTTGTCGCAGTGGAAAGGGCATTACGCAGAATACTTGGTGTCATAACTGAAGGCATCCTATCAGTGATACCTACAGCTTCTACTAAATGCAAAGGAGTGTTCGACCTCGAATGGTCAACCAAGCACTCCTGTTTACTACGAGATAACTCAAGTTGCTGAGTCGATTAATTTCAAATTGGAATCAGGATTTCTTCAAACTTCACTCGTCGCAGGACACATTGTGGATGACTTGGGGCCGTGATAATCGCACCGGAAGAATCATTTCTCTTTTGTATATGTAAATGACATTATCTTATGTGCCTCCCGCGCAGTTCATCTATCGTGATATTGACATTCTTAATTTTTTTTAGAAACGGGTATATATTATATACCAAAAGTTGACATGGCTTTGTCATGTAGGCCTTGGTTGGTTCAGCTCATTCAAAATAAGTTTTTATTAGTTTATTGCGATTGGAGCACCATGTATATTTACATACTATTTTATGAAAGGTGAGATAGAAATTAAGGTTAAAAACATAGTTACACAATAGACTTAATTTGTTATCCACTAATCTTAGTTAATTTTCGTACATTCATTCTTTTTGTCTGCCTCTTTAGCTAGGCCAGTTCTTTATTACACAGTAGTCTTGCGTGAGTTCATTTAGGTGTAATTGTTAAAAACATATATGTAAGGACTCCAAGATCGGAATGAAGATGCCTTTTTTTATTGTTGCCAGCAAGCGCCGCCATCTTATACAGCGGCTACGACTCAGCCTCCAATGGGGTTCTCCCCGATGGGGGGCGCACCCATGGGGGGCTCACCCTATCCGCCTTCGGGCATGCAAGGCATGGGGGGTCCGCCAGCCTACGGGGCGCCGCAGCAGTACCCTCCCAATCCGGGTAATATTAATTGTCAAATTAAAATATTCTCTTTGATAGCAAAACCATATTATTTATTTTGATTTTTGGTTTGGATTACACGCCTCGGGCAGTTCTATATAATGGATTGATTTATAATATTATGCATTACACCTTTATAAAGATAATTTTATGTGTGTATATTTTTGTAATCTTTCAGGTTATGTTTCGCAGAATACGGCACTCAGCTACGGCGGGGCTCCGCCCATGGGCTACCCGCAACAGTCACAGGTGCAATCTCCTTATAATTTCCAATGAGTGTTAAAATAGTGGCTGTCGTCCCTATTGTCGCGTGCACTGCTGTGAGGCTGTATTGTTAGAATTTCAAAAATCAATTCATTTCAAATAATTCTTGTTCAGCTGCGATGGTATGAGATTAATTCAATTAAAATCTGATTTAATAATCCATAAAAACTTGAACATATTCAGTTTTAAAGGAAGAAATTTTTTTTTTTTATTCGTAAATATGTCCTTGTAATTGTGTATTCTTTATATTCATTGTATTTATAAAATAACCGGTATTTCTTCATGGTGACTAACATGTCAGTCCAATAGCAATTTAACAAAATAGCATCGTTACAAAATTGTCAATGGATACATACATAAACAAATCTCAACAATGTGGCGTATTCTCAGCAAGATGCAGTTGTTTTTGTTACTCAAAATGAGATCTAAAAGTTTTAGATATTAAATCTAGCCTTAAAATGTCTCCAGACTACACTATTTCAATTCATTGATGTTTCTTCTTTTAAAGAGAGATTTTTTATGAATGATATCCAATTTGAAATCATGCTTCATCTATGTTTGTCTAAATTTGGCAAATTTTTTTGAAAAACTGTATCTCACAATCATACCCGCACAATGTAGTTTTGGCACGTGATCCTGTTACGTGTCTACTTTTGATAAATCATTCATCTTTACAACATACATAGATATCACATGTTTAGTGAGAATGGTAAAATTTCCATCCCTTGCGCATGTGAGGTGAGGTGAGATGTCACGAACCCAGAGTGCATGTCCCCCCTGTGTGAGCTGTCCGAGCTGTGCACCCTGCCTGATGATGGAACAATGTTTTTTGGGAATTATCAAAGGCATGTGTGCATTTGATTGATTTATTTTTTATCAGTACATTTTCTAATTTGAAATTTATCACTACTTTTATTTTTGAGCAGCTTTTGCTTTAAGAATAAGATACTCTCTAGAAGTGGGGAGTATTGATCCTTGGAACGTTTATATTCCTAAACAAGCTTTGAAAGAAGTCAAAAAACACATTTGATGTTTCATAATGTGGTTGTATAATGTAAGAGGACTTATTACATTTCAACTGTTTTATACGAGTGATTTATTTTGTTAATCGTTAGTTTAATGTTAATCAACTGTTTTTGTAGATTTATCATTTTTTATAATCAATTATATTTTGTTTAAGAATACTTGGTTATCTGTTGTTGCATGAATAGTGGAAGTAGTGTGAACCGTGACATGTAGTCTCAGTCACCGCGGGTACCGGACCAGAGTATGTTCTGTTTTGGGCTTTTATAGCTCCAGTTCTTGAATCATATATTGTCAGTGTGAAGTCTAACTTCTTTGTTTGAAACCGTACAAGACCTGGACGGAAGCGCAAGACTCGGTTTATGTAATGTACATGTGATGTAAAATCCATTATGAGATGAGTTAACTGAAGTGTCAATTTGAAAGTAGTCGCATATGCGATGATACATAAGATATGGTTATCAAATTAACCCTCTCGCATTACTTTTCATTTTGGACCGTCTGCATTGTTATTTCGTCCCGGTCTTCAAATTCAGTTATACCACAACTTGGTTGTAAAATAGAAAAAACAAGTTTTAAAGTTTTTCAAAATTTTTCTAATATATGTATAAACAGACGCCAGATTGGGCGAGAATTATAATTGTTTTGAATAAAGTGTCAATCCACCATATTTTTGGTTTTCTTTGCCTTTTGTTGTGATCAAAATTATTTATATGTAAATGATTTATATTAGGTGTTTCGAAAAGTTCTGTGCTATTTAATCCAGTGAAGGCCCACATTAGATACTTGCGACAGAGAAAGAGACAGCACCGCAGAGTGCCAAATGTCAGAATGGCACATTGGCTATCATTGGCCATAGCCGACACCCACGTGACAGTGCGTTGCGTCGTAAATAACGATTGATGTCACGAGTGCCGCGTATCGGAATTTAAACCCAATTATGGTTTTCAATTGTGATATCATTCGGTGATCCATAGAAATATTCAACTCAAGAACACTACGAATTACATCAGAAATTCAGTGTAAAAATCTTCTTTTTTCCTCCATACAAAATTGACAGATGAAGCTCGCTTTTGTGTTGCCAGATATCTTTTATACCATAGATAAAAGGGACTTATACACAATTGATCACAATTTCAGTTAGATTTAAAAATTGAACACACTCTCACATCGATGTCAAAGTGTAAATATTTTTTCATTTTACAGTTATTGAATTTTTGAAAATTTTTTTGATTTTATTTTTACTTTTTTACAAACTTTATTTTCAAAACGGTGGACGGTGATTTCTTCATTAGTGGAGATATTGCGGAATTTTTAGACATTCTCGATATACTTGTTACTACTGCAGAGTTCGATGATGAGAACGACGTAATAAGTTGGAAAGTGCCTGAACGTTACAATTTGAGTAAATTGTCAGTTAGATTTTGACATACGTTCGCGATAATTCTCGTTTTTGTTGCTAAGTAATTCAAGTGAATAAGATATTTTTTAGTTATTATTTAACATAAAAATATGGGGGTTTTACCATAAACATAGTGAGTGCGTCGTTAAGTAGCATTGGCCATTGCCGCGGCCGGCGGCATCATCGTATGCATGTTAGTGCTATATAAGTGCAATGTGTAATGTGTACATAGTTGTGATGTGAAGTGCTAATATTTTTTCGTTTTAAGCATCACATTAAACACAATAATATTAATAAAATTTGATGTTGTCGTTTCAAAAACAAATACAAAATAAATAATAATTTCCTGAACGTTACGGCCTGGCAACTTTAAAAAAAAATCTTAACTTATACTTTAATTTTTTCATCTAGAAATCGTATGAAATCACGGTTTATGGTCGGTTATGATGAAATAGTGCCTATGTTTTTATTTTTTTTAGTTATAACAACCTTTTCATGGTTTTTTCATGAAAATAAAATTGGGAAAAAGCTAGCCTAAGTGAATTTTAAGAATTTTGGCGCCAATGTGGTGTTATAATGCTAGGAATTTTCTGGGTCTCTGACAGGTTAAAGTAAAAAATATTTTTATAGAACACAATTCATTTAATTACATATTAGTCTCCAATATAATTTTCCATTATTAATAGCCGTCTCATACAACTACTTTGCAGGTAGTCTGTCAGTGCTCTCGCTGTAGAATAGATAGTTTTGATTGAAGAAATTCGTCAGATACCTTTCTATACTACTACAGATACCTTACTATACTACTACAGATACTATTATTGTTATTAATTTAATTCAAGAAGTTCGGAAGTTATAAAAACGACAATCCATGAGAATAAAGCTAGGAGATTTGGATGATTTAAAACTTGTCAAACCAAACTCAGTTAATTTTTGCTTAGTCATCATTGCTGCAAGAGGTCTTGTATTGTACGGAAAGCTTAGCTTTAATAGTTGTGTTAGTTGCAGTACTTTTTAGGTTTTAGGAACCTAAATGGGGCCCTTCGTACCCCACCAAATACAAAGCTTCAATTTATTTTGGTTTCGCGAGCAGAGCCTCCGGGCACAGGATTGCAGTACAATTCTCATCATCATCATCATGTTTATTCCCTTATTATAGGAGGGATGGGGGACCAAAAACATGCTCCATTCACATATTCATAAAGTGTACAATGTCCCTAATCAACCGTCATCTGAACTCCAATGTTGCCATTTTCAAACTGAATAATGATGGTGCAGTCAAATATTTTTTGAAATACACTCCGAATCCTAAATATATGCTCTAGTTCCTATTACATCCCTATTGAGTAAGTGCACTGTATTCACACTGTTTGTTTCTCTTGAAAGAAAAATAGCACAGAACTTTCTGGAACATCTAATATAATTTTCAATTTCTTCTGTAATTCCTATTCCCATTACTCACCACTTTTTAAATACATTTTTAATTCCTTTTTATAAAATGTTATGATTCTGGGAATATGATTACAGTGTGTGGCCATTTTCTACAGATATTGTTAAAATGTTGGTGTCGTAGCTTGCGGTAGTCCCTTGAGAAACGCCAGGCAAGGATGAATGAGAACATCAGCTTTGAAAAGTTGTTCAATCGGTAACATTAAAGCAGTGTTCCCAAAGTTTTGGAAATGTAAGAACCAGAATGGTAATTGATCTTCAACTCCTAACCTTCGTACCCACCATATGGACAGTGTTCCTTTTAGGTTTGTCTAAATATTTTCTATGATGACGTCATTCTAAATAGAGGAGAGAGTGGTGATCATGCAGTCAGTCGTTCCGCTTTTAGGATGTCGGTTATTGTACGACTGCAATCTTCCCAAATGGTCCACTTCGGGTCCGATATAGGGATATATATATATATATATAGATATCCGGGTTGATCAGCGATAGTGTCAAAAACGATTGAAGGCTTGTCACCAGAAAAATAAATAATTATATGGGATAACTGACTCGCAAATCTCCGCTCTCTTAATTTTTGCTAATTTTCCAAGCTTCGGAAAATATTGAATATTGATGCTATCTTAGGTGTTATGAGGATCAGCTTGTTACCAGAAATTGTCGAAAGAAATCTGAAAATTGAAATTGGCAGCTCATTGAGAGTGTGCTTGAGAGATTTTTGTTAGAAAATTAGTTTTTGATTTAATTTGAGCTGAATTTCATTTCAATTGAGCTATTGTTCATATTCTAATGTTACAACAAATATAATTTCTTATCTGCGTTGTCAACAGCTGGTCAGGAACACGGAAGATACAAAGAATACGTTCTGAATGAGTTCAGTCTGTTGTTCAATATTATGATCACTCTATGAAGTGATAAATTACTCTGTATGTCCGTAGAGAAGGAGAAGGTCGAGAGGGTGGCACACGCTTCTATCCTGACACGTTGGTCCGGTCCACACACCCTCACCCTCACCCTCACCCTCCCCCTCACCATCACATTTATTCACCTTATTGGCTTTTAAAGCTGTTGACATTGCGCTCCTCAAAATTAATTATAGTTAGTCACGACTTATATACTTATTGAAGAAAATAACAGACTAACTGCTTTCTTTATAAGCCATATTAAAAATAAATTTCTTGTAGTGTAAACATTAATTATACAAAAACAATAATCGAGGAGTTTTGAAGAGGGTAAGGATTAATTGAGGAGTGACACGGTGAGACATTTGATATTATTTGTGATATTTCAAAGACATAACTGATTGCTTTAGGCCTAGCGCGCATTGTGTTTTTTTACCGCGATGTAGAAAACTGAGCGCACCAACACGCACTGTGATTTTAAACCGCGTATTTTCAGTTCAGTATCGACATGGACTTCTGGATGACAGCTTGTGTTGTATCTCTGGTTATCAGAAACAGAAAAAAGAATTCATTAGTTAACTAATTAGATACCTAAAAGGTTATTTTTATATCACCATAGGTACCATAATATGCGAGAACATCCCGATAAGTTTTCTAATTACTATAATTAGTTTTGACAAACTTTTAATAGAAGGGGGTCCCATGATTTATTACGTCCCGGGATACAACATTTGGCAAATCAATATCACCAGAAGAACCTTTCTCTGTTACTTTGAGGTTAAAAACAACCATTTTATAGCAAATTATTTAATTATTGTAATATTAATAAGACTCGATTGTTTCATCTTTAAACATTTGATTGTAATGTTTTACCATACGATACGGGTTGTTTTTGGATTTTGCATACGATTTTGTTTGATAGATTCTCATATGATGTCGCCGCAAACTCAAAGTCAGTTCAGCATATAGTGACGATATGTCTAACCTCTTCGTTGGTTCAATGCAGAAAAACTGCCCGCATTTAACCGCTGTGCAGATGCTACCGTACATTTCTGTAGATCACAAATCCGAGCACATTTTTAAACCGCGGAGCAAAATGTGGCCGAATGCATTTTTAAAATCAGTCGCGGGAAAAAACGCAAGTGCGTGTGCATGCATACGTACAATATCTTGCGGATAAAATCTGCGCGTGTTTAACTACAGTGCGTGCCAGGCCTCAGTGGACTTACAAGCCTCGATGCTTTTCTTTTCAAGAGGATTTTTCTTAATGTGTTTCTATAATTATGTGAACATCTATCTGACTATTTTTCCACCAGATGTTTGGTACGCATGATCTATACAGACCCGGATTATGCTCATATCTATCTTCCATTTTCCCTCGTACCTCTGTTCCTTTCTTAGCTGCGTATAATCGTCCCACACTTGTTCTAATGAAATCATTTTAATTGTATTCAGTGTGCTTTCTACCTTTTTTTTTGTCTGTTTTGAGGTTTCGTCTTCTTCAGTGTGGATACTAACATATGATGATACATCACTAATTGTGCTTACAATGGGAAATTGATTATAAAAGAGCGTGGAAATGCAGGAATAAAATATGAGTCTACTACGGCCACTACAGATCAAGCAATATTTTGATACTGAATTGTAGTCTAGCATGAATATGATGTAATATTTTCTCAAGACGAGGATTGCTAGTCGCATGTTGGATTTTGCATGGATGTCTGACCTTTTAGCTTGTAGCGATACATATACGAGTAGTTGTGCATGCACAATAAAACCAAATCTGGTGATATATTTCTCTCCAAAGGTTTTTATTTCTGTTAACAAAATAAAAAGCTCTGTGTCCCTTCTGCTTCTGAGATATATCAATTATTATTTACTCTTCAAGACCCCAAAACATTATATTCTTGTAAGTCGCCCGCATTTAAGATTTGGCTGTGTTCATTCTCACTATGCAGTCAGTAGTCACGGACCACTTGATTTCTCACACTCGGCCAGTGGAAGACTATTTAAAACATTCCCACTGACCTTAATTCTCTGTTGTCTCTCGCTAAATGCGTTTCTGAACGGTTCCTCTGTGTGATTCTGATTATTGATTTGTCACTAGGTTTTATTTCATAATTGTGGCCGAGACGATGACAGCTTGATGAGTATTTTATAATGTTTTATTTTTATTTCAGGCATTTGGTTCCGATAGCTTCGGAGGAGGCGGTACGCCCATGATGGCGCAGCAGGTAATGGGGGACTTTGAATCCTCTGAGAGATTTAGATCAGAAACTTCTAAATAAGCATTTCTTCGAAACCTTTCTTAAAAATATTATAATTTATGCATGCAAAGTTTGCGTGTGGTGGCCACGGATATAAAGCGACATCTAGTGACGGCGCCGCATGCCGCTTGGGTGTCGACCGGGACACGTGGGGTAGCTCAGGCGACCGGACTGACTTATTCTCCTTCGAAATTATGGGGATATTTTCTGTGATGACAATTCTCACTGTCTTGTTTGACTAAAAATTAGCGCAAGATGATATAGCTGAATTTCAAGATTGCTGGAGCAGGTCGTAAAGCAAAAAGGTACTTATTAGTGTAAGATTATTTCACAGACGGTACCACAGTACAAAGTAATTAAAATAATGCAGAACATGGAGTAAGTTAAGTAATAACTTTGGCTGATTGTACCACACAGGAAACAAGAACTGTATTGTAGGGATGATTCGCCGGTTCACTATGGTATCTCGGATGCGATATCTGCAGCCGCGTGCGGTGGTCCAGGGGGTCCAAAATCGTCCAAAATCCAAGAAAGTCCAGTGAAAATAGCAGGGTCAAACGAGGTGGAGATAAATGAAACATAATTTTGACTTAACGAGCACAGCAGCGAGAAGGGAATGCTCTTGCAGCTGCTGGACCAGTTTTTATTTGAGATGAATCTGGGCTAGGCGTGTGAGGCCCCCCGTTTCGCGTCGGACTGATTCCAAAATTTTGGCTCATTTTTCTGCTGGCCCTCTGATTTTTCTCCGTGTTTTATTTTTATAATAATTCTACTTTTTATCCTACAGGCATCGCGAAGATCTTAATCAACCCCGCGATGCCTGATACATTTCAAGCTGGGGCGATGGCCCGGGAATTTTATATTGCACCTTAAACTTAGAAAATCCTTTTTCTTCCTTTACACGAGTGTTAAGGTGTGTGATATTATCTCCGGGCGATCGCCCCTTTCATGCTCTCTTTATTTTACAGTTTCACAACATAAAAATCATACAGCTTCATCTATTAATATCTAAAAACTAAATTCTAATCTTCTCGGCCGAGTGAGCGGGCCCCCCTCCACCCGGGCCCCCCTCCGCCGAGCGCAGGGGCGCCGAGTTTACAGCGGCGCGGGGTGACGGCCGAAAAGTGTACCTGGCGCGGAAAAGATCGGGTCCGCATGAAACCTTTTCCCTGGCCGCGATCGTCGCGGTCCTACGGGCCTTATAGCTGTGCGGAACACTGATCGAGTCGGGGACGCATATCGGTCTGGCTTTCATTTCTGGTCACCCGAATTATTGCATGCGGCCCTTTGTCCATGATGTTCAGCAATGGCTATTATCGACGCGGCACTGTCGCTAGATGGCACTATTCGCCCATGGTCTCCACAAATGTAAAACTAACAATTTAAAAATATTTGTTTGATCCATATTCCGATTTAGGAATTAAACAGCAGACCTATTTTCTCCGCACCTGATAGGTGACTCGCCGCACTGCTGCACTAGTTAACTGCTTCTAATGAATGGTCTGCTATTTTAGTGAAGAGATACATGGCTCCTCTCGACTCGCCGGTGTGAGTGTGATTGGTATTACATGTATTTAAGCTGGAATAAAGCAGTGAGTCAGTTCTAGTCAATAAAGTAAAACCATGATGATTTGGATCCCGTTTATTTGAAATTCAACACATATCGAAATTTTTCTAACACACTAATAAAAAATGTCCATTTTGCAGTTGATTAACCCCTTTATTTTAAAAACCCTGGTAATTCGTAGTGCGAGATTATTTTAGGATCTTTGCTCTACAAATCAATATCTTTTTACGTTACATAATATTATTATTTTTAACTTACTAAAAGGTCGATACTAATCGATGTGCACGCCGCGATAGTTGTCAAATATTTTCAAATACAAAATATATAATATATAGTAGAAGCTCACGACTCCACCCTCGTGGATAGTTTGCGCTAATTACTTCTGCTAATACAGCATTTTCAAGATGAATTGGCGTCACTGTTTATTTGATTAATTTCACGATGTTTTTGAGAATTCCGAATCCATAAATTTGATTAATTTTTTTTTAAAATCTTGAATTTCGAGTTAACGGGGTTCCGTATAATTCGATTTGAATTTTTTTGGTCCTTTGAATTTCAAATTTACGAGGTTTTATTGTAGTTCGTACTCCCGACTAGTACTTTAGCCCACTAATTTTAATAATACTCCCGATAGTACTGAACCCTACGGTCCTAATAATATTAAAACCTCTCCTATTTATATTTTGAGTCTCCAGAAGTATCGCCGAGTGAAGAAATATACGAGGTAAGGTCATAAAATGATTTAATTATTAGTATAAGATTTTATGATGTCCGACAGTTCGCACTGACTTAATTTTTGCTACTTACATTCATTATTTTTCAGATTGGAGCGGCCTGACCAGACTTGATTGCAATTATTTGCATATATTTTAGGATAATTTAAATGCCTGTATGTCTCGTTTAAATCAAACAAACTCAATATGAACTAACTTACCATCACGCCGCTTCTCCACAGGAGTACGCTGAGAAGTTAGAGCGCCACACTTTTCTGTCCTGACACTCAATTCTCGCGTCATCCACATTCATACATCTCATACAAGCTCGTCGATTATTGATTCTAACGGGGCCATCTTCCATCTGGTTTACTCGGTCGTGCCAAGTATTCATTCTCTCTTAATTTCTTCCTTCTTTACTCCGTCATAAATGGATCTGCCACATATACGCTTTAGTGATCTCATTTCCACCGCATTCAGTCTACTTTTGTTCCTCTTCTGCCAGCTCCAGGGCTCACTTTCATTCATCAGTGTAGGTACCGGGACTCCATTGCGTGCCGCTAATCTCGCCTCGGTTGACAAGTTCCCAGTAGATATTTCCCGTTTCTATCCATTTGTTACCAAACAACTATTTTGTACGTTGTCTAGCTTTCCTCCTTCTCGAATACTATCACTTTCGACTTGTAAATATTCATAATAACTCCAAATCAAACATTCAATAATGCGACAGGCTCGTTTAATGCAACAAATGTTCCCCTTACAGAGGCCCAAAGAATCGTCTATGGGAATGAAGGCTTTGAAGTACGGCGTGCCTCTAGCCGGAGTAGGCCTCGCCGGGTACGCCCTCGGCGGAGGCTTCTCTCACTCGGACGACGACAAGGACGCGCCCGATGTGGCGGACGACGACGACGACTGGCTCGGCTAGTCGGAACTGATGACACAACCGGCAGCTTGCTTTAACTACAATTAATGTCATACCCGATACGGTGAAACTTCGCAATGTTATATTTCAGTCTTGTCTTTTTTTTTGCATTTCGATAGTTGTTTTTTATCTGAAGAAAAATACTGCAAATGAAAAATTGTTGTGAAATTAATGTTGGCGACATTTCACCGTGACGGAAGCGGTTTTGTTATAAAAAGAACATGTTTCTATATATATTTATGATAATACAATGTTTATATACACAATATTCTCCATCTTGCCTTAATACACAGTACGCAGGTAGTCAGACATTAAGTGGTGGTGGTTTATTGTGACTTAGTAAAATGTGTGATGTATTTTGATAATATTACCTGATAGTATTATTTTTAATATTTAACAAGTTTGATTACACACGTACACTCAGTAGTCGGACAATATTGTTGCGGTTTGACAACAACCAAACGTCATACTAAACTCTTTTTACAAGATTTAAAAAATACACCATCCGAAGTAAGATCACATCTCCGTTGAAATAAATCTTATCTTATCTTCGCCTAACTTCTACTATCTATACTATCTTCGTTTATTTGTTATATTTTGCAAATATTCATTGAATTGATGGCGGTCCCATAAAAATATTCCAAGTATTAATTCAGTACATATAAACAAAAAGTGATTATTGACGCATATAATAAAATCTTATCATTGCAATATTTTGTATTCAAGTATTTTAATAGGTCTTAACTGAATTAGTTGTCCACGAATGCAGTTTGTTGACAAAAACAATAGGAATTTTGGAAAAAAATTCCTCTACAAATTATGGCATAATATTTTTGTAAGACTGTACTCGGTACCGATTAATGAACGACTCTCGTCATCTGATTCTTGCGTATGATTCGCTTTTAAAAATATTATTACTTTTAAATGTCAAAAAATATCCTTTTTATGTAACTTGATTTGAAGAGTGAAATTATAACAATTTTTATTATAATTGTTCAAGTCAAATGTTCCAAATACAGGAAAACCATTTTAATAAGTTCACCTTTAACAGGTTTTCCCTCCTAATAAGATCACATTCTTCGGCCCCGAAAAAGACCCATACAAATTACGTATTTTTAATGTTTAATATGTTTTCAAAATAATATGCTTCCCGCTTAAGAAATAACAATATTTATGACAGAACTCAATTTATCCGTACAAAAACCCTTGTAATACGTTTTTCGCAGAAGTAATTTTATTTGACATTTCTAAAAATGAATGTGGTATTCTTCCAATGGATGCATTAAAATTATCTCTTTAAATGGGCTTTTCCATGTATCATAAAAGTTTATTCATTTGCAAAAGGCTTAATATTTAAATAGACCAATAAAACGTAGCGCCCAAGCAAAATATATCCCAAAAATGAACAAAACAGAACCCAGCCCTTATAAACAATATGTTCAGCATGTACAATACAATACCAGAGCCGCATTGGTAATTTTGTTTTATTTTCACTAAACCTATTTTCACCTTTAAATAGTCTTAATTGACTAGGAGACAGAAACCCTTAGAATACACAATTTACGATGATCCGCATTGAATTAGGCCCCATTTTATGACAAGCTTATCTTTTCAGACACCATATAGATAAAATAACAAAATATGTAATGCATTGACATTTTTATTTTCATCTCTTTGCTCCTATTACCCTAATTATACTCTGCCTGAACCTTCAATTTATTTCGGGAATTCCAAGTATCAAATTTTGAATTTATAATTGTCTGTAATCTTATTATGTATACTGAATGTAACATCATATTTCAGGGGTAGATACATATATTTAAAATACCAGTTGAAAATGTTCAAATTTCATTGCCTAATCTCAATCATGTCAAAGATATGTGTTTAAAAAAATCGTTATGCGATTATTTTGATTAATTGAAATATTTTATTGATTCCAAATACAATTGAATACAAAAAATACTAATGGAAACTTGTCAACCGAGCCAAAACTGGCGGCACGCAATGAAGTTCTGGTACCGATGCACGGATGTACGGATGTGAGGCCTGTAGCTGGCAAAAGAGGAACTAAAGTAGACTTAATGCAGTGGAAATGAGATTACTTGGGCGTATATGTGGCAGATCCATTTGTGACAGAGTAAAGAATGAAGAAAAAAGAAAGGAACGAATTTAAAGCCGATCTTAGTATAGCGAGTAAGATTAAGAAGGGATCACTTAGGTGGTTTGGTCATATGAAACGTATGGGTGAGGAGAGAATGGTTAGAAAGATATATGACGCAAGTATTGATAGCATCAGAAATAGAGGACGTCCGCGGAAAACTTGGCACGACCAGGTAAACCAGATACTGGAAGATAGTTCTGTTAGAAGCCTCAATAATCGACTAGCTTGTATAAGAAGATGTATACGTATGGATGAGGCGAGAATTGTGTTTCAGGACAGAAGAATGTGGCGCTGTATCCTCTGTCTACTCCCGCGGCGAAACGGTGTGATGGTATGTTAGTTACAAAAAAATAAAGGTCATTGAGCTTCGAGCAGATAGAGTATTTTTTATTATTACGGTCTGAAGCAACGTTATAGAATAATAATAATTGGATCAATTTCGCAAATATTTATTTCAAAGTAAATTTATTTGAAGTGAATTAACATGATTTTGTAAAAATCTCACAATAATATTTTGATGCACTCATTGAACATTTTCGACTCGTAATTTAGTCAGGTATCCACCCATAAAATATTGTGAACCCTGTATGCAACCAACTAACAATTTGAATGCAAACCGCTTGTATTTTATTTCTTATAGTTACAGTTAGTCTAGTAGTTATATTACTTAGTCGTGACCTCGGCTACCTCCATATTTTTTATTTGAAGAAAACGTGAAAATTTGATAGGAGCATGAAGAATACTATATAATATTTATTCTTATAGATGATAATTCCCATAATCTGGTTTAAAAAGCAAAGTAAATGGAACATATTCTTCCATACTGGCGGCCTTTTCAATTTCTGAGTGGCGAAGACTGCTAGAGACTGCTTGATTGAATTCTAATATAAATGGCACCTGCAAAAGCGACTGATTTTGCAACTAACACCGATTTTGAATGACCAATTAATATAAAAATGCTCCTATCAGTTTGACTGCTCATAAATTAACACTTAAAAATTGCATGAAAAGACAAGTGCATTAAAAGTTAGAAGAGATAATATTGGAGGTTGCTGACATTGCAACTAGTAGCATCACTTGTAGCTCACGAAATTATTTAAACATATATTATTTATAACTTTTTTTAACCACTTTTATGAGTTAAATTTAATACACCAACCGATTTCGGAAAATATCTTTTCAAATAAACTAACTAAAACCATGATTTTAGCGTGAAAGAAAAGGTATTTTTCGAAACCGGTTGATGTATTTATTTAACTCAAAATAATTATTTTTATTATAATGTTAATATTATAAATCTGATAACATCCATTTTCGGAGAAACTACAGGAAACTGCTTTCGTTGGGAGCTGTTTCGGTTTAACTTCTTCTGGTTCAGCTTTGATTAATATTTCTTGACAAATAAAATTACAAAATTATTTATTTTTGTGACCGATACGTATTTGAAAATTTATTAACAAATAAAGAAAACAGAGCAAACACAGGGCACTGACAACTGAATTAACATAATCGGCTGATTTTTTTTGACTTTTGCTTTTGCTTCACTTTTTACGTGGGCACAAAATAAATAAATACAGTAAAAACAATGTCATCATATTTGTGATTAAAAAATTGAAATCGTAAATATGGATAAAAATACTATTAACGTATTTTTGTACGTTTGGGCCTGCGATAATGCCGACAATAATTTCCTTGAACTGAGATTCAGTAAGGGTGAATATTCAATTTTTAAACGTAATTCTATCGCCCTTCTTGACACTGCGGGTGATGTCTCGACATGTCGAGTGTACAGATAAATTATGTAAAATTCATCAAAAGGAACAAATTTTAGGTATGCAGTCCAACTGGTTTATATTTACAAACAGTACTATTTTTAAATGTGCATTCTTCAAGTTGGTCAGGAAGAGATACGATACTTCTTATCATGCAAAATTTTTAACATTTTGTAAAAATAACGAACTTTCGTCTGACTGACGCGACCGGCACTTGCAGGTGCCATCTTTTGTCATGTGTATTTTATCTCCTAATACCTTGGACCTACCCTTATTCTATTATAAAAATGTCGAATTATTTGAATTTTGGTCTTGTCAGTGGTTCTACTTTTACTTTTCGCTACGTCGATTTATTTTATTTAGGTAGTCAGATTAATTTTACTGTCGTTTTATAATTTATTTTTGTTCTACGTTTTTTTGCAGTTTAAGTAGTAATTCTTTTATGTTCCAAATGTACCAGAAAAAAATATAGATAATGTATTGGAAATAGACAATTTTACGTCATAATTATATTAAAAAAAAGTAAAACAATCTGGTATGAAGGATTATTTTAAAAATAAAAGAATTGCTATATTGTTATATTTTTAAATTTATCCACCCGTGTAATTATGAATGGCGATGACAATTTATCCACCCGTGTAATTATGAATGGCGATGACAATTTATCCACCCGTGTAATTATGAATGGCGATGACAATTTATCCACCCGTGTAATTATGAATGGCGATGACAATTTATCCACCCGTGTAATTATGAATGGCGATGACAATTTATCCACCCGTGTAATTATGAATGGCGATGACAATTTATCCACCCGTGTAATTATGAATGGCGATGACAATTTATCCACCCGTGTAATTATGAATGGCGATGACAATTTATCCACCCGTGTAATTATGAATGGCGATGACAATTTATCCACCCGTGTAATTATGAATGGCGATGACAATTTATCCACCCGTGTAATTATGAATGGCGATGACAATTTAAATTCAGTTGTTTTGGCCTAATTTCTCTCGGGTGATTTTCAAATATATATTCATATAGGTAACTTTTTAAGAATAAATTGTTTTTTTTAAATATTTTTTTATAAATAAAATATTTTCATTTATTAGTTATCATAATATAAAATAGCAATATTAGATGTTATATTCAAATAAATTATAGAAATATTGAAATCACTGTTAACAAGTTTTCCTGTTTAATAAATTTTTATTTGATCGTCCCTTGGAAAAGGTATTAAGAGGATTTCACTGTATACTAAAATGTCGATTTCATATATTATTTTTCTTTACAAGAATTTTGTTCAACGTTAATTATTTTCTGATTTTAAGCATATTGTACTTCTTTAATGAGGTTCTCAATTTAACTGCGAACTCATCACTAGAGAGAGATGTAGGATAATCACAGATTGTATAAAATATTACAATACTTTTTATCTTGAAATAAATTGCAATTTATTTGGTGCCAAACAGCTCCATTGATTTTCGTACATTCCTATGAGTAACATTAATGTGTATTCGATTGCCGGTGGACTTGTCGGTTTTATCGACTTAATTCTTAGACAATAATGGTAAAAATGCCGTGGGACTTGGCGGATAGTCAAAACACTCGTGTTTTGAGCGTTAGTGTTACGCGTCGGTTAATCGAGTGACCGCCACATTGCTCGGTCTACTGCCGCGCAGTTATATTCCTTATTTTGTTTGTTTTGCCAATCTAATAATACTTTTATTCGGTCGGTCCAAATTCGCTACGACGTCGATCGTAGCCCCTGGGCTCAGTTTTAGACTGGGTGGCGTCTTTTTGAGAATATGTCTATTTGATTTTTCTAATTTGTTAATTACGCGGTTATGACGCAACTGTCTCCGTATTGGAGAAAAGAAGCTCAGGTTACAGGTACATGTTGTAATTATTTATTTTGAAAGATGCGATTAAAAGAAAAATTTGTTTGTTTAGGATAATGGGACTGCAGTAGTACATCGAACCATTTCGTTTTTTAATACTCATTTTTTTATTTTTGGTTCGAATTTTGTATATTTCATATTCTTTGGGGAATTTAATACATTTTTTTTTTAACAACAGTTTACCTGTTTGCTAGTTTGCCGGCCTACTCGTAGCAGCGAGAACTTGTACGTATAAATAAATATAATTTATCAAGGTTCATGTCAAAAAGATGTTTTTTTTCTAAAATAACAATAAAAAATTCTCCACTAAATCTATCGGTAAGCATCGCACCGGCCAGGCGTGTCCGCCGGTATTATGACGAAGAGCTGACCACTGCTGGACTGATTTCACTTTTATATTAAATTATTTTTGTAGCTACCTACTGTTGAGTTTGTAAAGTTTAAATAGCTTTCTATGTACAGAGAGATTTATACGTTATACACAAAAATAATGTACCTATCTAATAAAATATGCAACACCAAATTTCTATTAATTTTCTGATTGAATGTTACTTTCGTATTGAATAAATGTGCTTATAATCATCGACAATATAACAGCCTCTCCACGCCGTCCGACCTCCTCATTTCGAGGGTGGCTCGTCCAATTCTGGGGGGTGCCGAGGTGGAGGAGAGATGGAAAATTTGTTCCACAGGCGACTGACTTTTGCCCTGGGTTGTGGCACTATAAGTGGTGGTGAAAATGCGCTTCCCTAAGGGTATATTTTTTCCACAGAAGAATCGATAATTTGATTTCTGAAGGTTCATAACAATATTGCGCTTCCCCATCTTTGATCTATGATTTACTGGACTGCATTGGACTACGATTGTCAGTAAAAAAAGTTCGAAAATGACGAATGTGTTTTTAATATCTCTAGGTTAAGATGACTTTTTTCTCTTTTATGTATTCAATAACAATATTTAACATAACAATATTGCGACTAATATTTGTCAAGATAATAATAATTCATCATAATCAACATTTTTAATGTGTTCTAGTTGAATGAAAAAACCATTCTTCCGATTCCGTCTTTACTTAAATGCATATTATACTGGTAAAATAGCATTATTGTCTATCCGCGATTTTTACAGATCTAGATATAGATATTATTTTTGTTCGTTTGGTGGCTGCACCATCTTTGAGGTGCGGATTATGCTCTCACCTTGAGGAGACAACCTCGCCTTTCGTAGTTCATCTTGTACACGCCAAGTCTCGAGAGATTTTCGTTTTGCGCCTCACTTCACGCTTGTTGTACGTTAAATGTCAGTCCATTAACCATTCCGTTTGTCAATTGGGTGAATTTAAATCTTCCCAGCAGCAATTAAAATGGAGCACTCGTTTGTCTAACCTTCAGAATAAATAATTGTAGGTGTCCGCGGTTTTAGGTGACGTTTGTGCGCACGTTTAGATTTTTGGTGTCAAAACAAACGTCGCGTGTACGGGTTTGATTTTTTGTCTCTTTCTACCGATCTCAAGGTGATCTCTGAGTTTATCTCCAGATCAAAATCTCGAACACGTGTACACGGTATGGAGATTCAAAGCGAAGTCATTCGAGACGTATTTCCACGCTGAAGATGTGAACCATTTCCACGCTGAAGATGTGAACCATTTTAACAACGGTATTAATCACGAGAGCGAGGTCTTATCTTAAATTGAGTCTTATCAACACCGGTAGCCCGATATGACGTGCAGCAGACGATTCGGGTAAAATCATATTATTATCGTGGATTACTATTCACTTCCTTCTGGCGGAAGTTGACTATCAAAACAGTCACTGGCTGGGTATTGGTACTGCTCGGGGACTTACCCGCAGCCCATCGGGTCGCCCGAGCACTGAACGTGGACGTCGTCGTATATTTATAAAATAAT
This sequence comes from Eubasilissa regina, assembly GCA_022840565.1. Taxonomy (NCBI): domain Eukaryota; kingdom Metazoa; phylum Arthropoda; class Insecta; order Trichoptera; family Phryganeidae; genus Eubasilissa; species Eubasilissa regina. The sequence goes on along the minus strand of JAINEB010000021.1, from coordinate 43,936 downwards.
AACAATCCATACTTACGATTTTCGAATAGTCAAATGGTGAGTTTGCGAATTTGTTGATAGTTGATAGTTTGCACTATCTGGAGTGGTGGGGGGGGGGGGTGTCGAGAGGTGGATAGGGCGTCGCTGTGACTGCGGTCAATGAGACCGATGGAGAAGAAGAAGAAGAATAATAATGCTTACTGAGCTCAGTTAGGAAGGTAATACAGTGGGTGCCGCGCGCGAGTCAATAACAAGAGAATTGTAATCTTAATAGTCAGACATAAACGGGTGTTCATTCTGGTCATTTTAGCCTGTCAGCAGATGTTCAGATGGGTAGAAAAGTTGGCGATATTTATTTGTCACCACTTCCGCGGTTTTGCGGTGAAAGGGAGATAAGCGAAGTAAAGGGGGATCTGGCCAAGTTTGACTAGTCACTAGGCGAGCGGGAACTCCTTAGTTGGAGAGAAAATATTATCATTTTATCTACAAATTATATTGAAGATATAACAAATGAGAATGAATGAAATGCGCCAAAACAGAATTACGGCTGGCTAAGTGAGGATACATACGACGACGCACGTTACTATAGTATCTCTAACAATTAATTAAGTCTTTTCTCGTTACAAAATTCAAAGACAACTCATAAATGAAGGAATCACGTTAAGTATTTAGCATTCGAGTGCCGTTCTTGGCGGATGTAATTTAGATTTAGATACACGCGAAGAGTAACTGTAAAAGATAGTAATATAACGAGACGTTGTACAGACTGAACCGACCCCATCTGCAACACCAACTAATATAACAAGTGATTTGTTGTATTAGTTGGTGTTGCTCAATACTCATATTTCTCAAATAGTACATCGTCGTCCAAATTGCGAGCCCTCGATAATCCACATCGGTTGATATTTATATTTTTGTGCCACCTTGCAATAGCTGAAAGTTGGGTAATCGTATCTTTATTTAAAAGGAAATGCTAAAGACACCAAAAGTGATTTTCACGAGTCTATACTTAGAGATATTAAAAATACCTATGTGTTGTATATACTGTTATTATAATTTCTTACTTTTCATAGAAATAAAGAATCGGTTAATGTAAAGATCTAACTATGCAAGTGAACACAGAACACGTATTTATAAAAAAGAAATCTCGAATTAATCTTGGAGATTGATTGGCAAAATAAAATAAAAGAGTTATAATAACGTATGTCGAAGGTTGGGTTAGGTTAGGTTCCCGGTTCTGTGGGGATAGTCCTGCTGGTATACAAGTAGCTCCAGCGGCACGGTAATGTGTCTTATCAGTATTTGGTATAGGTCGTACCAACATTGCGAGGCGTCACAGTGAAGGAGTTCCAACAAACGGTAAGTGGCGGTCCTGATGATTTTGGGGAAGATATGGACGATCGCCTTTGTACTTATATTTTTAAAACAATTCAGTGCCTATATTCTGATTGCGGCATTCGGTATCTGTGAGTTATTCTTAGAAAATCGACTCTGGTATAAAGAAAAACGAGCCTCTCTTCCAAAATAGCTAACGAGAAATATGTCACTGTTGAATAATTCAGATTCAGAATTTATCATTTCAGAATAAAAGGTGATGGAGACAGGAACGATATAGAGAAAAAATTCACTATTTCTAATGTTTAACGCAAACTTTACATTGTGGTTATTCATTTCAGTATAGTAGTTTGTTGGTGTAGTGGTCAAGACGTTGGCCTAATGATCTAGTGGTCGGGGGTTCGCGTCTCGTTCCAAGACACCAGCAAGTTAGTCCTATTTTCATAGCACAAGCATTTAGCTTATTTTGAAAATAGTAAGAATATTGATGTGACATGTATTCCGTGTACGCATCTCTATTTTTTAAAAAAAAACAAAACATTAATTATTTTGTAATTTGTTTTTAAACCACTTTTATGAGTTAATTATACACCGACCAGTTACGAAAAATACTTTTTCCTTACATGTGATACAATCGATGATATACATCATTATATTTATTTGACATCCTGATAAAGGAAAAGGTATTTTCTGAAACCGGTTGGTGTATAAATAACTCATTAAAGTGGTTTAAAAATTAAGTTATGAATAATTAGACAATTCACTAGTGTTTGCAATATTAAATTTAGGGTGTCCAACGGAAAATTTTCAAGTTTAATATTAAATAAAAAAAAACTACAACGTTGTTCTCATATTTTATTTATACAAAATTGAGTTTAATGATGCGAATTTTACATTTTATAAACAATATCGTCTAAATGCCGTCCATTTCTCAGCAACTTCACGGCGGATATTTTCTTGTAGGGCCTGAATCGTTCGAGGATTGTTGCTGTAAACTCTTGACTTAAGGTATCCCTACAAACAAAGTCGCACGGTGTAAGGTCCGGTGACCGAGGTGCTCAGGGTATGTCTCCGCACTAGCTGATTAATTTATTGGGAAAAATTTCCCTCAACTTCTCCATTGAAGCTATAGTTGTGTGTGGAGTGTCCCCGTCTTGCTGAAATTGTGTTCTGTTGTTGAACCCGGGAAAAAGCTGCAGTTTCGGTACCAAAAACTTGTCGATCATTCGGCAATACACGTCAGCAGTGACGGTCTCTCGCTGGTTAAAAAAGTAAGGGCCAATTATCCCTCGGGCAGAAATTTCACACTACACTGTCGTTTTTGAACAATGCAAATGTTTTTGATGGCGTTCCCTCGGGCTGTCGGGGCACCAAAATCTCGTGTTCTGTTTATTAACATAGTTATCGATATGAAAATGTGCTTTGTCAGTAAACAATATGTTTTCGAGCGTTCGTGGTGTTTGTATGGATGAAACGGTAGTTTCTTTTTCAAAATGACGTGCACTGTTGATTTTTTATTCCAGTACAGACTGCAAACTGATTGCGCATAATTTAACGTTGAATTTTAGCCACATGTTCTGGCGTTGCTGCTGACGTTGATGATCCCGGAGGAGTTTGGTTAATCATTGTCCCTTCTTGTCTGAACTTTTGAACCCAATACCGGATAATTTGCGTGCTCGGCTCATCACTTACTCGTCGAATATTAAAGTGATTACAAAAAGCTCGACGCGCACGAATCAATTAATCACCGCACTTTAAATATTGCTCAACCGCGAACGCGCGGTGCGCTCCCGACCAGTGACTCATCGCGACTGGCAAATCCGCAAATCACGCGCGTCGAATAATAACCCTCCCACTTACCTCACCCTGATGGTTTACGAGAAATTACAATTTAATGTTGAAATTTTTCCGCTGAACACACACCCTACATTTATTTAGACTTTATTGACATACATATTAACAGAGGTGAATATATTATAATATAACATGAGATACAATTATATTGCAATGAAATACTCGTAGTTTATTGTGTGGGATGGATATAATTATATTTCATTGTGTCTGTACGAGCGGTATCGCTTATTCTCAGTCAAATTGCATATTTTAAAAGAAAGAACCTGTTATCTCTGTAAAGTTACCAGAAGTAGGCACCTCTGATTAGTACATCAGCGTTGGTTGCAATCTCTCAAAATGATTTGTTATGTATTGCACATCAAGTATTGGACCGCGTGGTTTCCGATTGAATGCAATCCCGACGTTTTTTTCGATCAATTTTTCAAAAACAGGGATTTCGGTATTTAGAGATTTGAGTATTCAAATGTAAGTGCGGCCTTTATTATATATTAATTTTATATTTAAAAAAAACATGTATACGATACATACTATGTGTAAGTTTAATACAAGTAAAAAAATAACAAAGACAGTATTCAAATTCTGTACACTTCATTAAAAACCAATTGAACTTTAAACATTCAAAGATAGAACACTCGTTATTAGCAAATATGAATCCTGGCTCGTCGTCCCCTTAGCGCAATTATACGTTATAAATGTAATTTATAAAATTTTAACGGAATTGAAAATCTGGTAATTGAGTCGGATAGAACAACGAAGATAGATAAGATTGAATACAGTGAATGAGTGAAGATGCAGATGGTGCGCGTGAATTCTGAAGTGAAACGAGTCGGCGGTCTCGCTCGGCGCGCGTGAGCCGACAAGACCGCCGTTGTGAAGAGATAAAACCAGAGAGGGATCATTGGTGAGAAATCTGACCAGATTTGTAGTGGCAGTCGGCAGCGATATGTCGCTAGCATCGTGCCGGCTGAGATGGCGGTGAATTTGAAATCTGATTCCTAGGAGATCAACGACCTTTAAATGTGTCTGCTTCTACTAGAATATTTGGAAACCATTACCTTTCATTCATTTGTTGCCCGAACACTCAGCTGTCATTCCTTCATAGAGCCTGGCGACGACCGACATTTCTACTACCGGAGGAGACCTTTATTCCACAACTTACTTTCCCCATTAGCTAGCATCTCTTTGTCAGATGTGTCGGAACCATTGCTATTGTAGGTTCTTTGTCAAATTTGCGTCGACACATGATCCGGCTATAAATGAAACACTGATATTCCCCGCTTTCGACACGGTATTGCGATACCATAGTTAATAAGACATCAACACACACGAGTCGCATCAGCGACATCAGTCTGGATGATGGACCGAGGTCGGAGACATACGAATGATTCTGAACGGCCGTATAAACCTGAGAATTAATAGCGAATTATTATCGATGTATGGCAAAAGATTGGCGAGTGTGAGAAGAAGCTAAAGAAAGATGGTTCAACAATCGGTCGGAGGAGCCGGACTTCTCCTTCATTCGGTCTGATCATTTTTATTGAGACCTTCGCTTTTGTCGTTGGAAAGTCGGGTTGGAATGTTGGCATTTGTGCAGTTCATCACAAATAAGCCATATAGACTGGGTCTGGTTACATTTAAACTCTTCAGTTACAGACTGGCGGTCACCCGCCGCCCCCTCGGCGAGCCTTCCCTTCCAGGAGGCTGTCGGCGGCCGCGGGCATCGGAGTCATCGTACTGATCCCGGCTCTGGGAAGCACTATTGGAGCCGTCGTGGCTCGCGGAGTAATCAACGCACACAAGTTAGCGGGACATGAGCTGTCAATATTAATGTTACATTTTTATTAAACCCCTGAAAGTTATTGCAAATTGCAAAAAAGGTTTCCGATTTCTTCGTGAGAAGATCTCCACGTGGAAATCTCAGGTGTTCCAAAGGCTTGGGTATAAAAAAGTGTTACATTATAATTATTATCTACTCTCATTATGTCTAAAAATGATTGATTTAACTTTCAGGTAAAATAATGACACGACTAGAGATGCACAGAACTGACTCGAAAGACAGAGGTGGCACTGGCATCTGCATCTGTATTCAATTAATAAAAGAAGACTATCTTCTGCCTTAATTTGGATTTCGCGTCAGCGATCTGAACGCGAGCAGTCAAAACGACGCGTAAGTAACACAACAATGAATAGCGCGCTAGGACTGCTTAAGTTAACGTTGCGTTGAGAGATCAGAACTCCATCGGAGTACAGGAGTAGGGAGCGCTGATATTGTAGTTAATTGGCAGTACGAACGGAGAACTCAAAGCTCACGGGCCGACTACAACTGCTGAGGTCGCAGCGAAAGCGAGAAAGCATAATGGTATTTATTTAGTTATATAAAGTATGGTGTGTGCTATCATTGTTATTTTATACTTATTTTATTGAAAGTGAGAATATCTAGATATTTGTAGCAACCTAACCGGATACCGATATTCCAGGCACTCTCCGAGGTCTCGTGCAGCCCATAGCGTTCAGGTAAGTATTTATCGAAATTTTAATATTTATTAGTTAATTTAATATTTATTTATATCGTATCATTATATCGTATCGTATGAACATCGGACAGTTAAATTAAATGATAATAAAGTTAAAGCAAACATTGCGCACTTTTCACGGTGAATACAGCGCTTGCATTTCAAATTTAATAAATCAAATCTTATTTGGAATTATTTTTTGGCACTTATTCATGTTACCGCAACATTTCACGGGACCTTGTATAGAGGACGTTCTGTGTTACACAATATTATTTTTTTGTTATCAATATGTCGTCACAACATCGTCGCCCGCAGGCGTTATAGTGTATTTTAATCGTATCATTACGATATTAACAATAACAAAATATTATACAAGTATTAAAAACGAATTCAGAGTACGGTCCGACCGCTAGCGAGGTGACGCTGCTCTTTAGCCCTCTCTTCGAGATGAATCAGATGGTGAGGAATCACTTCAATGGCAGCGCGTGGGGGTCCGAAGAGAAGTGCGGTGATGAAGGCCCCGTGCCGGTGAAGTTTTCGCAGCACTTCCACTACGGGATTCGCGTTCTGCAAAGCTTTTACGAGGTGAGCACCGTCTTCATTAGGGCGGAGCTAGTGCTTACCCCACTCAACCGTCCACCGTTCACCGTTCACCGTTGTCCATCCGCGCCGTGCATGCCCACATTTCAATACGATCGTTATATATTCATGGCACCTCAGTGTCGGAGACAGACATATTTGTTCAGTTGAACAGTTCGTCTTTTACTTTCATAATAAATGAAGGTTTGAACTTGATTCATTTCATGCGCTATTTATTATTCACGAGGATACTAGGATCATAGGAACTAGCTTGCAGCTCGCTCAGCGGCAAGATCTACAGCAATAAATACTACAATGTGCCATCATTAGTTTGGGGTCAGCTTACCTAACCTAACCTGATTCTACTAAAAATTGTACTAAAACTTCAGACAAAATTACTTTTTAAAGAATTCAAAGAACCAACATTTAGTGATCTATTTAAAAGAAATTCTGTTCATTTTATTAGTGAAAATCGTAGTAGGTTTAAATTTGTAATTTCATGTTCTTAAAAAAATTAAATAACTTACCCGAAAACATCAGAAAGATTAAAGATAAAGAAATAATGAATGCTGTCAAAAAACTATTTGCTTTTTTAGAAAAGTGCAGAACAAAAAAAAGTATACTTATAAAAGATTAATAAACAAATAAAAGGTGTAAGCTTTATCACGGCTCATGTCAAAAATATGAGGTTTTTTAAAATAATAATCTTATTATGTTTTTTATATCGCACTTAAATGTCAGAAATTTTACACTCTGTACTCGCGCACGTGACATCGTTTGGTAAGTCTGTCGTTTTGCAATTTCACCTCTCTCCAGGATGAGCGCTGAGCACGAAGGATGGCATCGTGCGGTGTTCACATTCGAGAACTGTTGAATTTGTCAAGTTTCAATATTGTAGCATTCTAGTTATACGAGGGATTTATACGTTAAGCACAAATATAATATTGACGACAACTTCTCGCTGCCGACGGTCGTCAGCGTGATCGGAGGCTGTTCTAATAATTTCACAGCTCGTCGTGACATCTTCAATCTTCTTTCTTTTTACTGTTTATTTAGGGCTCAGCAATCCGAACCGTCGGTCGGCGCTGGCCTGGCTGACCTAGAATTCTAAACTATATATATATATACACATATATACACGAAGCGAGTCCTCACCGTGTTTTACCGAATGCCCGACATAACACATCGATCAGACAATCGCTTCCCGAAGAACACTATTAGCCTAAAAGCAAACGGGCTGGAGTAGTTTTTATTAGCCCTCCGTGCGCAGCTATTTACGCTTCGAAATTTTACTTTCGCTATTGTAAGGCTTACGGGCTGAGATCGATACATATTTATTTGGAATGTAATATCTGGTCTATCGTGTTTGCTTATCATCGCTCTTTTCCTGTTTTGTGATAACTGCTAATTTTCGGTCGACGTTTAGTACTATACTATAATATTCTTACTATTTTCAAAATAAGCTATACGCTCGCGGTACGAAAGCCACAGCCCGTTCGAGTCGCCGTAGCATCGAACGGAAAGTCGCGGACCGGCGTCATGTAATTAATTCGTAATGACGATTTTCGAATAGTCATCCATAATAGATAGTGAATTTGCTGGATCACCTATCGGTTTATAAATAACACTTTCATTCGGTGTAACCTGACCTAATAACCTGCTCGCAGTACCGGATAGTAGTATAGAACAGCCCTGCGAGAGGAGGATGGCGCGCCGCTACGGTGTCGAGTTCACGAGAAGAAGAATATTGCTCACTCGGCTCAGTCGAGCGCGAGTCCTGCGACATATTTCATTCGGCCTACTTTGGTCATTAATAAAAAAAGAATTAAAACCCTAATGTCCGACATAAAGGGGTTCTGACCATTCTGACCATTTTAGCTTATTGGCAGATGTGCCCTGATGAAATATTGCGGACGAGTATGGTTATATTTCTTTAACTGCGCGAGAACAACAGAAATACATTTCTTTATGCTAAAGTTTCGTAATAATTGAAGATGATGGCTCCGTAGTTTTTGCGAACAGTGAACGAACTAGGGGTATTAATAGGGCCTTAAGGAGAACATAGTTCTGTGGTATTTTAATATTAATAGAATAAATCGACCAGAAACATAAACAGAAAATTCGGTAGGAACTAATATTTGGTCTACAGATTATATTAATCAACTAGAATAGGAAGGATTCCAGATTCGAATTCCGGTAGCAACTAAATATTTTTTCTATAGATAGATTTTTTTCAATACATCTTTCAAGTTGATTAATTTAATTTGTTTTAAAATACCATAGAACTATGTACTGATAATGCAATTTCACAACAAAACTGTGTTCTTTTTAATTAAGATTTTTTCTATTTTCCTTCCTAGTTGATTAATTTAATTTGTATTTATCTGTCACCAGTTCCGCGGTTTTGCAGTGAAGGGGAGATAAGCGAAGTAAAGGGGGATCTGGCCGAGTTTGACTAGTCACTAGGCGAGCGGGAACTCCTTAGTTGGAGAGAAAATATTATCATTTTATCTACAAATTATATTGAAGATATAACAAATGAGAATGAATGAAATGCGCCAAAACAGAATTACGGCTGGCTAAGTGAGGATACATACGACGACGCACGTTACTATAGTATCTCTAACAATTAATTAAGTCTTTTCTCGTTACAAAATTCAAAGACAACTCATAAATGAAGGAATCACGCTAAGTATTTAGCATTCGAGTGCCGTTCTTGGCGGATGTAATTTAGATTTAGATACACGCGAAGAGTAACTGTAAAAGATAGTAATATAACGAGACGTTGTACAGACTGAACCGACCCCATCTGCAACACCAACTAATATAACAAGTGATTTGTTGTATTAGTTGGTGTTGCTCAATACTCATATTTCTCAAATAGTACATCGCCGTCCAAATTGCGAGCCCTCGATAATCCACATCGGTTGATATTTATATTTTTGTGCCACCTTGCAATAGCTGAAAGTTGGGTAATCGTATCTTTATTTAAAAGGAAATGCTAAAGAGTAATAATAACGTATGTCGAAGGTTGGGTCAGGTTAGGTTAGGTTAGGTTGCCAGTCCTGCGGGGATATTTCTGCTGGTATATAAGCAGCGAGAGCGGAAACGGCCCGGCAGTGGTGTATCAGTATTCGGTGTAGGTCTTATCAACATTGTGAGGTGTCATACGTCATGGTGAAGGAGGTCCAACAAACGGTGAGTGGCAGTCACCTCTCTACTTATATTTTAAAAAGATTCAGTATATTCTAATTGCGACATTCGGCACCTGCGATTTATTCTTAGAAAATCGACTATTCTTAGAAATAAAACGAGCCTCTCTTCCAAACTAGCGAATTAATTCTCAACAATGTTAATTAATAATAAGATGAAGACGGAAACAAGATAGACTAAACTGATACACTAGTATCTTTAATAAACTTTACATTTTGATTTTTATTCATTTTAATATGAATTATTTTAACTTTGTTTTTAACTTTAACCACTTATGAGTTCAATTTAATTCACCGACCGGTTTCGGAAAATATAATTTCCTCCGTCAGGATGTCAAAGAAACTAACTAAAAACCGCATGTCAAAGTGTTCTAATGTTTTTAAATTCTATTTAAAAAAATATATACATATACTCAAAATATAAATCTAGTACCTGACATCAATTGTCAGGATGTGGAAATCGACTTGATTCAAAATTATTAGTTCATTAATTTTTAAGAATATGTCGGTGCGATTATCTTTTTGGATATCGCCATCGCTTTTCTCGTTGGAAAGCCGGAAAATGAATACCGAGGTTGATGAATGTGTTGCAAAGGGTTCCCCCAGATGTCAACGTTTGTGCAGTTCATCACAAATATGCGACGACAAAGGTCTGGTTACATTTATACTCTTCAGTTACAGATTGGGGGTCACCCGCCGCCCCCCCGGCGAGCCCTCCCCTCCAGGAGGCTGATGGCGGCCGCGGGCGTCGGAGTCATCGTCCTGACCTTAGCTCTGGGAAGCACTATCGGAGCCATCGTTGCTTATGGAGTAATTAACGCACACGGGTTAGTTTCTCGACCCACTGTCTGAAATACATTTTTAACGATTATAAAAACAGATTGCAAACAATAGAGTTAAGCATTCCCAAATGAGATTGATCTTAAATTACGGGGGTGATTTTAACTTTGATATAAAAACATGGACAATGGTACAAAATGAAATTTAATAAAAAAAAATGGAGAGAAATAGATCAAATTAAAATTTGAGAATAAATTAAATGTCCAATACATTATTTATTTTAAAGAAATTAAAATAATAAAATTGAGTTGCTAGTTTGTTTTGTTTAAGAGTAACATTATAATTGGTATATAATCTCATCGGACCTGAAAACGACAAAGTTAATTGATACAAATATACTACGATTGTTTTAACATTCTGGTAAATTGATCGCATAAAGTTTTCAGTTTCGTTTTGTTAATTCAAGTCACGAGATGTGCTAATCGGCACTGACTCGGAAGAGAAGTGGCTCTGGCAACTGTACATATTATTAAATTAATAAAAAATATACTACTGCCGTCTTAATTCAGATTTCGCGTCGGCGATCTCAATGTGAGCAGTCCGAACGACGCGTATGTAACACAGTAATGGATAGTGCACTCGGACTGCTCGTGTTAGTTTCACGCATTGCTAGCGCTAAATTGGAAACGAGGTTGCTGGAGTCCTCAGTACGTTCTCATGTATTCTAGTGCTCGTGACAGGAATATTTACTAAATTATATAATTAACCTCTACACGTTTTATAGTTGTTCTTCGGGTCCCGCGCACAAAACCGATATGAATCTGACTAAAGTTCCGGACCGCGACGTCAACTCCACGTCAGGAGTGCCGTCGCCAGCTTTTTTCGACTTGCGTGAGGTACGATATGAATTTTATTTGTTATCAATCATCTTTCCGAGTCCACCGCACGAACAATCGGATATTCATCGTCAGACTCTGATTGGACTCTAATTGGCCTCCAGTCCAGGATGCTCGAGTTCTCCGCTAATAATATTTCTGAAAGTATCCATCTTGAATATGTTACGCACTCGATGTCGATACAAAGTGTCGCGAGGCTGTTACCGCAGAGAAGTGACAACTCCATAACGACAGCGAGTTATGTTTTAAACTTGCGCTTTATTTGTGTATTAGCGTACTCAAATAATTTTATTCTGACCCTAATTAGGCCTAACATTAATAGTTGTAAATCTAACCGGGGGTGTCAGTTTTGGTGCAAAATTCAGCGTACTAGAAATAGACCCGTACTAGTATTCCACGTCCAAATTGATTGATTTTTGATATAATTAACGATAACTGTTCGACTGATGTGTGCGTGCCAAAATAACGAATACGAAGTACATATTCCTTTGTTTCCTATCTGTCCCGAGTGTCCACTGTGCCGAGTGCTAAATATTATTTGTTTGTCTACAAGTTCTCTTTTACATCTTCCAAAAAACGTGCGCAATTCACCATTTCCTCTATTGAGACTTTTCAAAAGTTGCGTAAAAGGCAGCTTTATTTTTTATTGAATTTTGTCGCAGAATAGAATGACATCATATAGGTATACTGACCGTTACTGACTTTTAAACGAGAGGTCAGAACCCTGTCTGTCATTCCTTCAAGGAAGCGCCGATGTCGGAATTAATTGTTCTTTATATTTTTCAGCTACGAACGGAGAACTCAAAGCTCACGAGCGAACTGCAACTGCTGAGGTCGCAGCGAAACCGAGAAAGCATAATGGTATTTATTTATAATTGTTATTTTATATTTTTTTAATTGGAATTGAGAATATCCAGACACACTATGATATTTGTAGCAACCTAACCGGATATCGATATTCCAGGCACTCCCCTACCTGCAGTACATCGAGCACGGCCTCAACTACGGGCTGGTGATAACCATTCAAGGTTTCGTGCAGCCCAAAGCGTACAGGTACGTATTTACAGAATTTATTCCATTTTAATTATATTATTTATCCGATTGACCCTCGGACAGTAAAGATAACGATGATAGAGTGGGGTTAAGGTAAACATTGCGCATCGCGCATCGCGCATTGTGCATTGTGTTGTGTGTTTGAAATTTAATTGATCTTATTTGCAATTCTTATATTATCAATTATTATTATGTTTTTTCCTAGTTATAAAATACAATGGCGATGCCATTCCTCGAGCCCGTCAACTAATTGCATGCTCAGATTTCGTATTTCAAAATATTTACGCATCGCGTCGCATCATTACGATTTCTACAAAATAAATGTGAATTAAAAATGAATCCAGGTTGCCGGTGACACTCAAGTACGGTCCGGCCGTTAGTGACGTGGCGCTCCTCTTCAGCCCCCGCTTCGAGACGAACCAAATGGTGAGGAATCACTTCCACAACGGCGTGTGGGGATCCGAAGAGACCTCCGGCCCGGTGCCAGTTAGGTTTTCGCAGCATTTCCACTACGAGATTCGCGTTCTGCAAAGCATTTACGAGGTGAGCATCGTCCTCGTCAGGGCGGAACTAATGTCTATCCCGCTTCACCGATCACCGTTCTCCGTTCACCGTTCACCGTTCACCGTTGTCCACTTGTGCCGTGGACGTGCACATTCCTATATATTTATTATTTCAGTACAAACGTCGTTTCTTGACATTTACAAAAATGCTCCGGACAGGACGGGACTCAGTTGGTTAGTTTTTATTAGTAATTAGTTTGATGAGAAAAACTAGAAAAAATAATTTTGCAATACTTAAATTCGGATCTCGAGTAAAAACTAATAACCGAAAGAGTAAAAACTGTGCAAAGTGACAAGTTTGGTCATTCCTTCTCGATTGTGGCCGCACCCGCCGGAGTGTAACCGGTGTAGTTTCGTAACATAGCAATAACATGATAACAAGAAAGCCATCGATAGCTCTTGACAAAATTAATTATATTGTAAGTATACGCAAAACCGCCACTACGTCAAACAGGGAGGGTGACTTGTTTGAATAAGTTTACGTGGCAATAGTGGCACTTTCACAGTTGAAAACATGTTTAGAAGCATTTTATGAACAAATAGTTTTTTTTATCATGTTGGAATGATTATGATGTTAAAATTTTCAATGTTGGGTGCTCTGCATTTCGTTAGTTCACTTTTTTCAAGTGTGCAAATATGTTTAAACACCCTCTGACTAAAAACGTATCTTAATGATGGTCGGAATCACCGTCTCCGGAGAGATCGGTCGAGCGAGCGCACCCGGCGTACTCTCCCTCGACTCATTGCTTATTGCACTCTGCACACGACTGATAAAATCAAGGGATCACGCACACATGTTAGTGTCTCTCGATGAGACTGATCTCTGAGAGTCACTAAAGGTAGCGCGCACGAACTGGTGTTCTAATCTGCGCTCGTCTGGGCTGATGATTCATAAATCGTCCCGAGTCGACTGATTTATGATGAGTTTATTTGTCACCACATATTTTAATTTTGATTTCTTTATGTATATAACATGAATAATTAAAAAAATAACGTATTTTGGGTTTCAGATTTTCGTTGATGGCGTTCACTACTGTGATTTTGCTCACCGGCTCCCGTACAACGAAGTAAAGTACCTGAGCATAGAAGGCGACCTCATTTTGACCTCGGTGGCCACCCATCAAATGCTACTGTAGTCGTTTCTAATCCCCCGCCTCGTGTAGCCGTCTATTTATTTATAAGAAAGCAATATTTGTAATTATTTTTTATATTGTAGTCTGTTGACATTATAATATAATAGTTAATATGTATTGATATATGATTAATTATTTTCTCTTTAAAGTTACTCGCGACTAACATAATATGAAGGAATAATAATTGAATTTGAACTGGGCAGCTACCACCGGCTAGATAGTGGTATGTGGTAGATATAAGAAAATACTATTAGTTTAACACCTGCTGTACTCTATATTTACGGTAAACTAGAAATACCCTAAACAATAATACGAACAAATAGTTAAAATCTTCTACTTCCACCCAACGTTCTTCCGAACCGCTTCGCTGCTGATTAAACCGATGCGGAGACGCACGGCAGGGTTTCAGTTACACACATAATTACTCTATCAATACAGCAGAAAAATGTGAGAAAAAACTTGAAAATAAAAATTTTAACACAGAAAAAGTTGTAAATAAGAAAGTAAGAAAATATTCGAAGGGAAAGGAAAAAGAAAATGGGATAGGGAATAAAATCTGAGTGATAAGAATGAAACGAAAAATAAAGGCCTCTAAAGTTTATGTGTTGAATTTAGATTTAATTGAGGTAACTGAAGTATTGAAAATATCTACTTCGTTTAGGTTTGAATTGAAATAAAGGGGTGCTCGGTAGAAAAATGAGTTTTGTTTGGCATCGGTGCTGCAATGTGGAAGATTAAATGTAGGATTAGTTCTGGTTGACCTTGTTGGCACTCGAATGGATATGAGTAAATCAGGACAGTCTACTTTAGAGTTAGCTATTTTGTGTAGGAAAATGACATCGGCCATGTCTCTTCGAGTTTGTAGTGATGGAACTTTGAAAATGATAGATGACTCGGCAATGCTAGTTAAGATTCGATAACTACGAAAGTTAAGATATTTGAGGAAGCTGTTCTGTATTTTTTCGATTCTATTGATGTATATGATATATCTTGGATTCCAGACTTGGGAGATGATATTTCGGACATATGAGAAGTCCAGTGTTTTCATGGTGTTTATGTTATTGAATTGTGTAGATATCCGAAGGATGAAACCGAATATTTTCGTTGCTCTGGACGTAATATGTTTACTATGCAAGTCGAAGAGTAATTTAGAATCCACTATAATCTCAAGACCTTTAGTTTCATATAACTCGGTCAGGAGTTGATTATTAAGAGAGTATGGGAAGTTAAGCGAATTCCTGTTCCTGGTAAACTGTATCATGCGGCACTTGGTGATGTTGATTTGTAGATTACGTTGATTGCAATATGCATCAAGGCGGTTTAAATCGCTTTGAAGTTTATGGAAAATGTCGATATTATGAATTTGAGTAAAAATTTTCATATCGTCCGTGAATAAAAGTGTGTGAGTATATAAGAAACACTTAGAGATGTCATTGATATAAATGTTAAAGAGGGGTGGTTCTAGACCCCTGAGGAACACCTGATGTGACGCTTACCCAGTCGAGTTTATAGCCGCTAACTACTATAGCTTGGCTCCTATTGGATAT
The DNA here is from genome assembly GCA_022840565.1 of Eubasilissa regina. Taxonomy (NCBI): domain Eukaryota; kingdom Metazoa; phylum Arthropoda; class Insecta; order Trichoptera; family Phryganeidae; genus Eubasilissa; species Eubasilissa regina. The sequence goes on along the minus strand of JAINEB010000021.1, from coordinate 28,492 downwards.
GTAGGTAAAAAAACCATCTAAGTAGGTCTCCGTGAATACCAATAAGGAGGAGTTTGTCAAGGAGCTTGGAATGCATAGCTTTATCGAAGGCTTTGCTGTAGCCCGTGTATCGGCATCGACCTGAGTTCGTTTGTCCATGTTATCTTACAGAAACTCTACAAAGGATACAAGATTAGAAGTTGTAGATCGTTTTGAAATAAATCCATGTTGCTTCGCATCTAGTACTAGCCGGAGGACTGGCATTACCTGATGGTAAATAATTTTTTTAAGAATTTTGGTGAATATGCAAAGCTTGGAGATAAGTCTGTAATTTTCGATTTCGGTTTTGATGCCCTTTCTATGAATTTGATATTAGCTTATACCACTAGCATAAGAGAGAAAGAGAGCAGGAGAAAATATGTAACGCTGCACCAATATGAGTGGGATAGAATTTTAATGTTATTGGGGCAGGGACTCTCAATTGAATATTAAGGTGTGCTTTATACGGCCCATATATGAATCGCAAATAATGAAGGAATGTGACAAAAGAAAACGTACCAGATACGTGCCATTTTTTTGTTATGAATTATTCTTTTTTCTTTTAGTATATGTAATGCGAAATGAGGTATAGAGATAAGAAGGAGATAGTGGAACAAATTATCAACACAGATTTTAATACATGATAAGGGAAAAAATAAAAATGGTAAAGGTTTAGAAAAAGGGGTATCTGAGAAGGAATAACTGGAAAGTTAAAGGAAGTGAAAATCTGGAAATAAACTAAGTAAAGGTGGAAAAATGTACAGTTGAAAAAGATAAATGAGAGAGGGTTTAGGAGATCTTTAATAAGTCTTCTCTTGCTATAAAGAGAGGATTCTTCCGGATGTAAATACAGCAGATTTTTAACCAGGAAAATTGATATCCTTTCTCATTCGCGAGCTGCCTCGCTCTGAAGAAAAGGTTTTTATTGAGGCTTGTAAGGCGATCGTTAATGAAGATCTTCCTTTCATCTCCAGGGTAGTTAAGCTCCTTTGCAGTGATTCCTTTGTGGGATCTCATTGCCGAGATGAATTCATTTTTGCGTCTTCTGTTATAGAATTTGGGCATGGGTGATTTGGAGTCCTTGGCGGCGACTCTTGAAGAGAATTCTATTTCGTTAATGTTGAAATTCGATAGTCCTTCAGTGTTCACTATATTTAAGATTATTTGGACAGTATTTTCGTTCGATTTAACAGGTATTCCTCTGATTTCTATGTTCTGGAGGCGAGCCCACTGATCTCGTTTATTAAACTCATTTTGACGGCAGATTTGAGTGTTATCACATCGGCTTCGAGTCTATCCACGATTTTGATTTTGTTTTCTACGAGGGTCAGTTTGAGAGCCAAGTCGTCCAATTTGGAGTTGTTGAAGTTGATGGATTTCCTGAATTGTGTAAAGTCATTCTTAAGTTCATCGACTTGTTTGTTGAGAAACTTTAATGTTGATCTCCTCGCTAATTTGCTTCATTTCCTCCATCAGGTTGTGGGGATCACTAGGGCTCGGTGCTAATATACAAGGATGCCATTTCCAGCTTGCTCGTTTATCGGCTTTTAGTTTCCTAAAATTAGCCTCAGTTGTTCCAGAGCACCGGTAAGGATACTGAGCACTAGGTATGGGAAGTATTTAATGCATGTAATTTGTACTTGCGAAAACAGAATAATGTCGAATCTAAGTACTACACTCCCCACCGAGCTGTCCCTGCTGGACGCCGGAGACCTGAATCAGACGTAATAATCGCGAGGCAACGGTCTATCATAATGAAGTTCCCGGTTCATCCGTATCAGCGCAGGCAGCAATTATTCGAGTGACGTTATACTTTTATCATGCTGCGATTCCTTCCGGCGGAAGTTCACCGACGTTATCGAAACAATAATAGCGATGTGACAATTAATTTGTGCGCGTTTGGTGTCTCCTCGGTACTCCTCCCTAAATTATGATGGAGCTTCAAAATAACGCACATTCTCTGGATCGTAAGATCAAATGATAAAACGGACGGCACAGGGAAGACGGATGATGGAACGCAGGACAAAGAATGGAAGGATGAAGATAGAAAGGTTGAAGGGCCGTATTCCAGGTTGAAGCGGGAGAAATTGAAGAGCTCGACTCACCTGTGAAGCTTCGCCGAAGTCGACGCAAAATTCCACATTACAATATTTAGCAGACTAGTTAGTAACTTATTGATCAGTTTTAATAAACTTTACTGCAGGATTTACTAGTCACCCGCGGCAGTAGTGACACAAAAATATCATTTTATTTTATTACACTAAAATACATTTATTAAAATATTATTATTACATTTAATACGAAGATTAGATTGGACCCATTCAAGAACAAATAACATTAAAATAAATATACATTTGTTAATAATAAACGACTGCGAGAGCGAGATCATTTACAATTTCGTAAGTGTTCAGAAAAGTTAACAATCATTCAACAGTTTAGGTGTTAAGTTCTCCAAGAGATACTATAAGGTGTCCAGCGAAAATATTTCAAGATTAAATTGTAATTGCTCGTAAACCGTCGGGGTGAGATGCGGCTGAAGTGGGAGGAGTACTGTTTGACGCGCGTGATTCGGTCGCGATTCGTTGGTTCGTGCGCGTCGCGCTTTTTGTACTCGCTTTAATATTCGACGAGTGAGGGATTTATAAAGCCGCGTTGCTGGGCCGCTCGTATCGACAGATAGTAGGTCGTCTTCAAATAGTGAACCCTCTTTTAGTGTTATTTATTATCAATACTAAATTAATGTATTAATTATAAATATATACATTAATTTAGTATTTAAAATATCACAGACCTATGTTCTGAATAATTACAACTTCACAATAAGAATGTGTTTTCCTTAATAATATATGTTGTATCAATGTGTCCAAAATTTAATAAAAATGAATTGATAATTCTGGCGTCTGCAGTCAGTTTACTCAAAGGTATTTGAGATTCTGAAAAAAATAATGTAGATGGCTTTCAAATAATGGAACGACAGGTGTATTAATTTGAAAAATGTAACATATAGGTTCGAAAATTTGTCAAGAAAAATACTGGCGTTATAGCACGAAGGTAGTGCACTTCCCCGGATTGGAAATAGAGATCCAGGTTCGTATCCCGGTGACGCAAAAACAATATTTTTCGACAAAATTGATTTTATATGTATATATTTATAATTAATACATTAATTTAGTATTTAAAATATCACAGACCTATGTTCTGAATAATTACAACTTCACAATAAGAATGTGTTTTCCTTAATAATTATTTATTATCGCTTAAAGATTATAACCGATCAAAGTAAATCAAGTATTTTAAAATATATTACCTCACTAACTGGAATAATCAGGTAGATTTCGTCTGTGATTTTACTTTTTTCTATATAACACATATTAACAGAGCTTTTCAAACAGCCGTTATTTTGAAAGAAGATGGCGAATAAACAAAAGGTCAATTTTTCAGGATTTTTAAAAATAAATTTGATAAGAACTAGAGTAGTTATTGTAACCGCAAAATTCGTTGTATTCCGTAAATATAAATAATATCTATTCACATTTTGGCGGAAGATGAATATGGGGTCTGCATGGAAATTTTCCATGATGATAAGATAATAGTCCTGCTCTGTGCCGGTATATAAGCAGCTCCAGCGGAAGCGGGCCAGTATTGTGCATTTCTCTGGATTCGGTGCAGGGGGTGTAGCTCTCTGACTCTCTCGAGTCGTCACGGTGAAGGAGATGCAGAAAATGGTAAGTGGCGATCCTGATGATTTTGGGGAAGATGTGGACGATGTTTGTACACTTCATTTCTAATTGTAACATTAAGCTAGCTCGGATAATTCTCAAAAGATCGATTCGGGAACAGACGCGTGAGCCTCTTTCTCAAAACAGCGCCATTCCCACCGTTCCACAGAATTCTTACTGTATGACTGCACGAGCGATATCGCGCTCACCCTCACTCAGAATGCAATTATACTTTTACAGAAAAATCTTTAGCCGTCTGAAGATGAGCCTCTTTTATAATTTTGATCATATTGATAACGTGACATGAAAAGGTTTAATACTGTTCGAAGTTTCTCAATCGAAGGGCGCCACGGAAACCATTTCTCATTTGCAAGTGAAATTTACCACCGGGAGATATTTAATTTTTTAAAAATTTTGATCCATAGTTCTGGATTCGCAGTTACGAAGAAGCATGACGGAAATATTACATGATTATGAATGTGGCAGAGATGGTAGAGGCAGTCTGCTGTAACCGGCGCGGACTCACTCGGATTATTTTTGATACGCATGTACTTAAATTAAATTAGGTTAATACTAAAACGGTAAATACAAACATTTGAGAAAACTTTAGTGCCTATTGTGATCTTCACGCATTGAATACGACGATTCGTCGTGTGACACATTGTTTGATAGAAATGAAATTTAGTCTTCTTATTTATATTAATTTTTGTTCTAACCTCTCGCCTGTGAAGTGATGTTCAAAAATATCGTAAATTGTTAATACAATTTAAAATCAGAAGGAAGAATGTAAACAGTAATAATAGTCTGAGGTCGGAAATTCTCACTGTCTAGTCCGTGTCATGAATCTAGATATTTAATATGTAATTAGAAACATATCATCACCTGTTGATGTTGTCGTTCCTTTGATATTTACTAGCGCGAGGTCTTTGAGTTTTTGGGCGACATTTGTTGCTGGTCCTCGGCTACTACACGCGCAGCCCTCGTCATCACTGTTCGGGTAACTTTGGATTTGTGTACGATATCGGCGATCTTGTCTTCGCAAGTGCTGGAAGCGCGTGACGGCTTTACTCTTCTGATATATAAAAAATAGGTATTCGGTGACAGTCGCAACAAAACTATTCTGTTACAGATTGTGGATCACCCGCCGCCCTCTCGGCGAGCCCTCCCTCCCAGGAGGCTGATGGCGGCCGCGGGCATCGGAGTCGTCATCCTGATCCTGGCTCTGGCGAGCGCCGTCGGTGTCATCGTGGCTCGCGGAGTAATCGACCGATCGATCAAGTCAGTGGAACGTGAGCTACCGCTGATTGTTACCTCGCTTATGATGAATGAGGTTTTGATTTCTACGAGAGAAACTTTTTGTCGGGGACTCTGAGGGCTCCAATAGTGATAGTGACAGTCTAAGATACTTGAATGGTAGAATCAAATAAAGCACTATATACCCTGACCGACTATCTGAGACCGACTATCAAGAAAATGTGAATAATAAAGTCATATTAAAGTTTTTATTAGATATTTCTTGAAAAATCTGTACTGTACATCCTATCTCTGTTTTCTACATAAAAACTAAAAGTAATAGTTTTCTGTGCTTCCTGTCATAAAATTGCGAAAGACAAATTTTAAACAACTCCTAAGTACCAAACACTCTTTCTTATACCGAGTCCATCGTCTCTGTAGTTTAACATTACCTAAGTACCCCGAACATCTCCAAACGGCAAACCGGCCTAGTGATGTGCAACTGAGGTATTAGTTCCTTTCTATGTTCATTATTTTTATTGTTTACTATTAAATTTTTTCTTACTGAAACATAAAAATAACTAGTTAAATAAAATAAAAATGTTATAAAACATATGTTATTGTGTTTAGTTTTTCAGGCATGTTTTTTAAATTTAATTTTTGATAAATTTTATAACATATGGTAAATGCTACTGATGTCATCTGTATTAAAAATATAGTTCGAAAAGTAATAGTTATTGGCGTTAATAAAGTTAAAAGTTTTTATTAAAATACGCATAATAACGCCTTGCATTCAGATTTACACTTTGTTTGAAGATGACGTGAGTTCAGTAACATCCACCTAAATCCAAGCTTTATTGGCAGAGTCGCCTGTAGAACTCTCGGTATTACACTTGTTTTGGGTAAGGAGCCATTTAAAGTAAATCCTTTTTCTGTGACGGTCTGTGACATTTTTTAAAAATACCTGGATGGATGTCTTCTTGTCCGGGGAACACGCATTAGCCGGTAAACAATAAAGAAGATGGCTTTCAAATAATGGAACGGTAGATGTATCAATTTGAAAAGTGTAACATGTAAGTTTGAAAATTTGTCGTCAATGCACTGTGTTGGTGTAGCATAATCGGTCAGGAAGAGATCCAGGTTCGAATCCCGGTAGCGACATCAATATTTTTCGATAAAAATTATTTTATATGTATATCTTTCTAATGAATACATTTAATGAGTATTTGAAATAATATCATTTTGCCTAAATAATTAAATTTAAAAAATAAACTGAAACTTTGAAATGCAATATTTAGACAAACTTTTAGAGTTGTTTTGATCAGTAGAGGTACATGCTAATGTGTTGCTATGGAGATGGCAACACATATTAAATTAATAAAAAATGACTGTATGTAGCCTTAATTCGGATTTCGCACCAGCGATGTGATCGTGAGCAGTCCAAACGTCGCACACGTAACACAATAGTGGATACCGCACAAAGACTGTGGTAATAAGTGTGCCAGCTGAAACACCCGGCGTTGCTCGGTCTTTACGCAGAATGAAGAGGTTTAATTTAGGAGGATGGGGGTAGTTTTTTTTTCGAAATTAGTTGCACAGAGTAATTTTCTTCTTAATTTGTACATCAAACGTACACAATTTCGTCGAGAGGTACCAACATTCTGCATTAAGGGGTTGATAGGAGAATGGGGTAGTTTTTTGAAATCTCATGTAGACAGTGATCTTCCTCTTATTACTTTTAAGTTTAGGGACATTATGTAAGACATTCTGACCAAGTCTCTACTCCCCTACGATTCCCCACCTACTCCCCTTCCTCTTCCCTCCTACCCCCCTCTCAGTCCTCTTTCCACTTCTCTAGCACCTCACTCTCGCTCCTCTCTCACTTTCCTTCCCCTGCTAATCTCATTCCCCGTTCAACAGCAACGCCATTCAAAATTATTTTGTCCAATTGAACTCTAGGACCCTGAGGTGAAAATATAGAAATCTAACCCTCCACCTTTTGGCGATATAAAATAAGATAAATACATTGCAATTGATTTAAGTGTATTCGAAAATTTAATTTAATATTTTTTTCATTAATATTTCGAAGAATCTGAAGTACCCGGCGTAGTCCGAACTTTCCGCTGAGTGAAGAGGCTTCATTTAGTGGGATGGGGTAATTTTTTTTTCGAAATCAGATATAGACAGTAGTTTTCCTCTTATTTTGTAAGAAAGCAGTGGCTCTGGAGTCTCATTAAAAGGCGGCAGCTTCACTTTTCCACTGGAGCGACACATTCCCGCTGGTTCGCATTTATATTTGTTCGCATGACAATGTTTGTATACAACATCCATCCGTTCCCCTTAATTTAAATGCCCTTAATTTTGGATCTGAATGTCGATTCACAATTCTTGATTATTCCTTTCTACGTCGATCTTGTTGTACACGCAGCACTCTTTCCTCCGAAAATTCCCTCGACCTAGATGTAGAAGCTCTCATACGCTCCTGCTGTAGAGGAAGTTCGCGTTGTTCAGTTATTTCTGACGCTCGAATATCTTTTTGTCTTTTAGTTGCAGGGTTTTTCTGACCAATACTCGTTCTTTTCTTCGGCGACATTTCGATAGATAACAATTAATATCCATCCGTCGATCAATTATTTGTTGTATTTAAGAGTTGAATTTGGCTTTGTTATCAGTTACGTCGTTAATACTGTTCTGGAAGGTTCTATACTGTTCTAAAGAGTAAACGAACACGGCGTTTTAAGTAATAATTAATTAATTTAATAGTTAAAACGTTTTAAAAACAAATACCCACAGACACTCTTTTTTATATAAATAGCTGTTCCACATCCACACGTCTCTTGTTTTCTTCTCTTTATTATGGCCTTCGCCAATTAGTCATTACAAGCTCAAATTAAATAATATCATTTTTAAAATATATGAACAATTAAATAAATAAGCATGGGAATATTATTAATATTAGTACAAGATTTGGTTTTTGAAATCTAATTAGCACAATTAACATACATTAACTTTTTTTTCCTTTTAATTTTTCCATACATTACGTAGCATAGTAAGATGAAGAACATTTATATTAGAAAGTAAAAAATATACAAATGATAACTGCTGTTAAGTGAAGGATAAATTCAAAAAAATTATAACTAAAATTAATTCATATAAAGTATTAATTTAATTTATTAAGAAAATTGTGCAAATATATATTATGCTTTCACATTTCTTTTAATTAGAACAATCAATATAACTGCTGATTTGCCAGTCGCAATGAGTCACTGGTCGGAAACGCACCGCGCGTTCGCGGTTGAGTAATATATGTTTAAAGTGCGGTGATTCATTGGTTCGTGCGCGTCGCGCTTTTTGCACTCACTTTAACATTCGACGAGTGTCGGACCGAGCATGCAACTTATCTGGCGTTGTATTCAAAAATTCGGACAAGATGTGACAATGGTTAACTAAACTCCTCCGGGACCATCAATGTCAGCAGCGACGCCAGAACATGTGGCTCAAGTTGGACGTGAAATTATACACAATCCGCGTAAATCGATAAGGAAGATTTAAGCCTTTACTGGGATAAAAAATCAACAGTGCACGTTATTTTGAAAAAGAAACTACAGTTTCACTCATACAAACTGTAAATCGTGCAGTTTCTCAACGAAAATGACTATTCTTTAAGTGAAACCTTAGCGAGAACAATTCTAGAACGTTTTGAAACACCACAAACGCTTGAAAACATATTGTTTATTGACGAAGCATATTTTCATATCGATGGCTATGTTAATAAATAAAACATGAGATACTGGTGCCCCGACAACGCGACGGAACGCCATCAAAAACGTTTGCATTGTCCAAAAACGATAGTGTGGTGTGGAATTTCTGCCCGAGGGATAATTGCCCCTTATTTTTTTAACTAGCGAGAGACAGTCACTGCTGACGTGTATTGCCGAATGATCGACGAGTTTTTGGTTCCGCAACTGCAGCTTTTTCCCGAGTTCAACAACAGAACACAATTTCAGTAAGACGGGGCCATTCCTCACACAGCTATAGTTTCAATGGAGAAGTTGAGGGGAATTTTTCCCAATAAATTAAACAGCAAGTACGGAGATATACCCTGGGCACCTCAGTTACCGGACCTTACAATGTGCGATTTTTTTTTGTGGGTATACCTTAAGTCGAGAGTTTACAGCAACAATCCTCGAACAATTCACAATAAAACACCCACCGTGAAATTGCTGTCATTGAACCAACTCTTCGCTCTCGCGTGTTCGCAAATTTAAGACTCCGATTGCAAAATTGTCTTGAGAGTAATGAACGGCATTTAGACGATATTGTTTATAAAATATAAAATCCGCATCATTAAACTCCATTTTGTATAAATAAAATATGAGAATAACATTGTAGTTTTAAAAAATTTAATATTGAACTTGAAAATTTTCCACTGGACGCCTTTATATATTTACCGACCTAAATGATGTAATTGTATGTAATTATTTTCTACATGTTTTCTAGTTGTTCTTCGGGTCGCGCGCACGACCCTGATGAGAATCTGACTAAAGTCTTGGATAACTCATCGACGGCAGAGAGGTTGCAAACTCTTCTCAACTTGCATCAGGTACGATGTGTATTCCTCACCACTCCGAACCGTTCCTCACTACCCTGAGCTGCCCCTCACTACCCCGAGCTGCCCCTCACTACCCCGAGCTGCCCCTCACTACCCTTGAGCAGAATGCACGACATTTAATGATGCCGACCTCTGCGTCCGTGAAGAGAGTGTTAGCTTTGCATCGTCGGTTTTTGTATTTATTTATTTATTAATTTATTAACGCCTTTACGGGCTTTTACAAAATAGGTTTGGTATAGAAAATTTAAAAAAACACACGAGCAGCTACACAGTAGCATAATACATAAAAAAAGAATAGCAAAATATAAATATAAAAGTAAGCAAAACAAACTATAAAAATAAAGATTCAAGACAGAAAAACAAATAGAAATGTAGGTTTAACACATAATGGTTGAGCATCTAAATCATTTGTATCTTTGACTCAGAAGAGCATCAAAAACAGCGCTCTTATAATTAAACATTGAGTATCAGAATATATCTACAGACCATAATCGTTCCCGAGCCTGCCGAGTCTTTGTGTGGGTGCATTCCTATCAAAAATAGTATATGACGAATTTACATGGAACAGCACCGACGATCTGGTACTCTGCACAGGAACGTGGTATACAATCAGCTCAGTTAAATTAAGAGCGTCCAGTATGCCATTTAATAAAAATAATAAATCACTTAAAGTTCTTCTACACAAGTTAGTTAAATTAAGAGTACTCATTAGAAAATCATAATTCAGTTGTTCAGCAGGTATACACATTTTGAAGATTTATGCTGAACCCTTTCTAATTTTAATTCTTGCACTATAGAATGGAGACCAAATAGTTGAGTTCAATTCTAAATTGCTACGAACCACAGCCCTGTATAAAACTCTAAGCGATTTAAGTGAATTGATATATTTCACAGTACTTAATACAAAACCGGGAAGTTTCATAGGTTTATTGGTGATTTCATTAATGTGTGAAACGAATGATAGTTTTTCATCAAATAATATGCCAAGATCTTTAGTTGGAGGTACTTTTTTAAGAGTAACGCTGTTTATCCTGTAATGAAAAACATTCTTTCATTCTCTCGTTCTCCCGCTCTCTCAACGTGCAGTGCACAGTGCGCAGTGCGCAGTGCGCAGTGCACACGGGTCGGTACTCTCACGGTTCGACCCGACGACCTGCTAGAATAGCTATGGTGAGGATCAGTAATCATATTTCCATTATTTATAACTCTTGGAATATTATAGCATAATATATTAATTTTTTGTCAACTGGTAAGATTTTGCATATTGTAAATAATTTACTATAATCATCTTCATACAAACACTTCGTTCTGTTATCTACTAAAAGTTTTAAACATCTGAATTGTAACTGTTTAAATTAATTAATATATGTTTTACATGTCAGTCCATAGCTACTCACTCCATAACTGATAACAGAGTCGACCATCGCAAAGTACAGTGAGCAGTGTAGCCCGAGAGGTGCATAACCTTAACATAAAATGCACTTAACGTGGATCTTAGTTTCTCACATATATAATCAATATGCGGTTTCCGGCAAAAGTTTTTATCAATTATTAAACTTAAATATTGCTCCACATTTTCAATTTTGTCACATTTACAAATTATTAGACTTTTGCATTCGTAATCTTGTCCGACGAGACTCATTTTGTTTAGCTGTGGTGATCGGATGTGCAAATGTTTAGTTTTCTTTATATTTAAAATTTAAGGATATCGGTGAGACATTTATTATGTTGTGTTGTACGGTTTTGGCACAGTTTCAAATGCTTTTTTAAATCAGTGAACAATGCGACAACATGTTTTTTTCAGTAGCAGGGTGTATATAATACAAAATGCAATTTTGTTGTTCTCAGGGTCCAAGTCCAAATCGACCCATTTTTGATATTATTTATTGAAAAAAATAAAGGCCAGGAGGCCTGCGAATATAACATTAATATATTTAAAAAAATACAATTGACAATTAAAATACACGGCTTTTTCTGTTCTTTTAGGAAATTGTTTTAGATGTTTAATAGTTTGTTATGTTTATAGATATATAGTTCCAATCAGTGTATAACACTTTGAAGTTTGTTTTATTAAATGTCCGGTTCCCGGAAAGGCACCGCGTATCTTATTTTCTCTTGACGTTTTCCTGAAACATCAGAATGTTAATATTCTTCGGTGTGTATTTTATGGAATAAGCCAGCCAGTTTGATCACTGATTAAATTATTTTGTCCACGAGTCCGCGAACTACCAACTGAACACATTCGGTGTTCAGTTGGTAGTTCAGAAAGTGCTTAGGTCTTAATCGATCATCGCGTGCCCATTTAGAGATATCTGTTGGATTAATTATTTTGATGGACAAAATAAACCATAATTGTTACAGTAACAAAACAACGTACTGATTGTTGTTTTTTGACAGATGTATTGATGTATGGTGATTGAACACTCGAAATGCGCTAGAGTAGAAGTGGCTCTCCACGAATGAGTCACGTAAAGGACAGAGATGCACAAGACAGGATTTAATTGTTAAGTGTTCAGTGGCACAGTAGACCATCACAATTGAACACATCCGCCTTACTTACCAACTCCGTTTCTCTACCCCCGCAGGGTAGGCAGAGCCGCACTCTTCCTCTTCTGTCAGCTCCAGGCTTCACTTTCATACATCAATGTCAGCACCAGAATTCCATTGTGAACCGTCAGTCTTGCCTCGGTTGACAAGTTCCCATTAGCTATAATTCCATTAACTTTGTTTCCTGCAGTCACCCTCCTTTCGATATCTTTTTCAGTCTTTCTGTTTCTATAAAACATACTTCCAAAACACGCAAACATTCCTCACCTACAAGTATGTTGCGCGTTGTTATGCTTTTCTCCTTCTCCAATACCGTCACTTTGGACCTGTTGACATTCATAACGAGGTCGCTTTCCTTGCGTATATCGTACTTTTATCGACAAATTCCTGAGACGGGAGGTCATAACCTCATCTGTGCACCGGCTAACTTTGCACTCTCTCTATTCGGTCCTGTAAAAAAGTCCTGATAAATAATAATTGTCCTTTATATTTTCAGATACGAACGGAGAACTCAAAGCTCATAAGTGATCTACAAATTCTGAGGTCGCAGCAAAAGCGAGAAAGCATAATGGTATTTATTGACTTATGTTGTAATATAAATAATTAATAGCAGATCATTTCGGTTAGCAGAAATGATCTGCTAACCGAATATTTGTGGATAAGTACCGGTACTATGTTTACTCTTACTGAATAAAAATAACGTCTGTTTTCTTTTTACGAACACGGTTAGGTATTTATTCTTATATTGTAACTCTTTTACAAAAATCAGTCCACGAACAACCGTACCAGAATGGACCTTCTAACAAATCATACCGCAGACGAGACAAGTTGATACATCAGATGTGCCAACGATAATGATATGGCAATATCGGAGGACGGACAGTTCTCACGTGAGCACAGCCATCCGATGGTACTGGAGGGGAACCGAGTGACCGTAAGCCGACAGGTAACCTTAAAATTCGCTGGACTGGTGAGATCTTCAAATTGTCAAATTGAGTGAGAGAGTGTGTATATACAGCAATCTAATCGGATATCGTTATTCTAGGCACTCCCCTACCTGCAGCATTTCGAGAGTGGCCTCAGTTACGGGACGGTGATAACCATTCAAGGTTTCGTGCAGCCCAAAGCGTACAGGTACGCATGAAATATCGCATATTCAATTGAAACGTTCTCTTCTTCACTACTTGGTATCAGGTCAGAGTGGGCTCCGTCAGTCGACCCCCGGCTAGCGATGCACTTCCACAAGTCTCGGTCTCTCGAGCCCTAGCTCAGAAGTACCGCATCCAACCGCCGATTCGGTGTTCGAGTCTTCTTTAATCTAACGCTTTTTTTTTCTTTACTTTACATTAACGCAAAATTTGGCCGAGGTTGGATTCGTTGCTGAAGTGCCAGGATGTATCGAGCTCAGTCTATCTTCCCTTACCTATTTGCGGTCTGGTTCGCACCGAGCCGAACATCTGATGTTATTAGTGGATACAATATTATTATCTCGCATTATTATCTTGTTATTAACTTGTATCACACCTTACTACACCCGGCGTCGTTTAATTACGATTTCAAAAAAGTAGAAACAAATATCATAAAGAGAATTAAATTCGAGTCTAGGTTGCCGGTGACACTCAAGTACGGTCCGGCCGCTAGTGAGGTGGCGCTCCTCTTCAGCCCACGCTTCGAGACGAACCAGATGGTGAGGAATCACTTTCACAACGGCGCGTGGGGATCCGAGGAGACTTCGGGCCCAGTTCCAGTGAAGTTTTTGCAGCATTTCCACTACGAGATTCGCGTTCTGCAAAATATGTACGAGGTGAGAATCGTCTTCGTCAGGCTGGAGCTAATTTATACACCGCCCACTGTGATCTGTGCAGCTTTCTCTGCCGACACACACCGCCCACTGTGATCTGTGCAGCTTGCTCTGCCGACACACACCGCCCACTGTGATCTGTGCAGCTTGCTCTGCCGACACACACCGCCCACTGTGATCTGTGCAGTTTGCTCTGCCGACACACACCGCCCACTGTGATCTGTGCAGCTTGCTCTGCCGACACACACCGCCCACTGTGATCGGTGCAGCTTGCTCTGCCGACACACACCGCCCAGTGTGATCGGTGCAGCTTGCTCTGCCGACACACACCGCACATATGTAGTACTGGAAGCTGTCGCATTGGGGTGGAAAAACTAATTTCAATGTGCAAATTGTCTAAACATCATCCACCATCCGTCGGTTCCTCGTGACTGAAGATCGTCCATGATCTCCATGAACTTCCGGTTTCTTGACAATGTTCCCCCATTTTTCTCGGCATCCTTTCGGCATTCCTCGCGCGAAGCCAAGAAGGAACTTAATCAATCCACGGATGGAGATGTCTGTACAACGATAATATCGCTCGTAACATTTCTTCAAGCCTTTTCCATTCTTATTTAATATTATATCTTAATTAATTCATTATTTTACTTTCATTTCAATGGTTAACTAAAAGGTCCAAATATGTGAGTATTTAAACTTTTTTTATTGTTATTTTTAGTTTCTCCGTCATAAATGAGTCGCGCAGCGGCAGAGTGGCCCGAGTAAAAATGTTAATATTTAAAGTTAAATATACTAATATGCAGAAGAATAATAATAGAAGAATAATGATAATTAAGAATATTCAATTGCGAGGTTTCAATCCCCTTCTATTACTCTGCCGCTGAGCCACTCACCACTCACCACTCACCACTCACCACTCACCACTCACCACTCACCACTCACCACTCACCACTCAAATATGTATTGATGAAATGTTAATATTATAATCATTATATTACCGTTTTAGTCCGACTACAAAGCGAGGTTTTTATTTTAAAAGGTGACACGCAAATAGGGAGATAGCTTTGTATTCGAGTCACAAACATAGTGGGTTCTTTACCAATAAAATGGACGCTACTGAAGATAAATATTTTGTGTGATTGAGGATTCAGAAGACCGAGAGATGAGACTGATGCTGAGGAAATGCGAATGTGGTTAGCTTTACATGTACTTTACTATTATCTGGACACTTTGTTTTAATTAACATTTTGCATTTTTCTTTATAACATAGTGGTGAGAAAAATGTTTTTTTCTCCAAAAAGCCGATTAAAAAATCAGGGTCGTGGTAAGATGCTGTATGTTTTATCTTTTAGTAAATTAAGATAAACGAGTTTCTAATTTTAATCTCTGTAATATAAACGATAAAAAAATAAAAAAATAATTTATTTTGGCTTTCAGATTTTCGTTAATGGCGTTCACTACTGCGATTTTGTCCACCGGCTCCCGTACAACAGAGTTAAGTACCTGGACATACGCGGCGACCTCGTGTTGACCTCGGTGATTACCCATCAAATGTTACTGTAGTCTTTCTTAATCCCTCGTGTTAATTCGTCCAAATAATATTTATACAAGACATTTTTTCACTAAAATTTGTATTTATTTGTTTATTGTAGATTGTTGATATTCGTCAGTTTCAAGTTGGAGTCAGCCTGTAGAAATGTACAATTGCAAGAGTGTTTCCCGAGGACCGAATGCCGGGCTTCAGGAATTGAAGAAGAGAGGCAGGATGTTTTCTGAAGATGACTTTTATTTAAAAAAAAATCCCCGGTAGAAAAAAGAAAACGATTGCGCTGCGGTACGTGCAACAAAAGTGCACCAAATATAAATGTAAATAAAGACTCAATGAATACTGCAGCAAATAGTATCGGTCGATCGGTCGACTGGTCTCCCAGGGTGCGCCGACAGTCGCTTCTGGCGGCGGCAGCCCGCCTCCAGATCTGAGAGTTCAGCGCCTCGGTAGCTACTTTTCTAGCATAGATGATGGTTTGTGAAATTTTTAAAAATTATTCACATGTCAATATATGTATTATCGTAGGCGGTCGCTCGAGACCTTTACAGTCAGTTTAAAAATAATATTTCAACGATTATATGTGATGCTATATGTGATGATATTATGGGTATGAGGCAAAATGGTTAATGCCGCTCAGAGGGCAAAAACGTTCTCCGCCAGTCTTCCGAGACCGCTGCTCGGGTACTCGATTCATCACTTTCATCTGCAGGCTACTGCCTGGTGACGCGTCTGACCGTCGAGATCTTAAATCGTCAATATAACTATAACTAAATACTAAGTGGAGGGGTTTAATCAGTTCGGCCGAAATTGTGACAAAAATTACAAGTCAGTTGCAAGTTTGTAAAAAAAATTTGTTCGACGTGGACATTTCTTAGTTCAAAATTATCTCTGCGTTCTAGGGGAGACAATTTGCGAGCGGGACCCTGAAATTTCAGCGGCACCGACAATACGTAATTGGCTAAATGTTAACCTGAAAAGCTTTAACCGTAAACCTTACATAATTTAGAACTAAATTAAAGTTCTGTTCGCGTGAAAAATAATAAATGGTGTACAAAATCTATTAAAAGTGCCGACAAGGCGTTCCGTATTCGTAATTAATTATTATTTTTTTATAAAGGTTGTAATGAACTCCGTAATTCTCCCTTAATTCCCCTAAATTCTAATTTCCTATATTTGTCCAAGACGATACATTAATAGTTAGGTAGTATTTCAGTTCGACTGTAGGGGCACGGTGCCCCAATACCAAGCGAGGCAGCCAGTGTAATGTGTCCGATTATTTCTAATACCTAAATTAAATATAGTTTTAATATAATTAATTAATAATTTATATCCTCCTGGCCTCCGTCGTCAGGGTGAAGATCTTGTATTTTTACGAGTCTAATATAATTTCAGATAACATGAAAATTAATACTAGTTTTTACGCTTAATATCTGAATTTGGCCGACGTGATCGATTTTAATGGTTACGAATATTCCCCTTATTATGATCGTAGTAATCCTAGTTCTTTTAACTCGCGTTTGCAATTATGAAATATCTAAATAAATGAATGCAGCTCCTTCCTTTCGGGGATTAATCGTGCAATATATAATTCTACAAATGGTTAAGGAACATATCGATGCTTTGATTCTCATCATTGTACCGGTTAATCTTATTCAAGACCGAGTCCTGCAGCAACCGAGATGTTATCGTTCAATTAGAATTTTGATCAGATATATTCGTGTTGTCACTGGTGCTATTAAGCTACAATAGCCGCCCGCAGGACCTAGCAGCAAGCGACAGTAGCGGTAGTCGGTCACACGGTATTTCTATGTTTGCGGGTCTGTCTATAAGGGTTGTGTTGTGATCGGCGTTATTCAAATGGAATACAATTATACTATCATTCACAAATAAATGAAACACTAAAATGATTAAAATAAAATATTGATACTTTAGTGGGATGCACGTAGGCACGTGTGGCACGTGTGGCACGTGTGGCACGTGTGGCACGTGTGGCACGTGTGGCACGTGTGGCACGGTTCGCACCGGGTCCGTGCTCATCCTAATATTAGATATTAAATTGCAACTTTGGTATTATTCAAACGTTCAATAATTGAACTATTTGTGATTATTCAAAGTGTTGAGACCTTTGAAATGTGTAAAGTTTAAAAGATATGTTTTACCTTATTGGGCCACTCGATGTCGCCATTTATCGATAGATGACTGACTTTTTGGTACGATATGCGATGAACAAAGTCGCAGAAGTGAACTCCACGGATGGAAAAGTAAAACGGGCATTGTAAATATCTGAGGGTGCGCGGATGGAATGTGCTCAATTGTCACCACAACACACAATATACATACCACAAGAACGCAATATTTCGCAAGCAATGTGCTACACACAAACTTACGGGGTGTTGATGATAATTTACTGACTAACTTAATCCGCTTGTGTCTAATTTTTGTAGTAATGGACAGTTCTCCAATATAATATATATATTGATAACTTAATAATCTGACTGAATTAGTCCAAAACTAAACGGCGCCAAGGATACATTCTGCTATTCTAAAGGTTATCAAAAGTTCGAGAACTTTAATGAACGCAGAATATAAAACTAGAAATATGTTGGGCTGATTGAGTAATTGAGTACAGCGCCAACTCTCGGCCGATTTCAAATAAATATTTTAGTTTCACCATTGAGCACTGTAGTCGGTCAGAAGTGGAGAGGGAGGTAAATAAATATCATAAATAAATGCCGTGGCTCAAAACCATTCCTCCACTTTGATTCCTCGCGACTGAATATCGTGATTTTGCGGCCTCTCGTGCTCCACTTTTTTCGGCATCCTGCAAATATTAAGGCTATCACCATAGAAGTGTCGGTCCAACGGATCTCTTCCTCACCGTTCTCCGACGTGGTCCACGAAAATAAACTTCTACAGCTATGTTTTCTTCTCGCGAGATGCCGAAAAAATTGAAGGATTCATTTTGAGAGTCTATCCTCGATTCTCACTATGCTCTTGTTCACGATATGCGCAAGATGTATCTCCAGCAAATGTGGTTATGTCGATTAAAGATCATTAGGCTTGTTTTTTCTTGCTTATCTTATGACATTTCCTTTATAATTCAGCCATTTCTTCTTTCGACGGCGAATCTTTTGAGACACGGTGTGTACGCGGGGACTACGCTGAGAGTTTTCTATAAAGAATCTCACGGGAGCGAAATCCGTATCTCAGAGATTATCTCGAGTCGAAAGTCAATTAAAAAATTCATTCGTGGACGTGGGTCATTCGAGTTGAAGAATGCAAAAAAATAGTTTCTACTAAATTAATTGACAAACTCAACGCCGGAAGCCGAAGGGTACGTCAAACTTCAGTTCGTCGGACCGTAAGTAGAGCGTACAATAGTGTCAGCAGCAATTCATCATTCAACGGAAACTTTAATTCTGTTCGTTCCTCGCTTTTTTTTTCGCCTTTCTCGGGACATCTGGAATGTCAAACAGCTTCCGAGTTCCTTAACTGCAAGTATCAGTTTAAATACGCGATGCAGGTTTTTCGCTGAGACTTTGAGATAGGAAGTGAAAAAGATTCGAGTCTAAACTGGAAAAAAGCAGATAAAGTCTGGTCTAAACTCCATTGTCTAGCCCTTATTTCACAACTTGGGTCATATACGCCACATACCTGAGTATCTCTATAAACTATAATTAAAAATTTGCTGCAGGCCAACGTGATGCTATTATAGCTATTATATACAAGTCAGAATTAAGTGAAAATGTGTCGATTAAAATAAGCGACAAGACAGCGGGAACAAAAATTCTTTACTTTTTTATATCAAAATGCAAAATCTCCGCTGTAAGGGAAGATAGAATTATTTTAATCGAGACAATTTCACAAAACAATATAAGGTAAATAAGCATAATCAAGACAATTTAAGAAAACATAATCATAAAATAATATATGGTAAGTAAGCGTAATCATAAAAATAATCCAAGTAAACATAATCAAATATATCGCTATAACATTACACTGCCTTATTGGCGTTTATATTTATCGCTTTAATTACAATTGCTTTTAGATATTTGACATTGCCATCCGCAGTTCTTTCACATTTCAAAGGATCCTTTGGTTCAGAGGGGTCAACACTGCGTTGGTTGCAGAGTTTTTCAATCTTCCACCTGTCATGCGAATGGATATTGCACTCAAATAATACATGTTCAGGGGTTTGCTACTTTTCGGTGTCGCGTGAGCATCAATACATCAATACTTTTTTTAAATTGAAATAGGTAGCTTTTGAAGAAGCCATGTCCCGAAAGCATTTGAGTCAGCTCGAAACTTCTTCAATGTCTATTTAAATTTTTTATCGCATCGTGCACGCTTTCAAAGAACATTTTAGTAGTTTTTCCTTTTTTCCTTTGTATACCTTTTGTTCCATATTTCAGTGTAATTTTCGCTGATTACGTTTTTGGCATAGCTGAGTGGTATGAAATGCGCTCTGACCCAGACCATTTCCATTCTGTTGATTGCTCACGCCGATAAGTCGCTTGATATCATGCACAAGAGAATTGGTCGATTTATTCTCACTGATTGCAATGAGGCTCGACATGCTATCGCCGCGAATGACATTTTATGCCTTTTAATATTCTTGTTTGCCCAGCTTACAACTTCTCATATTGCGATCAGTTCGCTTTGGAAGACAGTGCATTCTCACGCCATTTTAATCGCCTAGTGGTATATTTCCAGTTGCTCTTTATAAACCAAATAGGCTGCTCCGACACATCCATCTAGTTTGATACCATCTGTGAAAATATGAAAGGCCGATCTATCATAATTTGTTTATAGCGTTTTTTGGGTTTCTTGTATTTTTTGGGTTTCATGTGGTTTTTTGGGTTTTGGCTTGTGGTTTTGAGTTTCTTGTTTTTTTTGGGTTTCATGTGGTTTTTTTTGGGTTTTAGTGTAGGTTTCTGAGGTTTCTTGTGTTTTTGGGTTTCATGTGGTTGTTTAGGTTTGGGTTAAGTTATGAATTATGGTTTATGGATTTTTTGGGTTTCTTATAGGTTTTTTGATTTTGGTTTGAATTTTTGGGTGTCTTGTGTGGATTTTGGGTTTTTGGAGTGGTTTCTTGGGGTTCGTGTGATTTTTGGTGTTTTATGGTTTTTAGTGGTTTTTTTGTGTGGTTTGTTGGGTTATGCGTGATTTCTGGGCAATTTTGTGTGTTGCTCGGGTTTTTTTAATTTTGGGTTTTCGGGATTTGGTCCGACCGGTGTTCTTACCAGTTTGGGAGCGTCGAAACCGCTACGGACTTCGACAGAACGGTATTTACCGGTTTGGTACCGCGTCAAGTCAAGGTCACTTGTCACGGGTCCGACTTGTCGTTTTTGGCAGGAATAACTTTTACCGGTTTGTAACGATATTTAGCGGTATTTACCGGTCCGCCCTGCGTCATGTTAGCTTAGACCGGGTCCGACTTGTCATTTTTAGCTAGAATAGTTTTTACCGGTTTGAAACTGTATTTACTAGAATTTACCGGTACGGGTGCACCGATACCGGTACGGACGTAGACTAACCAGTATTTAACCGTCCGGTTCGCGTCAGGTTACTACGGACCCGGTCCAATTTGTCATTTTTGAGTAGAAGAGGTTTCACCGGTTTGTAACTCTCGTTACCGGTATTCACCAGTTCGGGCGCGTTAGGTTAGGTTAGGTTAGGTTAGGTTAGATTAGGTTAGATTAGGTGTCGGATAGGATAGGATAGGATAGATAGGATAGGATAGGATAGGATAGGATAGGATAGGATAGGATAGGATAGGATAGGATAGGATAGGATAGGATAGGATAGGTTAGGTTAGTGGGTTAGGTTGGGTTAGGTTGGGTTAGGTTGGGTTAGGTTGGGTTAGGTTGGGTTAGGTTGGGTTAGGTTGGGTTAGGTTGGGTTAGGTTGGGTTAGGTTGGGTTAGGTTGGGTTAGGTTGGGTTAGGTTGGGTTAGGTTGGGTTAGGTTGGGTTAGGTTGGGTTAGGTTGGGTTAGGTTGGGTTAGGTTGGGTTAGGTTGGGTTAGGTTGGGTTAGGTTTTTTTTTTTTTTTTTTTTAAAATTTTAGTTGCTTTTATTTTTGTTCCTTGCTTTTTGTTTACAAGGATTTTTTAACAAATGTAAATACAAAATTTTAGCTTAAATATATATCGTAAACATAGTAATAAAAAAAAATGTAAAATGGTGAATAAAATTATCATAAACATAAAAGATTTCGCAAACATAATAACAATTTAAAAAATACAGTAAAGAAAATATTTATAAGGGTAATTACAAAATATTATATAAACTTCAAAATGTTTTTCACTTTCGCTTTCTATTTAGATTAATTTCTTTGATCGTTTGAACTATTTTTTTCATATACAACATAAACTTGGGTGTTATATCCTTATGGTTTATCAGTTTTGACACTTCGTCCAAGTTTATATTGTGTCTGCGACATACTGCATCCATTTGATGTCTTTCGTAGCTGAAGAACGGGCAAGTATTCAATAGGTGTATTATGTTCTGAGTGCTTGTATCATCGCATGGGCAGGTATCGTCATCAACCAACTTGAAACGATGCAGGTAGCTGTTAAAGCATCCATGTCCTGTCATTGCTTGGGTTAATTCATAGTTAGTTTGATAGATTTTATGGAACGATATAGCACTTTTAACATCAGGAAAAAATAGTTTTGTAGTGCTTCCTGTCGTTGAAGAAATATATCGTTTGTTCCATTCTTCTATCATTCTTTCTTTGACCCTCTTTTTGGCGAAGCTTAGCGGGAACAAGTTATAATCGGGCTTCGTTTTCTTCAGGGTAGCCTCTTTAGCTTTGCTATCTGCCAGCTCGTTTCCAGGGATGCCTATATGCGCTTTAATCCATCCGATTTGCACATGTTGTTGTCTTTGTAATAGTTCTGTTAGCTTTTCTCTAATTTCAAACACAATTGGGTTTAGAGCTTTAGTTTCTTGGATTGCTGCTAGACAAGATTGGCAATCGGTCAGAATAAAATATTTTTCCAGCGGCTAGGTGGTTTACATATAACATACATTATGGCTTCTTTAATTGCAAACAGTTCCGCTTGAAAAACAGAGCAATAGTTTTCCAACTTAAATTTTCGACCTGGTAGCTCTCTATCTCCTTCAAAAGGGACGAACGCAGCTCCCACTTTCCCTTCTAATAAGCTGCCATCCGTATATATTTTAATTTCAGAATCCAGATTTGCAGGTAGATTTTCTCCAATATTTTGCAGTCTACTGTTATTCTGTCAGCTGGGTGTGGTAGATCAAAATATTCTTTAGATGCTTGATATTTTCTATCTTTCGGTAGGTCCATTAAATATTTTTCCTTTTTGACATGATACAGTTCAGCAATTTCTTTAATTTTTATATCTAATGGAATTAAACCGCACAGAACTTGGGCTGATGTTAACGATATTGTCCTGTACCCTTTACAACACCGTATGGCTATTTGCCTCTGAACTGCATTTAGTTTTTTAACGTTATATTTCTTACCTGCAGCTTCTGCCCAAACTGGTGCTGCGTATGTAATTAGAGGTTCTATCGCTCCTACATAAATTTGTCTTATTACCATGGGAGATGCTCCCCATGTAGGTTTTGCCGCCCGTATGATTTTGTTGGTCATTTTTGATGCTTTTTTACACGTTTCATCTACGTGTTTGGTCCAATTTATATTTTTATCAATTATTACCCCCAGCAGTTTGAAGTCATCGACAAATTTCAATGTGTTCTGTCTCATTTTGATAGTTGGTGGTGGATCTTTTCTTCTCGTGATGTACATTGCTTTCGTTTTTTCTTCAGAGAAGTGCAGTTTCGCTTTAGATTCCCATTCTGTTATAATACTTAATGCGTTGTTCGCTTTCTCTTCTAATTCATGAGGATTATCGCTTATTATGATAAGAAACAAGTCATCTGCAAACGCTCGAATTTCTACCCCTTCGCCGAAATGTATTTGCAAGAGGTCATCGATGATCACATTCCAAAAACTTGGTCCGCATGCAGACCCCTGAA